>JAYRBT010000139.1:17776142-17880262 GCA_036023395.1 Myiotriccus ornatus
AAAATATTTCAATTAAAAAAACCAAACAAACAAAAAAAAAAAAAAAAAAAAAAAAAAAAAAAAAAAACACAACCCTCTGAGTCCTCTCCCACACACCAGCACTCATTATCAGTAGAAAAAAGTGATGGAGCTTCGTATTCCCTGATTTATATATAGCAGTTGAGGCATAAACACTAGTTACACTTTTTTCCTAAGGGGGATGAAGTCTGAAATGCCATGTAATATGTGAGCTGCTGCATGCGGACATCTTTGTTCAGGGGTGGGGGGAGGGCTTTTTACAGGGACTTCATTATCCTTGAAACCTCTATTCCTTTGTCAAATCTAGTTGCAGTTGGGTGACAGTTCAGATGTTATTATGGGTGATACACAGATGTCATGATCGCATAAACCCTTTCCTACAGGGAATCAGACTCAAGTAGTTTCAAGTCACTCATGTTGTTCCATTACCAGCTGCATGTAAATCACCTTGAACTTCAGCAGCCACAGAGGAAACCAGATTGCCCTGCAATCGCTCTGAAAGCCTCTGTTTGCCTCTTGCATTAAGATTTTGATGCTATCTCATGAAGATTCTGGATGAGCAGCTGCAGAGGCAGTTCAGGAATGACAGTCACTGCAGTGATGGTATTTTAATTTGTGACAAATAGTGGTACGACTGTATATACATCGATACATCTTCAACACTGATGAGACCTGAAATTTATATGGTCAGGAGAGGCGTGTGAAGCTTTCTCTGCATTTTTGAATTTATTCATATCTTGGCTTTTCCCAGTCATAGAGAGCCAGGGCATGCTATATTATTCTCTCTGCAGGCGTCTCCTGCTGATCATCTTGTGCGGGGCTGCTGGCACAGACCTTTATGCCTGTTGCAAAGTCCATTGGAAAGGAAAAAACATTAAGCACATAGACTAGAGCTGTCATTTATGAGAACTGCTATCTCTCCTAATGTGATAAATTCATATATACAGTTCCTGTCACTTGCCTAATTATGAAAGTCCATTGGATGTTTAGTGTAAGAGTGGTTTTATGCTTTCTCAGTCCTTTATGTATAAACAGAGCTGTGATTTGCAGCATTGCAAACATGACAAGATATTATTATTTTAAACATCATGTGAAACTTTCTTGGAATTTACATTTGTCTGTCTTGTAACCAGTCACTTCCATTTTATCTTCCTGTCACCTGGAATGAACTAGGAATGGAAATGTAATTTCCCAAGGGCCTTAAAAAATGTGGGGAGTATTAAATGTGGTTGAAATTAAGCGATTAATAATTTAGTTTTAGGCCATGAATCAACTTCTTGCGATAGCACAGACCATATGCAACCCTGGAAACACTAGTGGAAACAAAACACTCTGGAGGTTCAGGGAAATAAAACACTTTAAAGGAGAAGTTGCTGAACCTAATTAAACCTCAGCCTCCCGTTATCCAATTCATTCTTCCTATTTGCACCAAATTTGCTCTGATCTGATTGCTGGAGAAATGTCATCTCACTTGACAGCTGTCAGACAGCTTGAATTGCATCAGTGTTGGAGAGCGTAGAGGAGCATAAAGCAAAGAAGCAGCTCTATGGATGTTCATCAGACCCCTTCCTTAAAATACCCCCTCAGTTTAAGGATTTTTTCCTTACAGATGCAGAAAGCCTTAGCAAATAAGCCTTGTGCCATTTTCTCCCTGCTTCCTCTAGAGGTAATTATCTTACTCCATCAATAGCGCTGTCAGAAATTGGGCACATAATTCAGCATTTAAATGAACAAGCAATGTAATATTTCCTGTCTCCCACCGGCGTGTTTTGCAGCTCACATTCTTCTCTGTCACTTGCTCAGTCTTGATGTATGTCCTGAGTGCAGTCCTTGAATGCCTTCTTTCCCCTGTGTTTCATTACAGATGTTGGCTCCGACTTGACACCTACTTCATTTGGAGCTTTATAGGACCGGCGACCTTGATAATTATGGTAAGAACTCCTAATTAACTACTCCATCTCTCAGGTCAAGAAATAAAACTTTTGCTGTCCCTTTACTCTTTATCTTTAATTTACACAGATTAATTTGAGAAAGGCATGTTCTTCCTTGACCCCTCCTGGCACAAGCAATTAGACCCTCATTATGAGAAGCTCTTGGCATTGCAGAATACTTGATCAGAACGGGCTGGGGAGCTTCAGAGCAGGCACTTGCAGAGTTTGGTTACTACCATTGGACATTTAGAAGTGCCAAATTCTATTTTGATGCCACTTACTGCTCACCCAGTTTTTGAATTCCAGAGCAAAGCTTTGAATGGATAATGGAGGGAAAAAAAAAAAAAAAGAGGAAATATGGGATGAGTGGGATGAAGTAAAGTCCAGACTGGAAGAGTAGTCTGATGAGGGTTTTTTCCTTCCTAGCAGAAGTTGAAGCTCGTATAAACTTCATGTTTTAGCACATTGCCAGCATATCAGCTAACACAAGAACAAGGTAGAGAACCCAACTTTAGAGACAGCTGGAGTTTTCTTATACCTTAATTGCTACAATATGGCTTAAATAAACCATCCTTTGTTTTGACTAACTACAGTTCGGCTAGCAAAGAAAACCAAGCACTCCCACTTCAATGCAGACATTGTCTCTGCATCTCCTATAACTGGGGGCCATTTCAGTAGCCTTTCATATCAAGGAGGGGGCCATGCCACCAGCTACAACTGCTGGGTTTTCTTTTCCCCTAAGCAATTGATTCATAAAAAGGTATCTTCCCTTTTTGATTATGTCTCAAACTCCAGACTGGGATTTTGATGGAACTCCTTTCCAGGAATTGGCAGCCTTGTTAACACTTAGGCACTGAAACATCATCGCATCTTTTACAGAACAAATCAAATTCCTTTTCCTTTTTATTTTTCAACTTCGCACTGTGCTAAGCATCTTCAGCAGTTGGGATTTCCCTGCCCATCTGCCTCATTACACCATGTCTAAAAGGTGTATTCACAGAAAAGGATGCCTTTATGCTTCGTTACAATGGGGTTGGCTAAGAGAGATGCTTGGGGTGACTTTTCACACCTGTACACCTCTCAGACACAGAAAAGCCATTGCAGCAAGTATTTTTCATTGTCCATAACATCGATGAAGCACTACAGTTGAGGTCAGAACCAGCCTGATATCAGTAACATACACAGTGCCACAGCTTTGGTAAGGCTGTAGCATCACCAGTCCTGCAGTCTACAGGCCAGCTTACCTTATAAAACGTTGGAAATTTTCTGTGATTCAGTCACTATAAAATTGTAGTGAGAGCTAATTTCCTACAGTAACCCATCTGTTACAGAGAAGAAGCTGACTTTGTCCCCATGATGTTGTGTTGTGTCACATAATCCTTTTTTTTTCTCCCCCCCCCACCTTCATTGCAGCTTAATGTCATCTTCCTTGGGATTGCTCTCTATAAAATGTTTCATCATACTGCCATACTGAAACCTGAATCTGGATGTCTTGACAATATCAAGTAAGTGGCTGGTTTTTTTTCTTGCTCTCTGCCTGTCTCTCTTTTGCTGTTTGTTCCCCCCATTCCACTCTGAGGAGCATAACAGGGGAACCAGCTCTGCTGACAGCAGTGATAACCAGGGATAATACATTGGGTTAGGGCACTGCAGAGTGGTTTCTAGTAGGTACCAACAAGTGGCTGATGATGAAGCACTATCTTTACTGGGATTTGGCTGCCAGTGGTGGCATTTTCCATTTGATTTTGCATGAAGGAGGCAAAGCTACATTTTCAGTCCTTGGAGCAGATAACCCCCTAGTCACTCTATGTAAAGAGTGCCCAATAATTACCAGCTAATTATTGCAATCTCTACAGGGAAGGTGTTGAAACTGTTGATTATTACTCTTACCCTGTGCTCTGAGTGTGGCAGCCTTACTTCTTTTCTGTTTGTTTTGGCCCCTGACAGATTTCATGACCCAAATTCTCCCCATAATCTGATTGCTTTCATCAGTGTTACTGAGGATTTACCTGGGGGTGCCCACATCCGCAGATGTGCTTTTCAGCCAAGGCATGTTTCGCCCTTGCACTGGGTTAACATCTGAATGCCCAGTAAATGTGGGCATTTTACTGTCTAGCAAGCTGCTTCATTATATTGATAGAATATTAGTCTCTGTCAGTGCCTGTTTATTCAAGTACCTCTGGCTTTAATTACTCTCTTCAAAAATACAAGGGGGATTTCAGGTGCAGTGCATGATAAGATTGGGAGCCTGCTAATTAACAAAACCATCTAATGAGCTTCAGGAGGAGGAAATTGTTGGGAGTCAGCGCTTTACTGCACACCCAGGAAAGGAGGGTGTTGTGCAACACGGTTGGAAGTGGGTTCTTCTCTCTCTCCTTCTTGGTAGCAGTGGGAGAAGAAGCATGAGGGGAGCTCATTCGGAGATGTCTGAATTGCACAGTTGCAAGGCAGTTCTCAGCAAGGTTATCGTTTTTACTGCTGAGCAGCTCATGTGGCTTTAATTTAAGCCAGGTCAGTCCCCCCTTGAGAACTTCCTCAGCAGGCAAGCCTTGCAATGCCATTGGCACACCACAACCTGGCGTGGTCCTTCAGGTGAAGTTTTAGTGTCTCAGGCACAGCTTCTTCCAGGAGGGTTGTGAGGAAAGAGAACTGGAGTCTGTGCAAATGCGGGAGACCCCAGTGAACTCAGAAACCTGCAGGGCACTCGTTTGCCCAGGTTGTGGGCAGGCTGCTCTGTGGTGTGCCTCTGTTTCTCCTGACATCGCTCAGTACAAAATGAAATTGGAAGAGCAGTCCCCCCTGGATGTCCAAGATTGATCCCAGCAAGATAGTCCTTCATTTGGTCTTGGGTGAGGCATTAAAGGAATGGTACATTTAATAACATTTATTAATATGGCTACTTGTCATGCATTAGTGCTATGGGATTGCTTGCTGAGAACAGTCTAAGGTTACCCACACAAAATCTGTCTAGGAAGCCTTGCAGTATGACATTTAAATTAAAAACTGGAGAGAAAAAAAAAAACCAAAGCCCTTATAATTAAAGCAGAACAAATAATTGCCTACTGAATAGTCTTCTTGTGCTAATCTCTAGTATCTTTGTTTAAAAATGCCAGGAATTTATCCAACCAGTTGCATCAATTATAATGTCATAGTAAAATATTTTATAGGTTCTTTGGCGGATGAGTGTCTAGTCCTGATTTGACTTCATTAAAACATTTTGAAAACACAAGCAATTAAGATACTTTTAAGTATGTTGCTGATACTCTTCCAAATGTTTTGCTGTATTACAAATTACTTTTTATGCTTGAGAAAAAAATGACAAACATAATATAAACTCAGGTAAACCCCAGGCTCACCCTAGGAAGTTTATCAAAGCAAGAATTCCAGAATGGACTTGATTGTAATTTCTGAATACCTAAGCAGGACAATATTAAGTCTCTAAATTCAATATGTGTTGTCTCAGTGTTGGATGTGCTTGATTTAGGAGGAGGTGCAGATTTGTAACAGAGAAGGGAATTCACCTTTGATGGAGGTTTCCTAGGGAAGCAAGGGGTTCGCGGTCTCCAGAAAACTTTTCAGTAAGATAATAGTTTTCTTTTAGATAAAATTGTAGTCTCGTTGCAGGGAAGATTGTGGTCTTCTTCCAGAGTCATCGGCTCTCAGTTGCAAAATGTCGATGTGTTACGTCAGCTCTGGGAGAAAAAGCCACAGATCACATTATTTCACAGGGAACCATGAAGATCCTTTTTGAGCTTCCCTCTGTGGGTCTATACGATCGGTAAAAAGACCCCCAGGTCCCAGAGCCTTGCATCTTGTTGTATCGGTTTATATTTAAAAAAGCAAACCAAACCAAGGGCCTGCATTGGAGGGCCCCTTGCTGCCATCTGCATATGACAGCTTTACAGCACATGGAGAGCTGAAAGAGAGTTTGTTCTCCCACTTCATTTCCTAGCAGTACTCTGTGTTAGGCTGTGGTGAAGCTCTCGCAACATAAATCCTGAGTCTGTTTAACAACAGCAAAATACTTGATTCCCTATGGCAACGTAAAAATAAAGGCCGTAAAATATTTTAATAGGCTGTTAATAAGCGCCCCTGCAATCTGGTCCTTGCCTATGTCACTTTAAAGGTTAGAAATACATTATGAAGTATAGAAAATAGAGAGCCAAATAACTCCACTTAAATTAATGAACTTGATAAGGGATCAGGTGTCACCTGGGATACCTTTAATTACTGCACCAACAGAAAAGCCATTCAAAGGGCAGTGCCTGAACCAGATGCAGTGTGGGTGATAGATTTGTAGGCACTGTGCAAAGTTGTAAAAACAAACTTCCCTAACCTTCAACAACAGTCCCTGGATTATTGTGCCAGCATGGGAGATTCTGACATTCCTGTGGTGGGGCACTAGTTTCCCAGGGGTTACCCAGCAAGAGATTTGATGAGTACAGGGCTGGTTTAATTTTTACCCTTGTTAACTTTTCTGGCTTAGCCCAGCACTTTCAAGAGGGAAGTAGGGTAATCACATATGTGAGTCCTTCCCCCTCTGCCAGGAACATCCTCCCTATGTGGCAGGTTGGTACCAAGCCTATTCAGTGGGTTTTGCCCACTGAGGCAGCAAGATTTGTGCTCTAGTTCTGCTTTTGAGGCGCATACGTAGCCAGGAAAATATGTGAGCTTCTGTATATGGGATATGCTGTTCAGAGCCGCAAGAGTTTCTGTGCCTGCCACTGATGCCAGAAGGACACTGGCTCCCATTTTACAAGTTACCATCACCAAGAGTAGCATGCTTTTATCTAGGCCCTTTTGAAAAAGTTGTGTTTGATGTATTCCTTCATTATTTACACAGAAATTTTAAGAGTTCGTCCAAAGTGGGGATCTCTTCTGCCTTTTGAAGATCTTTAGTATGAAGTGACACAGCCAAGGATGCCCAACCAGCTGCCTCTTGGGTAGTGTGTGTGTAACTTCTGCCCATGCCTCCCCAAACACAGGGTGGGAGGGGATTTTCCTTCCCAGCCTTTTACAATGGCTGTTTCTGGGAGCTCAAAAGTCCCCTGTGGCCATTCATCTCTGTGGCTCTTTCATCTCTTTGTGGCTTGTTGGCAAACATAGGTGAGCAGAGGTGGACAGTGAAGAGTATTTTTCAGTCCTTGGTAGCTATGCCTACATCACACATTATCTCACTCATGACCCATCTGAGAGCATAAGTGGGAAGCAAAGGATGTACAAAAGGGCTCATAAGCACAAACTGATTCACTGTCAACAAATGTACCCGGGAAGGCATTGTTTTGGAAGATTGATTCCCCCAGCTCTTACAAACTCGCAGGGAATATAGATCTTTCAAGCCAGGGACTACATAAGCTTTTTGGATGGCAAAAGCCTGCTGTGCTGTTTGCACCTAGCCATTTCTAGCCTCATAGCCTGTGAGGTGGAGACTGTGGGCGTATCAGTGCAGTACTGATGCACTCTTGCTAGCAGATGGCTCCTCATAAGGATGTGTTACCAGCTGGAATTCTTTACAGCAGCTGTGAGGCTGTTTCACTGGAGGTTGCTGCCATGTGGAGTGATTTCTGGAGTTGAGCGGCTCAAAGTCTCTCCTTCATTCTTTTCCATTGTGCCGGGTAGATGTTAGATGTGCAAAATGTCTCAGGCTGTCGCAGGCAGAACTACAGTGAATATTTTTTATATTCACATTCTTGTAGGAAACCTTATGTGACAAAGGAAAATACATTATAGATGAATAGTCCAGCATGGTTCTTCCGTTTTCCATCTATCAACCTCTTTCCAGGCGGTCAGGCATGTACCTTGGCAACTTGTGGTCTTTGCACACCAGGTTTTCATCCAACCTATGCCAGATGCTGCAGCACAACAAAATCATCCACATATTTCCAGATGCTTAATGCCCATTCTCTGGGCAAAACAGGGTTTCAGATGAACCCTCTCCTCCAATGCCTTTACATTGTGTGGCAGCACCAGTGCTTGTTCTACAGCCATTTAAACACTGCTCATTTGAGTCATCGTGGTATTAATAAAAGGAAATAAAGAGGAGCTACACTGCTGGTAATCCAGATGTACTCTTCTCCCTATCTAGTGAAATCTGAAATCTTGTCTTTGCCATATGCTCTCATTGTGCACAGTGTGGGGCGTGATAGTTACTGACATGGAAAACTGGTAGAAAATGGGGTGGGGAGAGCATTTAGCTAACAAATGTCAAGTCCTACAAGTGGATTGAGGGGATTCATCAATGGGGCTAAGCAGTTGCTGCACCTGAAGTTACACTGGGCATCTCCAAATGGCTGGAGGGGAGAGGGTGAAATCTCCTTTCTTCTAGCAGAGACCAGAAGCCGTCCTCTTCCATACAGATGTAACTTTTCCTTTGAAGTTCCCACAGGCACCCTAGTGCCTTCTCCCCTGGTGCTGCTTGGATGCAGCTGAGTTTGTTAGCATTTCTCCCAGCCAGACTAGGCTTCCTGACATTCTTCTGTACTGTAGTATGTGGCAACAAGATTTTATTTTGTTTACTTTGGAAGAGCAACATGTCGGCCATAGCTGCCAAGTGCAGTTGCAGACCCACTAGAAAGAAGGCAAGAGGCAAAGGACTTTGACAGCTTGTTTCTCTTTTTGTCCCATTTTATTGTGTTAGCGTTTTAGCCAGGGTATAGCTTGGCTTGTACCATAGGCCACCTGGATGCTCTTTAGAAAGCACAACTTTGGTGGGGGTGTCTCTTCAAAGAGGAGCCTGTCAGGCTATAGTCCTGTGTTTGTTTGAAAAACTTATTGCAGTAGAAACTCACCTGAAAGTCATCCTGGAAATTTAATTTTCTTTCAGACAGGGAGACCCAGGGTCTTAGCTGGAAGCATATTTTGTTGCTAAAGAAGCACTATTAATTAGGGGCCTTGAGATAGTTTAATCCTGGCATTAATCGCTGCAGTTCTGTTGCAGTTTCTTTCCTCTTGTGGAAACCTGCTCCCATCCCCTCTTCTGCAACAAAAGAATAAGCACTATATCAAAAACGTGAAATTCCCTTGAAAAACATGTATTTATTCCAAGCGTGCAGGAGATAATGTTTTTAGGCATTGTGACCACATTTGCAAGAACACACACTGAAATACCATTAATAGGGATGAAGTGGCAGTGTCCTGCACTACAGCCTTCAGAAATCAATCTTCAAATGACAAAAACGAGCCCTCCTTGGCTTGCTGACTGCCATGGAAGCTTCAAATAGTCCGCAGCTAAAGGCACACAGCCCTGATTTAATGGGTAAATAAAAAAGTATATGTTCTCCCAAGTTTCTAACTTGAAACAAAGCTCACAACGTATGCCTTTATTTTGTACTTTTTTTCTATAGGAATCTGTTGCTCAAAGGCTTACAGAAATAAATCTAAGAATGTGCAAGCTAACAGCCAAAAGTAGGAGCCAATGCCAAACCCTGGTTATTATTTTATAGAAGCTTGCAAAGCTCAGTCTGGACTCTTTTAGGGAGTCTGTCCCAGGCTGGGAGAGGTGAGGGACAAGGAAGATCAGGCACAAAACTCAGGAGCCCCTTTTGAAAATATGTCTGTTTTAAAACTGTTGCCATAGCCCGCTCTCCCCATATGTTGTATGGGTGTAAGTGATTATCTGCTCATTTTCGTGCTTCAACATATGTATTTTATTTAAAGAGACATGACTAATCCCAGCCCCCAGATTAGCCTGTTGTTTCAGTCCTGTGGGTTTGCTGAAGTCATAAAAACAAAAAAATAAATCCTGAGTTAGGTAGAAAATTGAAAACAAAGGTTAAATAGAACTTCCAAAAATCATCTGCAGAAATGTTTGAATTAAATCCTTGATTTAACACAGCACTATTGTGCTGGCAGAAACAGAGGTTTACCAGTCTAGTTTTATTTACTCAGCTGATTGAAATGCAGAAAAAGTAAACATCCTGGGTTTGGTGCAGTGAGGAATGAGTTAGACTTTTGAAAATGCAAGATTTTTTTCTCCTTTGATATGAAGAGCTTACATTATCAATGCAGAACAATAATTTGTAGCAGGTATACTTTTACTAAAGAAAGATTAATTTGTGCTTTATTCTAGTCATTTTAGGAACAAAACAAAGTAGGGAGACACTGAAAGGATTATTTCAACTTTTTGTGCTGAGATTTAAGCTCATCTTTTGATTTCCAGATCTTTTTTGTTTAATCGTAAAGTGCTGCAACTTGGGAATAGTTTGTGATGCTGAAGGGTCTGGAATTGAATATTGCATTGCGTTCACCCAAGGGACTGGACTTGCAGAGCAGCAGCACGTTAATCCTTCATTACCTTTGGGTTTGTGATTGCTTGGGACTGCACAGGGAGGAAACAGTACAGGGAAGGGTCCACCTCTTGGGAGCTTGACCAGCACTGCATCTGGGTGCAAACGGTCCAATGTTTTATCTTCAGAGTTCTCAGTTTCCAGTGAAGAGAGGGATGAGGGTCTGGCAACATGGAGACACCCTCTTTGGAGCAGCAGCTAGCAGGGAGAGGAAGTTTCATGTACCCATGCAGCTTTGAGGAGGTGTGTGGGGTAGTATGAGCTGCGGAATGGAGGTGCAAAGGGTTTGAAACACAAGCTAGTGAATGCAAATGCTTACAGGAGCCACAGTGAACCTGTTAAACGTGACCCAAAATCCTGACTAGACATTACCTATAACTTATAATGTTAAATAAAACAGCAGTGCCTGTACAGAGTGAGCTCTCTTTAAAGGTTTTCATACAGCTCTACTATCAAAATAGAAAGATGAACTGAGTGGGTTGTTCAGGAATAGGGTGTTGAAAATTTCTCCTTCCAACCAGCTGTGCTATGTGCACCACTTTTGAACTCCTCTGACTTGTGGGAACAGCAGGCTCAGAGCACAGCAGCTCCAGGGATGCCTTTTGGAGAAGAATCATCCATGGATTCCTGCTCCAGGAAAGGATAATATGATTTTAGGGAACCAAAAGAGCCCCTGAGCCTGTGTTTAGGTCTGGATAAACTTGGATGAGAAATGAAATGTGTTTTAAGAGTGCTTGAAATCTTAACAGGAGTGTTCTGCAAGGATGAAAAAATGATCTGGGCACTTCGGAAAATGACGAATAACTTTTTCTCTCCCTTGGAAAACCTCCCTTTATGAGAAGTTTAGATGTTAGCCATGGAGTACTGAGTTGGGCATTAGAAACTGCCTTCCTCATTTTCATCATACTGGAGCTCAGACTATGACCTGTGTGTTTCATATGGCCTTGAGAGAGAGTACTATCCATCCCAGGAATCACACTATCCACCCCAAGAATTGCACTATTCACCCCAGGAATCACACCATGGGCCTGAGAGCACAGTCCAAATGCTTCTGGAACTCTGTCACACTTGGTGCTGTGACCACTTCCCTGGGGAGCCTGTTCCAGTGCCCAACCACCCTCGGGGGGAAGAACCTTTTTCTAATATCCAGCCTAAACCTCCCCTGACTCAACTTCAGGCCATTCCCTCAGGTCTTGTCACGGATCACCACAGAGAAGAGATCAGTGCCTGTCTCTCCTCTTCCCCGCATGAGGAAGTTGTAGCTGCCATGAGGTCTCCTGTCAATCTCCTTTTCTTCAGGCTGAACAAGCTAAGTCTTGTCTCGCATTTACCTGTATCCTGTGTAAGAAAGCACCATGCTCCCTAGTGCCTTGGTTAACCCATTGCTGCTCCTGTGTAGCCTTCATCTGCATCTCTGCATGAGCAAACTTACAGGCAGCCTAAAGCAAACCCAGAAAAATCATTCGGAGTTGGCACAAAATGAATTATTTATGAGCTTCCTACCAAGAAAAGATATGGCACATTTTTATTTTGCCAGAGTGCAGAGTTTGGGAGCACATCAGTGGCAAACACGCTACTGGAAAAACATCTAAGACTGCTTTTGTCTGGATGCCTTTTCCCTCCAGTGATGTTGATGGCAGCATTCAATTTTGTTTGTTGCAATCTGCTGCTGCCTGAGTTTTCCACAGAAGGGTTTGGTTAATATCGAATTGATTTGGTTTGGGGTTTTGCTTGTTTACCTATGGTTTTGTGATGGCTGTGTTAATGTTGAATGGTGATTGTAAAGCACTAATCTTCCCACTGACAGGTATCGTCCTTTCTGAATTAAAAAAAAAAAAAAAATCAATCAGTGGTTATTGATTTGAGAGAGTGTCCTGGAAGATATTAAATACCTACAGTCTTTCTGTGAACCCATAAATCATGATTATTGTTTTAAAAGGCCATATATTTTAAGCACTTTGTCAGCAAGCCCTGCTGGTGCTATTTGGATAATACAAATGTGTCTAAAGGCTTTGCTGAATCCATATAGTGTGGAAACAATTAGATATGTGGTTACACATCAGTGTGGCTTGAATAATCGTACCATGCCTTTGCAAAGTTAGGAGGAAGGAAATAAACAGGGTAAGCAATTCTGAGGGTAATTAATTACTTACAGAAAATGAGATGAGCTTAACAGAATTGCTCTTTCCAATTGCAATAATTAAGAACAAATCTCAGAAAGCAGATTGTTACTTCCCTGGGTGAGTTGAGGGGAAAGGGATGATGCTTTGCCTTTGGCAGAAAAACACAGCCATTGGTTGTCCCAGTCCTCGGCTTGGGCATCACATGTGGCCAAGGGATGTTTGGCCTCATTTGTCTGAATAAAATTTTAGATCTACTGGTGGAAGTTAGAAGTGGCTTTAAATATATATAAAATTTATGCAAGGAGGTAGGGCTCCAAACTTTACAGATCTCCAAGCCATGTAAAGCCAAGGTTTTCTCCTGCAGATGAAGCTGACAGGCCCACTGACCCCTGAGCTGGTTACAGATGACTTCAGGGGACGGGCCACCTACTGTCAAAGACAGTGTGGGAGCCAGAAAATGAGACTGGGAAATGATGACTGTGTGATGAACACTAGCAGCCTAAGGAAGGAGATTAGGAAGCCATTTGGCTTCATGCCATCAAGGTGGTAACTTTGTCATGAAACTCGAAAGCAAAATCCTTTAAGCACTCTTTTATTGCTAGCTATTGATTTTTCTCACCATGAAGATGCTCCTTCACTAATTAACGATGAACCCGTTTGCTTTATGAGGGGAGTGCTGGACTTTCCAACTCCTTCCTGTAGATTTTCAGCAGTTCAATAAATCAATCTTTTCTAATCCTTGAGATCTGAAAAAAAAAAAAAAAAGGCAAGCAAAACATCCCTACTACCTTATACAGCAGGCAGTGGGGAGACACAATAGCACACTTTGTGTTTCCCTCCTTCATGCCTGCAGGAAACGTCTGTCTCTCTGCTTTATTTGCACCATATTAAAATGAATTCCATGGGTCTTTCTGAATGCTAGTGAGGGGGCACATCATCCATCTATTTTTATTTGGGTTTCATCACCCTTAACAGCTACTAAAGGTCCTGTGTACTCACTTCGGCATTTTTGTTCACTAGCCACATAGTTATTTTGGGGCCCAAGCTCTGAGTCCGTGTGCTTACTGAGCCTTTTCCTGCTGTCTTAGAGATGGGAAAATACTTTGAATTGGCAAATTTTAGCAACTTTTAAAAAAAGTATTGGTCTGGAAACATCACAGGAATATGGAAGGTAATATGAACAATCCTTTCTCATCATTGAGGGAGAAGTTACTCTGGGAAATTGAAAGACATCTAACTTAAATAAGATTCTGAAAGAGTTTTACATGATGTGTAATTAACCTTAAGAAGTCTTTGCCCCAAGGTAAAGTCAGGGCTTTTTTAAGATTAGAAAATGAATTAGGTATTTATACGGATTGGTAGACCATCCGCTATCCATCATCTGGGCTGCAGAGAAACACAAGGGAGGTGAGGTAAGATTTTGCAGGTTAAATGAATAATGCAACCACTAAAGATCAGTTTTTTACCTTCAGGTATTTGAAAGTGAAGCCCCTACCTAAGCCATCATTCAGGTTTCTTCTGCAGTCAGTAGAGAAATGCATTTCATCAGGGAATGGCAAAGCCTCGTCTACCTTAAATACCTGTTCTTCTAGGGGATAAATTGTGGGATACTGGTCTCCCATTAACTAGGGAGGAATCAGAGTCACATAGTTTAAATTCAGTGGGCTGTCCAATACCTTACTGCCAGGTATTGGACAAATTTATCCAAATCTAGAGAAGCATTTAGATGTAGCATCTCAAATTCTGCTAGGCTAGCTTTTCCAGTTGTTTCTGCTTCAAATTTTATTTGCTTTTACTACAAGTGAATATAATCTCAGTTTTCCAGTTAGCAGCTCCATTTTTCTGGGAACTAAGGCTCTTCCAAGGCTTTTCTCTTGTCTAAGTGATGGGTTTTATGTATTGCAGATAATGACACAGTATTACTGAAGCACTGATAGGTTTCACAGACTTTACCAGGGGTAAAAAACCAAAAACATTCTGGAGTAACTTTTGTGAGAAATTGTTACTAACACAAGAGTTAGGCTTCTTACAACACTTGAATTGGCAAAATGAAAAGGATTGTATTTCATGAGAATATAAGGGACTAAATTCTATGGGCCGTAGGTGCACAGAATTAAACTGTTTGGAAGTTAGGCATCTTTGAAAATATCACTTCTTTAGCCACCTGTTTTTCTTTGGGCAGTGGATCCTAGACATATCTACGTTGTAAGTGGGATAAAAACTGCCGAGGTCTTTTTGATGGTTTTCTCCTGAGCTGCTTTGAAGTGTTAGCCTCAAGCTTAAAGGGAGTTCTAGTTTACCAATTTTGCGTTTTGTCTGTACAAAGATGAAATGGAGCCTTCAGCTGCCTTGAAGAAAGGCTATTATGAATCACTGAAAAATTTTGTGAGGATTGGGACAGCAGCAACAGCATAAAAAAAAAAATCCCTGACTTTCTATTTTTGTAATCTGTCACTGGTGACTTTTCGATATAAAGTCTTTGCCATAAAACCTGAGTTCTTTTGAACCCAGTAGTAGAAATCCAGACCCTGCTCCTGCCCACATGGCTGAGCTGACAGCTCCAGATTGTCTTATGTCTTCACTTCATCTGATTGCATTGTAGGAGAGCTGCAGGTTGCCAGTATTGACCAAAGGAGGTCCCACCAGGATGGGCTGGCCCTGCCTGTGTTGCCAGGGTAATGAGATGAACATACTGAGTCATCCTCCATCTCTGGCACTCATGGTGGTTTCTGCAAGGGATCTCAGGTTCAAGAGCTCCATGTCAGTGGGGAGAAAAGGCCTGGGAGTTAGCCTGCTTTCCCCACGTGTCGCACGTCACCTGTCATACAGGCAGAATTATGCACACAGCCTGTCCCAGAAGGTCAGGGAGACTCCCCTAGGAAAATGGCTGCGACTAATCTTGTGTCCTCACAGTGAAAGAAGCTCATTTTGAGGGATCCATCTTGGCTTCTTCATCACTGCAGCGGGCTGCTTTGCACGTTTGCCTGGCAGAGAGAGGCCTTTCTTTGTCCTTCCCCATGAAATGGGAGTAAATATGCTTTCTGTCAACCAGAACTTTAGAAGATTCTGATGCCATTACCTCAAGAATGCTGCTGCCCAACTCATAATGTGCCCACTTGGGATTTCCACTTTGAAAAAGTAAACAGCAATAAAGAAATCCCTGTAATACACTACAGCCCCACAGGCAGAGAGTGCTGGAGGCATGGTGAAGTTTTGCCACTTGAAACGTGAAAGCCTTCTGTGGTGGCTATGCAGGAGTTTCTAAACTTACCTTCTCCAGAGACAGCCATGATTTTTAGAAGAAATTTCAAAGTCAGTTAGCAGCTGCGTGATGGAAGCCAGGAGGGGCAGCTGCAGCTCACAGCTAGCAATGCTTGCTTCTGTACATGAAGCCAGTGACCTCGGTCATGTTTCAATTCCCTGGGGAAGCGAGCCAGGCTGGCTGGTGTGTTCCAGGCACACCTGATGCTGGTCCACCTTTGTTTTTGGTGTTGGCTGGTGGGAGAAGGGAGGGGAACTAGCAGTAAACTATATTCTCTATGTCATTATATTTCTAATGTTTGTGTTCTTGTCTTTATGTCTTCGCATTCTTTAGCTATGAGGATAACAGACCCTTCATCAAGTAAGAATGACCTGAATGGCTGATAAATTTCATTTATCAGTGTGGTCTCATGAGCCAGCTGTCAGATCAATATTGAAAAATCATTAAAGCTTCTGTCATTCGCTTTTGAGGCAGAAGAGCAAACTGTGCAGGAAAATGGTCAGGCATACAGCTAAGGTGCAGAGTAAATGTGCTGCATATGTATTGCCAACCAGTTGTCACCCTATTTGCTTTCTGTTCTTTAATTGGACATTACTTGAATTCAAGGTGAAAGTTCCCAAGTTAATTCTGTATAGTACAGACTTGTTATCCCAATAGCAGCCCCCTCGTCCACTGCACTCTGTCACTGGGAGTGCTTCATAGTAATATAAATACAGAAACAAATTTTCAAAAAGGTGCATGAGTGCTATTCCCCATGATTCTCTTTCTAGTTACTGGGAATAGTGCAGGCAAATCTCTGTGTGTTGGTGCATTGGAGGCTCCTTACTCTTTGGAGTACCTAATTGTCCCTAATTGTAAATTGCTGATTTCAATTACACCAAAACATGGCTGTTTTTCTTTCTTTATTGCAATAAAATTCCACTGTGGAAAAGAAAAACTATGAAAAAGCAACAGCAAGTCTGTACAAAGAGCAAGACAAAAAACCTCAAGCTGCACCAAAAAAAACACCAATCTTGTAAAGAAAGCCAAAAATGCCTAGAAATTACATACCTTAGGGCATCCATGCTCTTTCTCCTGAAACCAGAAAATAACGTGCAGTAGCACAAAATAAAAGCAAATCAACTTTGCAGTAGACTTTCAGTTTGTTCTTCTGGTGAAGAGTCCTTTGTGTTCATTCTTTCAGTACCATTCCCACGGTCTCTTTCATTGCTTGGTTCATTTTTTTTTTTCTGCGGATATGGGATGGAGCTATTCATAGTAATCTTCACGCCCTCTTTATCTCCAGGTCTTGTTTTCTGAAGCATAACGCTGTAATGCGTGCAGTTTGCACTGTTGGGGGTCTTCTAACCCACAGATTCCTTTCCATCACTGAAGGTAGCATATTTTCACTAAATAACTGTTCCATTCCTGCACACCTCTGCAGCCAAAGGCTCTTTAATCAGGTTCAAGAATTGGCTGTGCTTCAGAGCACAATACGTTTCTGATATCCAGGAAATAATTTTTAGAAGACTCTGTAAGTGCAATAAGCTTTTAATTTGGGCTGAGAAGAGGGAGGAAAAAAAAAGGCTTTTCCCTCTCATTTGTTTTTTTTTTTTTTAAAGAAAAGAAAGTACTTGTATTTTTTTTAATTGGCATGTGATTAGGATGATAGTATGCTCACACTGGTGGTGGAATCTCAGGGAGAAAATAACCCAAACGACTAATGCTGTAAAGTTTATCTAGTGGCTACCTTTCTGAGGCATTGTTGAGAGTGTGTTTTCAATTTGCATCGTGCTAAATATTTATTAGTGGGATTGACTCAGGAAATGCTTCATAGGAGCTGTTCTGGTCTGCTAGATACATAATAGTGATTTTTAAAGAACTGTCTTAATAAGCAATTACCTTAGGGAGCTCTTCTGGTTGTGTGGTTAAATAATACATATTTTATAAACTTCAGTGGAAGACTTAATGCTGCATTTTCATTCTAATACCTAAAGGAAAAAAAGCATCAAAACCGAAAAACAACAGAAGACATGAATACAACATCAGTATGCTTCTGTTTGTGACAAGCTCTGCTAAAAGGAAAAGGATTCAAGGTTGTAGCTGCCATGGCATCTCCACAGCAGAGATTGTCTGCCTGACCTCTGCAGGATTGATTTTCCCCCCAGGTTACTGCTGCTTCATCTTTTCCCCCCTTGCCCCATGCTCTGCTGAGCAGATGGAAGTCCAAATATGCCCAAATCCAGGCCATGTTTCTGCAAGGTTGAAGTGGCTTGAAAACATAAGATAGATCTTTGTCCCTGCGAGCCCTTCTGCAGCACTTCAGACTGCTTTGGGGCAGACAAGAAAGCAGAGGTGCTGGCTGACTGCAGTCTTGTCTGCTTTGGGAACAGAAGGGTTAAATGGTGAGGAAGGGGTGCAAAGACTGGGTATCAGTGCATTCATTTTTATGATGTTGCACCTAATGATACTGGGGGACAACAGAAGAAAATCAAAGCCTTGAGGTAAAGGGCAAGCGGATGCTCACAGTGCTACTTGTTTCCCAGCTGAAAGTTGACTCCTCTCTCCTGTGCAGCAGCAGTTCCTTTGAAGTTGTAGGTAATATAGCATGTGGAAACTAGGGAGATGGCTAGTAGCAGGACTGAGCTCCTATACTGCTTGTCACACTCAGTCTCTTGCCCTGGTATTGGAAGATCAGTCTCTGAGAGGCTAATTTAGCAGATGACTAAATATTATTTAGCAGCGTAACATGGAATACTTCTCCTGACATCCCAGCAAAGCTTCCAGCTTTCCTGAAAGCACACAGAAAAAACTAATGTGCAGCAGTCATCTCCAAGTTCATGTCTCCAAGTTCTTTCTCTCCAAGCAGAAAGTCGGTGAGAGAAAGCAAGTAAAGTGCCCACTACTCATATTTGATTGAAAAACATTTTGGGCCGAGCAGTGGCTGCAGCTTTACTCCCGCTCCCCTCCTAATGTGAAGCAAACAATAATCTTAGTTTTGCAGCCAATGTGAAGAAGGATTGCCCCTCCTTTCTCCAAACAGAAGGGTGGCAGCAGCTACTGTTTTAGCAACTGCAGTGTGTGAACGCCTATATGTGTATACACAGTTCCCCTCATCGCAGGATGGAACAAATGTAAAGCAGCATCACAAAGAACATCCTTGTGTGGAGCCGATCTGGCAAGCGGTGAGGGCTTGCACACCTGCTTGTAGTTGTTTATCTGGCTTACAGGCATATGGGAGAGTAGCTAAAATGCAGCAGTACGTGTATCTTGATGTTAAGTGTAAAGAAGCTAATCCAACTGGCACTCCTATGAAGCCAGTGGACACTAAAAATGTGGCAATTAGAGTTGTTGTTTCATTTGTTTTATTTTTGTTTCCTCCATTTGCAGAAATAACATCTACATGTCATTTACATGCACACTGCTTTTACATGTTAAAAAAAGAAGAGACATTGTGCTTTGGTTATGATAAATTTCTATGCTCATAACACTTCCATCTCCTTATATTTCCTCAAGCTTGAAGATTGGTAAACTGCATCCAGCTTGAAGACCTTATGATTTGTTTTGATATGCTATTTTCTTTTTGTTAAAAACAGGGACAAAGTCTTCCTGCCTGTAGACATGTGCCTTATTTTTTGTAGATGAAAAACCAATCCCTTTCTTTTTTTTGTTTGTTTTTTTTGTTTGTTTCTCCTAACAGGTCCTGGGTTATAGGTGCAATAGCCCTACTCTGCCTATTAGGACTGACCTGGGCATTTGGACTCATGTATATTAATGAAAGCACAGTCATCATGGCGTATCTCTTCACCATATTCAATTCTCTGCAGGGAATGTTTATATTCATTTTCCATTGTGTCCTCCAGAAAAAGGTAAGACAGATGGTTCCCAGTGGCAAGAGAACTGGTAACGGGGTGTTTTGTTGCCTAACAACCACAGCATAGTATCATCTGTGTGCCCTTATTTCGTCTCACGCAGATTTATCTCTGTGCGCCTAATAAGGGTGGTATTTAAAATGGAAACCAGCAAGATGCAGGGGGATGAGGTGATAAAGATATGTGGCAGTGGAATTTCAGCGGCCAGGGCGCTAGCAACACATGTGTCAGAGGCAAGGAAAAGGCAGGGCTTTGCAATAGCAAACGTGTACCAGGACTTGTCTGCTGTCAGCCAGATTCTCCTTTCCTGTATGCCACTGTGAGATGGCAGCGAATCCATGAGCAGCAGGAAAGTGCTCCTGTGGCTGAGTGCTCACAGCAAAATGGAGCTTTACATCCTTATTTGCAGTCCCTACAGGAAATTACCCCTTTCTGTAGCAGAATATATGGGTTGATGGTATTGTAATAGGGGCTGCTTCCCCCCACTTTTTTAAGAACTGAAAGATGTGTGCTCTGCAACAGTTCATTAGCCTTTGTATTGCTTGGGCCTGATGTGGGCTTTTGGAAATCTTCCTCAAAGCAAGCACAGCAAGTGCTTCTTGCTGGAACTTGAAGTATACCCCAATTAACATTTGCCAGATAACAGTGGAGTAACTTAGGTAAACTCTGGGGAAAAAAAAAGAAACATAATAAAAATCTCTGTGTGTATATGTAGATCAGACTTACAGCCTCTGACAATCAATAATAAATATTTTTAAGAACCTTTTTGTTCTCTACTGAAATGTAGTAGTACAGAGCTCTCCAATTCTGTGCGTTTCTACTGATAATTTTTTATGTACGTCTTAGTTTCAAAGGGCAGTTTCTTTAACCAATGTAAACATAGGAAAGAGTTTATATATGGATACACTGGTCCCAGCTTCTCAGTGTAACCAGTGTCTTTTGGTGAAATGGCTTACTGAGTAAAGTCAGGGCCATGTTGAGATCTATTCTCCATCTGAGAGCCCCAGTCTTGCTCCTCTGTTAGTCACATATTCCTACACAGGGAAGGGAAATCTGACCTAAGAAAACATAGGGGCAGAGCAACTGGCATCATCCACCTGGACTTACGCAAAGTGTTTGACACTGTCCCCCATGACATCCTTGTCTCCAAATTGGAGAGGCATCGATCTGATGGATGGACTATCTGGTGAATGAAGAATTGACTGGATGGCTGCACGTAGAGTTGTGGTCAATGTCTCATTGTCCACGTGGAGACCAGTGACGAGTGGTGTCCCTCAGGGGTTGGTACTGGGCCTGATACCATTCAACATCTTTGTGGGTGGCATAGCGGGATCGAGTGCACCCTCAGCAAGTTTGCCAGTGGAAGCCTAGGCTGCATCAAAAGGAGCATAGCCAGCAGGCTGAAGGAGGTGATTCTACCCCTTTACTCTACTCTGGTGATACCCCATCAATACTGCATTCTTTTGTGGTGTCCCCAGCTTAAGAAGGACATGGAACTATTGGAGAAAGTCCAGAGGAGGCCAAGAAGTTGATAAGAGGACTGGGGCTTCTCCCTTACAAAGACAGGCTGAGAAAGTTGGGGCTATTCAGCCTGGAGAAGAGAATATTGCGTGGAGACCTCATAGCAACTTTCCAATATCTGAAGGGGGCCTACAGGGAAGCCAGAGAGGGACTCTTCATCAGGAACTGTAGTGACAGGACAAGGAGTAATAGGTACCAATTGAAAGAGGGGAAATTTAGCTTAAATATTAGGAAAACATTTTTTACTTTGAAGGTTAGACACTGGAACAGGTTGCACAGGGAGGCTGTGGATGCCCTAACCCTGTCAGTGTTCAAAGCCATGTTGGATGAGGCCTTTAGCAACCTGGTCTAGTGGGAGGTCTCCCTGCATATGGTAGCAGGGTTGGGACTACATGATCTTTAAGGTCCATTCCAACCCCTCAGTATTCTATGATTTTATAATTCTGTGGTAATCAAAATTCATCATAATAAGTGAGCTCTATGAGCGATGCCTCTGGAAGGATCTGCAGAGCTGGGTGAAAATGTCCCTCTTGAAACCAAAAGAAGACTTTTGGGGTTCGGAGTTTTGTCTTTGTCATTGCATCTCAGATTTTTGCTTTTTAAGAAGCTTAAAAGCCTTATCTAGATGCAGATCTTAACTTCCTGCTGATGATCCCAAAACTCTCAGCAAGAAAGTTTCAAGGCGAGGTGATAGCAAGAAGGTAGGAAGCATCACCATCACTAATTAGACCTGCAGGTACCTCTCTGATGAGGAGTTTGAATTTCTGCACCATTCTTACTAGTCTGTTCTCTGGCCTCCAATGCACCTCACAAAGGGTCAGTCCCTAGCCCAGCCTCCCAGCACAGCACCACAGTCTCCTTGGCTAGTGCCATTCTTACTCGGTGTGAAAGAACTGTTTCTTTTCTGTCTTAAGACAATCTACACCCTTAAACTATCACTGATGACTGTGGAGTTGCTCATGATTTATGGCAGCATAGAGAGGAGAATGCAGCTGGTGCCTTGCTGTAGGGTGGATGCATCTCTCTGACCTAAGAGCTGAGGGAGGTATTATTTAAGAAGAGAAAAAATAATCCTTTCCTATCTATCATGGACTAGAAAATCAGCAAAATGCTGCAGAGAGGCAAGCAGTGGGTGGCTAATTAAAGCAATTGAATTATTTTCTCTCAGCAAAGGATTGATTAGGCACTCGAGCATATTGGGCACTTGTGGTATTGTGTTAGTCTCAAGCGCCTAAGGAAGAGCCTAATGAAAAAGCTGTAATTTGCTATTTAAACAGTTGTTTCATGGAGTTGTGAAATGCTCATAGACAGTTTGGCAAAATTTTATGGCTAACCATGTACTCTAAGAATTCTCAACTGGTGTTTGGGACATGCATGGATTTTTTGGGGCCCTTTTGTGTCAATGGGCAGCATGACCCTCTTTTGGCTGTTCAGTCTGCTCATTTTCAGTCTTGTCCCATCTGGTTTCTAGGTATTGCTGTCCATAAAAAATCACCTGAAAATCACCATAAAAACCCTGAAACTCAGTCAAAACTTAGATCCTGCCCTGGCTCAAGTTAGTGTGGTTCCCCTGAAGCAAGGAAGGTGGCATAGGTTTGACTGCAATGCCCATTTAAAACATATGTGGCTTGCACAGTGCTGTGGAAAAGCAGGCCCCAGCCACACCTGAGCACTGGGAATATTATCTCTAGGGCTGCTGGCTCTACAGTTTCCTCGAATTTCAATTTGACAGCAAGAAACTTTTTTTTTTTTTAATCAATGTCTCTGATATGTTTCTCTTGGAAATTTTTTTTTTCTTAGCCCCATGCCAGAAGCAATAACTTTTAGTACCTTGATGAGTCAATATGCTATTTTATATGAAATCCATGAGGATATTAATTTTAAGTCATAAATAGTGTATCTGTGCTTTCTCCTATGCTCTTTTGATGTTCCTCAGAGGATGCTACATTGGGGTGGTGTCAACAAGCAGCTTTGCTGCATGGAAGCAGTCGCTTATGCCATCGTAAACCATGAGCTCATGCCTCGAGAGCATTCAGCTGCAAGGTGTAATAGACTCCTTCCCCGAGTACTGTAGCAGCTATTTCTTTAATGAACCACTGAGGAAACATCAGGGGCTGTGCTCAAAATCAGAAGGCAGTGGGTTGGAGGAGGAGCTGCCTGCTAACCACCATTGCACTTTCCTTGGCTAGGTACGTAAAGAGTACGGAAAATGCCTGCGCACGCATTGCTGTAGTGGGAAAAGTACAGAGAGTTCTATTGGCTCAGGAAAAACCTCGGGGTCAAGGACACCTGGAAGATACTCCACAGGCTCACAGGTAACCCACGCTTCTTGTTCATGCCCCAGTGATTTGCACTGCCACACCAATACACTTGTCAGCTGTTCTTGGAGGAAAGCTCCTTTCAGCACCAAAGGAGCTGCCTTAGGGCTCTCCCCAGTGCACCTGCAGAGATTGCCCTCCCTCCCTTCTGGACCTGAATTCAACACAGTGGCTTCCCTTGAGATGTGATGGCAATTAATGCTTCTCCAAGAACCTTCTACATAATTGTGTTGAGAATAGAAGGTTCAAACTTGCCTTCCAGGAATAGGTGGGTGGTTATGGAATCAGGAACTGAGAGCATTTTGTCAGCTTTGTTACATTCCAGTGCATCCTTTAATCACAAGATGAAGGTTACCACCACTATTAACATGTTCAGGAATGATGTTATAATCCCCAAGTATTTTTCTTGATTAAAAAAACAAACAGACAAGAATCTTGCAATAGGCTTCAGTGTTTTGATCAATTTGCCTTAGTTCACAGACCTCTTAGGAGAATCCATTGGGGTCAGATTATCTGACTAAATTACTGGATTTGTTACACTTTGGTCACCTGAAAATTCAGGCTTTCTTTAGTTTGTGCACTTAACATTTTTAAAAGTAACTTGTATGTAGAGATGCAGATTTATGGACAAACCATTCATATAAAATGAAGAAGCTTACTTAATCAATAGAAACCGAACACAAATTTATTCAGTATTAGTAATGGAAGTAATTATACATGACAGTTCCACTATTAAATTATGAAAGACATGCAGCAAGTAACAGTTTATAACTTCCTGGGAAAACCTAAATTGTGATTTATGTCTTGGAGCAAATTATTATTTATTTTTGGCAGTTTCCAAGATGTCATCGGAGAGCTCCACTTTGACATTTTCCTAGGTCTGGAAGTTATGCAGATCAAATAAAAGCAATAGAATATAGATCCTCTCTCCAGTAGGCCATCAAAACCCACAGAAGTCTTACTGTCCAAAACTCACTCTATCCATTTAGGTGGCTGATTTGAAAGTTTTGCATAACTTAGCTACTGCGCTGGTGCCCTCCTCTCCAGGAAGTGTTTACTTTAATGGGTCCTCCCTCTTATCAGTCTCAGCACAAGAAAACAAGCCTTTTTTTTTGGTGAACTGAGTCTCCTAGCAGCAGTACCCTCATGGCAGACAAGGTCTGAGATACAAAGGAAGATTATTTTTCCTGCAAAAGCTTGTCTTTGGAAGGATGGAAATACCTGAGACCTCTTATGGGCAGGAGAAACCTCACACAGGTGATGGAGAGTGGATGGAGATCACTCTGAGTTGTTGGAAGCATCTGACTCCTAACTTTAAATAGAGAAGACCATAAAGAGGAAAACTCTTAAGATCCCTTTTTACTCTGAGAAGCACGTAGCAAACAGAATAATTAATCCACAGTGGATCATGTCAGAGGAATACAATAGATTAAATGTCCAGGTGAAAAATAATTACTGTAAAAGTGCATGGACCTCATGTCACATTGTACTTCCATTTATACAGGGTTAATGCACGATTAGGAGATGCTGTTGCTACATAGTTAATGAGTAGACTAGGACTTTTCAGCTTGTACCACATAATTAAGCCCTGAAAAATCTCTCGTGGCTAAACTCTCACTACGGCAAGTGTTGGATTTTTATCACTTTGGAAAAACATGGTCTGTCACAGTAGGAACCAAGCTTCCCAATCCCCCGGACTTGCTAAGCACCATGTTCATACAGCCATGGGATACGTCCATCATACTCTGAAATGTGAGGTGAGGGAAGGTTTCCCCCGGATGCCTGGGTTCTCCAGTTATCTTCACCCAGGGATTGTCAAACCGCTCACAAGATGCATTTTGGCTGATTTTTTGATCTTTTGCAAGGTCTAGTTGGGGAGGAGTGAGATGATATAAAAGCCACAGAGGCAGATACAGCATATTTGAGAAACAAAACAGAAGGCCAACATATTCAGGACGCTTTCCCCAGTAGCAGAAGCTATACCATAGATGGCAAAACCATCACAGATTTTTCAGTAGGGGAACAGAAGTCATTAGTTTGTGGGGAATTATTTTCCTCCCAGTATCCCCGAGATGGGAAATAGCTATATAAAACCTTTGTTCATTCAGGGACACCAAGAGACAGAACAAGTCTTCCGTTGCACTTCAAAAAAATAAGAATCAAGCTGTCTGAGTTAGTACGGGAAGCATGTGTGCTTCTGTGTATAAGTTATTTTTCCATTATTTGGTGCTGTATTAGTAAACCTGTGGCTCATATGGGTCTGGGTTTCTCTCATGCATGATTTTTTTAATTAAGATGTAAGCTGTTCAATTATGCACTTCTTCTTTGATCTATGCATTCGTGTTACGAAGTTAGGCAGGCAGGGTCTGATGTGCACGAGGCAGGCTGTAGCAAAACAGCAACTGCTTGCTTACAGCTGGCTAGAAACAAGTCTTATCCTGAGCTAGACATGCCAATAGCCATCTTTAGTGAGGCAGAAAGAAACCTCTCTGCAGCTGCTAAAAATTCATTACCTGCTGTGGTTCAATCCTTCTTCAGAGCCGGATTCGTAGGATGTGGAATGACACAGTTCGAAAGCAGTCCGAGTCTTCCTTTATTACTGGAGATATAAACAGTTCAGCTTCACTCAACAGAGGTAATTATAAACTATTTTTTATATCTCTAACTCTTGTGATGGCTTAAAAGAGTCTGAAATGTGTGGCCCCTTTCCCCCCCTGCCTTTTCCTCCTCACCTCAAATGTCACTGGACCCTATTCTCCCACCTAAGAAATGTTACAGTGATAACTGGTTGGAGGTTTTATGGTGGTTGTTGCCTTTTTTCCCTTTCCTTTCTTTATTTCTACATGTGCATTTTCAAGAATTGTCATTTCTGGAAAGAAGTTAGGAAAAGCAGAAAAGAGAAATGAAATGAAGTTGAAATCTCCCCTTTCCCTCAGCAAACTGCTAGTGCCAGAAGCTGCTGATGTGTCAGGCCTCATTGCTGACTGTGAAAATGGGCCATTACAGCACTGTACAGTCTGTGTTAAGCATCACAAGAGTCCTGATTGTCCTGGATATGTAGCAATACTGTCATCTTTACAGAAGCAAAAATGAGCAGCAGAACATAGACGTAAGGAAATACTGTACTTGGAACAAAATTGTCTGTGTTGGTGTTAATATACCTAGTTTGAAGAACTGACTGATGTGAACTTTATAGACATCTGCGGTGGAAAGGCTATCAAAAATGCATATGCCAGACAAAATGTAGTGTCTGGCAATGGAGGAAATCTGAACAGCTTTTTTAAACCAAGTCTTTTTTAGGGAGTTGCAGGAAAGCAATGGTAAGGGAATACCAGAAGAAGAGCCTCAGAAATTGTGTTCTTTCTTCTGCAGTACAATTACTTTATAGTTTAACCTTGAGCAACTCAATTCCAAACTCTGTTTCCTTCTCCTTTCACCGGGCTGCGGCAGTGTACCTGACCAGTTGATGATGGAATTAAGAGGGGGTAGAATTGTGATTACTAAGCCCAGCTGTTCTCTCATGATGATAAAAATCAAATGTATTTCCAGTCCTGATGGTTGATCTTCAAATCTCAACTAAGAATTGAGTTGGGACTTTGTTTTTCATTCAGTCTTTATTCACACAGAATTCCTACTGATTTTAGGGTGATTTTTGCCTGAGGATAGCCTTGAAGGATTTTGACTGGGCTGTTAGTAATACTGGCTACAGAGTACTGGGGAACTAGGGGCATATGATTCCATTCTCTGAACATTATACATATTGCCCAAATCAGTCCAAAGGGGAAGGCAGTGTAGCTAACATGGAGATGTACTGTACTTCAACTTGCTGGTGTTTTTGTCTTGGGATAATTTCACTTTTCACTGGAGATTCATTAATAAACTTGACTATAAGATACCATTACTGCAAATGCCTGATTTATCCACATTCATTGTCCTCACATCTCTCTCTGTCTTTGTAAAGACTGGAGAGCACCAGCCAGGTTTCTCTAAGTCTAGTACAGAGGGGAATCAGTTGTCACACAAAGATCAAGAGCCAGTTTCCCTTGGCCATCCATTGCTCTGTCTCACTGGCAAACCAAAATGTGTTATGCATAAACTGTTTGCTCCTTTAGTTAGCACAGCAGTTGATTTGCTCTGTGATGCAACTGAGGCTACCAAAGGATATGTTTTAGCAAACAGGATCTTCTGGGCTCGTCAGCAAAAGAAAGGTATCTCTTCTTTTTCAGTTGTACATTTTTTTCTGTGCAAAGCAGGAAGTATGACCATAAATTGGGAAAACTATGAAGAGGTTTCAAGTGGGCAGTCTTTATCCCAGTGTGGTGAGAGCCTGCTACTAGATGTGCCTGTTATTTAAAGGTCAGTTGGGAAATGAACTGCCAGGGGAGGCATCTTCAAAGCAGATTTCATCCAGCTATTTTCTATGTGTAACATTGGATGAGATGAATCATCCAGAGGGCCTCTCTACTGAGTATGGAAGCAGCCTGATAACTGTCTTGGAAGGGAAGCCTTTTGGGTGGAACACTGAAGTGACTTGAGTAAGTTGTACTACTATACAGGCTCATCCTCCCTCTTTTTAACGCAGGCAGGCACAATATTTGTTGTTGTTGGGGTTTTTTTTCTCTTCTGGTAGACAGAAGTATTTGCAAAGTGGAGGTTAAAAACATTTCTTTGGGAAATAGCATCTCCAAAGCAGCAGGTGGTCAGATCCATATGTAAAATGTACCTGACATCGACAGTAATCCCAGCTTCACAGGGCTCCAGGTATTTCTCTCTTTATCCTGTTTATTTCAGCTGAAAAGCAACATTTGTGGTCGTAGGGCTTTGCTCAGACAAAACTCTCCAGAGAGCTGCAGCATGAACAGAGTAGTGGGGGACTGCTGTTTTCACAGTTCTTGTCTTCCTCTTAATATTTAAATATATATCCATCTTTAAAGGGGCTGTTTCATTAATGTTTTATTTACAAGCATGCAATGAAAGCTCAGGGGGTTGAAGTGTGAGCCTTGAGTTGTATGGTCAGAAGCTTTCCCTGCCTGAGATTGATACAACAAGCTCGCATACCTGTTCAAAAATCCCTTCCCAGCCCTCTCAGCCTAGACACCTTTTGCATGAAAGTATCCGTATTATCCCAAGTTAAACATTCTGTCTGTGCTGGCGTTTTTCCCAGAGCCTTCAGACAGCAGCCTCTGTTCTAAAACAGGGAGAAAATGATCGTTTCTCCCCAGAATCAGCCTATCATCCAGGTCCTGATCTGACTCCACTTTTCCATGTTCTGGGCCAGCACTGAGTTTTCATGTTTCTGTTGTGAGAGCAGAAAGCAGTGAGACATCCTCCAGCTGGAGTACTTTCTCACTTAAATCTGTTTTCTCCCTGATATCATTCACCGTATTTGCAGCCTCCTGCTACGTGATAACGTCCCAGGCAAGACTGCTGTAGCTATCCATATTCCTGTATGATGGCCGAGATCTCTATATGACATCACATCCCCTCTTCTTTCTTCATGAAGCTCTTGGGCATCAGTCTGGAAAATGGTGTCTGTGTTAGTTCATACCTCCTTTAGACATATAGCTGTGTCTTTTTCTGATTTAGCAGATATGACACTGTTTATGGCTCTTTTCAGCTTCATATCCTCTTTATCTACTGTTGCCACCCACCCACAGCCCCTCAAGTAATTAATCATAATTTTATTTTTCATATTCTCATTTATCATACCAGAAATTTCAGGCATAACCCCAAACTTGCCTGATGTAATGTGTTCTGTAATGAAAACTATACTCACTTTATACTAAGGCATACAAGACTATTTCAGGTATTTCCTGAACGCAGCATTTAATCATGGTTTAGTAAAAAATATGTCTGGCTTTGTTTCCCCTTGTTCCTCATTATGGCCTAGTAGTGGTGTGAATTTAGGGTTGTTATACCACAGAAATCAGGAGGAAGGGAACAGAAACTGGTCATCGGTTTCCTCTTCTACTGTTGAATGAAGAGCATGCCTGTCCATCCCATGCTCATGGTCTCAGTTTCAGGATCCAGGTAGATTTCTGCTCCTTGCACTCCCACTCTTCAACCTCGCCCAATTTTCCATAGCATGGATGTGGATGGATACTTTTGCCATCTATTTCACATCCAACCTGTGCTCTGCATTTCTTTTTCCCGTGCTGAAAACTTCAGGGGTGTAAAAGCTGAACCAAGCTGATTACCTCATGAGTAGAAAAATGAAGTTTCTCTTTGCCTGTAGGGTATTTAGCATGTGGTCCTAATACAGGCACTTGGGTGCAGTGCTGAAAAGCTAGAACAAAAGGGATGCATTAGAACAAAAGGGATGCATGTAGGATGGACTGTTTGCTAAAGCTTATTACTTTGAAGGCTGAAAAGTGGAATGTATGAAGGAAAACAACAGTTTTGTGTTAAGTTCATGAGGAGAAAGTGGAGCAGATGACTGCTTGGTTGTAACAGCAGAGTTCTTGTGCTAAGGTCAGTTTCTAAAAAGAGCTAGAGATGAAAAGCAATTAACAGCACCACTGTTATTCCAATTCTACTGTACTTGTGTTTTGTTAATCTAATCGTGGACCTGTGCTGGGCCCACAGATGGAGCCAGCGAGAGAAATCAGGGTATCTGTCAGCGTGGCACAGATGGTAAGAGGAGCAGGGGACTGCTGTAAGCATGAGCACTGCTGAGCCCTGATCATGTAGCACAGTCCCAAGCTTTGGGTACCTCCAGTTGGCCACCTCAGGATCGTGAGGAATGGGTCTGTTTGCACCTTTGGAGTGTTACTGTCTAAAAGTACTTAGATAGCTCAGCTAGCTTTGCAAACAAGCAATCACAGCATGAAACAGCCATGTGACACCAGCCTATTTTTATCCATGTCTTAGGTGAGAGGCAATACAGTAATTACTGTCTCTCTTCGGATATGAGGAAAATGAGAGAGAAAAAAAATCATCATGAACTATATGGTACCCTGTTACCCTTTGGGCTTTCAAGTTGGGGGCAGGGGGAGGTGTGTGATTTTTTTTTTTTTTTCCCCAGAGGGAAAATAGAAGTTGTCCTTTAAAGAAAAGAATGTTCCTTGTTTTGGTGAGGCTCAAGAGCAGAAGAGACCAAGGACTTTGCCCCTGGTCCAAGGCAGTGCATTGTTATAGGAAAATGCGTGGATGCAGTTAGGTATATTCATTCAGGTTTGCAGATAAGGGGAACTACGACTTCATTCGTAGCAAACACTTACTGTATCTTAATAGTTTTTCCCTCTACAGGGAAATAAATGGGCTAGGGGTAAAGCCACCAGATTTCATAGAAAGCAGAAACTACTATAGAAGTCTGTTGTGTTGAGTCAAGTGCCGTACTCCTGTTGTAATGCTTTGGTCTTGGCTTACAAACTAGACAGCAAGTTTAATAGTTTATTCCAGTAGAAGTCTTGCTGTACAAACAGGAATGTGTTCACCTCTTGTCTTTTGACTATATGCATATATGCTTTATGTCTACTCATTCCCAAAGCACTGCTCACCATCCCCACCACTCTCATCCATGGAGGGGTCCTGGAGAGACTTCTTGGTAGTTTACATTGCTGCTCCACTCATCTGAAAGACAAGAAACATTAGGGAGCTGTAAGAGCAGAACTGTTTCACGATAGAGAAGAGTTGGGAGCTGAGAGGTATCAAGCAGAAGCCAAACCATCCCTGATGGGTCATGGTGCCACGAGGGCTTAAGCCAGAAGCCAAAACTGACAGTCCTGGACAAGATGAGGGGATAAACCAGGTCAAGGCTCCAGCCCAGACCAGCAGAGACAGGGCTGGAAACTGAGCTACAGTACAGGTCCAAGGTCCAGCCAGGAGACAGACACTAGGCAAGGACTGGGTGCCCAGGGCCAAGCAGGGATGTGTGTCTCTAGTGGGACACACTGAGACCACTAATGCCTATGGGGGTAAGTAAGAACCCCAACAGCTGTTGCAGGTTGGAGCCTAGGACCTCTTGCAGCTCTTACTGAAGGATGGTAGGCCTTAAATACAAATTCATCCTTGTGGCCTCAAGGGTCTGTTTATGAGGGAGCATGCGTTTGCCGGTAAAACCCATCAAAGAGTCATCGCAAAGCCCTAAGATCCCCACTATTGGCACACCAGATACTATTCCTGGCTAGGAAACCCATATTCATCCCCTATTTATTCCCATGCAAATGGGCTGAAGTGGGAAATGGAAATGAGAGTGTTGTTTGTCCCTGCCCCTTGCTTCTTCTTCCCAAATGCATAAGTGTCATTGCATGTTTCCTCTTCTAAGTAGCCTTCCAGAACAAATACTTGATTTCCTTTTGCTTTATTATTTCTCCCCTGCGTTTTTATATCAACCACAAAGACTTAATCTGAAACACACACAGGAAAAAGGGAAATTATTGCTACTGTTTTCAGAGGTAATCAGTTTAATGTCAAATTCATGTGGATTTCTTCATAATGAACAGAACAAATTGAGCTCAAATTCAAACAGTGGGAATCTGAGTCAGAGAGGAAAATTAAAATGAAGACCATTAATATCCTGATTTCTAACCCAACCGAGACCTGATTGTTTCCTAAATGAAATCTCCCATCAAATTCCTTCCACCCACCCAAAAATATAATTAAGCTGTGATTTCCAGGCTGAAATCGTATCTGTGCTGTGAACTCAGCAGGGACAAGTGTGTGTGTTGCAGGGAGTGTGGGTGAAGTTTTAAATTATCTTCAGGTGGCTGTATTATCCTGCATTTTTAGGAACCACTTATTTAGAAAACACAGCAGGTTAAATTCTTGCTTGGGTAGGAGACTGTCACTCTAGAAGACAAGAGCTGCAGTTTAGCAATGAGTCAGGTTTGGGTCACTCTCCCCAGATTTGCCCTCTCTGCTGAGAGATGAGGACTGCTGGATGTATCTGGTGTTGCAAGATGAAAATGCTTCAGTTTAGCTGTCTGCAGGGGTGGTGGGTGTCATGGTCTGGGCCTAACTTGGCAATACAGCAGTATTGCTAGAGGCTAGAGGTTGGTGTAATTAAAAGCACAGACAAGCAGGGGAGGAGGACAAAAAAAGGAAAGGAGCAGAAATGGATTCCTCGAGGGATCTCAAACCCCATCCATCCCTGGTACACTTCAAAGAACAATTGCAGCTCATTATAACCTGTTTGCCATGCTGACCCTTTGCTGCTAGTGCCTAGATAAAGTGGAGAGAGGATGGAAATTTGGACCATGGAAGCACTGCTCTTGTCGGGCATCAGTCTTTCTCAAGATGCTTGTTCACTCCTTGATGGATTGATATGACTGGTATGACAGTCAGATTTGTGTTGAATCTATGTTGCATCTAAAACAAATAGCAAGCAGCCAAGGTGGAAATGCCTTTACTCAGCTTGATAGGATATTCAGAATACACCAGCAACTGATCTATCACAGTCTGTCTAAACACTCCTTACTTGCTCTGAGTAACACCTATGGCTCTTCTTGTGGCTTAAAGGTATTAGAGAATGAATACTTTCTCAGTTGTCTTTCCATTTGTTTTACTTTTAAAGTTAGCAGCAAACAGTGCCCCCATTCTTCCTGTGAAGTCAGTCATCTTTCATGTCATGTCTTTCAGAGAGATCATTTTAGGGTGTGGGGACTCCTTCATTTTAAATTAGTGAGTTGTGGTTGTACAAACATGCACGTTGGCAGGCAAAGTTAGTGATGACTTTTTTTTCCCATTTGTTATTGTTCCTGTTGTGATACTGGGATAGGCAGGTTCAGGGCAGAGGACTCACAGGATGTCCAAGGTAGCTGTGGTTGCTTGCCTTGTTCATGAATACATCTGCAGATGCCTAGAAGGAACTCACCAGAATATTCATGGATATAAAAATACTTTGCATTATTTTTGTTTTCTGAGCACTAAACTGTTCAAAAACAATTGGACTAAAAAAAGTGTTTGTCTTCTGCAGACATTTTTGGGCTTGTGAGTACCATCACTGCGCAGCTAGGGATGTGGTGTAGAGCAAGAGATGTGTCTGTTTAAATCTGAACTCCCTCTCGAGATGCTTTAAATGCTTTGTGCTCTGTTTTCAGTGATGCTCAGGGTTTGATGGCCATAAATGTAGAGGACTTCTCAAAGGTGAACCTGGGATGGCCCGTGGCAAGGACAGCAGCCTCAGTGACCATTCAGAGACCATCATCTGCCAATGTGCAGATCTCATTTATTCATCATCATTGTTTTAAAAATAAGACAGAACAATTTGCCAAGAATGTGTCGCTTTGTGCAGGGCACTGAGAGATGTCACTGCCTGACACTGTACTTGCTCACCATTGCTGAGTTGGCAGGGGCAAGGAGCTTCATGAACCTGGGGGATGCAGCAATCCTTGCCCTTGGGCATCTCCCTGCCTACTGCAAAGCCCACAGTCCTGGGAATTTATTCTTTGTTTCAAGTGATTCATCAGTCCTGGAACTTGGAGATCCCTGGTTTAACCACAGACAGCAACAGCAATGCCTCTTCCCCTCTCTGGAATATGATTGCAAGTTCAGTTTCTGTTTCTTTTCAGTTCAGGCTACCACTTTAGAAGGGGGTTTTCACAGGTGTGTAAGTGTCCCCTGGCTGTTTGGTGGAAATCAATGGCTAAGAAGCAGGGTGAGAGTCCCAGGTGTCACTTCTCTGCTAATCTAGAGCAAGCCTATGGGCTGATTTCTAGCATCTCATCCTGCCATAGTTGCTTGAATCCTGCCACTTCTGCTCTTCACTAGGCAGATTGGTGTTCAAGAGTTCTTCCTGTCTCAGAGCCATGGATGCTTGTGTTACTGCTCACAGCACCAGGGAGAGACTGCAAAAGTAGCATAATCGATTTATTTCAGGACTTTAAAACTTCAGTTTACCCAGTACTCTGGCTGTTCCTTTATCTCTGCCTCTCACCACCAGGGGCATTTTCTTAATGAAGGTCTTTGTTCTCATCCCCTATACCCTTCTGCTTCTTCTGTTCGCTCTTGTAAGTCTTACAGACACTCTCATCTTCCCCTGACGCCATGGATACCCCTTCCTGGGGCCCATTGCCCACATGGAGGGTGAATTTGGTGGGAATAGTCCACATGCTGAATCAGTCATGAGGGATTGCTGTTTCTAAGACATAAATCTCTGCAACCCTGTTAAGCAACTATTGGTTTGGCTAAATGTCAGCAAAATGGCCTCAAAATGACCCATCTTGATAATCACATATCAAGTAGAGAGAGATTCCAGGTAGATGACAGCAGAGGACTATTTTCTGTTTGTTGAAACTCATCAACCTTTCAGACTAGCAAATTGCCTCTGCTGTTTTTTTCAATTTCCTTTTTTTTCCCCCCCCCAATCAACTGTACATTTTATGCTAGAAAAATTATGATTTTCTGCATCAAGGATCAAAACTTAGGGAATTTAATTCCTATTTCTGCCTACGTGCAAAAGTAATCCTATTGTTGATATTCTTCTGGCTTATTTTGCCTCTCCGCTGCCTGGGACTGAGTTAACTGAGATTTGTTGCAGTGATTTCAGTGAGTGACATGACATTCTTCCTTTGGGAGATATTATGAACTGGCTTTGATTTTAGGATTGACAGCCATATAATTGGAAGTTCAGTCATTAGGTGGATCAGTTTTAAAGAGGAAAAGTAAGGGCAAGGCAATTTCTGAAATCAGAGCAGGCTTTGGGGAGTATTAGATCTGGCAGAGTATTGCTGCAGAGCAATCTTAATATCATGACTGTGAAGGAGGAAGGAAGAAAGCATAGCTGCTTATATAGATTCCTGTAACCGTGATCCAATTTCCACCACAGGCAGGGCTCTCTGCACATCTTGGATAAGAGCTCAGGTTTAGTGATAAATAATCATAAACAGGAACAATTAGGGATAATGCATGGTTGTATAGTCGAGATAGAGTCGAGGTGTAAACCCTTGGAAGGGGTAGTGGTAGTATAAAGAAATGCCTTATCCTGGGACAGTTTCTGCTCTGGGCAGTTGAGAAGGAATCTCTAAGGGAGCAAATATTTATGAATTGATTTAGGCCATGTTTTGAACATAGCCTGCAGATTATAATCCAGCAGAGGTTTGTCATCTGAAATGGTTGCAGAAGAAAGGAAGGGAAAAAGGGGCAAAGAAAGACTTTCGCTCCCATCTCTGCATAAAAGCGCGGGATGTTTCATTTGGCAGAAGATGGCCCAGAGCTTAACAGCCTAATTTGCTGAAACTCCATTTCACTGCAGTCAGTATTAATAGCTTCACAATGAATAGATTAGATGCTGCAAGTGACAACAAACCTATTTGAGAGAAATTTAATAGGGAAGTTTATTGAAGTTTATTAACTGAATCCTGTTGGCTATTATAAGAACACAGCTCGATAAATCTAAACGTCAGTGTTTGTTGAAGGGAACTAGTAAAAATGCTGAAAATACCTGTTGTCCTCCAGCAGATATGTGTGATTTCACTTTTCATAATTGCATTCATTGTTGGAATAAACAAATGGAGGACCAGGATTCTTTAAATACTTGAAAACTGTACCTTGTAACGAAGAAAAGGACACCATGTAATGCTAGGAAGAAAAGCTATAAAGAAAACTAGGGCTTTGACTCCTACAAACCTACTTTGAATGTATTTTATTTCACTGGGAGTAAAATGGAATAAGTTGATACTAAGTGATGTACAAAACCAGCCAGAATTTACAAACTGAAATCAGAGCAGAGAGGCTATTAATGGGATTTTGGTTGACCAAAAATAGTACATGTGTTTTCTTCTGAAACAAACAAAAATGCCCAAGAAAATCTACATTTTGAGATTGCTGGGTCAGAGGCAATGAAACATTTTGTTACGACTCAGATGTGCTTTTTCTAGGCTATTTTTCTTTCTATTCTAATAAAAAAACCCCATAATACAAAGAAGTCAAAATAAGCTTTCACACAAGCCACTCCTTTGGAACAAAAAGGGAAAACATTTCATTTGGAAAATGGTGATTTTGCATGGACATTTTTTAAGCATTCATTTGATTTACTAGTTTGTGCAATTAAATTTGTGAACCGGTCTGGTCGTCTTTCTCAGCAAAACTGCACTTCTGTCATGTCTCCTTGGCAGTGGGGGAAATGTGATTTCTCCATCCCCTGCTAAAATGAACATAGCTGATTTTGGTGTGGAGTTGAAAGGACCAAAAGTCAAAGAAGATACATGATGATGGTGTTACCTGTGCAGACAGATGATCCCAGCTAAAGCAGTGTTCCTCAATCCCTTTTCAGCCAGGCAGAGCCCTGCAGAATGACAGTATGAAAGTCAGGAGTGGCAGTTGGATCCATTTCCTTTCCAGTTAGGTAGACCATGCAAATGATTCAAGGTAAATAACCTAAATGTCTTTGTGTGGCTTTGTCAGCCAGCTGCCCACAAGAAATTACTTGAATTTTGTTCCTGAATGATGCAGTCTAGAGTTTGGCAATGTGTGCTTGTCATCATAATTTTCATCCCTTGCTTTCAGCGAGTGGATAAACCATACTTGTGTTTAACAAGGTGCAGTTATCCCATACAGTCATTACACCAATCTCTTCCAAAAATTATTGCTACATTCAGTGTTGTGTCCCACATCAAGGAAATCAATTTCTACCTTAGAAAGGAAAGAAAAAGATACTATTTGGTTGCATACTGTCATTAAAATAATACGTACTTTCATAGGCACAGAAAGCAGCTAACTGTAGCTATCTGAATCCTTTGTGTGTGGTTACAGTGATGATAAAGATTGTGGGATTTTCGTTTTCTTTGTCCTGATTGGTTTAAGAGTTTATCTCAGTTTGCCAGTCGAAAGTGCAACCCTCCAGATCTCCCACTGCACCATGAGCACAGGCCATTCCTTCTCATAGCTTTTTAAATCCGGTAAGGCTGGATCTGCAGGACTTGAATCGTGAGGATTGCTGAATGCTGTGAGAGGGACAGGAGCATCTGCTTGTTACCCAGCTGATAGTTGCGTTCTGAAAGATCATCCTTCCTTTTTCCTTGTGATCACAGCCTGTGAATCCTTCACTTGATGAAATCCAGCATCAGGAAATCTTGAACTGAGCACTGGCATTTCCAGAAACCTTAATTTGAATGTAATGTTGGATATCAGAGTAGCTGTGTTTTGCTATGAGCTTTCATGGAATATCAGTGGAAACAAGGAGGCTTGGGACTGTAGTTGTACCGGTGTGGTTGTAGGGAATATTTTGTAGAGGTATGAGTTCTGCTGTTAAATGTTTGCTGGTTGTGATGATCTCATCTTACTGAAAAAGGAGATGGATGCCCAGGTGAACCTGAGGGTTTGAGGCTCCATCTTTTTTTCAACCCCAAATTTATGCTCCCCCACATACACAGCATGGTAGGGATTTGGAAACAGAATGCATTTGCTTCCAGTATTGTACCTTTGACTAGCAGAACGAAAGGTATTCCAGCATAGCTGATTTAAGGCAGTTACCCTAAGGCAGTGATGGCTTTGTGCTGGGCCCAGGTGCTTCAGGAGACAGCAGAGGAGGGATTTGTATAGGGACTATTATTGGTGAAATGTAGGAAAGCAAGGTTGACACAAGGCTGTGGGATTTTTTTGGGAGAGATCTGTGTTGCACCATAGATGCTGAGAACTGAGGATCCAGCCATAAATAAAAATAAACGAAGATAACTGCTGCCTGCTGAGGATATTAGGCACATCGCCAACACTGAGCCAGACAGCTGCCAAGGGTCACATCCCAAGAGCATTCTGCCAGGGAGAGGACTCAAGGTGGTCAACAGGCACTCACAGCCCTGATCTCTCTGGTTTTCGGGTCCCTGGGCATGCACTGACCTTTGCAATCGCAGTCCCAGCACCCAGCCTTTCCTGCATACCCACATATAGGACTGCAAAATAAGCCTCTTTGCTTTCTCTCATAGTGTTTTGGGAGAGCATGCCACTGTGATCCTATGCTTACTTTATTGTGTTGTTGTTGGCTTTCTATTACCAAGGCCATTCTTGTGCAAATGAGGTCATAGTTTGGTAGTCTACTTGCTCCTTCTGTGTGTGCCTCATCTGCAGACCTAATCCGCTCTTCCTAATAGTCTTTTTGGTTGCTATAGCAATGATAAAGTGTTATGAAGAAGGCAGGATGATACTTAAATGTATGGCTTGTATTACCTTTCTCTTTCTTCCTCCTGGGAAAGAGAAACCAAATACCAAGGATTTTTTTGGTATATTCTTGTTTTATCTAAAGCTTCAGCTGAAGGCTTCTTGGAGCCTGGATGCAGTCCTTCTCTCTTAGCATCCTTTTAGGCTGGGAATGTTGCTGCTCAAAAGCAATTAGGGAGAAGTGAGCCCTAATTTATGGATACAGGGTACATATCATGTTTCTAAGATGCCAAAGGTAAAGTTAGTGTGACATACAGAGAGGATGAAGTTTGCCAGCCCATCATGATGGGAACCTACTGCAGAGTGCTTGGGGCCCAACTGGGTTTCTGAAAGTATTGAAAGGTAGCTGAACATGTTAGCAGTGGGTTTGCTTTGGATTTGCACCAGCTGAATTACAGGAGAATTACTCAGCACTGCTATTGAAGGCGGCTTTTTGATCAGTAAATTTAAAAAATCTAATGTAGTTAAGGGAGAGGAAGGCAGAAGATGCATTACTTTTGCTCAGTACCTGTATATGGGAATGGGTGGCTGTTGTACCAAGCCCTGCCTTTCACACACGTGAGAGAGCAAAAATGACCTACTAATTCTGGATTTTCAACCTTTGTTGCCAAGTTTATAGTCAGAGTCATGTATTTATATTAAAAGTTACCAGAAACTATCCAGTTTTTGATAGCCAGAAAGAGCCATAATTTGTGTGAATTCAGCTCACTTCAGAGTCCACCAGGCTGGCAAATGTAGGCGAGCGAAGCGTTAAGTGCTGGCAAAGATTGATCCCTTCTCTCTTGTCACAGGCCAAGTGCATCCCTCATGCAAAACAGCTTGACCTGCCCAGCCATGGTGGGATCAGCTTGTTCCCTGCCTGCTTGGGTTCAGGCTGCAGATATATTGAGTGAGATGCTCTTTCTGGCAGTTGGCATTTAAATGTGCCTCGAGCTAAAGTGCTCGAAATCCCGCTGCGGGTTTATTCTTCATATCAAATCTCATCGAGACTGAGCTGGAGATTGGGTTAAATCTCAGATGGGAGGATTATATCACTTCTGAGTTTATGGCTGGCATTAGCTCTGGACATTCTCATTACCTATATAAAAGTGAGCCCCCTTTTGAATCTTTTATGGCCCGGCTTGATTAAAAGTGGGATGAAAGCAGAAACAATTTTAATGGACTAAGAACTCACTGGTATAAAACTAGTGCAAGAAAAGAAATGGTTCCTACACTTCCTCATCCCAGATGTATGTGAGACTGATAGAAAACACATTACCATTAGGAAAGAATTGACGCGTTTACCTATTAGGTTACATTCAAGGTTCCTTAGTTAAGCCTTCATATAATGTTTTCTTACAGGAGACAGCTTTGTTTCCTTATTTCCAAACACAGCAGCTCATCTTGCTTTCCATCAGCATAGACAAAAATATCAGGTGAGAGAAAACAAGTCTTTTTTTTCCGGCTGCATGTGTCAAGGAGCCTCCCTGGCATGCAGCCCCCATACAGCACCGCCTTCTACTTTGTCCTGTGCTCAAAAGACTGATTAAGTGATCTGCTAATACCATATGCCAGGGGCTAGGAAGGGCTGGGGGTGATGAGGGAGAGGCAAGACTCCTCTACATATGCAGACATTTTTGCCTTTCTGTAAATAATTAGTAGGTGTGAGCTTTCTGAGAACTCCCTGTTAAGGGAGCCTGGAGGCTTGTATATCTTCAGCAACTCCATCCAAAATAAAAAAAAAAATAATCAAAAAAAGATTAAAAAAAAAAAAAAGGAAAGGAAAGAAAAGAAAAGAAAAATCAGGCAATGAGTTGCAGAGAAGAGATTGTACCCAGGGCCACACATGCCTTGCAAAGACAGCCTTCACCACAGCACAGGACCACCTCCTCCACACCTAAAAGAGGCAGATGGGGTCTCCATGCCCCAGACATTGGCAAAGGCACTTCTGCCAGGGTTACTGGGCTTGAGGATTGGCTTTTCAGTTACTGGTTTGGGTTGAGGCTATCAGATGTTAGTGACAGCCAGGTCACCTGAACCCTCTGACATTCCTATCCTAGCTAGCTCTAGTTGCCCCACCAATGACTTACTTTCCTGGCCTTTTGTCTTAACAGTTTATTCGTGGGGTTTAAAAACCATGGTTGCCCTTGAGTATTCCTGTTCTAGATCTCACTGATGGCAATGGGAATGGCCCTGAGGGCAAGCTTTTGAATTCAGCCATATCTTTGGATACTAGAAGAGATTCAAAGCAAGGAATTAAGGCTTTTTTTTTATGCTGTAGATCAGCTAAAAGGTGTTTGGGCAGACTTTGCTTCATGGGTTGATGCCTGTGATAGGAATCAAGGTAGGTCTTGCCAGCCGGCTGCCAAGCTGTGATGATCCTGAAAAGCTCAAGTCCAGAGGCTGCATATCATAGGGATAAACCAAAGACCCAAAGACAACAGCTGGCTGAGAGCCTGGAAACAGGAACAGAGGGGTCCAAGAATGGGGAAACAAGGTGTTTGTGGGGCACACAGAGAGCCTTGAAAAGTTTGTCTCTGTGGCCACTCTCATTCCCGATAGAAATGCCTGATGGAGCTGCAGCGCTCTCACCTTCAAGGATGGATTTGGGTGGTTTTGGATGTTCTTGGTGGTGTCAGAGAAGCAGCTGAAGTGAAACTTGCCCTCTTAGACATGAGAAACAGCTGCTCTCTGATAAACACTGAGAGCTTTCAGAGAGGCTGCATTCTCCATCCTTTCTCTTTAATTCTGCTTTTCTGATTTTAGATGTGTTGCGAAGGACTGGTAAAAGAGATTCTAGCACATAGTGGGAGCTGAATGTGCTGTTGTCTGTTAGTCATTATATATATTTTTTTATTCATTTGGCACTTTCCTGAGAGTTTTTCCCCCCCCACACATTGTGTAGGCTGCCATCTTCCTTTCTTTCTTTGTAGCAAGCATGTGGGCGCAGCCTTGCTTACACTCCGAGCGACTGGGGAACCACCATAAATGTAGCTTATCTGCTTTCTGATACATTTTCTTTTGCATTGGTTTGGGTTTGTGCATCGTCAGTAACATCTGTTCTGCTTTAGTGGCATACAGTTTTCCGAGTCTAATTAGCTGGCTGCTTGTAATCAGGACTATTTCAACTGTTGTCATTCTGAATGTTCTTTTCCCTTTTTTTTAATACCACATTTGCCTGATTGACCTTTTTTTGTTGTTTTTTTTCTCTGTCTTTCTATCGGGCTGCTCCAGGAGCCATGGCTAATCATCTTATAACCAATGCTCTGCTTCGTCCTCATGGCACTAACAACCCTTATAATACATTGCTCGGGGAATCGGCGGTCTATAACAACCCTTCTGTCAGCATGTACAACGCACAAGGTGTGCTGGAGTTTCTCTCTAATTTTTCTAGTGAGAATTCCATTTTCTGTGGCTTATTTTGGCCCATTTCTTTCTTTTTTTTTTCTTCCTTTTTTTCTTTTTCTCTCCCCACGCACACACACTTTTTTTTTTTGAACTGGGCACAAAAAAAGATCCCCTCCCCTTCCTTTCATTTCAATGCATCTTTCCATCTTCCAGATGCTATTTTTCCATGAGTGATCAAATCCACTTTGAAAGACTCTCGTCAGTTTTACTCAAAGCATTCACAGTGTTTTGGTTTTGATTTTTTTTTCCCAGTCTCCTTGCTTTTTTATTGTTTTGGTCTTGTGTGTGTGTGTGTGTGTTTTGTCAAATGCATCCATTCCTCTCTTTGTTGTCAGCACATTTTCTTGTTAAACCATTCATTTCAGAAACAGGAACACCTTTTGAAGGTAAGTGAAGCTAAAATGGCCTTTGCCACCAAAGCTGCTCTTGTTTGAAATGGCGTAGCGAAATGTGGTCAGCGGTGCACCGGCTTGCGCAGGGAGAAAAGCGCGAAATAAAACAAAACTGCCCTTGATCTCTAAGAAAAATGGCAGCTGAAGCAAGGACTGTAGGTCAGCTCCAAAGAGCAGAGCTGAGATATTACGAGAAATGTTTTGCCGTTTGCACTAATATGTTTTATATGTGCTATTAGGAAAAAAAAATAATAGAAAAAAGGTGTAGGGAAACTAGATGCTCTTTGTTATCCTCCTTTTGGCAACAGAAAATAAATAGGCAGAGTCAGTTGTACCTAACATAGGTTTATTCTATGGAAATCACTCTCTTATCACCTACATGTTTGTCTCTGCTCTGTCTGTGGGAAGGGACTGTGTTTATAAGCTGATGTCCTGATGCTTCTGTGAGGAGAGGCAGAAGCATTTAAGCAGAACCTGAGGAGGAGCTGGGGAGTGTGGAGCTCTGGCATCTCTTGTCTGTCAGTGTCTCCATCCTGCTCTGCCACTTCCAGGGGATTTTTTTTTTTTTTTTTTTTTGTCTTACTTGTAAGGTGGCTGAATCACTGCAGAGTAACACTGCGTTCAAGCGCAAGTGTGTCAGCACTCTGTCAGCAATCTGTTCCCAGTGAAGGCATCACGTTCCAGTAAAGAATCTCCAAGGGAGGGAAAATAATGATGGTTATAATGCAAGCAGGAAAATCCTGTTTGTACTATGTGGAAGCATATTGTTCATGACAGAAATAAATGTTGAACTGTATCAGTAGGGTATTTGCACTGAAAGCACAAGGAAAGCACACGTGTTTGACCTTTTTGCTGTTCATTAATTTCCTAAACTATGCTAACTTTGTGCAATAAATTTGCTTCCATGAATGCATTTTTAAAAAAGAGCTACTGTTAAGCATGAAATGCTCTGAATTACAAGAACTTCAGTGTACCGCAAATGTCAAAATGAGCTTTGGTGTTCTGACTAGTTTCTTACATGATAACATTGAGGTGTGGGAGACTTTTAAATCAAATGGCAGCAGGTAATGTGGGGTCTTAAGCATGTGGCTTAAGAAAACTCCTGATGTTTAGGTCTGGATGTCTCAACTGAACCCAAGTGATTTGGGCAGAAAAGTGACAAAAAGGTTTTACGTGTATTTTAGTAATCATGCGTCCTAATTTTCAGTACTAGATTCTGATACAATTATCTAAGCAGACAGCATTTTATTCCACAAAAATAGAGTCTCTGTTTTACAAGTGCTATTCTGTTCAACACAGCTATATGGGTAAAAGAAACCTATCCAGGATTCATTCGTGGGAAGTGAAGAGAGTGGACCAATACTTGGTCCCATTATTTTTAGAAGGCTGCAAGTTAATTAATGACCATAGAACTGGTATAATTATTGCTTTTCAAACTGGTTACTGTCCCTGGACAATTAAAAACTGTGAATATTACAAACTCCCACAGCAGAAATGAAGGTTAGCAAAATCAACCAGGAGTAATGGCCTTTGGGGTCCTTTGGGATTTCCAGATGCTGCCCCAACAGGCATGCTAAAGTGATGATAGTGCATTGTAAAAGTAGATGCTGTTATCATCTCTGGGTGTGCCTTGGCTGTGGTTGGCATGTGGTGATTATCAGTAAATTAATTTATTAATTGTTAGCTAACATCGTCCAACTGACTCATTCCACATTACTAAGGCTATGATTTTTTCTGCACCTTCATATAGCGCTTCTGGTGCTGGTCATGGACAAGGCAGGGCACTCTTAAGAAATGGGATTGAACCGGTTCACCCATTTCTTTCTCCCTCCCCAGTTATGTGTTTTAAAATACACTCTTTGCTTAGAGCTGAAGCTGCCACATCTGTGGTAACGAATCACCAGGAGCAGGAAATCCTAAAAAAAAAAACCCTTGGAAAGAGGTGGAGAATCAGAGCCTAAAAGGTCAAAGTCTATTTCCCCGTGGCGTAAGTGATTCCTTGGTACGAGACAGAGAACAGAGGAAAGAGGAGGTAGGAAGTGAGGGGCTGAGTGCTCTCTGCCGTTGGAAGCTGATGGACACATGCTGGCAGGGTCTCTCCAACACAGGAGTTTCTCTAAATGGCCCAATGGCTTTTGTGAAAACTAGTTTTGAGAGAAGGCATTAACAAGCATTAATGAGCATTAACAAGCTCTAGTTAAAACCCAGTGTACCACAGGCCACTGCAAAGTGGGAAGCTGAGCGTTATCACTGTCTCTTCGTCTTAATCTCTTGCACTTCTTGTTTTAAGCCTTTCTTTTCAGTAGCTTCAATTAGCAATGCCATTATCAAACTACTATTCCTCTTACTTTTTTTTCTTTCACAAAGTCCATGTAGTTTGTCATGGTTTTGGTTAAAATAAAAAAACAGACTTACCAAAGTCTGTACAATGCCAGCAGCCCCATGATAAGCAAAGTCATACTCTTACAAAGCACTGTCTCAAAGGATGGACGGCAAAACATTTTTAGCAAGGAAATAGATTTCAGTTTCAACTGCCAGAGATTATTGTAACTAACAGTAAGTAAAGCCATTCATTTTAAGACTTTGGAAGTGACTATGGCAGTGCCTGTCTTTTCAAGCATGACTGTTACGAGCTTTAAGCTTTTCTTAAATTTCCAGGCATCATTTCTTCATTTGTGTTGCACGCTGAACATTTTATAATGGCATTGGAAAACGGTTTAAATGTGATAATTTTTAAAATAAAAATGTAGTCTATTGAATATTGTGCGTAAAATATTTTTTTCTGTCTAAAATGTCAATATTTTTAACCTGAAATAAACCTTGTAACAAATTCATGTACTCTGGGCAGTGCAAATTATTTCCGTTAACTCTCTTTTCTGCATATCATCAATTTGCTTTTTACTCATGTTTCTCCTACTGTCGCTGTAAGCTTACTTGTTGTTTTTTCTTTCCTTTTCTTCATGCTGTCGTTTAGAGCCCTACAGAGAGACAAGTATGGGAGTAAAGCTAAACATTGCATATCAAATGTAATTTTTTTTAGTTCACTTTTATTGCATCACATATAGATGATGTAGTTAATAAAGGAAATTAATCTCACAGTTTTGAAATCAAAAGAATATGAATATACATATGTATATATGTGTATGCGTGTGTATGTATGTATGTGTATATATATATATGTGTGCGTACATATATATATAGAGATGAGATTAGATGATGCTTTCTTTGTTTATTTCTCATTTTCGTGGTATCATTTACCCAGTGTAGTTTCTCATATAGTTGCGTGTATGATTTTTTTTTAAAACATCAGATTTTTGTTTGCGAGGTCATGGCATTTTTATACGGCGTGTTTCACTGCAGACCCCGCTCTGTTCTCACCTGCAATGCCTCCATTTTATTTCTGCACCAAACCCCAGATCTATGCATTGGCAGCAGAAGCTCAGTGCTCGGTGCCTCAATGCATATGTTACTCAATGTAACCATCAAACAGATGCTGTTGTACCTGTCACCCATTGCATACGGTCCTCGCCCCAAAATACTCACTTTTCATTTCTCCCCAAGCATCGTGACTCAATTGGAGAGCTTTCACCGTGAAAATCAAAGGCTTTGCTCTATATCTGTGATGGCTAGTTGATTTTTTGGCATAGCTCCCTCATTTGCTGGGGAACACAGGATACAGCAGCACCCTCTAAACTTCAAAAACCTAAATGATGACCAGCCCATTTGGGGCATTTCACTCAAAAGCAAGAAGAAGCCTTTGGTAGTGCTTTCCAGCCCTTGACATACAGCAACTACTCCATCACAGATACGGACCGAATCCTGTATTTTCAGAAGGTACACATGCCATGTAGTGAGCATGGTATGAGCAACTGTTCATCTGAAATTGTCAGTTTAATGGCTTTTCTGATCCACCATGGCTTGCTGGGAGTTGCTTGCCAGTTTTGGGCAATGCCCAAAGCCCTTAGTCGATAAATTATTTCATGCCCCACCCCCCTCCTTTGCTCCTTCCAAGGGGGCTAGTAATCCCAAAAAAGAAAGCGTGGTGGCTTAACTGCTGGGCCTGATTTTCTTCTCCCTTGTCCACTCATGCTGGCATTGCTCTCAAAGCACTTCCCCTCGTCCATCTCCTGTATTGCTTTGGGAAAGAGCCGAGCTCCAGCCTTACATTGTCAGTGTTGAGACACCTTTGGAGATGTGATGGGCAGTTAGACTGGGGACACCCTGAGACCCTGATACTCCTCGCAGGTTCCCCTGAGCCCTCCATAACATGGCAGTGATGGTACTTGCTGTACCCTGCACTGAACCCTCTGCTTTAACTTTGCACGTGGAATAGGAGCTATTTTTAAAGGCTTCACAAGACCCCAGAACAGCTGCCTCCAATATCAATTATATTAGAAAATCCCCACCTGGCCAGTGTGGAGTAAATAATTTTGGTTGTGCCCTTGTGGCAGAATAGGTAGGGCGTTTAGCCTTCTTCCAAAAAAGCCTGGGTCAGGAAGCATTTTGTTCCTCCACCTTGCTGATCCCTGAATCCGTTCATTCAGGCCTTATGTCTTTACCCTGACAGCCTCCCCAGCAAAAGGGGAGAAAGGATTGTTTTCCTCTAAGGAAGGATACACTCCCAAACAAAGTTTGGCCTTTGATAAGGCTGGGCTGCAAATACTTTTCCCTCAGCTGGGAGGAATTGCCCCCTTTCTCCAAAGCACCTGGAGCCAGGGCAGTTTGGACCAGCTGAGGGTCATCTGTTTTTCAGCTCCCCAGGAATACATACAGTAAAGCACAAGTGCTGTATGAGATACAGGCCAGGAGAGGTTATCCTTCCGGCTGTCTGTTGCCGCATGAAGTCACATACTTGATGGTACTTTCCTTTTTTTTTTTTTTTTTTTTTGGTGGGAAGACCTTGACCACCAGCGGGTTAGCCGGAGCTGTGACCTCCTGTTTTGGCCGCGACACTCTCCTTGCTGCGTAGCCCCAGCAGCCGCGGCAGCCTAGGAAGGGGGTTTGAGTGTGCACATCCCGCATGAGTGTCCTGTTTGTACAAGTCACCCTCTCTTGTGTAATGTTTTTCAGAGGGGCTTCTGAACAATGCCAGGGATACAAGTGTCACGGATACTCTACCACTGAATGGTAATCACGGCAACAGCTACAGCATCGCCAGCGGCGAGTACCTCAGCAACTGCGTGCAAATCCTTGACCGCGGGTACAACCACACGGAGAACGCCCTCGAGAAAAAGATCCTGAAGGAACTCACCTCCAACTACATCCCTTCCTACCTGAACAACCATGAGCGCTCCAGCGAGCAGAGCCGCAACTTGATGAACAAACTCGTCAACAGTGTGGGCGGTGGGAGCGAGGACGACGCCATCGTGCTGGATGACGCCACCTCCTTCACCCATGAGGAGAGCCTGGGCCTGGAGCTCATCCACGAGGAGTCGGACGCCCCACTGCTGCCTCCCCGGATGTACTCGGCGGACAACCACCAGCCCCACCTCTACAGTCGGCGGCGCATCCCGCAAGACAACAGTGAGAGCTTTTTCCCTTTGCTGACCAACGAGCATACGGACGATCTCCAGTCGCCCAACAGGGATTCTCTCTACACCAGTATGCCCGCGCTGGCTGGCATGCCCATGACGGAAAGTGTCACCGCCAGCACCCAGACCGATCCTCCGCCAGCCAAAAGCGGCGGTGGCGATGCCGACGATGTTTACTACAAAAGCATGCCCAACCTTGGCTCCAGGAACCACGTCCATCAGCTACACACTTACTACCAGCTAGGTCGAGGCAGCAGCGATGGTTTTATAGTCCCGCCAAACAAAGAGGGAACGCCCCCCGACGGCAATGCAAAAGGACCCGCTCACTTGGTCACTAGTCTATAGAAGATTCAGCAAAAAATTAAGCAAAGAGACAACTAAAAGCCTCTCCATAACGCTCGGTTTACTGTTCTGAGTTAATCCAAACAGTGGTAATATTGTGTGTACTTCTAAATCTTCATGCTGTTCAAAAGGAAATTCTCAGACTTTTTTTACTGGAATTTTTAGGCCGGCACGGAGAGGACAGTAACTGCTGCCCACACCCCCCCTTATCTTCCCATCCTTCTTCCCTCCAGACAGACTTCATTATGTTAATGAAAGAGATAGATAACGGCACACTTCGTGGCCTTCTCAAGTTACGCCGTGTTTGTTTAAACAATCCTTGATGCTGTGTTGCTCTTAATACCGAGGACCTGATTTAAGAGGGAAAAAGAATTATAAAAGGCCAAAAATGTGCATTTGAAACTAGTAGCGATGGCGCATCTAGGTGGGAGCGCTGCATAAAACAAGCTAGCAAAACTCTTTCTTACCAATCCAGGTCACATCATGGGTTATGGTCACTCACAACTTGATTTCACTGCAGCGCCCTTTGCTGTGGGAGCAAACAAAACATAAACAAATTTAATGAGATGGAAGGGAATCCTAGAATCCTGTGCTAAAGGCATATTTTACATTTTGCTGTATTAACGGATGATAAAAACTAATGGCAGAAAAAGAGAAGCGAACAATTTCTATGTAATGTACAGATACTAGCATTGCACATATAGTCTGCTTTCTGTTCCTCCAGAACTTGCGTCCCTGTTAATGTAGTGGAAAAAAATTAAGAACTTTTTTCTGTTGTGCTGGTCTTGTAAGTTTGTCTACCAGTAGGAGCAAGGTTTTTCATAACTTTTTTTGTTTTGTTTTGTTTTGCCTTATCCACTACCCTCCCCTCTGTCCCCTCCCCATCCCAGTAAAAAAAAAAAAATCTCACTGGGCAAAAAAAACCCCCAAACATCACTTTGTAAGGACCATTTTTAGTAACACCATCACCATTTCTTTTCAGCCAAGGCAGTCTTTTTATTTCCTTGCTGTATAACTTTTTTCAGCTGGCATAGTACCAGCAGACCTTTTGGCAGACTAGAGCAGGGCAAACTTCCTCTTTGTCAGTGCACAACCGATCGTGATGATAATCCTGTGAAGCGAGTAGCCCCTCAGCCAGGCCATCGGGTCACATCCAGAGACTGAGAGGGTTTTTTTATAGTCGTAGTGGGGGTTCTACAGGAGACGGCCATTTCCCTGGAGGAGCAAAGGGCTTCTCGGCTCAGTCTGGTCTCGGTTTAGGCACTTGTACTGCAGTGGTTAAGAAGAAAATAGATTGACACATAGTGAGCTAAAAACTACTTTGCAGTGATTTTTTAATAAAAAGTCTTCTGTTCGTTATTTTTCCTAACAGGAAATTTATTTATTTGACAGGATTTTTAAGTAACATAGGCTTTCTGGAGGTAAATTAGCAGCACGGAGTATGAATTCTTCTTCTTTTTCTCTTTTTTTTTTTTTTTTTTAATTTATGATCCATTTTGTATGGTCTCAACAGTTGAATGACCTCATTACTAATATTTGTTGTAAAAGTGAAGCTTGTTTGCCAATCAATAAACAACTGATCACGATTTAGAAGATACTGTATGTATGTACTGTACAATTAATCTCTCTTTTTTTGTTGTTGTTGTTCCTCTCTCCATTACTGTCTTCAGTATGAGTCTCCACTCCTTTATGGCATGGGTGAGCAATGCCAAAGAAAGGAGGCCTAAGCTGAGCAATTTAAGCACAAAGGTTATGCAGCTACGGCTGACTAGAAATATCAGGCTGGTGGTACCTGTTTAGGGGCGAGAACACCACTGGTTGACATTTGTTGCAGGTGATTCCAGGTCTGTTTTGTGCCTACTGTATAAAGTAGCCAACGACACGCGGATGATTTGAGTATAGTGTTTCATGTGTCGTATCTTTTAATCATTGTAATGGGGTTTTGGGAGTTTTTTTGGTTTTTCTTTTTATTTGGGTTCTTCTGAGATTTAAAAACTGCTGGTAGCATGTCAAAGAGTAAAACAAGTCCCCGTTAGGCCTTCTCGGTCATTGTTTGCTGTCTCGTTATTTTCTTGCTCCGGGCATATGCCAAGAACCATCACCATCCTCTGCTGCATCGCCCTTCCCGTCTCACCACTGCCAGTGGCCCACTGGCGCTTTGCTGCTCTCCTCTAGCCTCCCCCTTCAAATCCCTCAAGAGCAATCAGGAATACAGAAAGCCACAAAATAGACTAGAAAGGTTGACAGGGAAAATAACCACCTCTGGGCACAATTGCTAACGATTTCTCAGAACGTGATTTTTCACAAAGCCCTCCCACGCCCTCGGCTTTGGGGCTTGGGGCTCCCTCTGTCCAAACTGTGTCTATCCAAGTCCCATCATGTTGGGTAAAAGCCAAAAGACTTGGAGCAGGTGGGTGAGGCCCATGTTAGATAAGACATTCCCAGTACTGGAGGATAAATGCAGCAGCAGAGCAGCTCTGCTCCATCACGGGGTTGTCCTCACGTTAGGACAATGCTGCTCAGTGCTGCTCAGCAAAGTCTTGTTGGGGGTTAGAACCAGTGGTGGTGGTATTTGGTGGTATTCATGGCCTACAAAAGAGTCTGGTTTAAGTCACCTGCATCCTTCCTGCGATCAGCCACTCTGGCCAAAACATTTTGGGGAGGAAACTTCATTTCTGACCAAGCATTGATCACAGCAGTGGCTCTTGCCAGGCCTAGGTTTTGGCAGGGGAGCATTTCCCATTGGAATATTTGGAATCACCTAACTTCATAGCAGAACAGCCACTGGCCAGTCAAGTCATGCTCTTGCACTTGATGCTGCCTCCCCGTTTCATTTCATTCTACATGGAATGGAAATGGAAATGAAGCAGCAATGGAACTGGACAGTGCAGTAGACCTGTGCGTGCAGGCAAAGCAGGTGTTTCAGACTCACGTGGTCATAGCAATCCATGTAGCAGCTCAGTAGAGGCTGCCGAGGCTTTAAATAATCGAAGTACCTCCTACTTTAGAGAAGGTAAAAACTCTTTTACTGAATTAGACTCAAACCCCAGTTTTCCGGGAATATGGAATATTGAATTCATGCAGAGGGTGAGATACACCATAACAAATATCATTGTGGTAAAGCGGAGGCAGGTGATCGGCACAGCATTTACCAGCCTTCCTGAAACTATGCAAGAACGAAGCAGTGGTGGGTTTGCTGTGGGATGATTTTGTCCTACTGAAAAATCTTTGACTTCCTTTGCTACAAATGGTCATTCTTCCCAAGTCTTTCTGTGTATTACAGATTTATCAGTGTGCAGGCTGTTTTTCTCACTCACGCTTCCCTCTGCCAGCCTACCATGCCCATTAGCGCTTTGATTGCAAAAAACGCTGCTTATTTTCAAGCTGATTATTTCTGTCCCTGGGCCATTCTGACACCATAGGATTCACTGTTGGTGTTTCTTATAGCTTTGGAAACAGCTGAATCACAAAATAGAGGGAAAATAGATATTATTCATTTTAATTTTAAGCCAGAAATGGGGAGCAGGATGCAGATTATTTTTGGCAATTTTTTTTCCCCTTGAGAACAGACTTTGTTGTGTCAGATAGTTGATTATGGGCATGGTGAAGGTTTCTGCTTGTTGATAAATAGCTCACTAGATATAATTATTACATGACTGGCAATGTAGTGGTGTGTTCCGTGCAGACTGCAGCATGTGAAAATCAAGTCACTGTTAAGTCCTCAGTGCCTACAATGCTCCTGGGGTAGGAGGGAGAGCTAAAAAACTTCTAAGGCATTTCTTAATGTTGAGCCAAGGCGGGGATGTGAGAAAACAGATTGATGAAGAGGCAGTAGTGATTATGGTATTAAATCCATGCTCATGCTTGGGGCACATAACTTTGCAAGCTGGGTTGAAGGGGATAATCAGCCCTGTACTGGAGGGATCTTCCTTTGTAGAGCTTCACTGAACAAAACAAAAAAATACCAACCAGATTTGCCTTATAGGGAGAAGATTAAATCTTCATCAGTCAACTGCAATAAGCATCCCACTTTCAGTGAAGCAAATAGAATAAAAGCAAACAGGTAGTGCTTGATGAAAACATCAAACAATACACAGACCACTTTCTGAAACATGGGACCACCTTTGGGAAGCATGGGTTGCCAGGCATGTTTGGAGGGAGGATCGCTAATGTCAATCACTTGCTTGAGTTGTCCCTTCAGAAAGCCTTTTCTGCGTGTGGGAAGAGGGGAGTGGAGAAGTGCGAGGCTCCATGCCTTGCATTTTCCTGAAAGGCATCTTGGGATTCTTTGCAAGTTGTGAATCTCTTTTTTCACTCGGTCCTTCTAATTTGCACAGGACTGGGTTATTTTTCCTGTGTAATCCCATTGCAGACTACCCCATAATGAGCTGACACATCAGTTTACTGCTTAAGGACACTTTGACTCTAGCAGGCAATTCCTACCCATTTTCTTCAAGAGCCGTAAGAGACTGTAAAAATCTCCCTGAAACATGTGGAGAAACCCAAGGTGAAAGACATGCCAGTAAAGACTATGTAGATTGGAGGGTTGCTGGGAAGGGGGGGTATTCGCAGATTTGGAGGCATTTTTTAGACAATATTACTTACCATGATGCTGCTAATTTCTGCCTGTTGATTGCTTTTAATTCTTTGAAATCTCAAGTTGTTAACCAATCTTTTTCCTTCCCCCCTGCCCCCAGGTAATAAGCAGTGAGATGCTTCACAGGGCTAGGGGTAACAGTGGTAGTGGTGGGAGGCACAGACCTCGTGGGGGTCCTTCTGTGTCTCCATATGTGTCCTTGTTGCCTGCCTCCCCCTCCCTCTTCTCTGGCCAGCTGGCCTTTCTTTCACACATCCCCATATGCCCTTGATCTCACAAGTTTATAAAGAATATAATAACCTGCAGAATTTTCTAGTCAACAGGGATAAAAAGATAGCTCGTCGTACTAAAAACTTGTCTCAGGAAAGCCTAAGAGCACTGGCTTGGTCATCTGTCACACCCAGATCTCCTTCTTACCTCTAGAAAGAAAAGTACTTTATTTTTAGCTATCTGCTGCATTCAGCTAGACTCTATGCAAATTTTATTTAATGAATATTTTAGGGTTTAAATAGTCTGTGCTCATGAACATTATATAAATGTCATGTTGTCACAGGCTCTCTGGTAACAGCATGGAGAACATCCTGCAGCGCAAAGCTGAAACCAGAAAAAATCTGTGATTAGTGCTCCCAGGGAAGGCAGTGATGGCTGTGTGAGTGGTGACTGTTCTCAGCAGGAGCATTACCAATGCAGACATGGGAGAGCACTGGGGGTACCCCTGGAAGACCAGCAGCACTCCATATTCTGGACTGAGAGATATTTCGTTCAGTACAGGTAGCTGGCGTAGGACCAGCTCTTCCGAAGGCTTTGGCAAGCCTTAGGGATGCATGGATCATACACCAGATCATTTGTCATCCCAATGCAGAAGAGATGGTCTGTTTAAAGCTGAAATATTGAGACTAGCCAGGATAGCTTGGAAATCTTCCTTTTTCACATCAAAATAGTTTTTTACAGGTGCTTACTGTTTCTTGTATTTGGTATGCCAGACAGATGGTGATAGTCTTCTTCAGCAAAATGCAAAGAACAAAAAAAAAAATCATCCTAAGTATTTGCTGTCTTTTTATTTCTTCATCCTCCACATAATTTCTTTTCTTATATTTCTACTTCTTAAATACACTGTACACATGTAAAAACCTAAGCTAAAAACTCAATAAATAAACAAAACGTACTGGTATACAGAGCGATTATTATGTGTTGGAAGCAAACGCTTGGTATTTTGACAGTGTTGCTTAAAACCCTGAACAGCAACTTAGAATACAAAACAAACATAGCTGCTGCACAACCTCCTCAGCTGGTGTGCATGGGAATACTTGTACAGATGACCCAGTATCTCCAACTGCCACTTAAAATCCGCCGCGTCTTAAGTTACAACTTTGGAAAGGTTATTCCAGCAGCAGGATGCTCGATGGATAAATTATGGCTATAATAAAACTGTTTTCAGCCTGTCTTTTCCCACTTCTCTTGGAGGCATCTCAGGCAGAGTTTAAGGTGGGTCGCTGTGGCAGGAAAGTTCAGTGCAGGCATAAGCCCTGCAGCCTTTGTGTCCCACCAGCAGCAGAGGCTTTGCCTTTCAGTGGGCATGAGCCTGTGGTAGCATCCACTGATGGACTGGGGGGGAATGAATATGGAAAACTAAGTGGTTAACAAACTGGGTGGAAGATGTTTGGTTATGCCCCTTGGGAAGCAGCAGCACTGCAGCCAAAACATCTCATAGGACTTCGTTGCATAAAAGCTGCAGAAGGGTTGTGGGAAAATGGACTTTGGGTGGGGGGATAAAAAAAAAAGCTTCTGATTTCTGTCAAGGCTTTGTCCTTTGGCTGAAATATTCCAGAAGCAGTTTCTCAGGTGGTTTCTGTGGGCAGCTGGAGAGAAGTGCAAGGTCATATGAGATTAGCCCATGTGCGACGGGAGGCCAATTTGAGGCAGGCTACAGCCTGGCGGTGGCTGTTGGGTGCCTGCTCTGGCCAGCCCCTGGTTTCCTCACCTAAAAAAAGGAGACAAAAAAAGAAGGTTTTATGGTTTGCCACCAGGTAGTCCTTTTTTCTTGAGACGGTCCCTCCCTGATAAATGGAAGAGTTGCTTTCTCTGCATACCCCTCAGCTCTGCCCTTTGGTCACCTTCCCCTCACCCACCCCCTTGCTTATGTTGCTGCCATTCTTACTTAGAGATAAGAGGCCTCATTGCTTAAGCTGCTGTTGATATCAGCCAAGAAGAGTGCTTCATAGCTGGAATTTTTGATTTTTTTTTTCCTCCAAGATACACCGGGCATTTTCAGCTGCTGACAGTTTGTGCTGCGATGCAAAGCAGCCCACCAAGCTAGCAGCAGCAGTGGAAATGAAAGGAGAAAATGCATCCCACTGCTTGGAAAAAAAACCAACCAAACAAACAAACAAAAAGAAAACAAAAGAGAGGAGCAACAAGGAAAGGATGAAAGTCCTTCCTCCTCAAAGATCAAAAAGATCAGTCAAAATAGCCAAGCTGGGAGATGCCTGAAAAGTTGCCGGTTCTGCCCGCCCCACTTTCCCTGTGATGTTATCTATCGTGCCATACAGAGCAACATAGATTTGGGTGGCTGGGAAATGGAGTGAAATCATTTATGCTTAGAAAATTGCTCCAAGATACCTCTTGATTCTAGCTTATGTCTAGCTTATCTTAAACCTCTCTCTGAAATATTATTTATAAAAAAGCCTGCATGTGTTCACCCCAAAGTGCATGCGGCTGTGTCTTCCCAACCTGTGCTTGTGAAAGGAGGTGTTTTCCTCCCTGGGGCTTTAGTGATTATAGAGGCAGCTGTAAAGCAGAGCACTCAAGATATAAAGTGCCCTTCAGATAATGTCTGATAGCAAAACAAATCTGTTTATTCTGTAGTCATTTATACTGACTATTTATTATTAAGGAGGGGCTGGAGGTGAATATAACACAAAAAATTCAGGTTGCTAAAACAAGCCTATGGGGTTCGTACAAGCTGGTGGCTACCGCTCAGCTCTGTGCTCTCCTTGCTTGAGCTGGGCTAAACCCAGAGGAGCAAAAAGGCACCTTGTCATCACCCTTCTTCTGCAGAGCAGTGGGCAGCAGTGGCCGATGCTGTTGGTCCTTACATTATACAAAAAATAAATGGCTCATGTGGCACTAAAGCCAAGCAAAACTGTAGCACCAAATTCAGCAAAAAGGATGGCAGGAGGTTCCCGATGGGATGCTGACCCATAGATACATTCACCCGTTCTGAGCAAGCCTTCCATTTCAAGACAAGGCCCAAGCATCCTGTGCTTTGTCTGGGTGTGGAAATGGTTTTGAAAATAGCTGGTGGTTTCCTCAGGGTCCTGTTCTGGGGCTTTACCTGCTCTCCCCTTGTTTTTCACAGAAAGTGGAAGGACGCCCAAACAGGAGCCAGTCTTCAGGCGAGTCACCATGGAAGACAGTGTCATCTAGCACCTGGGGCACCCGACAAGCCTGCCCCAGCAAGCCCATGCCAGCGCACCACCTCAGCTCCTCCGTGCCTCAGTTTACCCATCCCTCACTTGGGATCGCGCAACAGGAGAGGCAGGAGAAACTAGCCTCAACAAAACCCTCAGCAAACCCTTGCATCCCCAAGGAGAAAACAGCCCAGCTGAGATTCCTGCTGCCCTGTGCATGGCAGTGCCCTGGAAAGTGCCCTCACCATTTGGTTGCTCGCCTGTTTTTTAAGATGAGCTGAATGGGTGAAAATTGTCTTTTGTAATAAGAAATTAGTTTCATCTGCTCCAAATGTTGACTTTGCAACTTAATAGCACTTAAAGATGGCTGAGTGTGCTCAGTCCACCATCCTGAGCACCTCACCATGCTTGCAAGCTGGGCTGTATAAAGGTGAACCCACTGGATCCAGGTTATTGTTATAAATACAGTCCTGTCTGTGCAAAAAGCTAACAAGGAAAGGAAAAGAGGGACAAAGAAATAGTCCTTACACCAGAAGAAGGTGAACTTGCCAACAGGGTACTGTCAAGCAAAGCTGTTGTGTGTAAATAGGGACCAGCGCATGTGTCCACCAGCAGCTCTTCTTGGCAAAAGCTTCTCGGGGGAAAGCTGCTCAGATTTTATTGTCTTGTGTAAATAGAGATATTTTTTTGAAAAAAAATGAGCCTTAGTATCTTGAAGATAGCGTTTCTCAATCAGCTCAGCTGGGGATGGATAGGTGGGAAACCGTGGAGTCTGCCTGGTGGAGGCTGGTGTGGGGTCTTGCAGCCAAGCTGTGCAGTCACGGTGGGTGCAGGAGGCACCTGAAAGATGACAGACCCGTCCAGCAGAGGACTCAGCAGACAATTAATCCTTCATCCCTGTAAACAGGGTGGACTCACTGGGCCCATGGTCTCCACTGGTGTAAATACTCAGCGACAGCCCACAGAGGACTTGGGCTGCTTGGTGCAGTTGTAGGGGAAGGGTGGGGGTGGGATGGGCAGAAATCACCAGAGGGATTCAAACCCCATCAGTGTGGTTATTCCCAGGGTTTTAGCATTAGTTTAAAAAAAAAAAAAAGTTTAAAAAAAAAAAAAAAAAAAAGATGAAAAAAGAACCCCTGAAGGCTTATTGATGGTGTTGGGACAACAGTTCAGCTGGGTAAGTGAGGCATGCATAGACATCTTGTGTCCATGTCAGCCAGTGCCTGTATGTGCAGTTCTCCTCAGCATGTTCACAAACACTTGTGCAAGACTGTGCCTGGTGTGGGTGGGTGCCAGCCAGTGCCGATCCCCATGTCTGTGTAGCTGTGTCCATGAGAGAAGAGAAAATATGGATGTGTATGTTGTACTCACCTTTATATGCCCAAACAAGCTTGAGAAGTCATAAGTAGTGCTGCCAGGTCCAGCTTAATTTAGCTCGGAGCAGTGTCCGCACCTCTTCAAGGAACAAGACGTGGTGGGGGGGTCATTAGGTGAGTAAAAGCTGATAAATTTCTGCTCCTCATTGAGTCGTCATCCACTGTCCCCTGCCACGGCACAACAGTGGCCATCTGCAAACGCTGCCAGCAGAACAGGGCTGCACTCAGGCATGGGCGCTTGCAGGATGTGAGCTGCTGCAGCATGGTACCTGATGGAAGCTGGAGAGGAGCTTTGGGTGTTCCCCTTCATCCTTCACAACTACTTATGCCTTATTTACTCTTGAGTCCAACCATGTGGATTCAGCCAGCACAGGGAAATTAAAAAAAAAAATAAAAATTTGAAATTAGAAAAATTGGAAAAAAAAACCCATACTTGAGAAAAAAAGATATTTTGGAAAATTACACAGAATAACTTTCTCTAGACATGGAAGACTCTCTTCAGCCTAGCATTTGCTAGAAAGGAGGGTCAACATGAAGTGTCCTTCCCCATATAAAAAGCCAGATAGTATCAACCAACATATTTAGAATAGCTTTGGGGGCAAGGTCCCTATACCTTTGCAAGGAATGGCCAGTGGTCAATAAACAGAAATTGGAAGCTGCCTCAAATGACTGAGGGTGTAGGCATCTGGAGAGGTAATTTGCTTGCAGTGGTTCAAGGTGAGCTGCAAGGTTTGGTCTTTTCCTCTTGAATACTTGAATACCTCCTCTGTCATCCACCTCTCTCTGGCTGCTTGTTGCCATTAACACCTAACAACTGCTACTGCCGAGTGATTTATATATTTATCAAACCATTTATTTATTTATCAAACCAGTGCACAGAAGACACTGTGCTTTCATTTGCCACATGTGGACACCTCTTCCCTTGCTCGTTTCTCCAGCCTTGTATAGTGTCCCTAGGCAAGGTGACCATCGTCTTGGTGAGCCAGTGGTTTTCTCCCCAGTGAAGGCTGTTAGCTTTTTTTTCCAGGGAGAAAAATAATGAAAAATGTGAACCCACCCCGTCCTTGTGCTAGAAATGTTCTCAAAGTCAGACAGTGTGTTAAGTAAAATAAATACCTCCAAAAAGTTTGAAAGTTCACAATCTTTCATAGTCATGAGGAGACCATTCTTATGGTTTCTAGAGCCCCCAAGGGCAGTGATAAATCCTGATCCTGAGGCTTCCTGGCCCTGGGGACATCTAAGGTGCTGCATGGGAAGAAAGGGGGGCTGCAATTGCAGGAAAGAAGATATTCCCTGTTTTTCCACTAGGTTACAGGAAAGAAGGAATCCACTGGGTTGTGTTGAGTGGTGGATTTTTTTTTTTCATTAGAGCCCTCACCATTAGTTTCCCTCCCCAGACAATCCCATCATCCCTCACCTTAAACCCTTGCTATTATGTCTGGAAGAGTTATTCTTGGAGGTATTTGCAACAGCCTGTAATATTTCTCTCTCTTTCCAACCCTGAAGAGGCTGACACCCAGTAACTGACAGTTGTAAAGATGAGCCAGACCAACCCCAAGTCCTAATAAAAATGATGAATCCCATCCACTGCATCCGTATCGATGGCACAACAGCTTACGTGCGGAGGTGAGCCAGTGAGGAGGGGGAGGCAGATATTCACTGAAGATTGTGTCTGGGAGGTGCTGTTACCAAACCCACCCAGCCGCTGGGATCCCCAGGGCAGAGTTATGATTTAATCCAGCCCTGAATCAATAGTGATTGACATTTCACTTGCTTTCCGTATCTTAACTGGACTTCCTTACTCCTCAGGCATGGAATGAATCTTAATACATTGTAATTACTGTACTCCTGGTGGTGAACCAGTATGAAAAGCTATCATGGAGAGCATTAATAAAATGTACATTATGAAAAAGAACTCGGCATTGTCTGAAATTAATAATGCACCAGATTTTTCTCATCCACGCCTGCTCATCACAGGCCTGCCCTCAAATTTTCTATTAAAATGACATATTCAAACTACCTGTATAGCTGTGTTCAGCGTGAAGTTATCTGCTGTAGGTTTGCATCCCAGCTAGATGTACCGCATGAGGACTTATTAATCTTTTATGTCTTTCAGTCATTGATTTTGGTGACATTTATGTAACGCCAGTATGACTAAAATGAACTGATTGATTCATGCGTATGGATTAGTTTGCTTAAGACTTTGAGACTAGGTAGCTTTATCATGCACTGTAACGCCAGAATTCATCACTGTATTATTTACGAGAGACTGAACTGGCTGCATCTCAATAACTGAAGAGATCTTCACTGTTTTATTTATGTATAAATGTTTACTTAATCAGCCGCCAATTTTGTTTAGCAGAATTTGTTAGCAAACGGAAATTGTAAATGATAATGTGGTTTCTATTTTAAAATTTATAGGCTTTCATCTATAGCAAAATCCAAGATTTCCAAAGTGTCTTTGTCTACTGGCAATCAACAAGCTCTCTTGTATATGCTTTCTGGTAATTGCAATTAGCTGCTGCAACGTTTCACATAAAAAAAAATTAACAATACTGATATGGGAGATCTGACTGGTAGTGCGTCAAAGTCAACATAAATATCCCAGTACTTAGAAACAATGCTGCAAGTTTAACGAAGCAACAAGGAACCACGGGACAGTGCAAAGGCAGGAGCCCTGAGGCTTGAGTTGTGGTGCGTGTCATTGCTGGCCAGCTGTGGCTTTCTGCTGGATCAAGGGGCAGGAGGATGCCACCAGCCAGCGCCGGAGGACCAAACAATGCCAATCTGCAAGGCAGGGCCCATGGAACGTGCCAGTGTGTTGAGTTCTGCTGCCTTCCCTTATGGGAAAATCCAAATTCCAGATAAGATGATGTGAAGCTGTGTCTCAATTGCACGGGCCAAACCCCTGCAACAACTTGAAGAAAGCCTAGTCAAAGGGGGCAAGGAAAGCATCCACTCACTGTGCATTTCAGCTGGGGAAGTGGTCAGGCTACAACGTGGGTTTAAGGGTATAGCATCTCAAGGACTCTTAGTCCCAGGTTCCCAATCAATGGCACATGTTTTCTTTGGACCACTCTGCTTCTCCTGAGGATGAAGGAATAAGGAGACTAAAAGGATTTATTAAATGAAAGTGGAGAATTTCCTGTTAGGAGCCATTTAGAAATATTTTTAGTGCAGAAACACAGAAGAAGTGACATGTTAGAGGCCTATAAAATAATAAGTAGTGTCCACAGAAGGTGAATTGAGTGCTGCAGTTCACCATAGGTAATACAGCAAGTGGTACTATGCAGGGAAATGAAGAAGTGAAGTCTTAAATGTAGTTATAAGTAATGCTTCATTACCCATCACGGGATTAACCCACGGACTCCCTGACCTTATACACCAGGAAGGTGATGTACAATGAGCTTCAGTAAGATATTATATCATTTTACAGCTTAAAGAAAGAAAAAAAAAAAAAAGTAAAAAACTAAAAGCCTGTCACCTGCAGTCTCTTATTGCAGGGTCAGAAGTAACTGATAGCTCCCTGAGGAACCGAAGAAACACCCCTGCTGAGCCTTCAGCCATATTTCACACTGTTGTGATTTTTTTTTTTAACGTATTTTTCTTACATAAAAAATTACAATAGTTTTAGGTTATGCCTGGAAAATGACTTACTGTCTAGGAGTGCTAAAAGAGGAGTAAACTTTGCATGTCAGCACTGTGGGCTGTAGCTTCAAGCGCATTGGGCTCACAAGACAGGGATGCTGAGTGGTACATGTGCCTCACAATCATTGAACCAGTCGCTGCAGAACTGTTAAGAGTTGGCTCACAGCACATGGGTAACATCACTGATGCTTTATTTCTATGGCCTGTGAATGGCTAGCAAGCGTAAACCCCACGTCTCTCCCTGGAGCAAACCAAGAAGGACCACCACCATTCTGCCTTGAATCCACTTTGCAGCAGGTCAATATTTAAAGCCAAGCACATCCCCTTTATTGCAAAGTCACATACCTAAGGAAATGAGATTTATGGGTTGGGGCTTGTGTTGTGAGATTTTTTTCAACAGGAAACTTCTGAGGTAGGGGTGTGAGGCCGAATGATAACCGTCTTGGTCAGTGAGGTGGAAATGTGAGGATGGCAACTGAGCCTCAGCAATCTCATTTCACCTAGGACCGGCACTCACCCCTTCTTGGGGCACAGAGCAATGTTATTAGTCAGTTTTGTTGAACAGCTTGTGATTGTGATCTGATACAAAGGGCCCTAAATTGGAGGTTGTCGGTTTGGTTTTGATTTTTTTGCACACTGACACAAAATTAATCAAAAACATAAGCACTAGCTGAAAAGGCATGGATGCTTTATGAGCCATTTATATAAGAGGCAGCTCGTATATCCACCATTTTGGTGGCTTTTAGGCTTTAGAAGAGATGTTAAAATCTGCCATCCTCAAGTATGCCATGGGCTGATTTTGACCTGAGGCCAAGGTGATGTACCAAACCACCGCCCTGGAGCTGAGAGCCTTATGTCCTCTGAGGTCTACTGCTGTTAGATTAGACATGCTTTTGGAATGCTCTCAACTGGGTTGAGAGCCATTTCTTCTCATCTAGCTTCTGTCTCTGAGCTGTGAGCTCCGTAATCATGGAACTATAGAATGGCTTGGGTTGGAAGAGACCTTAAAGATTGTCTCGTTCCAACCCCTCTGCCATGGGCAGGGACACCTTTCAACTAGACCAGCTTGCTCAGTTCCATCCAGCCTGGCCTTGAACACCTTCAGGAACTGGGCATCCACAGCTTCTCTGGGTAACGTGTTTCAGTGCCTTACCACCCTCACAGTAATGCATTTTTTTCCAATTATCTGATGTAAACCTACTCTCTTTCAGTTTGAAGCCATTCCCCTTGTCCTGTCACTACATGCTCCTGTAAAATGTCCCTCTCCTTTCATTCTTGTAGGCTCCCTTCAGGTGCTGGAAGGCTGCAATTAGGTCACCCCTAAGCCTTCTCTTTTCCAGTTGTCTCAGTCAGCAGGTTTGTTCATTATTCATTTAGGGCAATTAGGAGAAGCACCTGACAAAAGCTTAAAAAAAAAAAAAAAAAAAAAAAAAAAAGCTTTAATCAGTTTAATCAGCTTTGTGCCCACCTGGATATTAACTCTGGTCCCTAACTGGAGAAATAGGAAGTAGCAGCAGCATGTCTGGGTGTTGCTTAGAGGCCCCTTAGCAAGCCCAGGGCAATGCTGATGGTTTCCTTTGTGTAGACCAAAGTAATGAAGCTGATAGTGTTGGAGCAAATTTATTACTCCTGGCTGAACTGAAGGCTGAACTTCAGGAAGATGTTTCAAGACTGACTAGAGTTTTGAAGAATGAGGACCCCTTGGTAAGACACCCCACATACTAACTGTTTCTCCTGATGTGCAAGTACTGCAGTTTGACTCGTGCCTCAGCAATTAGATTTTACTTCCTGTCTTATGCCCTGTTTATCCATGCTAATAGCTCTCCTAGATCTTTTTGGATAACACCTGCTGTGTAGGAAGGTATAAAATTGTAGGAAAGGCTGAAAATTTGTCACTGTAATGTCGTCAAAATGGTCTCGATTAAAGGTGTTGCTGCAGGAATATGATTTTTTTTTTTTTTCTCAAGCTCCCCTTCATGCATATGAGCTTTTAGTTAGTCATGTTTCAAAATAAAATGAAGACGTCTTTTTTTTTTTCTTTTAATCTGTAAAGCTAAAAATGAAGCTGTTATGTGCATGCTTCCTTCTGCTTGGATGCACTTGCCGGCACCTTTGGCTGTGGGAAGCTGAAGTCACTGATGGCAAGAGTAAATTCAACCTCTCCCCTGTGTGTGTTGAGGGGGCATAAACCAACATGTGCAAGGTGGGTTGCGGGGTAAGGGTAGCTGACCCTCAAGCTGACGTGCTTTGCTGTCCCACGGATGCAGCAGCTGCACAAAAATGTCTTAGAAAGACCTAGCTTTCTTTGCAAAATCTTCTACATATGTGTTATTGTATGGATTCAGCAGGGTTATTCTGCACTCCAGCTAAGTACCACCCAAGAGGACCAGTGGCTGCCTGCTGTTCTGTACCTATGCTGAATATTATGTGACTTCCTGAATGGGATGAGGCTATTATGGCTGAACAGCTTCACCATGTGCAGGCTGCACAGATATCCAGCAAAGAAATCAAAGGCATGATGTCACCAGTATTTCTTATCTAAAATTAAATATCTGTCTTAAGTCCCCAGACACACAGAGACTTTGTATTAGAAACATATACTGAGAGTTCAAACTCTGAGTCATCTCATATATATTTCACTCAAGCCAAGGGAATAGCAGTGAGAATAGACCTGCAAAAGAGCAATTCTCTATTCCAGCAAGACGAGGGAGAAAAAGTGTTCAGGGAAAATATTAATGGGTTCACAAGCAAAAAAAATCTTGCCAATGAAATTGTGGCTCTAATATTATGTACCTTTGCAGTAAAGCCATGATTTGCTGTGGAAAATGCAGCAGAGAATAAATGTGTCAACTCGTGCTCATTAATGATAGAGACAGAGCAAGTGGCATTTAAAACAAGCCTGCTCAGAGGGAAAGTGAAAGTTATTTATTCTGAAGTTGGAAAATGTTTGTTGACACAATTAGATTTCAAGAGCAAGTCACGGTGCTGTGGGATGCCATTGGCTGGGCAGGGTTAAGCCAAGCTTTGGACACGAGGAAGCCAAGGGCTGCATTTCTGCTGCTGCTCTCGGATGCATCACGGGACATGTGAGATGGCTATCGCTGTGCCCTTTTCGAGCATGTGCCACAGTTGTTTCAGTCCAGCCATTGGGGGCTAAAATGGGAGACATGATGCTGGAAATTATTTGTCCCCATCTGTGCTAAGTGGTAAATTGTGCCAGTCAGCCAACTCTGAGCCTCAGCAGCTGCACTCTGAATAGCACAGTGAATAGCTCTGGATCAAGAGCACTTTTAAGATCCCTCTACCTTTTGTCTCCTTAGTATCCCCTTAATGGCCCCTATTTAGCCTCAAGTCCCGTGGAGGTTTATCTTCTCTGGCTGATCTCATGCTGTGCATTTTCTTCCCTCCCGGGCAGGTTCATGTGTTGTGGGTACATACTACCTCCTAAATAGTTTTCTCCAAGGGAGGTAAAAATGTTCCCTACTCTACGAAAGGGTTTTTTCTCCTACTAGCATTTCAGTTATGAATGAGATGTGCACTGAGTTCTCTTGGAATCTGGTGATCCTGCCCATACAGGAAAGTATGGGAAGTACAGGGACAGCTCTGGAACCACAGTGAAAAAAATCCCTGCCCTAGGCTGTTCTCCAGCTCTTACTGGATTATAGCCCAGCCCTGAGACCCAACAGATGCACTGTCAGGTATGAAGTATTGGCCCAAGATTTGTGCTGGCTCTGTAATGGGAACCAATTCCCTTCTCTAATGCACAGTTGTTGCGTTGCATAAAAATCATTATTACACATTGTGAAATCTAATTACATTATTGCACACTGTGTATACACTCTAATAAAGTCAGTGGAAGCAATAACACTGCTAGTAATACACCATTCCACTGAAATTACTGTTGCTGTCAATTTTACTTTCATTTTTTCTTGATTTACCCTGAAGAACAAGGCTTTCAGCTTGCTTGCTTTGGCAGGTGATGAAGTGGCAAGACCTTACAATGGCTGCAGAACCTCATAGCTCCCACTGTGGTAGAGAGCATGTGAGGGGACTACCATGTCCTAGTTCTAGTACCCAGTTGTGAGACAAGCCCCTCCTCAGTGTTTCAGTGCTGTCCTGAGATGGATTCAAAACCAGTTGGGCTCAATTGCCCTTGAAAGTCCCCCTTCTCTCCACTGATTATAGATCCTTTGGCAGCTGTGCTCTTAGATGTCTGAAATCAGATCAGCTCAAATGCCTCTACCCCTCTGGTGGTGTGGTGGGCAGAAGGAGGATAGATGATCATTTGTCTTACTTCACAGATATATGTTTGCCAGTGTTGAGCTGAGGGGATTTTAGCTCTCAAAGACTATTTTCAGTCCTCTGCTTCCCCACTGTTAACTTTTCATTGTAAAACTTGTGTGATGAATATGAACTGCTGGTGCTAACCTGCTGGTTTCTTGCCCTCTCCTCTCCTTGCAAGCTGTCACACAAGCATTTTTTAGTAGTGGAAGAGATAAAGAGGGGCTTCTTGAACACCTCAGCATCTCCAAGGATGTAGGTGCAGAGTTGCCAGCCATTGCAATGCTGTTTGCAACGTGCCCTGAATACATCAGCTGAAGAAATCACATTGGGAGCTGAGGAGAGACAGTTGTAAGGACTGTGATGATCTGAAGATCCCTTCTTTTCAAGCATGACAAATGAACCCAGGGTTCAGCCACTGAAGAAAAAGAGATGAAAAAGGATTATGTCAAACCATGGACTGAGAAAAAGTATGACTTCGTATTTCCTTTCCTAGGCAGTTCAGACACTGGAAGATGCTTCTCTGCAGTCCCCATCACAACCTCTTCAGAAGAAAAGAGTGTAAGCCTGCGGTGTTTCAGTATGTCTTTACTTCTAAACGAAATAGGATGCCAGAAGTTACCCTCCAAACAACAACTAAGCACTAACAGGACAAAGCTTGATACTGCTTGAGTTTCCTGTAATGCCTGTTTGCCAAGCCAAAGGTTGTCCAGGGTCCTGGTGCTGGAAGCCAAGCACACCTGGTTCATCACTTCTCCTAGTGTGCCAAGGCAGCTCCACAGTAGGTTGGTCCCTCGTGTGGGGTGGGCATAGCTTTGGCTTTTTCACAGTGTGGATCTTTTTTATGTTGGGTGCTACAGCCCTCCAGAAACCCATAGGATCATCTCTCTCCTAGTCCAGCACGCAAAGCATCAAATGCACCATGTCAAGACCCAGCCACTCTGCTGACCCTCCTCCATCCATGGAGGCGCATCCATCCATGTTTACCACTGAAGCATCTTGGAAAACAAAAGTGATTCATTCAGTCTGCCTAAAGACTGCCTGGAAGTGGCCCACGTATTAGCTTTTTGCCTGTCTGTCTTTTTCCAAGAAAATCTGCATGGAGACACATGTCTGTGGAGCACCTGTGGATCCAAATGTGTAATTCCCATCACAATGTTCAGACAATAGAGGACCTCTCTCTCTTTAATATTGCAAACTGTGTCTACAGATGTCTTGGAAAAGCATTCTTTGTGGTAGCCAGCAGGGTATGAAGTGCATTCTGGCTATAGATACTACCTTTCTAGGCTTTCTGTGCTTCTACAGGCTCCTTATGGAGAAAGCTTTGAGGGAGCAGAGGCAGGCAGAGACAAGGCTCTTGGATGAAGGAAATGATGGGGGACTATCAAGAGAGAGGAGAGTATTTATCTCTACTGTAGGTATCTCACCAGTTATCAGACTTCATCAGGTAAAAGAGATGTGTGCAGGTAAGCTTTAATTCTTCCAGCCACTGAATATTTTTTTTAGTCACCCTGAGCTTGTAATAAGTTAATTAAAAATCTCTGTTTAGTATTCAGCAGTTCTCCACTGGGAAGGTATGCATGAACTTAACTCTGTCCTCTTGGCCCCCTGAATTCCTGTTCTGTGCACACACTTCACATAAAGGATACCACCACTCCTTTTTCTGTCTTGTACCAGTTTCAGAAATCACAGATCTCTATCTCTGGTAGTTGTTTGGCAATCCTTCCTTCAGGGGGTGTTTGTCCTCTGGGGTTTATTCCTTCCTTCTCCTGGACAAAAATCTGGAGAAGAGAGAAGTGGTAAAAGCTATATATGTAAAATCAAAGAGAAATTGGGAGGCAATGAGGAGGCCGGTGACAGGTGAGGAATAGGAGGAAAATACCACAAGCAACCCTATCTTTCTTTCCTGTGGGGTAAGAAGGTCAAGCTTCCTCAGCACACAGCTGAGTGCTAGTTATAACTGTCAAGTTTGTATTGAACCTACTACCTGATTTTTCCCTGTAGTAAATTACTGTGGAAGTCAACAGTATTTCTGCCTTTATTGCAGAATCATGGCTATCGGATACAGAACAGACAAAAGGGTTGCCTTGATAAAGGCCTCCCCCTGATGCAGTGATTTATGAGCAGTGCTGGCTTTCCAGGTCCTGCTGTAGCAGATATTGCTGGAAGGAGTATAGTCTCAGTCTCCCCTGCCCTGAAACAGAGGTGTGAATATTGGCTGTGGACAAACAAGGGCTTCCTGAGCCAGCTGAACTTCATAAATCATCTGGACTGGGATGCAGCAGCCAACACCACTCAGTCAAAGCTGACCAAGTCCAAACGCAGAGCAGTCCAAGCTTGAAGTCCAAGCACAGAGAATGCTAAACTCCTGGAGACTGAGAAGGGTCAGGAGACCCGGGATCACTGCTTTGGTGTATGGCTGGTGTGCAGTGGTAATGCCTTACAGACAGGTATCTTTATTATTTTTTTTTTTCAGATCACTTGCTGCTTAATCTTGCTCCACACTAATGGATAATAATGCACCATTAGTGGAGATAAACTGCTTTGATCATGAGCTCTACTGAAGACTTTGTACAGACCATAACCTTGCTGTATGCCTTGTGCCCCTTCCCTCCTTCACTACCACACCCTTTAGAGATCATAACCTTTTTCATATTGGTTTCTAGCCTTTTCCTTTATTTTTTTTCTTTTTATTTTTTTTATGGATAATTTGAGTTAGTCTCATCATTGCAGGTGCAATTCAACACTCATAGAAAATTTGGTCTACTACCAGTCCCAAAATTCATTGGCATCCTTCAGTAAGGTTCTGATAGTGAGGTGCGGTGATGTACTAAAACTTTACAAAATGTCCTACATACCAAAAAATGCTGTGGTGTGGTATGAGTGACAATCCTCCTCCATTTACATCTGTTGCAATGTTTGGAAGAAAAGAAGAAAAATCTGTGCCCCTCCTAGAAGCACAAGGCTGTTGAGGAATTGGTGAAATCACACCATTTGGAGACTCTCAGGTGCTGTTCTGTCAGGAGGGTTCTGAGGCTGCCACAAAATCCCTTTGGACAAGACTCAGTAAACATCTGGTAGCTTTTTTAAAAAATAAAAACTATAATTGTTTTAGGCCTTGTTGTCTGCCCATGCTGGTAATGTGCCTGCGAGGTCTAATTAGTTGACAAGTGACAAAAGAGGCTACTGTAGGGAAGGGGAGGCCAGGTGCCAGGATCGTTAGATAAGTTGGGCAAGAGCCACAAAAGCCAGCAGGTGATGGATGCAGGAAAGGTGTATTATCCCCTGCTTTGTTACAGATGCAGGGACATGAGGAAACGAGGCAAATTGATAAGCCAAAGTCTCAGTGTTTCGCTATTCATCTTATGTAAAATTGGATCTGCCGTCTCCTGTGAGTGTGGTGGTTAGTTTCTGTAATAGCTGGTCAGAGCTAAAAAAGCCCTGACCTTCAGCCTCTATTAGTGCTAAAAAAGCCCTGACCTTCAGCCTCTATTGAGTACCTTTCAATGCTTGTGGAAATCAGATGGAGAGGACTTGCACCTGAGTCTAGCACGAGTAAGATTAGTAAAAACTCTAGTGTACACTGATGTAACTACATTCTGGTTTGCTATCAGTGATAAAACTCTCACTCACTGTGAGCAAAAGCTGAACTGGTTCAAGGCAGAAGAGAGTCCCCTCTGCTTTTATAACTGAGTTTGTGGACAGGATCATTAGTTGGGGACTGCAAAAGCTTTGCTTGGGTTTTCCCCTTGAATTGTTGCTTATTCCTAAATTGATTCACTTATTACCCATATATTTATGTAGATAAAATATGTTAAAGATGGTGCCTTTCATGCAAAGAGATCCAGAAACCTCAGAAAGCTTTCCAGTTCTGGGGTGAATTGGTTCAGCTGGCATCTACCTCTTTATCGGTGTAAGGGCTGCACTCTGATCATCTACACCAGGTTAGAGCTGGCCTTGTCAGCAAGACAGGGGTGCCTAAAATGTGTGAAGATGTGGGTTCGAGCACCACTGCTTTAGTGCTTTTGAGTGTGCTAGTCCTGATGCTTGGGTTTTTTCACTACTGGATCTGTGGCTTGGCTGAACTCTGCTTGTTCCTTGGCTTAACATGTATGGATTTGAAAAGGTATTTTCAAGTGTTTATGTACTGCTTAGCACAGTACTCTAGTTTTGTTTCAAGGAATTAGATCCTCTTCATTTGTCTTGGCTCCTCTTGAACAGTTACCATCAAAGGGGTAACAAGATGAGTTGTGGGGACAGAGTAATGGTGGGGTACATGAATATCTCTTGGTCTGTCTTTCCCAGCACTCATGCTGAGATTGCAATACTTTTTCTAGGTGTTCCTGTGGAAATCCACTGGTAGATTCGGAGATCTCACAGCTGTTGGTGTCATACCTCCACCAACATCTGGCTCAGCATTGCTAGACTCCCCAGGCCATGCTGCTAGAAGTGAATTTGATTTGTGTTGAAGTCACATTGAATCACAATTACCAACGGGAAGGAGTGGATGCATAAGAGCAGTCACGAATAAAGTTGTGTAAAGGAGATCACCAGAACTGAAGATGAGATCACCGTGATATCTGCCAGCAAATTCAGTCAGTAGCTGCATTTGTTTCTCCATATCATAGTTCCTTGCCATCTCCACATTGCTCCATCGGGATGATGAACGGTAGACAGTAAAAAAAATCCCACCAGGGACACTCACCATGGACATCCCACCACCTTCCTCTCCTACTGTAAATTAGGAATAACCTCACTAAAATAAAAAAGAATTCTCCAGGGTAACATTCTGTAAAGAAAAGATGGAAGTGTTTCACTCTCACTTTCTTCTGTCCAGGGCACCATGAAATTAATTTTTGAGTTTAAATTGCTGCTAACCTTAAAACTCTGTTCAGTATTAAACTATATATCTAGTACACATCATAGTATATGATAAATATAATATATAAATATGTGTTAATTATATTAATTGCAATTATTATAAGAATTACATTAATATATAATACTACAAATAGAAATTATATATACATATGTATAAAGACTTCCAGGTTCATGTTTCAGCAGCCACTTAAGCAGTCTGATTTTGTTTTGGTCTGATAAATGGGGACAAAAGAAGCAATTGAATCTCTGCACCCAGAAATGCCATGCATTGCTCCAGGTCTTGGTTTAGTTTGTCCACTCTGAACGATATCTAGTAAAGTTCCTTCTGCCTAAGATATGGTTCTGAAATTTTAGGGCAGGTAGAGGAGCAAAAGAGTGGGAGATGGAAGGAAGTAGGTAAAACACATTGAAATCTCTTCTAAGAGTGGCTTTGTTCTCTTAAGAACAACAACAGTAATACAGACTACCCAACAGCTTTTAACATTTCTGTCCCTTTATTCCTTTGGAAGCAGGGGAAATCCAAAACCCAAACAAGGCAACAACACTACACTCTTTTTTCATCTTATGACACAACACAATTCAAGGGCAGAAAACTTAAAATTTTTATTTTAAGATCACAGGAAATGAGGTACCATCATCTTTACATTCCCGGCATGATCAGCTTCTCAAAGGAAAATTTGGGATAATGATTATTATTTAAAAACAACAAGGATGAAAAAGGCAACGCAGGAAATGCATTGTAAATGCAGAAAAAATTATCCTGGCACCACCTGCTTGTTTGTACATGTATATGTGTACATAAAAAAAGAAAAACCTACTGAGTTATTGAATACAAATGATAGTGGCAAGAAGTGTTTTTCCCAAGCCGTTGCATATTCCACAATCCTGTCACGAAAATGTCTTTCCTCCCACCTCTGACATTCTATTGTTGCTTTTCAACCAAAACAAAGTGAAAGGAGATGAAAAGATTGAAGAGGAAATGGTAAGTTATTTTCAAAGGTGATTTCTGTCAGGTTTTTTTTTTTTAATCGTGTGCTGGCATGGTGACAAAATTTACCAGTGTGTGTCCAGAATGCTATCTGGTGATTTGTTTTACTAATATTTTTCTTTTTTTTTTTCTTTTTTTAAATCTAAATAACAGCAATATTTGTAACACTAGAATGCCTCTTTCCCAATTTCAGGAGCTCACAGCCTGAAAACCAAATTAAAAATAAAAGAAGAAAGAATAAAATGTCCATTTTGGATGTCCTAGTTGTTACAATGTGTCCAGCATCCTTGAGCAGCCCTTCACGCCTCAGAAACGAGAATGAGCAGCAGAATCAATGGACAGTGTTGGTAGAAGCACGAGAGGAGCAACCCCAAAATTGGTGTTCAGCCGAGTTGTGCTTGTGAGTGTATGTGAGATACCCAGCTAAAAGCCTGTTCAGTGCAGGATTAATCTCTTAAATAGTACTTTCCTTTTTTTTTTTTTTGCCAGTGGCTTCCTCAAGTAGCACCTAAAAGAGCTAGCTGCGGGCACGCACATCATTAGCAAGCACGCTGGTTTCGTTTCCTTTTGTTTCAGTGCATATTTTAGAAGATTATCTTATTTTAGAAAAGTTTGCCCTAAGTGGTACTTCTCGTTTCCACACATGTGGCAGCTGCAAATGCAGGCAGGGTGTGCTGCAGAGGAAATGTTTTGCACAATTTTTTTTCATTTATTTTTATACATGAGGAAGTACTTTCTCCCAGCTTTTAAATCTTTTCCGCATCAGTTCTAGGCAGACACTTGCTTACTAAGAACCAGCACAGCCTTATACTTACATAGTCAATTGTGACACAGAGAAGTGCAATTGTCCTTTCTTTTGCTTTTGTGTATGGTTTTGTAAAGAAGGCATACGCTCCTCTGTAGACTTCAGGTTTTTATGTGCAAATAGAGGTGTTAGTTGACTGCCCCAAAGCCTAAAATCCCACAGAAATCAAAATAGAAGAGCAGCCCTGGAGAGAGATGTGCTAGAGCAATTTTCTTAGTGCTAGCTGCAGTTTCCAAGCTTTCTTAACTAACAATGCATCCCTGGGACTTCACAGGTTTGGCCACTGTGGTTTGAAATCTCCCCATGGAGAGCTGTGTTCTTCTGTACTCAGACAGAAGATGCAGAAGGCAAAGATGCTGCTTTGGGATGTCGCTGCGACCCCACCACACACCCTTTAGTGCCTGCTTGTGACAGAGGAGCTGCACTCACATGGAGTCTCTCTTAGCCAAGATGGTCTCCATAACTTCCCCACCAAGCTCCAAATCCAGGTCTTGGCCTTCAAATCTAGCTCTTGCCCTTCAAGCAGAGACTCTCTGGCAGAGAGATCATCCCCTCCCTGGTGTACATTTCCCTGTCTGGTTTGAAACTCGAGATGCGGTGCTGAAGTAGTCAGGCAGGACATACTCTCACGGGATGGAGAGACTGGTTTTCTAGCACACTGACAAGCACGTCAACACCATTAGAATCACCCCAAAATTACCCACCCTTGTGAAAATGGACCTTGCAGGTTTGGAGCTGAGCTGCGAGAAAGGCTTGCCTTAAAGACCAGGCAATGATAAATCACCTGAATCTGAAATCAAATGCAGGTCTCCTTTAGTGGTGAGTAAGAGCCCACCTTTATAATGGGAAGCCACCTCACTTTCTGTTGGATTTGGTCATGGAAACCTTTCCTTCCTGCAGCTTTTCTCAAAGAAATACAGCACATTCAATTAACAGCTTCAGTCCATTTGAGTATTACACATGTTCATGCTTTAAAGAAAGTGTAACATCATTTTATAACAATATCTAATAGAGATTAGGCCTAGAAAAGAACTCAGTGTAATCCTGTTATGTAAGAGCAAGGATATTTTGCAGGCTATAAATCAAATGCTTCCCACAATAGAAAGCTCCTTCATCACATTTTAAGCCAGATGAACACTCCAAAAAAAGCTTAACTATAAGGTATGTGTTGTGATAAATAATCCACAAATCAAAATCTCATTGCTAGTAGGCTGCCCATTTGCTTGCAGTCATGCAGCCTCCTTTTCTTCCACAACAAAGCATGTGCAAAGCCTTTAGAAACTCCATGCATTAAAAGCACAATTATAGAAACGATTTCTAATCAATATGTGGTTATTAGGGTAACCTGCATGTATGGGATATTTTATAACAATTATAATCCTGACAGTCCTTTCTGAGAGCAAAATTTGCATTTTTATTTTTCTCTTTCAGGTTTCAGTCCCAGCAGTGCCATCTACTGCTGAGATAACTTTGAAAGCTGAATTTATTATTTCTTTGGGGAAAAATTTTCAGAGACCATTATCTGCAGGTAGAACACAAGCTTATAGGGAAAAGATAAATGGCTGTTAAAGTCCAGTAAACTCTGACTAAAATCTTCCTACCCATATATGGCTGAGACCAGGGAAAAGGAAAAAGAAAAGAAAAAGAAATAATAATAAAAAAAAAGCCAAACCAGAATCCCTCATTTGCAATCTCACATGGCTGAAACCAAATGTTACCCTGATCACTCCTCATTCACTCATAACAATTCATTACTCAGCCGGTGGGAATTGTCCCAGCTCCAGTGAATACCATGGAGTTATACCAGCTGCTATCAGCTGAATTTCTGGCTCAGAACTGTTAAGAAAAATGTATGCAGGTTTACTTTTTTATGTTGGAAACAAAAATAAATTACTTCTGTCAACCAAACCTACAGCCTTGCTTATTTCTAAGTGATGAGAGGTCAGCTCACTCTTCAAAGGATAATTATTAACTAGTTGGGTTAGTGAAGGACAACTGTGGTAGGATCTTGGCGTTGCTGGCATAAGTGCAAAGGATGTCAAGGTTCTGTCATGGCTTTACCAGGCCACTCCTTGCAAGGGAACAGGTACCAAGAGTAGGCTTTAAGATCCTGAAAATAAGGAAAAATTGTGTTTTTTAGAAGCATTGAGATTGAGATTTTTTTTTCAGGTTAGAATGCATCTTCCTCAGGTGGTACCTTGGAGGTGTTTGTGTTTCATTCTCCTCCAGTTCCATATCTCCTTCCCATCAAAATAGCCTGTGGACTGGACTACTTCCTCCAGGATGCCTGTTTTCAAACCAAAAAGGACTGAACTAAGAAGTTCAGTCTAGCCAAGGTACTTCAACTGTGGGGGAAAAGGTTGCATAACTCTGTGCTGTACTTGAAGGTTGAGGTTTGCTTCCAGGAGGGCATTTATTACAGTATAAGAGGGAAAGGGAATGACCACCTCTTGGCTGAGAATGTCAATTTTGCAAGCTGTTTCACTATTTAAATAAACTTTGAAAAAGCACCACTCTGGAATATATTTATATATTTATTGCAGGAAGAGATATTTTTCTCTAGAATTATTTTCACAGTATGCTACAGGTGAGTTGAAGTCCCATCAAACCTGTCAAAAACTCCTTTTTCAGGTGGGAGGGGTCAAGTTGTATTTAGCAATAAGAGGGCTGTAAGAACAAGACTGTGACCCAAAACATTACCAGAAAGGCTGGAGAAACAGTGATTTGGATGAAGAGATTTAGCTGGGAGCTGACAGCAAATGCTGTGGAGTGGTTAGTATTTGGCAGGGCTGCATTATTTACAAGCAGACAGAGACTGAGAAGAGAACAAACAAAACTGTGGAAGCAGTGAGAAAATCTCAGATAGCCTGACTGCAAGATGAAGTCCAGAGAGAGGATGCTGTAGGGTGAAGGGCTCAATGAAGAAAATCTTTCCTCCTTGTAGTATCCTTGTTGCCTGTCAGAGCAAGAAAAGCACAAGAAGGGATGGGGATGATCAAGCACCATCAGTGAAGCCCTTGCCCTTCATAGAGGGTACTGTGGGCAGGCAGGAGGCACAAGTGAGCAGGGCTGGAAGAGATTGCTCAGAGAGTGCATGCAGAAGAGGCAAGCGTCTGCTTAGAGATAAGGGCTGTGAAGAGAAGAGTCACTGCTGTTCCTGTAAGACTAGTGGAAACATTGGGATGGGAACAGAAGTTATTATTGACATTAGATACAGCTAAACACTGCTAAGGCGTGTTACCTGCCTTAGCCAACCAAGCCATGACACTGAAGGCTAAGCCCTGCCTTCCTGCACACACGTGATGCTGGGAAGGTCCAGCACAGAGCCAGTTGCCTGCTCCCTTCCCATTTGCTGGTGACCTGCTCATCGGCGTTTCTTCTACAACCTAGTGACTTTCTTAGTGAAGCCTTTCCTAGCAGAAGATATAGGACCCAGTAGGGTTGCAGGTCATTGCAGGTCTCCACGGTCATTACCACTGTCTCTGACTTTTTTTGTTCGTTTTCTTTTGGTGACACAGCAGTACAATTTACACTAGATCACCTCTTCACATGAGGGGGGATGCAATGTTTACGGTCTGCTACCAACTGCCCTAAAGCTGTCTGTGTTGTCTCCTGGAAATAACCTGAACCAGGCTTTATTCTCATCTGACTTTGCCTACATTTGAATTATACTGGCAGTAAAGAGTCTTAACCCTTTCTTCCACTTTTATTCAGCACTTCAATTTCCCAAATCTCAGGAACCTGGTTGACAGGGTTTATGTATTTGTCTTTTTAGGTTACCTGTCCTTAACTCTAAGTACTCAATGTTTTCCTACACCCAGCTCTCCAACATTTGCGACTTGTTAACTACCTATTGCATGCAGATGTTATGATTTTAATTTTTTTTTCCACAAAATGACAGGGCAAAAACAATAAGATAGGAGCAGGGATAACATCTATCCTATAGGATCAACTTTTGGTAATATATTTATATATTGGGCTTTCTGCAAATCTCTGTGAATAATTCAGCATAACCACATATTTCTTCCCACCTTAGCAAGCACCCTTCGTCACAAACCAGAAACAATTTTATGAAGAATGCTTAATGGTTGTTTGTAATTTTGAATCACACTGGTGTCAGTATGCCTTTATTTTTTTTTTTTTTTTTTTTTTTTAGATGAGCAGAGACGGATGAGGTGGAACAGGAGATGTGGTGAGTTCCTACCATCACTGCAAGCATTCAGCTTACGAGCCTGGGACAACAATGGGTGCATTGACTACCTTCAGAGGATGCTCATCTCCCAGTAGGGACCATGAAGCCTGGGACATAACTTTAAGGCATAATTTGCTACTGGCATGTCAAATCTGTCAAATTTGGCCCTGGCTAAATATTTCAACCCAGAATAACTCCAGCTGCTCACTTGCCTGTGAGAGAACTTGAATTTCAAAATAGCCCCTTCATACACCCTGTGTCTCTGCTGGAAGCCCAGCTCTGGTCTCTGGGATTAAATCTGGACGTTATTAAATTCTGCTGATCGGTGACAGAAATGCTTTCAGAAAGCAGTGCTGAGCAGCTGAGCAGCTTCTTAATATTGTTTTTGTGGTGATAGGGAGGCAAATGTCTCTTGCATTGGCTAGAAAAAGCAGTTTGTCTCATTCCTAGAAGCACTTTATTGTGGAAACACATCTTAGAGTCATTCTTTACAGGCTGCTTGCCAAAGCTTCAGCAGAAACAGAAGAGCTTCAAATAATTAGCTAGAATGTGCCTAGCAGGTGTCACTTTGGAACTCTTCGGTGATGATAATCCTCAAAGATTGCAGAGAGATGATTTGACTGGAGAAAACAGGTCTATTATTCACATATTCCTTTGCAAGCAACCACTCTCCTTGCTAATGCTCCAGTTCTGATAGGAAGCAGGTTGACAAAAACATCTGCAATTTGAACGACAGTGTAAAGAAAGAATAAATTGCTCTTTTAATTGGGAGGGGAGGGGGGAGGAGCAGAATCCCTTCTACCCCCAAACAAATAAATACAATATCTTGAATCAGGAAAGGATGCTGTGTAATTGGAATACAGATCCTGCATGAAAACTCGATTCTAATCTGAGGTATTTAATACTTTCTGTCACAATAAAAGAAGAGAATTAATGGACTCAGTGGGAAATCTAGATGGTATTTAGCTCTGAATCAGACTATTATTTTACACTTGGCATTGATAGGAGTCAAAATGAGGCCACAAGCCCAAGACTTTTTCAGCAACTTGTGAGTGCCAATTCCCTTTATATTCCCATGATCCCTGCTTGGAGGCTCCCCTTTCTCCAGCTCTCAATCACAGCAGCAGCAAACTGAAGTAATAAATAATGAAGCCGCTTTAGGCTAAATGTGGATTAAAAAATGTATGCATTTTCTCTCTTTTTAAATATGTGAGTATTGCACATATATGTAAGATGTAGCTGACAGTTTATAAAATGTATGGTAAAAAGGCAAATGTTTATCAGAGAAAATTTATTCTACAAATGCATGTTTTATCAAAATATGCCTCTTGCCCTATAAAAAGGGATTTTTTTTCTCACTGCCCTGATCTTTATGGCATGCATGTGTATTTGGGGTAAGTTAAAGAGATACAAGATCTCAACAAATTTTTTCACTTTCTAGGTACAAAAAAAATGGGTACATTTTTACTTCCCCCTCCCCCCCAGTATTAAAATAGCCTGTGAGAAATGGGGCAGAGGAAGGAATGTTATGAATTGAAAAAAATCCATGGGAAACTCTCCAAATCCATCCTAGAGTTTCTTTCCAAAGGGAGGATTTATTTGGAAGGCCTCTTGATAATCAGCCATCTCAGAATCCATCTCTGCAGTGGTCCTCAGGACGCCTTGGATGTATCAAGAGAGCTGTGTTGCCCTTTCCAAGCCTAGTGTTATGCTGACTGCAAACCACATAATACTGCATGTAGAAGCCATTATTTATAAACATGTATCTGATGAGCCCTCATGATACCTTCTAAAGTGGATGTATAAGGTTATGAATATCTCGCTCCAAGCCAAATGGCAAGCGAGGAGCAGAAATGAGACTTGAATTCAAGAGCTTCCCATGCCTTTCTTAAAAATCCTGTCACACAGAGATGAGGTGTGAGAGCAACAGCGCAACAAGGAAAATGCTGATGATGATCACCAGGTGCTGTGCGCTCGTTCTGATAGTATTCTGGATGCCTCCCTTCAAGCAATTCAGTTTCCTTGTTGTCTGAAATACCTAAGGGTTGACCTTAGGTGTTTGCAAACCAAGCTGTTGAGCAAATCAACAGCAATGCTCTTGCCAGATCCCACAGAGCAAGGATGCTTGGTTTAGTATGGGGGATGGGGGACAGTGAGGTACCCTCCAGCAAAACCAGACGATGGATAGTAAGAAAACAAGTAGCAACCCTTCTCCTGTAGGTCTTGTCAAAGAAAGGGCTGTGGGTCTGCCCTGGGGAACACAGTACCAGATGAGCAGCTCGTTGGCTTTGGCCTCACTTGCCAGCTTCATTGCAGCCACATCTTTCCCTTTCACTACCTGGAAAACAGATGCCAAGAAAGAAAGATGAAAAGACTGTTTGAGAAGGACTTAAGAGGGGTTTCTCTCTCCTTCCCCAGACCGAATGCTCATAACAGGAGGTTGCTTTGTGATATTACTGGAGACATTGAAACATTTCCAGGCTGGGGAAACCCCATCTGAGTACGGACAGCAAGGGCTCAGCTGTAGGGCTCAGGTAACTCGTGACTGACTGGCTCCTTTCAGACCTGCGGTGTTTTATTTCACAAACCAATCATGCTCTGCAGAGGCTTGAGCTTAACTTGGCAGAAGAACAGTGTTTTTGTCCTCTCTATCTTTTCTCCAAGATGACCTTTGCCTTCATAATCTGATGGGCTCAAATGTTTGATAATCTCAGATTTGTTGGTCGTAGATATCATGTGTTGGCAATCCCCAAATTGTGCAACCACATTTTAAAAATAATTGTGCTGAAGCGAAGATAAACTACTGTCTCCAACTATAGGACTTTAATAAAGCCTGTCTAAGAGAGGGCAGGAATCCAAGACAATTATAACCTAATTGACCCTCCTAAGCCTTCTTTCTTATCTAAAAGCTCATTCTTTGCCAGTCAGGCTTGTGATATCTGTGTCTTGAAAAGTGTAATTTTCAATAACCATTATCTACAGCATTCCTGATCCAGATAAATAAATGCAGGCATCCACCTCTAGATGGATGATTGATTTAGTTACAGTGGTCATATTTAGTCATTTGGGAAGAAGCAGTCTGCTAAAGCCAACAAAATTAAGCTGAAATGGAGGGAGGCTGAGTGCAGGATTTGCCTTGACAGAGGAAGATATTTCAGCTAAGGGAATCCATGTTGTCTATTTAATATTCCATGGAGTATTTCTATATATATACACCATTGTAACAAGGAAAAATTTGTTCACTGGCAAGCTAAATTCACCATTTTCCTGTAAGTTTTGATGGTTCATTAGTTATTATATTTTGGAAGCCCGAGAGTAGAGAAGGAAGGAGGATGCGGTGCTGATCAGGTCAGGGCTGGGTGGCCTGTGAGCACGCTGCCAGCAAATCCAGCTGGCTAAATCAGGAAAGAGGCATCCAGCACCAGCACAGAAACTTGTTTTTGTTGTCTTGTGTCCAGCAGTTCAGTGATGGGTTCAGACAAGAGAGGAGACAGGGACATGGCTCCTGTGGCTTGATGAGGACTACCATATAGCAGCTCAGGCAGAGAGGGAATTGGGGAGTGATGCCAGGAGCAGGTAGATTAGTCCATCTAAAAGGCTGGATGTATGATTTGGATTCAGAAGAACAGATCTGCTTCTTGCTTCTGAGTGGCAATACAAAAGAGAAAATCAACTCCTAACGCTTCCCCCTCTTAAAGACTGAAGCAGTACCCAGTGCACTGAGCTGTTCCACCAAGACTAGGGCAGACCCAGCACAGCAAGAAGTCTTGCTGGGAGCTTTGGCAAGTCTACTTATCAGACTTTTTGCTGTTTTCTCATTGTGGAGGTTTGCTCTGGTTTTGCTCTGCTTGCTCCCATGGGTTCTGCTGGCAGTGGGCAGCTGTTTTGAATCACTGACTCCAGCTGGCTGGAGTAAACATCTGCCTTTCATCCAGACGCAGCTGCTTCTGGGGTCGGCTCTGCCCTCAGTCAAGCCTTAGTGGGAGGAGTGGAAGAGGAGCTTTAGCCTGTATTTAGTTAATGTATTCTCTGTTTCTACCTGAAGCCTTTCTGTGGAGGGGTCTCCCTTTTGCTCTTGACTGGAGAGGGCACCTTAAGAGATGAACTTTTACAGAGGCTGAGTTAGGCATGTAAAGTTTGAAGAGCAACCATCTTAGCTTAGTGTCAGCAAAGAAATCACCTTGCACTGCACACCAATAGGCAACTGTGATAGCCATAAATTCGGTCCTACACTTTTGCAGGGAGATCTGTCCTCTGAAGTGTTTAAGTGATGGCAGCAAGTACATACAGGCCTCTGTACTTGCCCCTACTGAATCTGTCCCCAGATGTGGATGCCCCTTGGTGATGGTGCAACAGACTGCTGATTGGCACATGGCAGTGATGGCACATCAGCAGGGCATCATCAGTCCTCTAGAAAAAGCCTGGGTGTTCGAGATCCCAACGCAACGCACAACAGGTCTGCGGCAAAGCAAAGACCCCTTAGTGCTGCTACAAAAAGGCTCATCTGTTCCCTGTGTCCCTCCCTAAGCACTTGCAGGGTGAACAGCTCTGTTCTTTGGGACAGATGGCTCAAAGACTTAGTGTTTCTCATCCAGTTCACAGTAACACAAGAGGGATTATGTGTGCATATGCTCACATATGTGCATGCACACACTGTACCTAGAGAAAAACCTGTAGGCTTTCTTCTGCCAGCTTTTGGGTGGCATCCTGAGGGACTGTGTCAGGTGGCACCTTCTCTTTCAGTTGTTGGCTTGGGAGTCCATACCTTTTCCATTCCTGCCTTTCCAGGTTTCAATACCTGCATTTCCAAATGAGCCTTATGCTGTTTCATGCCCAGCGTTATTTGGGATGGGCAAGCTATCACATCAGGGTCACAGTCTGGGAGATTATTTGAGACCATTGTCTGCAATATGTAACAGAACTCAGCTGCAATTTGCAATAAAACACATCTCTCCCCCATCTTCCTCCCCTCAAAACACACTATTTTTGCAAATCATATGGAGGAATTCCACTGTGAGCAAACTAGAAGGGGGTGGCAGAACTCACAGCTTTGTACCATTGAAAATGTCATGGCATTATTTTTTTGTCTCTTTACCATTTGTATTCCATGTATGACTCTAATTTCTCTAATTGCTGTTGCTCATCCTTACATTCTCTCTGCGTCTGGAGGAAGGAAACGGGCTACGCCTCTCTGGCCATCAGCAAAAACAGAAGCAATTATTTTATTAAATGGAAAAAATATGGTTTTGATAGGAAGAGACACACGCATCACCCTAGCTACCAGGCTGCAGCAAGGCATGTGCTTTGGGACACTGGCAGAACTCACCCACCACCACAGCAAAGGTGGACTCCTAGATCTCAGCATCTATTTTTTCTGCTCCAGCCTGAAACTTTGGCTTCTGCAGCATCTCCTGCAATATTGAGGCTTCAAAATGAAATGTTCAAGATGTACCAAGCCTCTGCAGCATGTGCAGAAAGTGGTCAGGGCCCCATGGCAATAATAGCCCTTAATTGTCCATTCCAGCCTCACCTGGGTCTTCACCTGCACTGCCCACCCACAACACCCAATTAAGCCCTGGCCTTGTGCCCAGCTGTGGCTGAGGGTGCTGGGGAATAGTTTATGGTGCAAGATGAATCTGTGGAGGTAAGTATTTGATTCCCCCAGGCATTATGCAGGCCAAAAGATTCTTAAGTTCAGTGAGTGGAGTTAAAGAGCAGATGGGTTTTCTCCTGCTTGTGGTGGGGTTGGTGTGTGTAAGTCATTGCTAATAGTCCAGTGCCTGAGGCTGGATAAGGCAGGTCTGCTGCCTGCAAACTAAGCAGAGACTAAGATAGGAACATCTTTGTCCTGGGTTTGTAGTAAGCAGTTGCTCTGTTTATGAGCATGATGTGGTGTTTGTGACCCAAGAACCATTTGCAAATGTTTTCTTGTTCTCTGGTATGCTTCCTGGGGGAAATCTGAGGCCCTTGGGGAAGCTACATTTTCTCTTTTAACTCTCTTCTGGGCCCCTAGTTTGTCTCTGCTCCTCAAACCCCTTGGAGTGGGACATCTCTGACAGTTTGCACAGCAAGTGAGCGAAGAGCTGGAGTGGTTCATTGCCCAGCTTGCACCTGCATTGCACTCCTCTACAAGGTTAAAAATGTGTGCCCTCAGCTCCCAAGCCCAGTCCCTGCCTTGCATGTGTTACTCTTAATGTTGCTGTACACGATTGCCATCCTTCTGAAACAATGCTCTGTGTTTCCAACCAGGGTAGCTGGCTGCCAGGCTCCCTTGGGATAATTGTTCCCTGAATTGCTCAAGTCTGAAATGCAATCTCGAGGGAGGATGAGACATTTTTACCATTCAGGGGGTGAGATAGATAGAGGAGGAATTAACTGTTGGGTGATGGTGTGATATTTGGTGCTGTGATGAGAAATGAAGTTAGGAGGTAGAGCAAGGTGTTGCTGCCTAAAATATGGCAATTGAGTTTTTACCCCTATAATGAACAGTCTAACCGAATCAGATTCCAGCTCTGTCTATCCCATGCTCATCTCACTGACTACCATCACCTCAAGATGTTTCAAAGAAATGTGCAATCAGCAGCTAGTGTTAGGCAAGAGTAATCCTACCCTACAGGAAAATGAATGGGGAAAAAAAATCTACTTGACAGTGAGTGAAATAGAGCAACATCTGTAGGAAGTAGTTCTAGACCAGGTTCAGCACAGAGGGAAAAGCAGAGAGGCAGCACAGAAGTCAAAGAACATAGAGGAAACTAAATGCCAATATGTGTGTGAGGAGAGACTTGATGCTTCAAAAATGTATAGTGAACTTACGTAGGTTTGCCCTGCATATATGTATTTATTTAGCTACAAAGACAGAGAAGGTGACATTCTCTTTTTTCACAGTGCGGCCGACCTATGAAATTCAATAATGTAATATTAGAGAAAAGCCATTAGTATGGTTTCTAATAAAATACCCAGACCTGATGGGTAGGTTATTGGCTATTATAAAGTTGTTAGATGTAATATGAATCTTCTTGGCAAACCCTGGCATTCATCACATTTTCATGAGTAGCGAGCATTTGTAGATATTGCCAGATGTGGTCTCAGAGTGGAAAGCAACGGAGATAAAAATTGCAAAAGTAGCTAAATGATGCATGGGCTGAAATCCCACTTCCAATCAGTCCCAGGGCATTCTATGAAAAGATACAGTGAGCTACCTCCCAGCAGTTTGAAAGCCTCCTGAACACTTTATCCACTGTTGCCTCGGGAGAAAAAGGAGTGGGCAGACACAGGATAATCTGACCTTTATATTAATTTTATCATAGAGATTATTTTAAATCCTGAAGCAGGAGATTATATAACTTCGTTGGTATTTTTCGTGCAGCTTTGAAGTGCAGAATAATTGTCCGATCCCTGATTTTGTTTTGACTTTTTTAACATTTTACTGTAGGCAACATCCTTGCTCTTTTCAGTCTATGACATGCTGGTCTTTTTTTTTTTTTGTGGGGTTTTTGCACTGTCTTTGGGTTTACAATTTCCTAATATTATCCTGTGCAATGTTGGAAATAAAATCTCACTTCTAACTTCCCTGGCACGCAAGTTGGTCGGTCCTAATTGATCTCCAGTGGAGCAGAGGGAAGGGCTGCAGTGAACTTCCCTGTTCTCTCTTCTGTAACTCCACAGCTTCCATCTTCAGTGCTTAAATTTGTTTTGAAGCCATGCCCGAGATATCCCCTGTGAAAGTCTTAGTGTTTGTCCTCTAGGTATTTTAGAAAAACAAAAAGTAAATTCCATGTCTATGGGAACAGGAGCTGTGGAGTTCCTAAACAGAAGGGGCAGATTTTCAGAGATGGGCTTTGCCAAAACTGATCCAGCTGCTGCCTATGGGAGATTCTTGCAAATTGCAAAGTAAACGTACGTTCCCCTGTGCTGGGATCCTCTTTGTTTGTATGGATCTTTTTGTTTGTTTGTTTTTAATAGAAGATACTATTGCACAGCCTCCCTGCTGAGTATTCCTGTTGTCCAGGCTTGTGCTATTGAGTTCTGCCTTTGCCAGTTGGCTCCTGCACCCTGTGTTTCCATAAGTCTAGTGCAAGCTGTGAATGCTGCTGTTGCTGCTTCCCAGGCTTCTGAATCAGATCAAAGGGTTATTTGAGCACTGAGGGGAATGAACACATTTGGCATGAGAGATGATAAATAAATGGTGACTAAAACAGACAAGGCATTTTTTGGTAAATTGAAGGCATTGGCCAAAAAACTTTGGTAACTAAGTTTTTGAAGATGAAGCTACTCTCTGACAAATGTTGTTTTAAAGAAAGAACCTAAAAATGCTGTGCAGACAACATTAGGGCAACTTGAAAGAGTTAACATCTAATCACAGATTTGGTTTCCTTGATTGACAGACAATTTTCAAAAAGACTGCAGTTTGTCAAGCAGTCATTCCCTTCTTCTTCCAGAAATCTCTCTTTGAAACCAGGGCAGGCAATTTCCTTCCTGTGATGGCATTCAAGACATGAGATACCCTTGTCTTTGACAGCAAAGGACACGGGTTTCATTTGAGCTTTTTCCTTTATCACTGACAACAATAAAATTGTCAAGTGTGTGATTTGAAACATCAAATTCAGTATGAACTTTTGTGTAAGCAAGGGACATTGGACACAATAACATTTTTCTCCCATCTGTACTGATATATGGGACATTCAATTTGACAAATGGTAAAGATTGGCTGATATATGTGTATGGTAACTTATGTATAAACTATCGACAAACCAACAAGGTTATAATGAAGTCATCTTTGGATTTAATAATAAATTTTTCTTCCTCAGCATTGGTCCAAGGTAACCAAGGGATGATTCTTACCAGTGAAAACAAAGGAAGACTTTGTAGCTGAGGAAGTGCCCATTTTGATTGCAGGCTTGGAAATACTGTCTGTAGAGTCATGGTAGCATTATTTTATTTCTATGGAGAAGCTGTATGCATTTGAACCTGACCCAAAACACCAAAGCTCGATCTCCCCACCCAGAACATATCAATCATGTTGATCAACTGATGATTTTGAGTATTTTAGTTTTTGAGTGCCTAAACTGTAAGACTTGAAAGTCAGTGGCATTTACTGGTTTTTAGATTTAACTATAAAGTCTCTGTGTTATGCAGAGGGATCTTTAGATATCCTTCCAAATACTGACCTTGAATTTCACTTTGTTAGAGTGTAAGCGCTACAAGGTGTGGATGAGCTGGTTCATTGAGAGGAGAGCAGATTTTGCCTTGTGAGCCATGACTTCAGAGTGTCATGTCAAACCCCTGGCCTTTGTGTGATGCCTATCAGTATATTACAACTGTGGCCAGGTGAGCTGTAATATTAGGTTTTAACTCCGTTGTTGAGTCCTTAGAAGCTTTTTAGCTTCTAAATATATGAATATGACATGATTTTCAAAGTTTTGTGCTTTTTTTCCTTTTTAAAAGTAAATATGCATTGCTGTGCAAATGTACCTCAATACCTTTTAAAGTGGGTCTTTATTATGGGAATTATCTCTAACTCTGAGTGTTGTTCTGTAGACTGAGAGCAGCCAAATTGTTAAGGCAAAATTCCCTGTCAGAAACAGGGACACAGCTAGAAGCTAATAAGGAGCAGATCTTATTTAAGCTATGTGAGACCCTAAAAACCTGAGGAAAACTAAATGGATGTGTGATAAATTCACGGCAGTCTATGATCTGTGATAGTAGTCACTCATCATGCTTCTTCTTTTACCCCTGCCCAGGCACAGTACCCTGCATTTTTTACCTTTACCACTGGGGTTAAGTGCAGGTCTGTGCATGGTTGGCTCTAGAGAAGGAATTTGGCTGATGGTAACATGGTGTATTGCCATAACACAATTGTGTTCAACAGTGAGCCTACACCCAAAAGAAACCAGCAGCACCAGGAGGTGACTGGGTGGCACTGCCTGCCTATGCTGAGCTGACCTAAAACCTGTGGGGTTCTACAGATCTGATCCAGAAGCATTGCTCATTTTTATGTTAGTAGACAATAGTCCCCAACTCAGAACAGTGTATTGGTTTTATCTCCCAGCCCTCTTTCCACTCTTAAGTTACTGCTATCTCCAGCCCCCAGAGAGCAAAAATACACGATGCTACAGCTTCTTCATAAGAGCAATTTAGCTTTCGGTGCTGAATTATGGGCATTATATACCCTGAATCTAACAGGGTATTTATTTTACTTAGCAAAAATTATCCAATAGTAAAAACATAGTTGCTGCCATTGGAAATATGACTGTTTGAATAAAAGTTATGCCAGCAGTAAGATTCAGCTATGGTATGTTAATTTGAATGTGCAGTAAATCTGTCGGGATTGCAAGTCAGTTTAAGAGCTAAAATATAATTGTTGTAAAACACTGATCTGCAATTTATTCATATTTTTCCCTACTGCTTATGGGCTAGCAATATTTCAGTACTACAATCACAATTTGAACCTTATAAAAAGGTTCGGTGTGTTTTTTTGTTTTGCTCTGTTGTTTGGCGGTTTTTTTGGAGTTTTTGTTTTGTTTTTTTACAAGTCAGCAGAACTAGTATTTTATTACTTTTCTTTTTGTGGAGTTCTTTGAGTGCAATACACTTTTGAGGAGGAAAATGGTCTGGGAATAAAAGTCAGCAGTGGCTACCTTACTGCTGCTTCTCTTTTCTGAAAGATAGACGGCTGAGTGTGCAATGAACAATTTGTCAATCAACTTGGAGCTCAATGAAATGCCTGTCAAAGTGGGCTTTTGTTACATTTCAAATGCCATTTGACCCTGCAGTCATGCTTTCTGTAATGATGTTCTGTGATAACAGGTAGATATGGTTTGGGTTTTTAAATAAAAATCCATTAGTGACCTAATATATTAATTAAAACTTAGTTTGCTGTATAATTGAGTGCGAAAAAAATCCTGGAAACTGTTTTCAGCTTGATTTAATAATTAAATTTGTGCTTTAGACTGTCAGCTTTCAGTCACAAGTGTGTTCAGAGATAGTTTTTCATGACAGTCATGTTGACTGTTGGTTACTCAGAATCTGCTACCCATCTTCTCTGAGAAGGCAGAGAGGGGACATGAAGCATGATACCTGCATCATGCTTTGAACACTTGGCTAATATTACAGTTAAGAGGTGATCCTCATATTCTCATTTGAGAGCAGCAGTACATCCGAACAACTGTATGTGATCATCAACCCCCAGCAGAATCTCCAAGGGTGATAGAGGAGAGGCTTTAAAGGCAGTTCAGCAGGCAAAAGGCTTCTGGGGTGCATTCCCATTAAACTCATTTTTTGCTGGGTTTCCAAGAAAAATGTATTTATATATTTCCTATCACCCTCAAAGGAGTTCCTGCAGAGAAGTCCCCAGGGGCAAAGTGCCCTTTATGGGATACAAAGTCATGAGGCAATGTTTGTTGGGACTGATGATTTTGGGTCCTTATGGGTTAGGGATGAGATCTAAGGCCTTGGGATCTCTGGTGACACTTAGGCTGTGTCAGGCTCCTGAGAGGGGTTATTGCAAAGGGTATGGTGGTGTCTTGAGTACAGACCCACAGGAGCTCTTCTACAGATACCCTGGGAATCACCTAAGGAAAAAGAGAAGGCAACCTGTTCATTTGTCCTTATTAGGAACTACTTTTGAAAAGTTTTTAAAGCTTCACTGCTCTAGAGGAAAGTTATGTCTGCTGATTGAGAAGGAGAAACAATAGTAGAGCTTAGGCTAATGTAGCCTTTTGAGTTTCGCAGTCAGATGAGCTGGAGAGTTAAAAAGAAGAGAGAAAAGGATGGTTCGTGTACTTAAAATAAAAAGGATAAAAACTCCTTTGTACTCATGATTTGCTATGTTTTTACATCTTACTTTTCAAATTTTGGGGTTTTTAAAGCATTAAGGGGAAGGGGACTTAAATCTTTACTAGATATTAGATGAGGCTGAATTAGTGTGGTAAGAACATTGGTCATCTGCACAGCCTGGGCTGCTGTGACTTTCAAAGCTAACATGCTTTACATTAGAAGGTTTTGATGGTCAGAGTCTCCACAAAAAATGAGAACCAGGAATAAATTCTTTTAATTTTCTTGTTAATTGTGTTGAAGCATGGCATTTCCTGGTTCCTGCCAGGAAGGGGCTGGAGGCTGCTTGCGCTAAGATGGCTCTCTATCAGCATCTCTGAGTAATGAAGCTGCAGAGAATAGCCTCCCCAGAACATTTACAATCCACCTCAGAGCTAGTAGAAATGGGGAAGAAGAGGCAGAATGTGGGGAAAAGGATTCTAGTAAAAGTCACTACTGGCCTTATTATCCAAATGAGGAAGTTTTGCGGGATAATCCTCATCATGCCTTTAATATCACATATAATTGCTCTTCCTCTGATAATGAAATTCCTCGTTTGAAGTCTAGCACCCATAAACTAGCAATTCACTCTCTGCAGGCACACATGTGGTCCTGGCAGAGTACCAAAGGTGTGCCATGGTCATGCCCTGTATATCCCCACCAGGAAGGGCAGGTGCCTGCAAGGACATGGGCCACTGACTAATTCAGCACATGAACTGGTGCTTGCTGGCACCTTTCTCTCTGATTGCATATGTTTTTCAAAGTAAAGAGCTTGCTGCATGTAATGGGGGTAAAAAGGTCTTTCAGATGCTGTTTGTGGTCTTCGGGTTTCAAAATCAAGACATCATCCATCTGTCAGCAGAGTACAAAACTTGCAAGAGAATCCTCTCCAGTTGCAATTTCCCTCTAACAAGAAGAAAACAAGAAAGAAGAAATGGGATTTTATCGTGAAGTCTTGCAAATGCACTCTGCTATCTACATACTTTCTTTTGTTTAAATTGTGCTTGGCTTGGCAGGAGCCTCTTCTGTTATCCTTCCCCAGCCCTCCTGCTCCAAAGCAACACTACAATCCCTGTTAAGAGTCAAGAGCAAGGAGTGCAGGTGTACAGAGCCTTGGATGTGAAGGAAAGCAGGCTGGGAGAGGGTGCAGGCATGTGTGTTCGTACTGCATAGGTTAAGAGGCAGATGGAGAGAGACTGGGCCCAAGGGCAGGATCTGAGGGAAAGGAAAAACTTACAAGGTAGAGGGTGTTGTGTAATGATACCATGAGACGCAGTCTCAGTGGGTAGCTAGTGTTAAGATACTTTGAATATGTGGAGCTGCAGAGAGCAGGTGGCATGGTCTGCATGTTTCTCTGCATTAAGACTAAGGGCTGCAATAAGAGGGTGACCAGATGCCTCTTCCCCTGAGCACTCTGGAAAAACACACAATAGCCTCTGCCTTTTCTTACCATTTTTTCCCCCATCTTTTTAATTACAGTTTGTTTTTACATCAGGTGCCACACTATTTTCCATCTCACAACTGCACAGGTGAGGCATTGGGAAGGCTGGAGGTCAGAGATGAAGTATGTCCAGGGTTAGGGTCAGCTCTGCTGTCCCTATCCTGTCATGCAGGAGCAATGTATCCAGAAACCCTTTTCCTCCCTGCCTGGCTGGGCAGGGCTCAAGTAATTTCCCTCTAAATATAACTCAGTGAAATGGTGGAGCTGAGCTCTGCTGGCATAGCAAAGCACAAGGAAGGGGAAGGCCAGATGGCTAATTCATGCTGAAAAGCAGCATGAGAGAGTGGAGAAGACAGGCAATAACTTGGCAGAGTTACCAATTTCTTGGATCCCTTGGAGAGGGCATTTTACCTCTCTGTGCCTCTTACCCTTGGTTTCTTAAGTTTTTTTCAGATTAAGATACCCATTTGTCAGCAACTGTAGCTCCAGAAAGGGGATAATCATGGCATGCAAACTTTAGGTGTGTAATTTAATATATGAGATATTTAATCAGAGAAGGGAAGCAGGTTCATCCTCCTGGAAATCCAGATCATTCCTTTCTCTGACTACAGCAAGTCATGCCAGGTGAGTGTAGTGGTGACTTCACTCATTTGTAACAAATCAGTGTGCTGTGGGATCTCCTTGGCATATATGACATTACAATTCCCTTAAATCATCTGGAGAACGTGATGCCAGTTTTACGTTAATTTTAGGAGGACAGACAGCACCTGATCCAGCCAATAGTCATTTAGGTCAGAAGTACCCCTCTGCGGGGTTAGGGTTTTTTGGGGGGAAGGTGGTTTTGGTTTTGTGAGCATGGACCAGCAGGTAAGCAGTTAATGACTCTGGGCTTAGTGCCGATTTTGACTGATGAGTAAATAAAGGTTTTCCTTGTTCTGGAGACACAGGTCTGACACAGGTATTTCCCAGAGCAGATGCTGATACAGATTTTCTGTTACTAAACAGAGTAAGTGGGTGGACTGGATCTCTGTTTAAGACTCAAAAATTGTATATTTTATACATGACTTTCCTATGACCTTACTTGAGACCTCAGGCACTTCCCAGTCCTTCCTTTTTCCACCCACTCTGCCTAGATGCAAGTTTCCAGAGTCCCTTCAGTCTGTCTGCCAGAAGCAGCAACAGCTTTCTGCCCCTGGTCCCCAAGCCAGGAACTCTTTTTAGTGTGCAGATTGTCCTGCCTATAAATGCCACTTCATTGCTAGAGCTGAAGCTCCTAGGGCTTATAGCCCAGTAGTGTAGCTCTAATTACTAATTTCTTGCACAGTAAGCTAGACTGCTGGTCTGTCCATGTCTGTCTTAGATGTGTCAGGAATGGGGGACAAGAGAGCTGGAGGGGTGCAGTGACTCCTCACTAGATGCTCATATGATGGAAAGAGGGGGAGATGGCACTCAGACAAAGTTTCTGTCTCAGCACTTGGTATTTGCCTGGGCTGTTGTGTTGTTTGGGCCAAAGTCTTGCCTTGGCACGTTAGCTTTGCATCTGCTACAAGAAAAGGTTACGGTCCGCCTATCTACTACTCAGTGCATTTGAGAAAGTACACTCTGACAACAAACTGTAGCAAATGGGTGAATTTCAGAAGCAGGGGATAGCCTCAAAAAATGTGGAAGCTCTTTTTTTATTTTTTTTTTAATAGCAGCAGTGAGTTTATTGAGGGAACCATTGAGAAAGCACAGGGTAACAAAGGGCTGAGATACTCTTTCTGCTAAAACACAGATATTCCAGTGCATATGTGGTTCATACTTGCCAAGAGTGGAGAAACTTAAGCCATGCTGTGGCACAGGCTTCAGGTGACATAAACAGTTACAGGTGATGAATTAAGTGCAAACATTTCAAATTATCACCTTTTTTGTTTGCAGTACAGAAGTCACAAGTCAGCTGACAGAAGAGCCAAATGGCACTGTGGTGCTAAATGCTTGAAACAAAAGTAAGACCAAAGGTATGACTAAAACCTCTGCTAATAATCCATGACAAGCTGAAGCTGTGATTTGTCCTAGGCTGGGGAAAATGAATGCAGTTAGTTATTGGCTACTTGCTGAACAGCCCCTGGTACCATAGGTGGGATATCAAATTAGTTTCAGGGCTGCAAGGTTTGCTGGGTTTCTACTGAACCACAGCAGGTCAGATGAGCCCCTCCAAATTTGGGATAGATTAAAAGAAATAGAACTTCAAGGCCTTTTAAGCATCTAAACAGAAGCTGACATTATGATCTGGAAACTTGATTTAGTAACAGGAGGAGTAGTAGAGAAAAGTGTCACAAACCTGAAGCTTACTACAGTCAGCCCAATGTTACAGGGATTTCATCTGTTTCATTACAAGACTGAGTGAAGGTGTTTGGGCCATTCCTAGTTAGATCCTTGTGGCCCCTCAGATCCTTTGCCATGTCTTTGAGATGGAATGAGCTGCAGACAGGGATGGCTTTGCCAACCTGCAAAGGTTCACATCTGGATCACAAAAATATTGTGTTGGAAGAAGGCTAGCATGGCAATGAGTATGTGTTTGCTTCTTAGCTGTTCATTAAAGAAGACAGGGAGAGAGAAACAAGTAGATACTGCAGTGAAACCTCAGAATAAGAAACCAAAAGTCAACCAGGGCACAGAGGTAGTTGTGTAGATCTGCTCTGTGCCGCAAGTAACAGCAGAAAAACTTTCTTCAAGTGCTTTGGAGTAGAGAGAAATGTTGTTGGCTCACTAGATGACTAAATAAAACATTGCCTTTCTGCAGGAAAAGGGAGCCTTTGAGCAGTTCCTTTACTGGCTGCTGTAGCTTATTAGACTATATTGAAGCAGAGTCCAGAAGTACAGTTTGCTGACTTGTCTGGCTGTTAAGGCTAGCTTTCCTAATGATCTCTAGGCATTTCGGACCAGCCTGTCAATGCCCTTTTCCTAGCAGTGGGGAGTTGATTGTACCATGGAGTATATTCCATTCTCCTTGGAGTCCAAAGGGAACATAAAAACCGCCAAAATCTCCTCTGAAGCTTGCATTTCCCCTGCCTCTGGTCACGCAAACATTAGTGGGATTTTAGACTGCTAGATCCTAGAGGGTTTGAAACCTTTCTTCCCTGTGCAAAAGATTGACTTGGTTATTTGAAGACAGTCAGACTGCCAGCCTTTTGCAATCTCTGCAGAAGGGAATAGCTTCAGTATTGCTTGCTTTATTCATCTGCTGTGCTGAGTTAGGAATGGCTGAGCACAGGGCTTGCAAAGCAGGATTCAGCCTGTGCTAGCGTAATGCGCTCCAGCTGCAGATCTATGGATGAAGCCATTCACTCCCCCATTCTGGGCTTCCCCCCCTCTCTTCTCCTCTTGTGGCCAGGAATCATTCTTTTCACAGAGCCAACACAACCATGGTGTAATTGCACCCAGTCAGGTTTAGTGAAACAAACAGATCAAGATAATCCTGATAACCTGATTAGTCTCTGTTAGCCCAGCCCTTATCTGGGTTGAGCAATGATGATTTGAGACTGCTGGAAAAAGCAAAGCAGTTGAGGCCAAGCTGCCTGTGGGGGTAACACAATGTCAGCCAGGTCTGGACATAAGGAAAGTCTCCCTTTGCTCTGAGCTGTCAAAGAGGAGTTTGAAACAGGGAGCCATTGTCGATTCACATGCTCCAGCAATTTAGCACAGGTAAGACACATGAGGGCCATGAAGCGCGAGATATGCATGTGAGTGCTATCCTCTCACTGAGCAGAGCACAGAAAGTAGGCACATCTGGAATGTGTGGGAGCTGTGGAGACTGTAATTATAGGTGTATGGCACACTGGGTTACTGTGCTGGCTGCTGAGCTGCTGGAGCTGTTTGAGCCTGGACTAAGTTTGGTGTGATTCACGGTGTTAGTGATGCACTTCCTTTGCAGTGAAGGAAGAAGCCTTTTGTCCTTTATTCTTTGTTTCAGTATAGCTTTGCTTTACATCTGTGGAATATCATTATTTTGTATCCAGTTTGTATTAATTTTTGCAAATTAGTCCCCACAGTGAGAGTCTGTATCTTCTAAGCCTGCCCTAATGTCAGTGTGTTTATCTTTTGAAGCTAATAATTAAAAGGGGAAAAATACTTTTTGTGGATTTCTGTCATGATGCCAGTTGAGTCCATTTTCTCTTGTTGGTAACTATCAGATCTGACTTGCACCCACAACAGACTGTGTTTGAGGGGGAAAAGTGTCACTGCTTTTATTTCATGTCTGGCCTGACAGGAATAGTAATGAGAGCAGCAAAGCAATCGCATCTCCAGTTAGCCAGCTACAAAACAGGCAGGCTGAGTCCTTGATGTGCTGTCAATTCCATGTGCTGTGTAGGCAATTAACATTGATGCTGAATTAATTAATGATGAGAAAACATCAAAGGATTTGGGTCCTTCAGTTCAGATGAGCACCGGAAGCTCAGATTGTTATCCAGACTTGTCTAGGAGTTGTCTGAGTGGATCTTATAACTAGCGTTTTGATGCTGCAAACCACAAAGGGGCTGGGGCTTCCACCCCATATGTCATATGTCCAGACCTCTAAAAAGTTCTAGGAGGTGTTCTTGTGTAGAATAAGCATTTCTCTTGTATCTGATATGACCTCTTTTGTAAGTATCTCATCAAAAGACTTACAGTTGTATTTAGACATACACTGCATGGGTTTACTTACAACAGGTTGTTAGTCACGACTTGTGCATTTTTAAGGTAAAATTTGAATTCTGTTAATGGTGATCTCTACAACAGGCAAAAATAAAGGAGAGGAGGTTGGCAGTGATGCCACAAGCAGAATCTGCCATCCAAGGCAGCATTTCAATTCCTTCCTTTCATAGCTTGAAGAAAGAATTAGCCTATGTATTTTCTGGAACCATGGTTATTGAGACTGCCTTGGTAATAACTGTTTCTTTAGGTGGATCAGAGAAACATAATGGATTGGGTTTGCATGGCAAGGTTTTGGTAGCAGGGGGCCTAGAGAAGCAGTTCTCTGAGAAGCTGCTAGAAGCTTCATCTGTGTCTGACTGGGCCAATAACACCCAGCTCCAAAACAGACCCACAGAGCCAATCAGTGATGGTAGTAACACATCTGCAACTAAGATGTCCAGAGAAAACAAGCCCATAACATTTTAAAAACCCCCAACCAACCAAAACTGCCCTCCCCAAACCCCATCTTTGGTTACAGGTCTGGTCTGGCTTGATCCCACCAACTATTAGGTCCTTTTAGAGTCAGATATGGAATGGCCATGGGCAGTGCTGTTACTAGATACACTGATTGTTACTTTGCTAACTCCAGCTGCTGGGCTTAGAGAACCACTGGCCCTTGTAAAATCCCATCTGCTATATGCTCACATGGCTTGAAGGACTTGCTTTGAGGAGGACTCTGATATTATTAAAACTGGAGAGCATCTACTTGTATTTAGCCTGGTAAGTGTGTTTTGTTGTTTCAATTTGTATAAATGCTTCTTTGCATCGTCACAGAATCACAGAAAATGCTGAGTTGGAAGGGACCCACAAGGATCATAGAGACCCACCTTTATCCCTGCACATTCCCAAGAGTAACACCATGGGCCCGAGAGTATCATCCAAATACTTTTTGAACTCTGCCAGGCTTGGTGCTGTGACAGCTTTCCTGGGGACCCTGATCCAGCACCCAACCACCCTCTGGGTGAAGAACCTCATTCTAATATCCAATCTAAATCTCCTCTGACACAACTTCAGGCCACTCCCTCAGGTTCTGTCACTGGTCAGCAGAGAGGAGAGATCAATGCCTGCTCCTCCACATTCCATCCTGAGGAAATCATAGCTGCAGTGAGGTCTCCCATCAGTCTTGTCTTCTCCAGGCTGAACAGACCAAGTGATGTCAGCCACTCCTCATAAGGCTTCCTCTCAAGGCCCTTCACCATCTATGTTGCCCTCCTTTGGACACTCTCTAATAGCTTAACATCTTATTTTGCAGTGATCAAAACTGTACACAATATTCAAGGTGAGGCTGCACCAGTGCAGAGTACAGACTAGATCTGAACAATCTGGTCTAGTAAATGGTCCCTGCCCATGGTGTGTGTATGTGTGCTTGAAACTAGATGATCTTTAAGGTTCCTTTCAACTCAAACCATTCTGTAATTGTTTGATATGTACAGCAGCCGCTTTGGTCCTATCCTACAATCATAAATATCTATTCTTCCTCTAGAGGAATGCAAGTCACTGTGTTAATGACTGAACTCTCAGCTGTAGAAGGGGGTGAAAAACAGAATGTAGCAACATGAGAGTCATTGAAAGAAAATCACACCACAGTCTGGTGAGTGTGGCATAAAAATGCTGCTGGTGGGTCACAGTGCAGCATTTCTTCCTGCAAGTCTGGCCTCAGAATATAATTAGGTGTATGATCCCATATGTGTGCTTGAAAAAGTTTCTTACAGACAAGAATAGGAAAGTTTTAAAATTAAAAAAATATGAACCAAAGGGAATGAAAGTAGTCAATGTTTTATTATCCAAAGACAGCTTTGATGTAGAAAAGTTGCACACAACTCCAACCATCAATTAAATTCACCTCATCTGTGGCCTGCTTGATTTCAAAGGTCTTTGAGAAGACTTTTACAAAGAAAATTTTAAAAGTTCTTGCATTGTAGCTAGTATTTAAAAAATCATGATTTTTTTTTTTTTATGACTACATTTACCCCTTGCCTCTTCCTAAGGTAGCAAACCAAACATCTGTTTTTTAGGCTCAATGATGCTTGGATCATGATCAAAGGGAAAGGTTGCCAATTAACCCCCATGGTCTCCCTGCCATGTGTGTTTGATGCCATATTTTTTCCATTTAATTTATTTCATCTGAGCTTGATATTAAATCCCTTACCAAACTCAGATTAGCCATGGCTTTCCCATTGCTCTGACAACACATCAAAGCTCCAGAGGACACATAAGATTGAATCAGCCACTGAGTCTTCATTGAGCTGCTCTTAGAGTTATGTACCTGTGTAAGGAATAAAGGGAATAAATGATATCTCTGCTCGAAACTTTTCAGAGAAGTTAAATGGGTTTAAGGTAAGACTGAGCTAAATTTAACCGAGAAGTTCTATGCAGAGTGAGCTATATACAATAAAGAGGGGTTGTATCCCTTATAGAAAAATTGCTAGAAAATAAACAGCAACAAAGAGCTAGAATAACTTGGAATAATTTTAGTATATATTTCATTAAAATGGGAGGTATTGTGTTACTAAAGGAAATATATTTGCTATTTGAATTAAAATAACTTTAGGGAAGTTGTGAGGAACCACAAGGGACTGTAAAAACTACACTCTACTGTCATTGCTTACTACAATCATTATTACATTTTTAAGGCAAAAGGACAAAGACTGTAAGTCTGTCTCAGGGAACTCGGCTACTGCCAAGAGGACCCAGCAGTGTGGAAAACCATGCAGCTAATATTTGGCAGAAAGAGTGTAACAGTTTGTTTAGAAACAAGAAAAAGTTAAATGTGAATTTAGCCTTTAGGGGCTCAGAGTTAAAAGATTTTGTGTACAAGACTGACTGGACCTCATTGGCCCAACAGGAAAACTATACCTTGATGGAGTTCCTTCAGGTAACCCTATCCTCAAAAACAAGTTATTTATATTATGAGCCTACATGTTCTCCTCACACCTCAGTGAGCAGTCTAAATCAGAGGTAAATGAGCTGGATTTGGTCTTATGGCATTTGCAATGCAATTGTGACAATAACCAGTAGGTTGGGCAGGGCTTTGCTGTCACTGTCTGGGGCAACTCTCCATGTGTTCTCTGTGAAGACACAGGTAATGTCAGATGCTGTGATGTCTGTATAATTTCATATAGTCTATTTTGTATGATAAGGTACAAAATCTTGGGCCTAGCAGTTGGAATGAGGATTATATCTCAAAGGTTGTCCAGAAGTCAGGGAAGACTGGTACAAGTCTTTGGACCTGTGCCAGGAGTGGCTAGATGCTTTTTCAATTTGTCATTCAAGTAAAACTGCCACTTCCTGGTGAGCCAATTCATAATTTTTCCATTGGGGAGACTGTGGGGAGTCATTTCAGAACTGGAGCACAGTCTCAACATAAGAAGAAAAGAGTAAAGGAGGGAGCTGTGGCTTGCTGAAAGGATGAGTCAAGTTGTGGGGGTGAGGAAATCCTTTGGGACCTAGAGTAGGAGCTATGCAAGATGGGAAGAATTATCTGTAACAGCAGTGTAGTTTTTATTGACAGTTCCTTACAAAGGCAATTGTGCAAAATAGTAAAGCATGATACAGTGGCATTGGAAAGACATTTCTTAAAAAGAAAGAAGGTCTTGTGTTTGAAAAGAAAGGAGAAGGTCAGAAGATAATAATATAAAATATAGAGCCAAATGTGATCACTCTCACAGCAATGGTCTAATGGAGAAAGACTCTCCACTGTAAGAAATATTGCTTGTGTTAGGTGACAGCTATACTGCCTGAGGAGGTGACTGAGATCAGTTTGGACTCATGTTTTGTATCTGAGATTTGCTGTGTGGCCAGGTATGAAGGCTGTTGTGAAGAGGGAGAAGATGAGCTGCCTTTCTATGCTGGACGGGACAAGGAGACACAATTTTGCAACAAGAGGAAACATTTCTAACAGCTGGTTGGTACTGCCCAGGAGCCATCTGCAGAGGTCTTGGAACCTGAAACCTGAGGTCTTGCTCCACTCAGGTATGTTTTAGTGTGTGTGTAAAACTAAGTCTGTAAATTTACCCATTTGTTTTCAGTGTGTAATGAGCCTAAGAATGTTTATTATCTACAGCGTTTGACGTCTGTGCCTATACTGACACAGTTGCAGTTATACTTAGTCTTACGTGTATGGGTCGAAGGGCAAATGCTGAGATAGAAAGTACAGTTTTTCAGCTGCTGATTGCTACTGTGGGCCGCAACTACACAACTTCAAAAGTACGCCTATGATACTCATCAACATCCAAAACACAGGTCTGATGTAGGAGCACGAAAAGATGCAGAGGAATTTATGAACTCGCATCTCTGGCACTTGGCGTTTAGTTTTCTCCAAACGTGCCTATTCAGTGCCAGCAAAACTGTTTTGGTTCCTTTCCTTGAAATAGACATTAAAAGAAAAAAACCCTTTTTCTCTGTACATGATCATGTTCAGCAGTCCAGATGTTTTTGATTTTATTGTAGCACACTCTTACCTATATCACTATCATCCTCTTGAAAAACTTCCTTCCTTTCCCCTGCTTTATTTATATTGGTTCTTGGGTCACATGAATAAATATGTCTCTCAAAAGTTTCTGTTAACAATAAGTGTCTCCAGACAGTTTATCTTTGGGCAAGCCAACTTCCATGGGCAGGTCATAAAGCTTTGTTCCAGAGATGTGTTGGCAATCTTATGCTATTTAATGGTGAAATGGGCTTTTTTAGTTTTAAAATACTTTTGCATCAGATTAATTTTTTCTTTGCAGTGGAGTGCTAAATTGAGCCAGAATAGAGCTAGTATCATCCACTGAGCCCTTTGCAAAACATGAAGCAGAAAATGTCCTGCTATTTTTGTCAATGAACATGGCAAACTTTCTTTACCTAAAATGTAATTTCCCATGGAGATCAATAGTCCTGAATATATGAATTTAGAAGGAGAACAGTCACAGTGTTTTCTGGCATGTCTACTGCTTACTGGTTCTTGCCATTTAAAATCTTGTACTTTACTCTTAGCTACCTCCTCCAGCTTTGATTTTAACCATGAGTACCCTTACTGCTTTGTTTTTGAAATAAATAAAAAAAAAAACAAACAGGTTGCTCAAATGCCATTTCCAGTCTTTCAAGAAAAAGGAGTGTTTCAGAGCAGGTGAAAAGCAACCCTGAAATGGTAACAGAGGTGTGAACCTCAGTTCTACCTGCAATACCTCCGGTACATGTCTCCCTCAACTTTTCACATAGGATGGGAAGAATAAGAATCCATGGGAAGGCTTTTAAAACCAGAAGTGATGAGAGTTTTAAGTTGATTTTGGTTATTCCCTTTGCCATTTTCATCTCTGGATCTGAGCAGGCAGAAAGGGGAGGGCACCTAAGAAAAAATGGGATGGGAGAGTCACAACAATAGGGCTGAGTACTTACAAAGTGTGAGAACTGTCCTGCATAACCAGACCGTTTTCCCATGGCAAATGTCTGAAGTCAGTATTAAAATTGGTTAGAGAAATACAGATACTTAGAGCTCGATTTTCAAAATCAGGTTTTTAATTCAGCAATTAAACACCTGCACACTGATTAGTTATTCAGAAAGCCTGTCAGCACTTACCTCTTTCAGTGGGTGTCAAGTGCCAATTTTAGGTCTAAGTGCAGATGTAGGAGCATGAACAGAGGGTTTCAAGATTGGAAACCAGGCTCTTAACAACAACAGGTTCATCTGCCTGTGACTCCTCTGCACAGCAAAATCAACTAAGCATAAATAGGGAGAAGGCTAAGAATAAAGAGCACAAACCAGGTAATAGCTGCTGTTACGAAACTGTCGGTAAATGACTTGCTGCCTGACAAGGAAAATACTGTTCTGCTGAACAGGACTGCAGGTTCTTCACTTCCAAATTTATGCTGTTTCCTTTATTTGCTTCCTTTTAGTTTCTGAAGTATTATTCAGTGCCTTCACCTGCAGACTGAGCATATGATTTCATGGACTACAGCAGCTTCTGAACCCTCAGAGACTGGCTGCTGTTTGACACCCTTCTCCCATGGGGTAGAGGTAGTGTGCTAAGAAGCATCTATGTATTCTACCTAAGGAGTGAACAAAAAGCCTGAATGCTGAAGTCTGAAAGAATGGAGCAAAAGAGTGTAATAAAAGACAGGGTGCAAAATGAGACATTGAAGGCAACAGGACAAACACAGCTCCTGTCATCAGGTTTCTCCCTGATTTGGGGACAGATGGTCTATCATTTCTAGCCTGTGCATCAAGATACCCTGAGAGTTGTGATCAAGTATTTTCTTTAAATCCAGGCTAACACATTGATAGTGTGAGCCACATATATCACAGATTTGAGGTATGGATTTCTGCCCTAATGTAAACCCAAAAAGAAAGGCAGCCTTGTCAGCCTCATGCTAATACCTGCTGGAATTTTTCTTGTGTGGAGGAAAGAAATCAGTACATTCCCAGCCAGCTGCTGACTGAGAAAAAGCAGCAATAATTCCAGTGTGTAAGGCTCAGGGCAGGGACAAAATGCTATAAACATAGTTGTGCAAGACCTTCTAGAGAAGGCAAAAGAAAACTCGTCAAACAAGAGAGCTCAAGCTGGTATAAAGATCATTGCAAAGGCCAGTAAATGGTGATAATGCCTTGCCCTAAAAAATTTATCTCTTTGAAAATGAAATCCCATTCTAAACCAGAGCAGAACTCCTCATTGTGATGAAAAAAAAAGGCTGATGTTTGTGCCTGAAGACACAAATTTACTGAGGTCTGGCAGAGCACTCTCAAAAGTAAAAATGACGAGACCCCAGCCTCTCACTCCCTGTGGGGGAGAAAGATGGTGAGAGCGACTGTTCTTTCCTCTATCGAAGGAAGTGATGCTGCCTCCCAAATAAGTGTTACAGGCTGAAGTGGCAGACGAGAAAGACGCCTGAGTTAACCCTGGCCTCAGGAGAGCCGGTTCAGCAGTGCTGTGCTAGGAAGACAAGAGCATCATGAAGAAAAGGCTGGGTGCTATGGGCGGCTGCAGCTCCTGCAGCATGGAGGCTTGCCACCTCTTCTGAGCATGGCAAAGGTGAAGGCTCTCCTGTAGGGTCAAGATTTAGAGTGTTAATAGCTGATATGCATCAGTCTGTCATCAGTGTTTATCAAAATAATGTCAACCTTGCAGAACCGGTCTGTATCAGAGTCAGCAGACCTTTTTATGTTTAGCAATCCTTTTCTCATGCAATACAGGAGAATTAAACAGGAGGGCCTCTATAACTCTCCTTTGCTGATCCTTTGTTTAGCCTTTCTTACCCTCTTGTCTGTCCCTTACCTCTGCTTTGAGTCTTGGCACCAACTGCTTGGAAGAGGAGTATGTGACATGGACAGCAAGATGCCCAAAGCTGATGAGGCCTCAAATCCTCTTCTCAGCAAATATATGGTGAGCAACCACAGCCAGCTGGATTGGTGCAAAGAGGTCTATGATTTTTATCAGTATCTTGGCGATGTCAAAAATGATGTTGCCAACAATAGAGTCCCAATGAGTCTGATGCTGCTGTATTCAGAGAGTTTTGGCTCAAAGCAGGAAAGAGTGGGTGAGGAGATGAATTACAGTGAGCCACTGCAGGATTAGAACCTTTGTTTCTATTTACACTTGGGTCTCCTTTTCACAAATTGCATAATTTATTCTAGAAAAAGCACCAGCTACTTGTCCTGTGTCATGACGGTGTTGTTGAACTTTGAGTAGATGCCCTCTGATTTGGGGTTATTGGTACAACAAAGCTTTAATGATTTCATTGCTGAGAATTATTAAAAAAAACAAAAAAGAAAAAAAAAGAGCCCTCAGTTCTTAGACTGCTTTTTAAATCCCATCATAGCTAAATAACATCTGGCCTTCTATAAATACAGCAAGCCAGTCATTAACAGTGGGACTATTCACTGTTTACAGAGCTGCATATGAAAAGAACCAAAATGCAAAGTATTTGCTGAAAACTGCACAGCATCTGCCTGCAATAGGCTTTTGATAAACCACATCTTACGTTCCAGTCATCTTCATATTCCAGTATTTGGATATCTTGTGTATGACTAGTTGTCTTATTTTCTAATGTCATGGACACGTTACTGCTATGGGCAATATGAGTTTCGAATGTGCACAGAAACCTCTTGTGTTCAGAACCTTGGACCCCTGCTTCTATTTAGGTATGTAAAGATGGTTCATCTGACCAATCAGCCTTCTATTCAGGTGAAGCCTTTTGCTGGATCAGGCAAAATGAGAACAAGTTGTGTATTACTTTAGGGATTTCTTAGCAATATCTTAGTTGTCATCACACTGCAAATCCCAGACTCGTAGATCTTGAAAGCCAACATGAGGTCCACATGCAGAAGCAAGGATCTCCATCCACTGAGGCTGAGCATCTTTTTAATCCACAGGAGCTCTGGTGTACAGTCCACTGACATCGCGGTCCTTCCAGGATTGGGCTGCCCCGACAGACCATTGCAAATGAGTATTTTAAACAAGAATGTTTTTCACATGCTGGAAGTTATGAAGTCTGGTTTCCACTGCCTTCTTCCTGTGCAGATATGCTGATGCTTAGTAAAACTCATGAGCCATTTCCCCAGGAGCTAAGGAGAGAAATTTTGCCCTACTTACATCTCAACTCTGTCAAACACGTGTAGAATCTAAGTGCATGTGAGAGATCCATCTGTTGTGTTTAGCTAAAAGTTGCCTGAGAGGCTAAAAAGTGACCTTTGGGTGGAAAGACAAGGGTAAGCAGAGCGAGATCCCATAACGATTCCTTCCGGAGAAAAATCAGACTGGAATGGGGTGTTTGCGGTCAATGATAGAAGAGCCTGTCGCTGAGACTCTGTGGTGAATCACCATTGGTTTCTCTCTCAGCAGGGCTGCTGCATTAATTGTATTTCCCAGCAGGATGCTACAGTAAAGGTGGCACAGGAGGGCTGGAGCAATCGCTTTTTGCTATGAGAAAGGCCAGAGAGCTGGTGAGACTCCTGGCTGCTCTTGCAAAGGCACATTCACTCATGACAAGATCGGCAGCCTCCAGCACCCACTGTAATTATGTTTAGTAAAAGCTGTTTCTTCTTCACTGTGAATAGAGACAGGTAAGGATTCTTGCACCCGTTTCTGCCTGCTTCATCCTGCTCCCACCAGCCTGACCACCTCTGCTATAGTATTGGTGCAGGAGTGAGGGAGGAAGCCTTTCTGAAGGAGAATGAATTGCTTTGCAATGCATCAGAGAGTGGATTGGTGTGAGCTCTGCTGCATGCATTTTGGGCTTGAATTTTCTTTTCTTTTTACTATTTTTTTAGTTTATACTGCTGTCCATGGGTTCTAAGTATCTATGACAACAATTAGCATTTCTAATTAGTAGTTGTATGGAGTCTGTTAGAAAAATATCCTTCAGGACTGTCCTGTCTCAGGGCCATGGTTTTCAGAGTTACAATAGTAGTGCATGGCAGAAAAAAAGCCTGTCTTGTGGAAGCTGTTGGTGATATGTTTTCTCGTGTTTTGGACTGGACATGTGAGGGAATTGGGAAGAATATATTCATGAAATAAGTTTCCCAGGTGGTGGTGCGGCAGCATTTCCAGTCTATACATACACACATAGGCTAAAAAGCTTTTCATGCTTTTAAGAAAAAGATGCCTAGCAAATCTCCTCAGCAGAGATACAAACAAACTAAAATTCTAAAGGAAAAATAACATAGATTATAGCCATTTTCAAAATCTGCACAACAGATCTCTTGGGTTCAGAATGTTCATGGGGGGAGAACTGTAGAGATGATGCTTTTTGAATTGTTGCTTTTGGTACTTTTCCTTAATCAGTGCTTCTCTTCTATATTGTAGCTTGACAGAAACATCGCTGAAGATCATGAGAAATGTCCTACTGACTTCAGTCATCTATGGATCAGGTCAGCAGCCCTCAAAGCGCCTACAGATTGCATGTCCCATTTTGGGTAAGTCTGGAAGGCCTTACTGCCACCATGG
>JAYRBT010000139.1:17880362-17921255 GCA_036023395.1 Myiotriccus ornatus
GGTCAGCAGCCCTCAAAGCGCCTACAGATTGCATGTCCCATTTTGGGTAAGTCTGGAAGGCCTTACTGCCACCATGGATAGGTAGCAGGAGGATCCCACACACTGCTTTGTCCCTAGAAGACCCAGTACAGTGGCATAAAGAGAGTAGATACATTCTCCTGCTTTGTGTCAGCCCAACAGAAAGGTGGAACAATTCTGAATGACCCTGGTCAGAGATAGGTCAACTTGTTTTTTAACCCATGCTTACCCTTGGCTGTATCATGAACCACGAAGCTGATGAGAGCTATGGTGGAAAATGTGGCCACAAAACAAGATTGTTGTGCTCTCCTCTCTCACTCTGCTCAAGCAGAGAAATGTGGTGGGGACTGAACACTTTGAATCTCAGCTTAGTAGCAGCAAATGCTATAAAATATGCACTACTTAAATATTGTCAGTAAATCAAGGAAAGCTGTCAGAAATTGGTATAACTTTTGATGTTTAAAACAGTAATGGTAGAAGTTATTGCAGTTTTATGCAATACGCAAGGAAGATACATTTTAAATTAAACAGGAAATTGGCATATAGTGATAGCAAACAGTAACTGAGGATGTTTATTATGAGCTACCTTCAGCCTGAGGGATTGGGTACATGCAACATGGGAGCAAAACTTCTTGTTGAAACCCTCGTGTTATGTATATAGCCGAGAGAGCAAGAGACATAAAATCACCAAATTAGGAAGGAGGCAGATTGCTTCTTCAAATTAGGAGAAGGAAAAACAATCTGTATTTGAGATCTACATACTATTATCCTTAAGGAAGGGAAGCATATAAGCACAAAGGAAGTATTTAGGGCTGGAAGAGACCCTTACACCCCATGCAGTCTGATCTTCAACCTGAGGCAGGTTGGGGAGACTTTGGTGTTGAGTATGTCTTACGATTTTTAGAAGTAATTGAAGGATTTAAGGAGTACAGATCCCACCTGAAGAGAATGGTAGCCTGAGGCTGAGATGTAAAAGTGCACAGAAAGCCAGAGCCCCAGGGCCATTATCTCCACTAGCAAAAGCACACTTTTAAAATCAAAGCAGCAGTGCTACTCACTCTTCTCCCTGGACCAACACTCCATGCCAGACAAAGTACGCTCCCTAAAGCACCTGTGTGCTAAGTCCCCTGAAAGCACAGCTGTGTTATTGCTTTCACAGAGTTTGGTGGGACATTCCCAGCCCCAGCTGATTTAAATTTTTGGCTGAGGTATTAACATAGACCAGGAGAGGAAGGAAATGAAGTGTCCAGGGGAGAGAAATGTGCACTGGGTCCATCTTTTCTGAGAGTTCTCTCCCTTCCATGAAGCACGATACTGCTGCATCACCCTGCAAAGGGACTTACCTACTCCATGGGGACGTGCATCTGCAAGTCCTTCTGACTACATCATTATCTATATGTAACTAATCTGGGATAAAACTGACTCAAAGCTGGACATCTTCCTGATCTTAATAAATCTCTTTAAAACAGGCAAGCCCAAAAATATAAACGGTATAGTATTATGTTGCAGGAATTACTCTTGATTTTAATTTAAAATATTTTACTGCTGGCATAAGCTCCAGAATTACTTTTAAGTGCATTTTATCTGCTCTTTATGTGGTATAAACTTTTAATTAGTCATAATCAATGTAAGTGGGGAGAAGTGTGCACCACCATGTAAAATAAGAGTTGCATCCCTGAACTATGCCAGCCTTAGGGAGGAGATGACAGTGGATGGTAAATGCAGGTCTTCTAAGATGAAATAGCAAGTTAAGTGATTAGTAATTATTGTTGCTAATAAAATGCACCCTGAAATTGGTGCTTTATTGTGTTAATAAATTTTTGAGTAGCATTTTCTCTGTAAATATTACAGCCTTACCAAGCTGAGAGGCTTTTCCAGCCATAAAAAAGGAGGCTGAATATGACAGTGGCCCCACCCTAGAAGGAGGACAGCTCCTTTGCCCTCACAATCAGTTCTCCTATTAAAGCCCATCTCCATTATTTCATTCCTGACATAAATACTTGCTGCAATGCCAATTGATACTAAATTGATGAGGCTGAACTACATTACTGCTATGTGAGCCCAACCTGCCAGAGAAAAGTCTCCATTTCACTTAAGGAGTCTGTGGACCTGGCCAAAACAGTAGCAGCCCTCTACCCTAATATCAGCCATCTAACAGTACTCTAGCCCATGGGCATTTAGGCTTCCTACACGGTTAATGCAAAGTTCAAGGCACCTCTACAGAGCAACTGGTGTACAGCCAAAGGTATTTGGCCTTTCAGATCCTTGGCCCCTTCCAAGGCCTTGGACCCTTCAGATCCTCCTTCAGAAAGCCAGGATCCCGGTGAGATATACACAAGCCTTTATAATGTGGGAATGCATACTTAAAACAAAATTTTTGGAGGAAAACGAGCCATTATTGCATTTGCAGTTCTTGTTACCATTGCAAAATAAAAATGGACTGTGTTATGCATTGCATAAAGAGGGGGTGGAGGGACTGAAATCGAGTGTGAAAGCACTTGCCCAGAACGGCGGAGCAAGGCACAGCAGAGGTGCAGGAAAAATGGGGGTAGAAAGGAGGAAAAGAAACTTGAAGGAAACTCAATGAAAAAAATATATCCCCTCCCATTATCTTTTTTCTTTTTTGCCCTAAACCTAAATCTACCTGGCATACTGTTAGGCACTTTTCCAAATGAGTGTTGTTATAAATAGTGCTCTGCAATGCAGCCTTCACATATGACTGAGTCTGCCTGCAGACAGCAAAGTGTGTCCATTTATAACCTCACTTTCTTACCTTGGTTCATCACCTTAATTTGCCACTGTTACCTAGGAGTTGACAGCTTCCAATTACAGTCACATTTGCAATTCTGGCAGAAAACATCAGGGCCTGGTTTTCCAAGGTTTGGTCTATTCTTTCCTGAGCAAGTGTTTTCCCTGCAGTCCACTCAACAGCTTGTTTCTGAGATTGTGATCTTTTTCCCAGAGGTGGTTTGAAGTAGAGTTTGGTGTGGAACCAGTGCAGTTCTCACTAGAAGTGTTATATACAGTAACTGGAGAATCCAGGTGCTACTTTGAATGTTTTCTGCATTTATACAAATAAAACAACCTTTATATTTGGATCAGAGTTTTCTTTAGAGAATTTTGCGGGTATGAGATAGTGAAAGGCTCAGTGAGTACCACACCGAGAGGAAGGCAAATTTGGAAAGAAGTCATGGAGAAATAAGGGCTGGTGCCGAGTGAGGTAGATCAGAGAAGAGTGTATGGGAGCTGCTGTTGCTCAGGAGGGCAAGTACAAAGCTTTCCAGACTGAGGAGCTGCCCTTCTTCCACTTGTCACTTCCTTTGCTGTCGAGACACTGCAGGACATGAGACCGGGAAGCTGAATCTTCCTGTTCCCAAACGTAGGCTTTCTGCCCCTTCAACAAGTTTCTAAATAGGAATGAGTGAGGGAAGAGGGATGTCACTGATGGAGAGCAACTCACCAAAGCGGCTCAGCGTTGTAGGTTGTAGGAAACCTGACAAAGCATCTTGGAGGTGTTCTGGAGAACAAAGATGCCTCTGGGCAGAGCATTTGAGGGACATTAAAGGTGATTTGTATGGCTGAAGCTGGATCTCAGACCAGATCCTCAGCTTTCCTGTTGTATGACCACTGTCTTACCCTTTCTGGCCCCAGGACATCAACCAAGTAGGGTGGCTCCAAAATAGGAGGTTCTGCATCTAAATGATTGTTTTTTTCAAGAAGTTGAAGCTAAAGGAGAGACCAAGGGACATCCAGATGGTGCCATGGAACATGTTAAACAAGCTGTCTGAAATCTGCAGCCAGGTCACCAGAAATCCTGCTGGTAATGGAGATGAGAGAAACAGGCACAATTTTCCTTTCAAATATATGACGGTGGGTAGAAATGAAGTCACTTCCGTGTTACTTCTCTCAGCTGCTGATTCTGCCTGCTGACAACAGATGCCACAGTTAGAAGGACACAGCCCAGGAAGGGAGGCTGGTGCATCTGCCACCTCCTGCTTTGTGTCTTTTATTCAAGCTGCAGCCAATCCTTTCTTTTTGTGAATAGTGGCCTCTAACCAAGCACTGCCTCTCTACTCTGAGCAGACAGGAGACAGAAGCAACTATGAAATGAATGCCTTCTCCTGGGAGCAGGGCTACTAGAGTGCTGGTCTCATCCTGGAGTGAGTGGAGAATCTTTAAACTGGGAGAAGTTGCACTGGCCGTGTCAGAGACAGTCTAGAATTGCTACTGGGTCTTGCTACTTGTACCTTCATTTCCACTATTAGTAGCAGGTTTGAAAAGGGAAGTCAGTTTACATCCTTGTATCAGAGGCCACGACCCACTACTTAGTACTTCTTTACAATATTAAATAGTTTTTTGTGGGTTTTTTTTGGTACTTAAACAGGGACAAGGCACAGGAAACTGTATAGCTTTCTATCCTGTTGGGATCTGACTGCAAATAGGATCTGCTTTTTAATCACAGGATCACCTTTAAAACACAGTATAAAGGGCAGTTCTGTCAGCTTTTCAAAGGAATTAATTTTGTGGTGTAAAAATTTAAGAAAAAAAGCAGGAAAGGACTGATGGGACTATATGGTCCAGAAGTCAAATACTCCAAGCAGCTCCCTAGTGTAGTTAATATATTTTGATTAAAATTAGTTTGATTTTTTGCTCCACTAGCTTTCATCAAGAATTGCTCCCAGCTCTGAGAACCCTTCCTTCTGGGTGAAGGAGGAACTACAGTAGTGTTTTTTGAGTCCTTTGAGCACACTGCCTAGTTGTTTCCAAGACAGGTGGGCCAAGGCAGCAGTCACAGCAAAACTGCAGGATGGATTTCAGCATGGGCAGGACCACGTAAGCATGCCACAGGTCCATTGCCCAAATGCAGTACTGCCATCCCCAAAGTTTCTTGGGCAGATGCTAGAAAGGACCCAAGATACCGTTTTTCAATGTGCAGAAAAGACTAGTCTGGTCTGGTTTGCCTCCATTGTAAAATGGAATGAGAGAAGTGGAGGTGCCTTCCCCGGGGCACTGGATCCTTAAGACAGAAGAAAAGATTCTGCATGGGATGGTAACCCAACCCACCTCTGTGTGTTGTTTTTGATAAGCATATTTTCCTCTGTGGTGACATTGGGGCTGTTGCAGGCTGCACCACACACGCATTTGCTGTTTCCCATCTAAATATCATGCAGCATGGATGAATAACAAGCAGAGACACCTGTGCCTGCACTTCAGTTGATCATTTTCCTAATTATGTCACATTTTTCGGTGGGTCAAAACATACTAAAACAACCACTTAGTGGAAAGCTGGTTAGACGTGTGTGACTGACTCACTAATAAAATCATGCACTTAGTGCCTCTTGGAAGTCCTCAAAGCACCTACTAGATTTTGAGCCTCTTTTCTCTTACACTGATACAAATCAGGAATGACTCTATCAGCCATTGCCCATTTATAGGCACACTTGTAAAGGGTATGAGGAAGTAAATCATTAATGATGGATGGGGAGATTAATTGTATGTGAAGCATCCTAGACAACTTGTGCCACCCTCTTGCAGTTGCACAGCACCGTAGGCTTCCAAAAACGTGGAATAGGGAGTGTACATCCTGGTACTTCCTAGGGCATTGCCACCCAGTACTTGAATCTGACTACATGTATGAGCTGGAAACCAGCTTACCAGTTTGCCCATGGGCTGGACAGTACAATACAAGGAAAGAGCAAAGCAGTTTTAAAGCAAACTGCCTTCATCCTGCTTACCTGGCAGGATGAGGTACTGTGCCTTTCTTTATGAGCCAGTTGTAACAAGGTAAACTGAATACAGCCCTCTGAAAGAGCTGGAAACTGCAAAACGCAAACCTGCAGAACTGGGAGAAACAAAACATTGCAAGTGTGTGTGAAAGAACAGTTTCCTAAGGCACCTTTGGTCTTGCCCACACACAGTGAATCGCTGCCTTTTCCAGGAGTGGCAGTGGGAGAGAGAGTGCACTAAAGAGACCTTTACAAAGACTGCAAATAGGGAGGGAGGAACATAGATTCTGAAGAAGGGATTTATTATACTTACCAGCAGTTTGGAGGTGGAGATACACACAATTCTGTGAAGCTTTCAGTATCTGCTTTTGTCATGATTTCTACACATGCTTCTAACCATGTTGCTGAGCATATGGTTGTGCCAAGGTGTCTGAACTGTCTTACAGCCCTTTATGAATCATGTCTGTGCTACGCAGGTTTTATGTTTTGAAGAGCCATGAGATCTAATGAGAACTTTTCCTGTCTCTGGCACAGTGCAGTTGCTTATGGGAAGAGAAGCAGTCAGATATGAAATGAATTAAATTGCATAAGCAACTTTCTTTTTAACGTTCTCTTTCTGTTCTTCTTCCCTTGAAATTTTCCACCGTCCCGTGCCTGCTTTCCCCACTTGATCCATTGTAAAAGGATTGACTTCCAAAGGGAAAATACCATTTTGAAAGACTTTTCTGAAATCATAACTGACTGGCAGGGAGAAAATTTAATAGTGGGAGATGAAACTGGGACACTGGAGATAAGTTAATAGGGGAGTTAGTCATATACACAAAACAGCACTAGACAGGTAGACGTAAAACAGCTCTTTGATTTCCTGCAGAGCTTGCTGCAGTGAATAACACCTTTTCTGAACATCAGCAAGAACACCTCTGTGAACAAAGCTTACTGATGACCATCTCAAATGTAAGTTGCCACTGTCTTGCAGGTTATGTGACCTAGCTGGTTGGAGATGGAGAGAAATGGAGTTTGTATATTCATGCCATTCAATCGTAGAGAACCCCAGTATATTGAAGCCTACAAGACTAGTGTCAGAGGAAGATAAAAGATGTAAAATGTGTAACTGTTTCACAGCAGAATTCCAGAATTGTTACTCTGTTGTCTCCTTTTTAAAGTACTGCTGGAAATAAACTTTTAGATGAGGTCTTTGAGGGCACCATTGGTTTCATTGCAAGGGGCTGCAAGAACAACATGAGTGTGCATACTTTAAGCACAGTGCTGAGTGTTTTAAACAACGGCATCAAGGAAGCAAAATGTCTGCAGAATTAAAAAGTGAAATAGAGCACCTCTGAATCACTCATGTTTCCACAGGGAAAAAGGAAAAAGTCTAGCATCTCCCTGATCTGCAGAGATTTATTGTGTTTCTTCTCCTGGAATGCTTGGAAATGGTATGAGCTATAGCAGGATGGTCCCAGACAATTGCTCCGGGAGTTCAACATCATTAAAACATGGCAGTGCACTCTTTGTAGGCTCGTTTCTGCAAACAGCAACTGGAAGTGGGTTGTTGGCCGAAGGACCCATAATATGACTTCTAGAACACAAAGTACAAACCAAATCCAGGTTTGCAAGCTACAGAAAAAGAAAAAAGTTAAAGCCAAGGGGGAAGGTAGACCTTCAAACCTGCATATTAGAAATGAAGTGTAGCAGTAGGAATTGCTGCCTGACAGCAGATGACTCTTTAAAGTCCAAATTCACCCTGTTATTTAGATGTCTAACTCCCATTAATTTAAAAATACTTGACAGGTAACCCTTTTATCTTTTTTTTTTTTTTTTTGCATTAATTTCTCACCTATACGAAGATGGAATAATAGCTTTCCTTTACTTTACAGAGGTGGCGTGAGGATAAACATATTAAAGGCTGTGAGGCTCAGTTAGGGCACAGAGGAAAGGACTGAGCAAGCTCAGTGTTCATCAACAAGTGTGTGAGCTGTCAAGTTGGCTTTAGGGCAAAACTGTAGTGTGTGTGCAAGATGGAGAAAATAATTTGGATCAAGTTACTGTTCATCTGCTGTTCACATTGCAACACAATTTTTAAATTTTACTACTCAAATACTAACAGGTAAATGCTATTCATTTTTTTTTTGTAATTTAGACGTTAACATTTCTCATATGCTTTCCCTTCATAGAGCTGATCCTACTGGCTCAGTGCCATAACCTGCCAGTTTATAGGTACCTTCTAAATGTAAAACTCATGAAAATGTATATAGCAGCTGTTTATCATCTCTGACAACCAAACCACGCACAAAATCAGTTCAAACTTGCCCCATGTGTGTGACACCATGCCCCATGTGATGACACCCACTTCGCTGGGTGTCATCACCAATCTAATTAGAAACATCTTCCAGTTTTCCTTTGCCTCCCTCATGGCCATACAGAGAAAAGGTACCAGTAGAAGCCTTCAGCTGTCACAAACACTACTTTGGCAGCTCCAGTTGTTTTCAATACCCACTGATTAGAGCTTCCCTTCTGCTGAGGCCACCACACCCATTTCTTCACACTGCACTCAGGCATGGGGTCTGCAACAACTCTCAGAGAACTTGGGTGAGTCAGTGCTCAGCAGAGTGAACACAGAACAGACGGTGATGAGATGCAGGAACTTTCTTACATTACAATACACTTTTGCAGATTTGTTCTTCCTCTTCTTACACAGAATTACAGGTTGGTGGGGTTTTTTGAGTACTTTCACAGGTTCTGGGTGTTTCTGTCTTCTTTCAAAGTATGAGGTGCTGGATTCTGTTAAAGGTAGTTGGCATCACTGGACCTTTAAATCAGGTATGACAAATTCTCCATGATGTAAGAGCAAATTGCACTGGGGTAGGGAGTAAGATTATATTTGCTACTTTAGGCTTTGCATGTCTTTCTGCACCAGTTTTATTTAACTGACCTCTGTACAGCTGCTCTTCATGCTTTCCCTGTAGAAAGGGAATTGCTCTCTCCTTTGAGCTTTGCAATGCCTAAGAGATTCAGGAGCGAAACTGGAAATTTTGAATATCAATTACACCTTTACTGGTGAAATACAGCTGCCTGTGAATAGTCATGTGTTTTTTACTGCTAATAGGAAAAGAATCTCTTGCAGTTGTTAATTAACACTGCTCCAGATTTATCATTATTTCAACAGGATAGCCTCAGGATGGATTTAACCCCTTGCTCTTCTGGAAGCAGTTTAAATGACTTCTAGTTCAAATGTGTAGGATGAATTGTTGGCTGGGATGTTTCAAAGGATAGGCCTGTTGGTGGACACTGCTGCCCCAGTGCCACTGAAATCCAACAGGATTTTGGTATGGCTCGTCCCTGAGGTCAGACTGATTATTGCAGTAATGGGCAGCAATTACCAGCCTCACAGTAAGTTGCAGAGGTCTATCATCTGAGAGTCTTGATTGCCCAGAGCAAGAACGAATTGCGTTTTTTGACCCATTAGTGATCTCCAATTTTATGCGAAGTATTGCTGCTTAATTCACTTATTGAGGTTAGTATTGAAAAGCTTTGCTTACTTTGAATACTCTTCCTCTTATCGTTTGCAATTAACAATAGTGCAGTAGGGAGAACTGAGAGATCAATAAAGCCTCTTATCTTTTAGTATCCACCTTGTCAGGTGAATTTCTATTCTCTTAGAAGGCCACAGTGTCGGGTTCGTTCTGGAGATGGGTTTTTGTGAAACTGCTTGGCAACTTTCCACCACTTCTATGTCAGACACTAATTCCTACCTCTGTCAAAGGTTAATAGAGGACTGCTATGTGTGAAATCGTGCCTCACTGAGGAAAGGGGTCAAATAGGTTTACAGGGACGAATCTCTATTGATTGCCAGGAGTATTTAAAATAATTGGACTCAAGCAATCAAATTAGCCAATTATGATTATGAGATGGGTCTCTAAGGGGTAACATACATGCTCGGCATAGATTTCATCTAATCCAGCTTCCTTTTGTCTTAACATGCTGAATTTTTACTCATTTCCTTATTAAAGCTGAGACTAATTAGAACAACTTTTAGGCATCAGTATGTAAAATTGACTAGAAATTCATAAAATAACATGCATCTTCCAGTGAATCTTCCATAAGGAAATGGGCCTTCACTTATGAATGAGGAAATAAACTGGGTGTTATGAGCTGGACAGTAATGAGGTCAGTCTATCACAAAAAGAATGCAGGTACCTCTCAGAGATAGAAAGACAGGAGAATGACTCATGTTCTGTGGGTAACTATTTGCTAGAGGGTCAAAATAAAACCCAAAAAGCCCCAGACAAACAAATAAAAACAAACCACTGGAATTATGAACCTAAGTCTAGGTTACAGCAACACAAGGCAGAAATAGCTTTACCACTTGGAGGGTGAAGACCTGCAGTAACATCCACCCCAGGTATCCTTTAGAAACCTACATCACCCATAAGGACCCTCATATGTTTCTGCAGGCATTCAGGAATGCTACATGTACAGTGAAGAGGTTGGAAGACCCAAAGCTCTGGAGTCCTTCTAGCCAGGAGGCTGCTTTTATGCTGTAGAAAGCAAGCTCAAATATATGGCTCCACACTATTGATATCAAAGACCAATAATGCAGAGAACCCAAAATGCATTATTTTTGAAACCATGCCTTTCTTGTCCTGTTTTCCTAATTCTAGGAGGACCAACTTGCCGTTTCAAACATGAACCACTTACGACTTCAGATTTCAGTTTTAAATGTGCTGATGCTGCTGGGAGACATTTAGGCTACTGTTCTGGGGAAGCAAGCACAACCTTCTTGCTCAGTGTTAGCATACAGCAGAGAAATTCATCTTGCTAAGGCTTTAGTCATGTTGTTTATTAAAAAATGTTTATTTTTTAATTGTTCTTGGGGATTTCAAGTTCCCCCTACTTTGCAGATTAAACTGGAAGGCTTTTACATTTGTACACTTCTGACAAGCTGCTGCCGTTACCACATAGTAAAAACTGAATGTGTGCATGTACCATAACCCAAGACATCACAAACTGGAAAATTTTCTCATTTAGTTAAACTAAGGGGAAAATAACACTTTGAAGCATTTTGAAAAATGCCAAATCAACCGTCCAGTGATTTTTGTCCTGTATGCCTTGAAGAGTGGAATAATGGTCCTATAGGGTCAGATACCTGACCCACCATCCCTATTTCAAAGAAAATGGGATAAGAACCAGGCTTGCATACAGTGGTGTCTTCCCAGTTAGTGCTCTAACAGTTAAGAACGAATGCCAGAAATTTTCTCAAGATCTCCAGGCTTAATAACTTGATGGTAGTTAGTGCCATATGAAAAAAGCTGGGTTGTTGTCCAGCAACCCAGGATCTACTTTCATTACTGAGTGAAGTTTTCTAAAAAAAAGAAAAAAATAAGGTAGAAAAATCTCACAAACCTGGCTGTGAGCCAGACTCCAAGTTCATTGCTATCAAAATAAAGGCAATGTGAAGCAAAATTGGCTTTTGAGTCACAAAAGGGGAAGAACAAGCTTGCTGTTGTATTTTTAAATTGGCATTGTCATAATCAGTCCAGCTAGTATAATTTGGAGGTGAATAGTTCACTTATTCCTGCCATCCAAGCACTTTTTTGTAGTCCAGACCCACGTAGTTAATTGTAGCATGCCATCGTTTCAAAGGCATGGCTCATCAAAGGCAACTGTGGCAACCACAGGCTGCAAGCACAGGGTGTGATAATCTGCTTCAGGTACTTAAAAGGTTAAGGCTGTTGACATTCTAATGTTATTAATTAGGTTTTAAAAACCTTATTGTGCTGGAAAACAGCAGTAGAAAGTTCCTATGTCTGTGAATTAAAAAAAGTTAGCAATTTACCCTGAGTTCTCTTCAGAGGCAGAAACATTATCTTTAAGTGAAAATTTGGATGCTGCAACAGCTGGGATATCTGTGAAGAGATCTCGACAACATCCAGAATTCCTACATGTGCAGCCCCCAATAATCACAAGCCCTGTGCTCCCCCTCAGAAACAATTATAAAAACTACAATGGGATAGGGAAAATTACTCTTTTTAAACTTTTCCCTTCAGTGGCTTACAAAATGTTTTACCGACATTTGCAAACTACCTTGTTCATATAGTAAAGCTTTAAGTGCTGGTTTTACAGGTGGATGAATAAAGGAGAGTGGGACGGAGGGACTCTGCCCATCCTCTTGCAGGTCCTCTTTACCCTTTTTATCGCTGCTGGAAAGAGCTGAAAGTCCTTGCTGGTAGCTTCTCAGCAAAAGCAGTTTTCTTGTACAATATCTCACGTTTTTGTCTGGGAAACGGTAGGAGGTCATACCCGTACTGGCAATTAGAAATTGATTTTCAAATGATCCACAAGCAGGGACTTGCCAACCCTCATTAATGTGGCCTTTCACACTGGGTTTCAGGGTGGCTTGTACTCCCCCATGCTCTGCCACCATTCATTTGTGTTGTCTTCGGAGCTAATGAGGGAGAGAGGCTTGAGGGTTACAGGTCTCAAGTCCACCAAGTCAGCTGGCAGGCACCTTGCAATGCCCTTTTCCTCCTGTAATGCCTATGCATAAAGGCAGACGTGGGGGAGATGTGCTGCGTGCAAACTGGTTCCCCGAGAACCCTTACAAAAGAGCTTGGGATGTGACCCAGTGCTGTGCTGTGCAGGCAAGAATAGCCGAAGCATGCACCTGTGGTTTGGGTTGGCAAGTCAGTAAGCATTTTTTGAGTAAGCAAGACTCCTGTACTTTTTTCACGGGATGGCTTATCAAGGAAGGATAGGGCTAGATGGTTATTGCACTGAATGAGGGCCATGAGACACTTTCCTATGCTTTGTATTAAGAGATTAGTGATTTAAAATCATACCATGGCCATCTGTTTTATTACTTCAGGGCTGGTCAAACAAGTCTTCTCCAGAAGCAACTTTTCCCGGGAAAAGCTACTTTTACCTAAGGACAATCTCAAGACAAGCTACTATGTTGCACATTTGAGGGAATTTTCAACAAAAGAGTGTGGAATGCAGGGGAAGAGGGGGGGAATCTCATGACTTCTTTTAAAAAGAAAAATGTATATCTTCTCTTTCCTTTTGAAATAATGAAGGTTTAAAAAAAGAAAAAAAATTGAAATTCATTCTGAAAGTTATCCCACCAAAAGGCCTCAGTTCCTCTGAAACACCCACAGAGCTTTCATATGGCTGTGTGTTACCCCTCATAGCACCTGTTGTAGGGCAGGACCTCTGCCTGCTCAGTGCTGTTCAAAAGCAGAATAAAAGGACCCTCTCTGCTGCAGTGAGTTTATATCCCACACTCTTAGTCTTAATCTTGCTTGGTATTTTGAGTCCTGCGGCAGATTTGGTGACGTGGGTGCTGTCAATTTGCTGCTGTTGAGAGGTCTCTGCAGCTTTCCCTCACACAGCTGTATTAATTGCTATTATGTTTTGCTTTCTGGTTGCGGCATGTCAGTAATCTCCTACTTACAAATGTCTACTCCCTAGGGAGAAAATAAATCACATGTATTTTTTGGAACCAATGCTGCTTCTATACCTAGGAAATGCATTTGGTAATAATATTGGCTGTAATCCTCCTGAGAGAAATTAATTATAAACATGTAGCAAGGTAATCAGGAAGCTGCTCTTGCTGTGACATTGAACAAAGAACACCAAAGCAAGCAGAAAGGTTGGATTGAATTAAGACCAAAGCATATCATGTTTCCGGGGGCCAGATGGTATACAACGTTGTGCTTAGGAGCCCTTGATGCAGGGGTGGGGAAAAGAGGGCTGGTTTGGACAAAATAAGGAATTATAGCATGATGTTGTTGTAGCATGACCACTGATGTGCTGGTCCAAAGGTAGAGACTGCTTCTGATAAGGTAGTGGATGCTGCTCTTGAGTCAGGATGTACATGTGTGCCTGAATGCCTGTGCCTGCTTGTGAGGAAAAATTCTCCTGTGTTAATGAGTGAGAGCAAAACACCTCAAGGGTTAAAATAGTGTCACGATCAACAGTAATGTGTTATTGCACTCCCCCTTTTGTATAGGCCCTCCTTGTTGTCATCTTTCCATTCACCTCTGGAACCCCACAGATCTCCATTCACTCTTACTGTCTTCTCTTTCCATCTATTTTCAAGCTTTCCCTCCCAGATACTTGAAAGACCAAATTTTGTTTTGGCTTCCCTTTGGCCTTCCTTACTCAACATTTCCTAGCATCATAATGCTAATTTATTCACCAATAAAACACAAATGAATGTGGTTTTGTTGAGGCAATTTCACATGTGGGCAAAGGAAAAGAAAAATCTACTTTTATCCCTGTTTCTGTATTTTGTTTGGGTTTTTTGTTGGCAGCAGGACCTGTTCAGGTGCCTGAAATATTAGAACTATGTCCATATATACTGGATTAATGGTCTAAGCATGAGGGAGGTGGCTAAAAGTATAAGAGAAATGCAGCTTATGCCATGACACGTATTTACCCTACCCCCAGCCACTCAAATACAAGGTATGAACCTTCATGTTAAACAGCACCACTGTTTAAACTATTACAGAGACACATTATAGGCTGAGAAAGAAAGAGATACAAGAGCCACCTAAAAGTATAGGGGGGAAATCAGAGCAGTAGCTCCATGTTAGAGTGGTTTATTCACCCTGGAAAACCACTGCTCCCCAGTGGGGCAAGGCTGGAGGGATGGTGGCTGCAGCCGGCTTTGGCTCAGCCCCCACACAGCTGTAAATATTCTCTGAGCTCACCAAATCTGTTTCAAATGGCTGTAATGTTCACCTTCAGGTAGTTGCTGCAACTGACCTAAGTTGCTTTCTGCAACATTTGAGCCCTCAAATCTTCCAATTCTGTTTTTACACATATAGTCCAGCTATTTTTCCCTCAGTCTGCACACAACCCTTCTTTTGTCTCTTTCTTTTCCATCTTGCCTCTGGGCAATTACATCTGTTATTTTAAAATAACTTTTTTGAGATATGAAGTATATAGGAGAGAGAAAAACAGTTCAAAGAGAAGCAAAGAATACCAAAATCAAGATACTGCCACTGTCTTTCAAGCAATGACAACATTGCCATTTTTCCCCTTTATTTCTAAGAGATTAAAGCCAAAAGCACTGATGATGCAAAGACTTGCGTGTGTTTAGCTTTCTCAAGTAGACACATCAACATAATTTGGATCATTTCCACTCAGCTATTTGTGTTGCTTTTAAATAGATCATTGTCCTTTGGAAAAATCATCCCATCTTGCTTAGTTCATCCTTCTAGCTATCTTTATAGGAGGTCCCATTTTTCCTTTGAAATATATTGTGGAATCAAAATTCAAGGTTGAAATCCTTCAAGAAGTGTAATTTGCTATGGTTGAATGGCTGGCTTCTAATAATATGACTCCTTTCATGTCTGAGGTCAGTAACTTGGTAACATATGCCATCCCTGATCTCCAGAAAGTACCTAATGACCATGTTCCTCAGAGATTGGAAAAAACCCAAGGTCTGTGTTCAAGGTACAAGAGTAAAAAAAATTGCCACTGGTGTTGCAAGATGCTAATCTCTGTCTTTTAAATTAGTGGAGTCTACAGATTGCCAGGTCTCCCTGAAGGTCTGACATCGTCCACTCTTCTCTATTTAAAAAGGCCTGGATATGAGGAAATTCCCTACGCTGTTGCACCCTCCCTCTTTGCTTTAGCTCCAAATATTAGCAAAGGGCTGAAGCCCACCAGGCATCTGGCATGCAAATGGAGAGGCAATGCTGTCGGAAGGCAGAACCAGAACATGCCAGGATGCTGGTGAGTTCATTATTATTAGCTTTGTATCCCCATGAGCCTGCTTCCCATGAATACTTGATAAAGCCTGAGAAGGTCACTACAGCTTGTTTACTCTCCATATGGCATTTCTGCATGTCCCTGCTCTCTGTGTGTGTATGTGATTTTTATCCTTTAGCCCATGGCACTCGTCCAGAACCCCCTTTTTCCCCTGCCTGATTAATTCATGGGCAGGGGAATAAAAGGAAGAGTTCTTTATTATTCATCACAGGTGAAAAGCTATATGTACTCTGAGCAAACCTGAGGGGAAGCTTTCCTACGTTTTCTGTTTGAGTGTGTATGAGTCATTATGGAAGCCAATTACCCAGGAATGGGTCTCTGAACACTCTAGATGGCCTGTTTACACTTCAGTGGGTTTTGCCAGTTTAGGCACATGAGTTGAGTTAGATTGGCAACCCCCTCAAGGAGAAGTAAGCTTATTCAGCAGGGAGTCACTAGCCAGTACAGATTTAAAGCGGTTGCCTGGATGGAGTGTGTTAAGTTTGCAAAGAGAGTTTTGCAGGGATAATTGCCTCTATGTTTGCTTTTGGCTGGAAAAAACTGGCTGTGCTCAACTTTCCTATTTCTCTGTGACATGCAAACCAAGCTGAGAAAACTCTAATAAAGTGTGCCGGAGGCAAAACAGCTCTGGGCTGCAATCTGTCGTGGACAAAAGCTGGTGACTTGGGACATGGCAGCCCACAGAGGTTCCTGGCCTTGGTGCAAAGTGGGCAGAAAAGTCCACACCCCTGCAGTGCCCTTGCTTCACTCACCAGTCTGGTGAAGCAGCTGATGTCCCTGTGAGGTGGATTTGTGTTGCCAGTGTGACTGATGGAGTAGCACAGCTCCTCCTCTGGCATTGCATGTGGGTTTGACAGGCTGAAGCGAAGGGGCCCTGGCTTGGATTTTGCAGTCTTGCTCAGTTTTTGGCCATGGCATGACAGCCCTTTATACAAATTAAGTAATTTCCATTACTAATAAGAAAAAAATATTTTGGTATTCCTTATATAAGTTAGGAGGCACAGTCAGAGTGTAATGATTCACACCAAACAAATGAGTCATTCTTCTGTCATTAAAAATTCCTTGTCTTTTGATGCAGCTGGAGAACACAAAACAAACTTAATGGAAACCATATCAGTATTTCCTTGTCCTGTTAGGGATGAACATCTTGAAAACTTCTGGAATACAATACAAAGTCCTGTCATCTATCAAGTGCTCCCTGGCTAGTTGTTGTGCCAGCCTTGTTCTTTTCTTCTCTGTGGTTATCTGCACAGGATAATGAATGCAAAACCATCTTTTTTGCTGTCTTGGGAGATGTGGTCCAGAGTTGACCAAGTGGCTGATGCCTAAGTAGGCTGCCTGGTTAAAAATCAAGAACAGGCTTATGTTAGCTAATAGGAGAGCAGGCAAGAGCTTTCCTCCTTAAACAATATGCAACCACATCTACATCTCTTATAAATGTTTTGACACAAGGTTTTTTGAGAAACGTGATGTGCTGGTACAGTGTTTGCCACACTGCAGTGGACATGCATGAAATGTCATTGCAACACCAGTACCTACTACTGCCATGAATAACACTGGGAGGTATAGAGATGAGAGAAACAATTTTGTGATTACAGCTGTTTTTCTCTCCCCATCATCAGGTGTGTAAGGCAGAAGTATGGACTCTTAATAAACTGTGATAGTTTTAATAACTCTAAACATGCTCAGTAGATTTCCCATAAGGGAATTACTCACAAGGAATAAAGATGATTAATGTGAGAATTTAGCTGGACAAAACAGATGGTGCAGCAAAGTGTTTCATGTGTTTCAAAACTGCTTTTATTTGGTGCTAATGAAGAGACTGTGATCTCCTTATGTGTTAACTCTCCACTGATTCTGCAGCATCCTTTTGATCCCTGTTCTCTCCCTTACTCCCTCTCACTAGGAAGAGTGTTTTCCCCAGAGCATTTTAGCTACTGTACGATAACCAGCTGAGAAAAACAAGGTAGTCTGTAGTTTTGTGATCTGCTGGTGCACAGAAACTGTGCACAGAAATTGTGACCTTCCTTGTCTTTGCTAACTTGGTTTTAGCACTTGGCCAAAACTTCTATCAATGTGCCTTTCTCCTAAGAGCACATTGGTAGAGGCATGTACTGTCAGAGTTTTTTCTAATTAATATGGCCTCACACATGTGACCTCATTTCAATCACCCTTGCTTGCAGGACATCACTGATGCAGGAGCAGGGATGGGGACCAGCATCTCTGTGCCATATCTGTGTTACGACAGTTCCAAGCGGAGGATGGGAACAGCATCTGCTCTCTAAAATCAAGCTTTCCTGGATGCCTAAGATGGTCTTTGTCCTTTATTCCCTGTATAAAGTCGTCTGTTCCTGGTGTCAGTACAAGTCTTGTTATCACTTTACAACAGGTCTGGCTTGTGCCCATGCCTGCTATCTAAAAGAAATGCAGTGATGGCCCCGTGGGCCAGCTCCCAAATGCCCTGCCAACTCCTGCAACTGACTCTCAGTTTGGCCCTAGTATCTCTGCCAAGCTCCTGGCATGGAGGTTGCTGTTGCCCTATACACTATAACAGGCCAAAGTAATCCCACCCCTCCCTTCTCCTGCCCTGGGGAATCCGGGTTGTCTTCTTCCATAGCTGTCTAAACTGGAGCAAAGCTGAAAGGAGAAGGCAGGACCAGCAGGATCTCTTCTGCTTCCTGAGCAAATTGGACCATGAGAAGAGCTGTGCTGTGGGCTAAAGAGGCAACTTGAAGGGAGGAGTACCCCCAGTGGATTTGGCTGGTCAAAATGACCTTTGGGTCTCCACATCATTGACCTGACACAATCTAGATGATACAAACAAGCATTTATTGATTTTTACGTATGTGGGGTACTTAGATGTGCTTGGCATGCCCCTGTCTCTGGGAACGGAGTAAAGAACTTTACTAGTGGTTTCAATGGGAATCAAGAGAGCAGTTAGAACTAAGTGCCTTTGAAAAATCCTACCTTGAGTTTGCTTTTTAATGCTAACAGAAAAGATGTACTTCCCCTGTCAGCTAGAGTTTTGTAAAGGATGAGAGATGATGCCAAGATCAGATGCTGGGTTTTATAAAGACTCAGTGTTGTTTTCTTTCTTTCCACACAATCACTCATTGCAAGCTGTCCACACTGGAGAGCAATGAATTAATTTTTTCCTCAAAGTTCATGCTTTAATGCTGAACTAAATAAAAAACCAGTTAAGTACTAGATGACTGTGACAAGACCAGTTTGTTTTTTTTTCTGACCAATATTTGAACACTAGAAAAAATTGTTGGAGAGAAGAATTATTTAATTCCAAAGTGTCCTCATTTCTAGTATTTAATTAAGTGATGTTCTAAATGATAGCATATCTTTACAGCAGAATAGGGCAGAGGAGAAAAGCTTTCCCCCACTCACTGCCATGAATATCTCTGCTAATTAGAAGAACAGTACTTTCATGCAGCAAGTATCTTGTTTTGTAGAAACTCTTCCCTTTCTTATGTCTGCTGAGAGGAGAAAGATATATCTGAGTAAACAGGAAGGAATGCCCACTGAGGATCTACTTTATATTTTGAATCACAAGGCATTAGTCCATCCTCAACTCAACCCACATGCTTTTTCTCTGAATATTTCATGGTAAGGGCCAGGATTTCCTAATGCGATGATATCTGAACACTGTTGCTCTGTGAGAATTTTTTGGAGTTGTTTTTATTTGGTTTGTTTGTTTGTTTTTTAAAAGATCTATTGGATGGCAATAACACCAGGGAGACATGGTGAATGGGAGCTCAGAGTCACTTGTGATGGATTGCTGGTAATAGTATCACCTCTTAGACCTGAACTTGGACCTGGAGGCAATTCAGGAAGTTGCTGGAAAAGCTGACAGAGGTTCATCTACCTGCTGTTTCATTTAATAACTTGTGCAAAACTCCCCAGTGTTATCATGAAATTTTGCGTGACTTGATTACATTAATGAATAACTCTTGCCCGCAGCTGTTAGTCATCAAGAGGACACTCAGCCTCATGTCACCCCCTTATGTGCTCTTGATATCTTTTCCACAGATACTACGTGTTTCCTTTAATCAGAAAGACAATTTCCTCTAAATGTCGCTTGGTCAGATGAGATTCCTCTGTGCAAATAACCAGTGAGAGACGGGGTTACTGTGCAGGGAGGGAGGCAAAGAGGTGTGGGGATTCCCTCCCCAGCTCCCTTCCTGCGGGGAAAAAAGGGCCCACAGACTATGAGAGCCCACAGCTGCTGATGGTCAAGGGAGAAGGAAAGAGAAGAGAGTTTTGGCAAGGAGAGGTGAAGCTGACGGAGGTGACAGTGATGTTGCATTTCCCGTGAACACCACACAAAAGTGCCAAGCTGAGCTTTCTGCAGAGGTTTTGCAGCCGGGTCACATCTAGCCAGATTCACCCTGATTTAAGATTTCTGGCTAGCTGGGAAAACCATATGTTTTTGCAGGCTATCCCCATGTCAAGACTGGTTTTAAAATGGCTTGCAGAGGGAGGGAAAGACAATAGTCTTGTTTCCTTGATTTTCAGGGAGGGCTAATTCTCTTAGGTATTTTCTTAGGTCATCATCCCTACATTTCCCCGAAAAAATTTTGTCAAGGTCATCCAGAATTGTTGTCAAACTGAAGTTTAAACAAAAGTAATAACAAAAGGGATTATGCAGACAATAATCATTCTTCACTCATAGTTTATGAAAACTTTCTTCTCCATGGTATAAGATTATTTTTGATTGATCTTTTTTAAGTGCTAAGCAGATGCTCCACTGTAATGAGAGGAAACAGAAGTAGAAAACACCGAGGCTTGTACTTAAACAAATGAACAGATGCAAGGAGTGGAAAACAACAGGGTAAACAAATGAATACTTTGAGTAAACAACGTGAAACAAATAGAAAAAACCCACAAACAGTCAGCCTGCATCAGTATGGAGCTGGCATTACTCACCTTCTCAAACTTTTCACAGATTTTTTTAAATGGAAATTGAAAATGAACTTTTCTAGCAATTTTGCAGTATACCTATATGTGGAAATCTCTGCCACTGCCCCAGTGCTGGTGCTCATCTCAGAGTCCAGACAAGGCTGCAGTAATGCTCTCTGCTGTCTTCCCACCCTCAAAGTAAGCTGAGGGTTGGGGAAGGCAGAAGACATGCTCAAGGTGTAAGCCAGACTCTGTAGGAGAGTCAGAACAGGGACTCAGGATGTTTTGGGTGCTCTTCCAGTTCCTCCAAAATTGCAGCTTTGCTGCTAAGCTCCTGAACATGGAAACCGCCTGAAACCTGTCTCACCTTTTATCCTGGGAGATATACATCAGATACTCATTATAGACCATAGTAAATAACTCCCACACCCGTACAGTTTTCCTAGTGTGTACCAGATAGAAGGACTTACGCTACACTCTGCACAGATACAGACACGCAGGTATCAGTGTTTCTCCTGGGGTGTGCAGAGGAGCAGGAGCGTGCAAGTGAGATCAGAAAGCTGAAAGTGAGTCTGAGCAATGCAGTGTGACAATGGGAACATCCCTGGGTCAAGCCTGGCCCTGTGAAGGAGAGCAGGAGAGAGAGAAGTACCATTTCAAATTTGACAGGAAAAGGCTAGATGGAGCTCTAAAGGAAGGGCAGCCTGCCTGACTCTTGCTAGATGTTAAAAGTTCTTCTTGGTCCAAAACACAAAGGCTGGGACTGGCACTGGAAATTTGTGACTGCCTTTCTCCCCCCTCCCTATGTCAGCTGATGAAAATTGTTTTCCTTTCCTCTCCAGCCTCTGCTTGGTGTTTCCTTTTGTCTCTGCTTAATTGTGTATAGAAAGGCGCTAGACCCAAGGGTTTTTTGGATCTGCTTTTCTGTAGAGCCACCCTCTTGGCTAACAGACTCTATTCTCTATTAAGGGGTTTTGCATAGCACACAGGCAGCATTTAGGGAAAACAAGCCCCAAACACAGCTGCTGGTGCATCTGAAAGGGGATAAGTGTTGAGCATCTCCCACCAACTCCACCTTTTTCCTCCTCACTGCTGAGGCATCTGGCATCTTCCTGTGCGAAGTCAGGGGCCAGCCCAGTGTGGGTAGGCTGAGCCTGGCAATGGTGGGGCCTCTGCCACAGCTGTGGTAATGGTAAGTGGAGAGAAGGGGAATGGTGAGCCCCAGCTCACGCCATGGCAGAAGACCAGCTGTTGCTTAACCCAGGGATACGTGGCCTTTTCTGCTAGGAAAACTTTGAATAGAGAGCACATGTTGTAAGTAGCTGATGAATTTCGTTCTCTGACATTTCTGTGATAAGAAAAAGACGGGCAGCACCTGATTTCTGAAAAACATTTAGATGTTTTTGGAAGCGCTTACATATTTTTAACTCAGTATCTCATTATCTGCTTTTGAACAAGGTTATTATTCATTCTTTATAAGATCTCCTCCTCTCTCCCTGCCATAATTTAGCCTTCTTAATTAACAAATGGCATCAATTAAAATGTCAAATGTACTCTGTACAGAACATGCCAAAGCCACACTCCGTTGTATGTTGGAATGAGAACATCCCCGTATGGCTCAGCAGAGATGAGGGTAGAAAATCTTGTCTGAAACGCAGTTACTTGCAAGCCCTGCCTGTAAGTAAGGATGGCACTTGTCTTGCACAGAGGAGCAGATCTGACAGCTGCACACCTTTCTTCTGAAGATCTACCTGTTTTAGACGGTTGGCTAAAAAGCTTATTGCTTTGGATTTATCTTAAATTATTTTAGTCAACTGGCCCCAGGGCTGGTCAGTGCGGAATATCTGGGCTCCCTTGAGAGTCATCAGAAGCTGAGGAGGAAAGAAGAGCATTACTGGAGTGTGATGCAAATCCCTGGTTTGCATACCTATTTTAGGATAGGATGAATCACCCCCTCCTGCAGAGAGGCAGGTAGCTCTGAGGGAAATGAAGTCTGCCTGAGCCTTGAATCTCTCCTGAGTGCAGCACACCCCAGTGACTGCTGTGTCTAGGTAGTTAATTTTCTGACAGCTGAAATTAGCTGAGCTGTTCTGCAGTGTTTAGTGTGGCATCAGGACAGGCTGGCTCTTCATCTGGGGACTCTTCAGGATGCTTAATCAAAATGTATCAAAGTAAAGGGCATTTAGAGGGCACGACCATCATTTTCTAGGAACAAATACTACTTATCCACTTGGGCCTAACAGTACAAGCCCTTCACTATGAGCACTCTGCTTATTTCAGGTCCATTGTATGAGGCAAACTGTAATTTCAGCTTATGCAGATGGAGGAGAAATGCAATTTTTATGACCCACAATAGGCAGGTAATGTTCTTCCCTCAGACAATAATTCACGATGTGATTCTAAGCAAGTCCCTTATTCCTGCTTACCTGTGCCCCTGCTTTCTCAGGCAGGGACCTGTTGGTTACTTATTAGGTCTTTGAATAATGATTTTTACCTAGGAGCTGAGGTCAGGGGCTCAAACCGTATTGTACTGGAGGCTGTAAAAATACACAGTAGAAAAGGAGTTTGGAGAGGATTTTGTAAATAACAGCACTGTGCAAAACTGGTAAGACAGGTTGATACTTGTTCAGGTATACACGTGTAACGCAATGCAGGCTTCCAGCTGCCAGTCACAGCAACACCTTCCCCCTTGGTAAGATTTTTGTGTTCTCTATGCCTGCTGCCACTGTACTGTGGTGCCAGCACTCAGAAATCCTGCAGGAAGACCCTCTCCCTGCTCCAAACTGCAGCAGGTCCCAAAGCAGAGTGCAGTTTTCCATGTTCTGGGCAGTACCGTAAGACTAGAAGGAAATATTCCCCTGGTAAAACACAAATGGTCAGATAAAATGGCTCTTGCTTCTCCCAGCCCAAGGGCAGGCAGAACTGAAGGGTAGCATTCAGACTTTAATACTGACTTATCAGAAGAAATCTAAAGCTCAATAATTACATTTTTTTAAAACCATAAGTATGATTCATCAGATGTGCATGCACCTCAAGGGACTCACATGGCATTAAGCCAAGGTCAGAGAGGCTTTTTCAAGAGGCATGCCAATGTTTTATCTTGACTCAAATTTGTTAATTGCAGTGTGTGTGTGTCTGGTGGCCTGCTGCTGCTGCCCTTCTCTTCAAGACCTCCCCTTGGTCTGCATCTCTTGTTCAGTGAAGTTTGACTCAGGTGAGGCACAAATAATACAATTCAACGGTAGGACTAATAAGGCAGAGTTGGTGTTTGCGGGCATAAAATAATTCTGATGGACAAATTCAACTTCCGTTACTTTCTTAAGCCATGCACGCACTCCACCCAATTCCAGTAGATGGAAGCCTAGGATTTAGGAAATTTGTGTTTGTTTGGTTAATTCATTGAATAAAAGCTTTGTTCAAGAAGGCATCCCCACTCAAAAAAATACCGAAGTTTACACTTTAATTCAAGCAAATGCAGAAATCCTGCTGAATATAAAAGGATTTGTTAGGTGTGTAATGGTAGCTTTGCCCTTAAATATTTAACTAACAAGAGTGGTATTGAACAGATGCTTTCGTGACTTTCTTGGATGGAAACCTGAGAGGGTATTGCAATAGGAAAATGTCCCAAATCCAGGTTGATAAGATTTCTGAAGCACTGGCTGGTTGCAGCTGTCTGTGAACAGCTTCTGGTGTGTGTCAGTGAGGGACATATATGCTGCAGATGACAATTTGCCAGTTGGGGTGACTGAAAGCCTCTTTTTTCTGCAGGACATGGAAAACACATTGGAATCAACAGACCTGCATAGGTTAAAAAAACCCTTAAAATCTTTACACTTGTAGTTACGTGTTCTAAAGTGACTGCTGCCAGTAAGAAAAGGGGTCTTAGAGCTTCAACATCTGCTCGGTCCTTGTTACTAGTTATGCTAAAAATTAATAGGAAAAGTGAACAGAAAATACCCTCAGGCTGCCGTTTAAATGCATGGTGTTTTTACATCTTGAGCACTGCGTGCAATTCGTTTGTCTAGCTCAAAAATGATCTAACAGAGCTGGGCAACCTCCAAAGCCAGGCAATAAGGATTATCAGTAGTATGGAACAGCTTTCTCTAAGGGGTGATTAAATGGCCTAAGGCTTTTTGATGTGTGGGGGAAAAAAAAAAAAAAAGAAAGGTGTCTGCGAGGGGAAGATATGTGGAAAACTATAGAAATACAAGTTTGGTGGAGAGGGGGAAGTGCATTGGTCTTATAACTTCGGAGTAAGGAACATCAAATGAAATTATTGAGTAGCAGATTCAGTACAAACAAAGGAAGCCTTTGGGTTTTTTCTGACAGTGGTGATTTATGCTGCCGAAGTCATTGCCAAAATGGAATCAGATCTTGAATTGCCTTTCAAGATGGTGAGCAAGAACAAAAGTTTTTTAGAGGGGAGGATCCTCTAACAGAAAAGGGCACAAAAAACATTCTGAACTACCTACGAAAGATCTTTTGCACTTAACAAATTGAGTCCTTGCTCTCACAGAAAGATGATCGTTCCCATAGATTTAGGCGTCTGCCTATTAAAACTAGTCAACATTTTCCTAACCTATTCTGCTGGTTGGAAATCTGTCATTGACAGACATGAACCATCTTCGAATTGCCAGTTTTAATTTATTTGTGACTTAGTTAAATGCATTTGTTCTTGCACCAGCCTTAACCCTCAACATGAGAGGCATTTCTTTCTCCCTCGTATTTATTTCCCTCATATATTTTGTAAAATTGTAGCAATACAGCATTGCAGGGAACCATTCATGATTACATATTCCTTACCCTCACTTCAAAGCCAACCCAGTCATCTTGATAAAATTCCTGATTGGTATTTGTGTAACCCATTTATGAAGACATTGAGCAGTGGAAACATCCACACTGCACTCAGCAGATGCATACTGGTGTTTTACTTCCCCAGCTTCGCATTCAGGAACAGAAAGTGCTGCTTCGTTTTTTAACTTGAAAGGGGAGAATTGAAAAAAAAAAATGTGGAAGAATGAAAAAGCTTACTCTCTAGCCATCTAGGCAAACCAGAAAGGAATAAATACATGAAAAATGCAGTCAACGGGGTCAAAATTTTGGATTATAGCATAAATGATTTTTAAGTAGAAGCTCACAGTAAATGTGTTACCCATGAGAAAAAAAATAATCAAGGAATTACAGTCAAGCAGTGTAATAAAGGAATACACTAAGGAACGCTAGAAATGAATTTTCAACACTCATGTACACACCCGAAAAGACATGCCCAAATTCTGGAAAGTTAAATGCTAAACCCTAAAAAGAAGAGACGCTGGGAAAAAAAAGGGAGGTGTGGGAGGGTGGAGCTGAGCTTGCTAAATGCACTTTCCGCCTCCTACATACATCAGGAACAGGGATGTTGCTATCTATTCTGTAGGGATAATAAATGACTGAGGCACATTCAGGGGCACCCAGAGAAGCTCAGACTATGTAATAAAAAGGCATTAAAAAAATTCATTTTAATGAAACTGAGGGAGCTTTCCCATATTGCAACATCTCTTTCTGGGGTGTTTTTCTGACAATCTAACTCTAATTAAGTTAGTGATAGAAAAGGTTTCCAAATAAATTAGCAGGAAGAATAGGAACCAACCGCAAAAGCTAACTAATATTCACACAAGAGGTGTCAAGGAATGAAAGTACTGACATACCAGCTGTGTTGTTTTCATGTACTCCTTAAATAGTTCTTGCTACCAGGAGAATGGAAAGTGGTAAATATAACAAATGTTTTCGAAGTAAAGTTTGGAAGCATCTGGTGAAAACTATAATTAAGAATGGAATGAGTAGAAGTTTGGATAAATATGATCCAGAGGGGAAAATAACCAACTATGTAGTTTTTATAAAAGTCATTACCATACAAATCTATTGAAGCTGTCTGTAGCAACATATGTATTTATAAGGAGAATCAATCAATGCAAAATACTGGATTTTTTTAATCCTTTGACAATGACTCTTTGACCAAAGCCTTTTAAAGCTATCATGGGATAAGAGGAAAGGTTAATTAATTTGTATACCTTTTTTCCTACATATTAAGTATCTGTAATTAATTTATTCTCAATACATTTTTTTTCCTCTGTTGAAAGATAAGTAATGAGTGAAGAGTAAAGGGCAGTCCATACAATGGACCTACAGTAGTGATGAACCTTGTATACTCTGCATGATCACAGGTGATTGCAAAAGGAGTGATTGGGAAGCAATAAAACTTCCTGGTATTTTCATGCTGATCCAGAAACACAAATCTAAAATTGCCATTGAAGTGTTGAAGACATCAAGTGACTGGCTGAAAAAATAGCAGACAGAACTCAATGTTAATAAATGCAAACTAATACAACAGAGAATGGTGCTAAGTATGTGTACATAATAATGGGCTTAGGTGAACTCTTTTCCAGAAAAAGATGAAGAAATCATTATGGTTAGTTCAAAGAAAACAACAGCCAATGCCTTTTCCACCTCTCTTCTCCCATTAATAGAAATGTTATCTTTTTAAGTAGGCTAGGTCTCAAGTCCCTTCCTCCAACATCCTTCGTAGGAGTGCGGACCTGGGGTATTATAATGCCTTTGTGTCTAGGACAACTTTGCATTTTCCTAATTCAAAATGCTGAGCTCTTCCATTTAGTTGACTTCCACAACTTATTTCCTTAGTTTATCAAAATTTGCTGATCCAGATCTGGAAATACAAAACTGTAGGTGTAAAAGTGAAACACTTCATCTGGGCAGTGGAAGTAATTAACCATGGGAAGAGATTGCCTGTAGGTGACAGTGAATCACCTTCGCATCAAGTCCTTTGAGTGAGATTGAACCTCTCTGCTGTGGGGTCACTGTTGGTTCAGAAGAAGGATGTGGGACTTGACACTGGCTGAACTCCTCTGCTCCACAGTACCCACCTCAACCCCCCTGTTGCCTCTTTCCTCACTATCATCTCTACTGTACATGCACTTCTCCCCAACAAAACACTGCATGAAATGTATTGCATTTACTAATTAGGATAGCAGTTACTAATTAAGTTTAAATTCCAATGTACCAATCAAATTTTATTTCCTAATTGTGCTACATTATCACTGATTAGAATAGCAGTTTTTACTTAATGGATTATATTTAAATTAAGATGTCTCCATCCAATGTTTTTTCCTACTTAGGTTTTAACTAATTGGTACTGCAATTATTAAGTTACATTGAAATTGAAATATATCAGGCTGGTAGGGAATCATAGGATAGTTTGCTTACGTCTGTATGATACTAGTAGGAATGATTAAGATACAGTCCAGTTAATTAGTTCTGGAATCAAAATTATTTCGTAAGTGTTTGAATAAGATGTGAGTGTCCTCTATTCCCTTGCCACAGTATTAAGGAGGAGCTTATTATGGGCTCAGTAGAAATCTAACGTAGTTGTTGGTAATCAGCTCAGATGCAATCTGCAAATATTTAGGCACAGCTTCAGAAGGGCATTTAAACATATACCTACATTTAAGCATGTTCTTAGTGGTTACCCCACATTTCTGAATCAAAGTCTTTTGATTCCTGCTTGTCAACACTTTAAATCACTGGGTCACAGAATGGGTAAGGTTTGAAGGGACTGCTGGAAGTCACTTAGTCCAACCTCCCTGCCCAACCAGGTTTTCTTAGAACACTGGTATGTGCTCTGGGTTGTGTCCAGACTGTTCTTGAATATCTCCAGTGAGGGAGACTCCACAACCTCTCCAGGCAGCCTACTCCAGTACTTTGTCATTCACACGTTAAAGAAGTTCTTCCTTATGCTCAGATGAAATTTCTTGTGCATCAATTATGCCTCTTGCCCTATTGCTTGGCAACACCAAGAAGAGCCTGGCTCCGTCCTCTTGACACCCTCCCTTCAGATAATCATATACATTGATAAGATCCTTCATTTTTTTCTTCTCCAGGCAGAACAGACCCTGCTCCCTCAGCTTTTCCTCTTAAGAGGGGTGCTCAAGTCCCCTCATGATCTTTGTAACCCTCCACTGGACCAGCTCCAGGAGCTCCATGTCTGTCTTGTCATGAGGAGCCCAGAAGTGGACACAGCACTCCAGCTGAGGCCCCCCCTGCTGAGGGGCAGCCTCCTTCGACCTGCTGGCAATGCTCTTCCTAATGCACCCCAGGATACCACTGGCCTTCTTGGCCACCAGGGCACAGCTGGCTCATGGACAGCTTGCTGTCCACCAGGACCCCCAGGTCATTCTCTTCAGAGCTACTTTCCAGCAGGTCAGTCCCCAGCCTGTACAGGTGTGTGAGGTTATTCCTCCCCAGGTGCAGGACCTGCATTTGCCTTTGCTGAACTGACAGTTCTTCTCTGCTCATCTCTCCAACCTGCCAAGGTCCTTCTGAAGGGCTGCACAGCCCTCTGCGGTATCAGCCACTCCCCCAACTTTGTGTCATCAGTGATCTTGCTGAGGAAGCCTCTTCCCCTTCATCCGAGTCATTGATGGTAAGTTAAATGATACTGGGCCCAGTATTGAACCTTGAAGGACACCACTAGTGACAAGGCTCCAACTAGACTCTACCACCAATCACAACTCTCTGAGGTCTGCCATTCAGGCATTTTTCAATCCATCAGAATTTTTGTGATGGCTAATAGGAAAAAGGCTTTGAAGTGTTACTGACCATGCTGTACCCTATTCTGTAACACTATCCAAATGGTATTGGTAATGCTACACAAAATTAGCAAAGAAGTAGACAGCAGCTTTAAGTCAAAATTCATCAAAATCCAGTGCAGAGGTTTACTACCAAGCTAATCAGGGCACGAAGAGGGAATCATGGCTGGCTAATGGAGTTGTGGTTCCTGCTTTCTGTTGATAGTGACCTTAAAGGAGCGTGCGTGGGACAGTATTTCAGATGGAAGCAAATGCCATGACCTGAGTGTGTTGAGCTGCAGCCCTTCAGATGAACACAGCATGCAAGCTGCAGGCCCCACTTGTCCTTCCCAAGTGCCAGGTGACTCTCGCTGCTAACACCACCTCTGCTCACCAAGAGTGCAGGACTCTGCGCTTGTGAGCAGTATGTATGGGGATGAAGAACTAAGGCCTTGGAAAATCCCTGTATATTTTTCTTTCAGCACGATTATGAACTTGAAGAGGAATGGGTTGGATTTTGATAGATGCACACATACCTGTATTTGCCAGATCCCGTGCCCATTCACACGCTGTGAGTGAGTAAGCATGCTGTGGTGTCATGCAAACAAGAGGAGCATGAACACATGGGTCTACTGTTTTGGACAAAATCAAATTTGGTAGGGAGGCATTACCTTCAACATCCTTCAGTGTAGGCTTGGTCACATTTAGAAGCTGCAGGACATTCTTACAGGAACTCTGAATTTTTTTTTTTTCTGATCCAACATATAAATCTTGACTGCTTGAAAGCTGCCAGGCAGTTTTGTAACAGCATCATGACAAAAGAAAATATCTGGGAGAAAAGTCTGTGATGACTTACCACCAATTTCAGAGTTGCACTATTACTAAGAGCAGGTGAGGGTGGATATAATGATCCAAATTATCTGTAACAGGTTAACAACCTTCCTCGTAATAGGTCATGTTAAAAAGGAACCAGATAGATATAATAAATAAAGAAATAAATTAGGTAAAATGAGGGTTAATTTAGGAGGACAGGTTACTAGTGATTCACAGACACTAAGTCCCTTTAAAAAATGTCATTAAATGCAAAGTTTTGAGTCCCTGAGATTTTAAAAATATTTCAACAGTATCAGCTAACCTCACTTCTTCACCACATGAGAGGGTAAATTTCAGAAATGGATCATATTCAGCAATACTTTCCTCTTCCTCTCAGCCTATGTTTTCTGGGCTTAAAAGGACCAGACTGGAACTCCAGAGAAATCCATTAAGGGGCCTCAGTCCTTTCAAAAAGCCTGCACCATTTAAGGACAAATGCAAAAGAAAAGATATCAGAAAGTCAGATTGTCCTCATATTAAACAAGATCAAGTTTTGAAAGTCCTGTAACAACCAATGTCATCAAAAGCTCCTAGAGTATTGAAAAAGAACAGAAAATGTCAATGGAAAACTACTTAACAGAGGCAGAAGGATCAGTTTGAGAGGTAGGAAATGATAAGCCATGCCAGCAATATATGTTTGAGAGACTGATTGTGTCCTTCATTGTAATGCAGCTATAGACATGAAAGCAGATGCCGTATGATTATTCTTTAACAGTGAACTATGAGGGGATTTTATCCATTTTCTTTCTAATTTACTCTGACTTTGTAAAACTGTGGTACTCCAAGCTCTGTTCCAGCATGCTAAGGACTTTTGTCTGTACAATGTGAACAAATGATGAAAGACCTGAGCTGTATTTTTCCATCTGTGTAACTTATTTTAAGGCAGAATGTGGAGTCTTTTTCTCCAAAACCTTTGACAGCTTTTAGAATGCATTTGAGCGAAATGCTGAACCCAACTGAGAGTCATGGCCAAGCAAATTTCTCAAAGTTGGGTCAGCTCCAAATGGACACTACAAATCTGCCTTTAGGTGAATACACAAGGGATGCAAGCAAGTATTTGTGGGCTACTCTTACTTAATATAGGGTGTGTATCCATCCTCAAAATATCTACATTTCATCCTCTGGCTTAATAAGCAATAGAAACAGAGGGACACATTGGGTTAGATAAATAATCTATAGAATTGCATGGAGATATCCTGATTTACTGCAGTTGAGAAACTGGCACCAGCAGTCTATCCAAGAAATTATTTCATGGTCTGCAATTCAATGACCACCTTTGATGTTTACAGGAGGTGCCTTCAGCTAAGCCATATAGGGACCAGTAGAAACATTTCTGAATTAGTCACTGTGAGAATATGATGTCATGTCACATCATAACTTTTTTGAGCTATGTATTGCTTTTCATGATGTTTCTACATATTTCTGTTTTCTTAAACTCATAAGGTTTAGCACACCAGCCTTGGATGGAAAAAAAAAAAAAAAAGACCCTTGCCCTCTGAGTTGCAGTCATCCAGAGTGAAAAATTGCCCTGATTCAGACTAAAGAATAGAAAGAAGACATTGTTCAGCTTAGATAAGTGCTATAGCCATAAGGCTGCATGCAGGAAAAGCTTAAATTTTGTTTGGGACGAACGAGGGGGAACCCAAAACTATGGGATTCCATTTTTGCAAACATTTTCCAGTGGGGTTTGGTCATGCTCCATGCTATGGCTCAAGATTTTCAAACCTACCATGAAATGTGCACAGGCTTGTTGTCTGGTCTGTTTTATATTCAGAGTTATCTAAATCTAATGAACAATAGTGCTCATCCATTCTTTTATAAAAACCTGGAAGGTACATGAGCATAAATGGTATTAAATCAGCAGGGAAGCATTACTGTTAGAGGCTCTGATTACAAAAGCTGAATTTTAATGTACTATTTTTGCTCTTAGCAATTTAAAATGTTTAAAAAAATATACAAAGCACCGTGTGTGTATACACGTGCATGTATGTTTAACTATGACAACTGTGACAAACTAGTTAGCAAAACTGAGGAGCTAATATTTGTTAAGTTAGACAGACTGAGTTTGCACCAAATTTTTATCTAGCTGTCTTCCAGTGGAGAAATACGTTCTCATCCATATATGAAATTCCTCCAGCACAGCCCTCACCCCCCATAGATGGGAATTCATTTGCTAAAAGGACAGTTGGCACCAAAGACCATCCTGAGCTTTGTGGGCTATGTCTCTTCAGGAGACAGGATTATTGCAAACACTCCCTTTGCACTACGATATTCAAACAGTCTTCCCGGCAATGTTAAAACTGTAAGGTGTGCATGAGTATGAAATACAGCCATACAATGACTTTCACATTTAAAAAGCAACAGAACGTTTTCCAGCTGTGGCCAGCACAGCGTCAGAGTGTGATATCCCTCTCAGCATTCATCTCTGAAGGCAAAACTATTCATGTCTCCTTCAGTCCCTCTCTGAAGCATTCTTCTCCACACCTTATGGTCTTTGTTGTTTGAGGCAAGTACCTTTCATTGCTCATTAGCTTCTCAAACCGACTGAGAAATCCAGACCTAAAAAGGAGTCTAGCACCAGTGAAAATCCTCCCTTTTCCTTCACAGGGACAATACTTTCATAGGTGCAATCCAGACAAAAACCTCCAGGGCAGTTTTGCTGAAGATAAGAGGAATATTCCTCATATGAATGCAGCAAACACCTGACAACTTTCCGACTGAGCAGCAGGTCATAAAGCAAGTATATCTCAGAAAAGCAGAGGCATATATAAGTATCAGCATGAGAAGTGAGAGTTAAAAACAGCTTTTTTACATATGGAAGTGGAAAACAGCTGAATAAAACAAACTCAACATGAGTGCCAGCATGGTTTTCTGCCCAACAAAATGAGAAGCCATATGTGTGGAGCGAAAGAAAATGGCCGCACCGATTTCCGGAGCTGGAAGATAAACCAACAGGAAAAAGAAAGAAAGGTGAGCTGGGAGTAGCAACTACTGGATGCTGCCAAGATCTTTGAGATTGGAAAGGCTGTGAGAAGACGTGGGACAAGCGCACTGTGGTGTGTTTGTCTTCAGTGAAAACTCAGAGGAACAGCAGGGTAATTCTGTGGGTTGAAATTCAAACAGTGACACAGCCTGACCCTGACGTGTCAATCCTTTTGCCGTCGCAAATAACAGTCTGAAGTGGCCAGAAGCCTTCTGGTTATGCCCTGATCTACAAAGCTCAAGACTTAAGAACAAAGAACTTGGGAGCCTAAAATGTGGTCTCTCTTGTCTGTTGAAAGTCTGGCATAACTTCCCCTGTCAAGAGCCAAGAGCAATTTCTCTTAGCTGCTCAACCCCCTACTTGGTTGTAGCTGCATTTCTGTAGATTCGTTTTTACTCTTGCCTTCTGCTGCTGAAGGCTTGTTCTGTCTCATGACTTGTTTACCTGTCTGTTATTTTGGCCTCAGTTATATTGTAATCTCCAGAGTTTCTTTTCACTGAGACTTGTGTTTGACTGTGTGCTTGCCTTGCTCCTCGCTTAATGGTCTTTGAATGTCCCTGACCATTGGATTACCTCAGACCATCCTTATTGCTCAGATTTCTGGCCTCAGCTGCATTGTGATCAAGGTATAGGGTTCTCTTCAGGGTTAGAAAGTTCTCACTCAGCTGTGATCACTGGACTTTTCTCACTACACCTACCTGACAGTGATCCTTACTGCGAAAATCCAGAAGCCATGTCAGCTAAAATGGGTCAAAACGAGAGAAGAGAAAAATGAGGGGCACATGCAGTAGTTAGGAATTAGATAAAAGGCCCACATGATCCAAGAAGATGCATCCCATCTTCTTTCTAGCTGTCAGTTCTGGCAAATAGTTTGTGTAACTAAGTCTCAGCAGCCGAAAAACTGAGCATCTTTTTGTGTGTGTGTGTCATCCTGTCCTTGTTAATGTAATCCGTGTGCTTTGAATGCTATGATTATTTATTATTAAACTAAGGAAAACATTGTGTGAGTTTGTCAGACTTTCAGGAATAGCTTGCACTCTTGCACATGCCTTTCCCTTATGTACAGTTTGACACCTTCTAACGCATTGTTTTTGTCTGTGCTTATTTTAAACTGAGAAGCTTAAAGAAATGCAGTAACAGTCACAGTGGGAAAAGGAAACCAGTTATTTATAGTATCAAGCAGTTAAGTTTTCAGGATGGTTATAAGTATGTTTTGTAGCAAGCAGTGTCCTAATTCTGTAAGCGCTTAAGGACGTCCTGCACTTGACACATTAGGCAAGGGGTGCTCTTGGCCCAGTCTCCAGCATGTCATTAGGGTTGCCTTTGAAAGGGACACTTGTGCTCAGAACAGATGTGTGAGCTACGAGTCTGGGCTCAGGCATCGAGCTGGGTGTACCTCAAGATCCTCTAAGACCCATCTGGGTGCCTCAGCACAGCTGGCGACTTCATATGTTGCCAGGATGGTGAGCCCGCAGGGAGAAGAGCACCTTCTATGCAGTCTGGGTGGACAAGATGGTCTGTGGACCGCAGAAAGACTTGCCTAAAGGTGTCTATGTGTGGACATATGCAGAGATGAGACTTAGCTGAGAAGGTACAGTGCTACATTATGCTGCCAAAAAGTGAAACATTACAGGTAATTTCCGAGCTTTAAAATGAGGGTATTTGTCATAAGAAAACATCTACAGAGACTTCACAGCAAGTGTTCATTATTTCTGTCAGTTGGGTTCTAGCCATCAATGCCTTTTTTCTTATTTTGTTTTCACTTTCCAGCACAAATTTGTCTTTTTTTTTTTTTTTAATTTTATTTTTATGAGACATGTTTTGCTAGGATGCTCTACACATGTGTCCTGAAAGGGAGTTACTGTTCAACTGATCCTGTTAGCACTATGAAGAAATACTGATCCTGACAGACACTTTGATGTGCTAAACTAAATCCCAGCAGGCAGAGGTACCAGGAGGAGCCCTGGAAAAAGACTACAGGCAGATAGTCATAATTGGCCAGTTTTTTTATTGTAATATATCAATATTTGATTAGCAATAAACATTCCCTCTGATCTTGCTCTTGCTTCATAAGACCAAAAATGAAGGTAGGATGGGATTTGTCAAAGCTCACTGTCTCTTTTTTGGACTCAAGGATAAACTGCCCTGTAGCACCAGTGGGAGGTGAGTTATGCCAATAGTAAACACTTTTTACAGCCTATTGGTTATAGGTACTAGGAAAATGTAGGACTTGGAGCTCTGTTTTACTAGAGGATATCAGTTATGGCTTAATTTCGCAGGGGCAGGAATGTTGGGTTGATAAAATGTTTGAGAAAAATGCCAAATCAGCATTGGAAAGCACTTTTAACAGGATGGCAGAGCAAAAGTTGGTTTTGGCTTTTCATAGTAATTGTTTATACATTTATAAATGTATAAACATTATAGTCCTTGCAAAGACCTACAGATGTTCATCATTACATGAGGCAGCTGTAGAAAAGTTTCATACTTTCCATGCAAACGTATCATGGACCTGTGGTCAGTTCCACAATGGTCTCATCTCTAAGATGGGTCTTCCTGAACCATAGGTTCAAAGAAGCAGATTCCAGACACATCTTAGGGCTTTTATTCTCAGTATCTAGGCTTTGTTGGATGTGGAGCTACAACTGTGCCATTTTAAAAGAGAACAATAAACAAGGTTTATAAAAATATTTCTGCCCTGTATAGAGTGTTCTTGCATAGGGTTTCCTTTCTGGCCAGCAGCTTTTTGTTGTCTTCTGCTTGCAAAAAGAACCAGAGTCCCTTTCTGTGTCTTCAAATATTTTTTTTTTTCTTTCTGTCACTTCAGTGCATTCTGGACTCTCCCTCCCACCCCGGACTCAGCCTGCCAGTACCTCTTTGCCCTGTGGTAGCAACCCCTTGCCAGGCACAGCCCTTTTCAGAGTGAAGGGAAGGCTCAGAGAACACCAACTGTGTCCAGCAAAAGGGTGTATCCCTCTCCGATTCCCTTATCAGATTTTGGAAGACTGAGGGTAATGAAAATGATTCTGACTGATATTATCCATTGCAGACCTACTCATGTTGAGACAGAGGTTTAATTACCTTAACTGCTGTTTGTTTGTTCATCATTTAGGAGAGATTATATCTGCTCAAGAACTAATAGTTTTCAAATACTTGACATGTATTTCAGTCTAACTTCTGCCTTATAACTAATGGTTCAAATATCCAATATACAGCTAGTTGTTTTGGGGTTTGTGATCAGTTTTATGGTGCCTCTTTTCTTCCCTCTCTACAGATGCAATTTTTTGAGATAAAAAGGGATGTAAATAAATCCCAAATAATCACACAATGATTCAGCCACAAATATGCATGGCTGTAAAAATGTTCACAGCATTTTTATTTCTTTGTCTGTCCTGCTGGAAAACTTACCTTTGCATTAGCAAACACTGGACACAAAAGTTTTGGAGGCAAATTCAGGGATTTATTCTAGCAAATATTAGCCTGTTCTCTCTTTTTCTTTTTTCTCTCTCTCTGTCAAGTCCTAACCACAGCTCCCCAAGATGAAGCAGGCTATTTTAAAATAATTAAAAGTTTCTGCTTTTGCATGGCTTCCACTGACACCACATCTGCTTGAGCATGGTAGGAAGCAGCTTCAAGCCAATTAAATGGAGATGGGTGAATTGTACAGCTCCCTTCTCTCTTAGTGAACTTTTGACCAAGAGGGCACCGTATTGATGAATTTCATTTCTTCCTAATCTGCTTGTACTCTGCTTGATAGCTTGGAGCTTTGCTCTCTTCTGGTTCGGTACAATGACCCTGCTCTTGAGAAAGCTGCGAGTTCGAAGCAAAGATTTCAGGTTATTACAAGATGTTGAGCACACAGATCTCTTCTTGGCTGTCTGCAAGATGTTGTCTGAAAGTGGAGAAGGGCTCTCACCTCTCAGAAGAAGAAATAGTGAGGCAGTATTTCACAAATTTTAAGGCAGTAACAAAGAAAGAGTTTCACTCAGCACTATGTAGTTAAATAGACTCAGTCCTTCAGGGTGAGTATATAGAAGGAAAAACCCAACTATTCCTGCAGGCTGCATTAGTCAAAAATGCTGTGTGGCTTTTAAGGACACCTTCAGGCATGTGCTCACATACTGGTCAGGCAAGTCAGAGGTCCCTTTACAAATAAATCTAGGCATATGATGACTAAAGGACATTTCTGTAGGACTCTGTCTCTGGGATGGTGCCATAGGTATTTTTGTAGAGATCTGCCATTATGCCAACCTTAATGCCATTCAGTAATGGCTTGTCTTGAGCAAAGTCTAGTGAATAGGGTGAGGGGTGCAGTATTGTAGGATCCATATTCCAGCCTGCTCACTTTTACGCTATCCAGACAACATTGGTTTGCTTTTTGGCTTTGAGTGTTGGTCAACAAAGAGAGTTGGCTTCAAATAGATGTTCTTTGGATAATCAGGAAATGTTTCTTGCTTATTTTTACTAGTACTTGGGTATTAGATGTTAATTAAGATACACACCAACAGAATGGAGTCAGAGATCACTTCTTGTGAGCAGAGGATGATGCTGAGAGGAAAGCAGTTTATGTATCCTTCATGAGAAAAGCAGAGCATCAACAAATTGGTCTTCTTATACATAGCTACAAGGAAAATCTTGACACCTACATCTTCATATTGGAAAAGTCCTTTGCTGTTCAGAGACCATATGTTCAGGATCTAAGTGACAGGTGGAAGTAAGATTCCGAAACTAGTACACCGTGAATTTCCATTTCCTTAGGAATTTAATATTTATAAAGTAGCTTAGCTTTGAATTGCTATGACAGTATCACAGCATTAAAGACTTGCCTGTCCTGATAATATAAATGTAACTGCTTTCCCCAAGAGCATCTTTGACTAGTACCTGTTCCAGACTATTTTATTTTTTCTTCAGTTATGACACTTTCCACACATACAGAATGTGTCTTTTTTGCATGGAAAGGAAGTAAGCATGACCTTTATAAAATAAAAAAATATTCATTGCTTCTGCAACAAAAAATAAGTGTAGATGAAATAGAGGGACTTGTGTTTACACAATACCTGGAAGACAAATACTGACCAAATCTTTTTATCACCACTACACCACTCCAAGTTAATTGGAAAGACAGAATGACATCACAAAATCTCATCAAAGGGATTTAGAGATGTCAGTCTCAGTTTCTAAACTTACAGTGAATTTGGCATCTAATTTTTTTACCTAGTCTTTGGACTTCCAAGATAATAGAAAAGAAATAATGGAATGGATAGGATAATTTAGGAAGAGATTGTCTTTGAAACAGTATTATCCAATAAATCACCCTCTGTGGGAGAAAACAACAGAGTGGAACCTTGACTTTACCAGTTGGATAAAGATAAGTATTCAGACGGAGACAACTAAAGCTTAGGAAGATAATAGCTTGTCCATCGGGGCAATGTTGCCAATTAATGCTAATAGCAGCATATAGATCTCCTCAGTATTGCCTCAGGACATGCTGGGAATATTTTTAACACCTGTGTGGTCATCTGTTATTAAGGAATTGGAAGGGCTAAAGGAAGTAAGAGTGAATACAAGAGGGAGAGGATCAGCTTCTCACTGGAGATGAAAGGGTTTCCTCTTATTTAACTGAGCAGCATTTTTTCAGGTCCAAAACAGAGCAAGTGTATCTGCATTTATTTATTCTGTGTCTCCTTCACAATCACACCACATTTTGAAACCCAAGATCAGAAGAGATGCCAAGAAAAAAGCATCATTTGGGCTCCTTACTACACATGGCTTGAACAGTTTGTTAATGTTACTACCTCTTCCTTGTAACTCCATTAGCGTTTCAGATAAAGACAACTGCCTATTCCTCACCTGGACAACTCCATAGAAGGAAAAAAAATTATAACATCCTGGAGGCTGTGATTTGAAGAAAACTTACCATTATCTTAACTCAGCTCAGCTTATCTGTTTTAAACTAAAGGGAAAAGACCTTCCATATCATTCATTCTACATAAAGGAAGATTGTGCCCAAAGCTAGTTATTAGAATTGATTGTAAAGGGGTTTTCATTTTTTTTCAGCATAGATTAGTCCCCCACCCCTGTAGAAAACTGTGTATTAGAATGTTTCAGTGGAAAACAAAAATATTTTGGCTTAAATCCATGAAGAAATTAATGTCTAAGTACTTCTCTTTTGCCTTTTGGAAATTGCAGTTCTGGGCTAAATAGGAAAGTTCAGACACACAAATTACCTGGCTCAAACTATGTAGCCCCCTTTAGTAACTCCTGGGTGGTGGGGAGAGGTCAGTGGCATCATGAACATCCTGACCTTAGTGTATCATAAAAACTAGCTCAGAGCTTTTTTGGCAGAAAAGAGTGACAACCCACAGCATTTGAACCATGGGGTGTCAAAATCATAGCCAAATACACACATTTTCTAGCTTGATTAGAACACATAGTTTTCTCTGACTGGTTTCCTCATGGGGAAAAAAACAAAAGAAAAATTCAGGGGAACTAGGTACTATTTGTGATCAATAATACCTACTTTAGTTTCTCAAGTGATACACATAGGTGTTTTTGCATTTTTTATTATCTGATTGAAGTAGAAATACAGGAAAGGACCAACAGAACATGCCTTGTATCAGTACAGTAGCAGCTGCAACAGAATTGCAAAAGCAGAGGAGAGTCTTAGAGTTCTGCTAATAAAATCTTTTCATCTCAGGTCTGGGCTTACAGAACCTTCTGACTTGTACAACAATTTTTTCAAAAGGCATCTCTGAAATAAGACTCATAATTCATATTTTCTGGAAGAATTTGTGTGACTCCTACTTTCAGTCTGTTCCCAAAATCAAGGTTAACAATTGAAAAGGATTCCAGCTAAGACACTTTAACCACTCTCAATGGTCTCATGAAGAAAAAAAAAAAAGGTAAGCAGAGAAATAACAGTATAAATTCCAAGTAACAAAGATAAATGCATTGGCCTGACTGACAGACTGATGGTGAGAGATGCTTCACTTCTAGCCTGTGTTTCAGTGTTTGCTTCTGGCCTTAAGCATCCAAAAGTAAATCAAGACTGCCTGAGGGGCAGTTGGGATGTTCTTTTTCTCCAAAAGCCCTGTCTTTCCTTCTGCCCTGCGCATGTCCATAAGCATTTGGAGGCTTTGACTGCAAGTGGAGGGTTTTGCAGAGATGGCAGTGCATATGTATTTGTAAAGCTCCATGGCCTCAGCCTTCCACTACTAGATCTAGTGGTGGGCAGATTTGGCCAACCATTAGCAAAAGGGAGGGTCTGCCAAAACACTACTAGGGGGCTCTTATTGATGTATGTCCTTTTTATTAAGTCTTACAAAGAAATGAATTTTGCAGGGTGCTGACCAGAAGCTTGAGAAGACTGGACACGTCCACTCACACCACTAACGTAAGCAGCAACAATCAACACCATGGCTAATTGGCTTCCCAGCCCACTGCTTATCCCTCCTGGTAGGTAAGGCTCTCCTCCATCCTCCTGCTATTACCCTGTTCTGAATTTCACTTCTGGGGTCTGGTTTGTGAACAAGGATTGCATCATTCCATCATAAGAACAGTTAATTAGGAATGAAAACCCAACCAAATCAATTACAACAAATCGAATTTACTCTTAGGATAAAAATGCAGCAATGACAATTGCAGTGAAATATATGAGAAAGCTGTCTTGCCAGCTCAGTATTTATAATGGTCAGCAGCCACTGTAAATTCCCCCGTACAACAGGAAACAAACAGCACGTGTGAAATGATCTCATCTCATCAGGCTGCAGATTTTATGAGTGGTTCTGTTGGTGCTTATCTTCAGACATGTAGATAGATCTACTGCACATAGTGGGCTTTGGTTCCGGAGACAGTAGGAAGAGAGTAATGGCCAGTCTTCGCGAACGAAGAACCGGGGAAGGTCTTTACACCTCCCAGCCTGCGCATTGGATTTTTTAGGTGAGTTCCAGTGTGCGCGGAACTGAGCCCACCCTTTAATCCTAAGGTTCAT
>JAYRBT010000139.1:17921355-17981429 GCA_036023395.1 Myiotriccus ornatus
CCCACCCTTTAATCCTAAGGTTCATCTGCCGGGGCCAAGCAAGCTTGGACGGTGGCAGTGAGGTCCTCAGGAAGTAGTAGGAAGAGAAGAGCCCTGCATAAAGGCAGAGGGACAAAAAACACCCAAACAACAAAAAACAAACAAACAAAACAGAAAAAGAAAAGGAAGAAGGAAATTGACAGGGGGGAAAAAAAGAGAAAGAATTAAGGGGCAAAAAGATCCCTTTGTTTTGTGTTTTTTATTTCAGTTTGTTTCATGTCCCCCCCCACCCCCTGTGAATGAGATGTACTGACCCATACTAGCACCACTTCTGCAAGCAAACTGTGTCCTTGGTGTTCTCCCACTTGCTTGGGAATCATCCAGAAGGCCAAAGCAGCCCATCAGCATGGAACTGTGGAGGTATGCCCCTGTATGCTGCTGTAAGCCTACACATGTGACTGATATAGCCCAGAGGTCACACGTGAAGTCTGAGAGTGTGAGAGGCCCCAGCAAGGTTTGTGATGTGAGGGGAAAGGGAAAGCTCAGGTCTGAGATGGAAATTAACATTTTGGAGAACCATGATCTATGATGAAGGAAACAGAGCCTGGAGGTGATAGAGAAGATGGGAATTCACCACTGCTGTGAGCCATAGGTATTGACTGGAATGGATAACAGGCTACAGAATGTACTGTAGAGCTTCAGAGTTAGGTCTATGCTCAAAGCAATGCATAGTATGAGGTATGGGTGGTACAGATGCCCACTGTTTAGGTCCCATGTAGGCTTTCATTCACACAGAAATACAAGCATCAGGAGGTAAATTAAAATAAAATATTTTAAGTACTTTACAGATCTTTGAGGGTGAAAAATTCCAACAATTAGCCATTTTCAAGTCCATCTGATTGTTGACTTCCCAACTGCCCCTCCTCTTAAGGAATAAAAGGCAAAGAAAGACAGAGAAGAGATGAGCAGATCTCCCTGCAAGAAACAGGTGAGTTTGGGCAGTGGTGGGCGTACAGGGAGAAAGGAACAGTAGAAAGAAAGCAGACTCTTGCAAAGGGGCTGAGGTGGTGCTGGAATGCCAGGAATGGCTGTGGGGTGCTGGTGCAGAAACACTGGAACTTATACTGGCAGATATGATAGCTGAATGAAAAAGGGTTGTGTTACCACAGGGAATTTCTGAAGCTTTTTATCAGTGGTGTGTTCTTAGCAGCACTGGAAATATGGCTAGACTGGAGCAGACGACAGCAAGCATAAATCAGCGGAGGGCAACTAATTAACAACAGTGAGGGACACAGACCGGCATTTCAGCTGTTGTAAGGTGCTGTGGTTGTTCTAGTCAGGGGGTTGAGACACGGTGATGAATTGATATTATTTCAAAAGTTTCCTTGCTTTTCTTCATATGCCTGCTAGGATGGTCTGGTCTGACCTCTCTGACAGACCCTCTGAAAAGTAAATGGCTTTGAGGGGCTCTGCCTATGTGGAGGGGAAAATAATCTTTCCCTCTATAGAAAGACTCTGAAAAAGACCTTTTTTTTTAAGCCTGTGTGTTGAGGATATGAGGCAGCTATGAAATTGCTTTCTATGGTTGACTCCCTCCTGTCCCTCCCTGATCCAAACTGGTCAAATTCAGACACATTTAAGTGAGGTGGCAGATGCCTTAGGATAGTGGTTTCATGAGACATGGGGCCCAAGTAGAGTCAGGAGACCAGTGCTGAGCTTTCTTTGAAGCAAGTGCCTTGTTAGATACCAAAGAATCAAGTCTCTCCTTCCCAGACAGGAGTAGTGGAAGATCTGCTTTCCTAAGGGAAAAAATCAGGATTAAAAGGAGAATGGTGGAAAAGGTGTGGGGTCATTTTCCCCAGAGTTTTTTCCCATGTCTGAGGGAGGGTGAGAAAGGATGCATGACTTTCCTTGAACACTAATGCCTAGGAGCCTCAGAAAAAGCTCTCATTTAATTTTTTGTTTACACTTCAGATGGCCACAGCTTTCAGGCGCTTTTGAGCATCCCTTAAAGAAATGTGTTTATTAAGGACAGGTTGTTTTACAAGGTTGCTTGTTTGGGTTTTTTTGTGAGATAGGAAGGAGAAATGTTCAGAGAATGAGATATGCTGGGGATTTTAAAGAACAGTTGGACTGAATGCCAGCAATGATCACAAGTGCTGTTTCTAAACATAAATGTTTGTAGAAGAACTTCAGACTAATAAACACAAAGTGCTTGTTTGTTTCTTTTTTATAAACAAAGAACACTGAAGGAAAATTAGCATGATTGGAGAAAATATGGAGAAGAACTTGAACAGCTTGCTGCAGTAAATGGATTTTGTCAGTTTTAATGTATGTGCCAGTGACACTTCAGGTATAAATGAGGACTTGAGAAGCTCTTAAATCTGAAGATGGAAGCTGATGAAACGTGATATTCTTCCTGTATTAAATTAGGCTTAGCAACTCCTAGGTGATCACTTAAACCCTATCTGATCCATCATTTCCATGTCTTAATAGTCCTTAATTTCTCCAGGTATTTTGAAGGAATTGATTGCTATTGTCACCTTCACTGTTTTTTTTTTTTTTTTTGTTGCGTTAACGTTGTTAGCTTTGGATCCAGGTAAAAATCAAGATCTCTGCGTGAAGATAAAAAATGACCATATTTCGCAAACATCAAATAAATAGAGAGAAACCTCATCTTTAGGGTAAACATTTCAAAGTAATTTGATAATAATTCTCTTTGCTAAAACAAACAAACAAGCCAACTCAAATATTGTATTACATGCATGTTGCCTCTGCATGATACTTTTATGGAGAACTGGTTGCTGAAGATTTTCCAGGCTTACTCTAAGTTCAGCTGTTTGGGTTTCACTGATTGTGAGATCTTTTGTTTTTTCACAGATATTTTCTTTGCATTCATAACACTATTCATGACTCTAAGGAGAGACAGGGAGGGCGTAAATATCTGGTACAACCTAAATGAGTTCACTATTTGTTGGTACAGAATAAAAGCCTGAAGATTTTCAGCATGCAGTGAACAGATCAATGTGCATTAGAAGCAGAAAGAGCCTCCCTGGTTATCCAGGCTCATCCCTGCAGGCTGTGAGTGATTCAGATACCTGTCCTTCTCGCTGGAGTTATTTTTCCCCCTCTTGCAATTAAGCCAGGATACAGGACTATTTGAAAGCACAACATTTTTTCACTGATTTATGGAGACAAATGCATGCAGGTTGATTGAAAGTGTTTTTGGGTAGGCTCCTTGGGCTGCAGGTGCTGTACAGAGATCACAGTTTGCCCTGTTTAATGCCTTCTCCCACCTGGACATCACTGTATCTTTTGCCCTGCTTCAGCCAAGAGAAATATGGTTAGCATAGAAATATGGTGGCTATTCAAACTGTGCTGAGCTGCAGTATTGTCTTTTCTGAGACTGCCCAGGGAATACTCATCTCATCTGAGTGGCTCAGTTGGCAGGTGTGGAGGTGGGTAATCCACAGCAGGGAGCAGCAGTGGCTGCCCCGGTGGGGAGAAGGTGTGTAGGTGAAGGGCTGTAACCTTTCCAGACATCAGAGCTTCTGCCAAGAACTGATATGCGAATAGTTCCCAGTGCTATGGCCATGCCCATCCTTCTTTTGAGGCAAACAACAGTTCATGCCCAATACGAGGCAATTTTTCATATAAGAATACACAAATCTACTAGTCAGGAGGACAAAGGGAAACTTTCCCTATCAAATCCTTACCTAGCAGCAGAACCTGTCTAAGGCACTGGCCTACTGTCTCCAGAGAAGTTTTCCTCCTGCTCAGCCAAATAAACACAGGGGTAATTCCAGTGCAGTGCTAGGGCCATTGTTTAGATCTGAAGCACTTGTTATTAGGCCCTTTAATTTGGATCTGAATATGTGGCTGCCCATTTAGAAACTACAGACTCTTTGGCCTGGTCTACCTCTTATGAAAGATAATTGCTTCCCCCCACCCACTAGCTTTCTTATCCCCGAATATCGCTGTCTTCCAGGAGAACTGGTTGAAATTTTAAGTTGCTGAAAATGAAGAATGAGATACTTCTGCTGCTTGGCACAGGCTGTGGCTTTCTGCCCAACTTATGCTTTATGCTCCCAAGGGAAGTTGCAGCAGGTATCCTTTGACTGTGTGACAGAGGGATGGGAGAGCTGAAATGCTCTTTGGCCTTATGAATCCCACTGGAGCGCCAAAGTTAACTGAAGATTTTCACCTTGCACTCTCTGTACACAGCTCTTCTAGTGCTGTAGAGAGAGCTTAAAGCTGGGCTAGATGAACTGAGTTTATGGAGAGTCAAGATTTAATCTGAGCCCAGCACAGGGCACACGAGCCACATTCTTTGCTCTGTAGCCCATTGCTAATTACTAGAGCCATTCACTCCTCCTAAGCTACTTATTAAAATTATTATCTTAGAGCTCCTCTGTTACAGAGTAGTCCTAGGAGAAGTCTTTTATTTGCAGTTGCTTAACTTTAACAAACAAATTACCTGTCCCTGCTCTTTGCAGTGATAATCTAACAGCAAGGACAGCATTTGCCATAAACTAGTTCTGTGCTGGTTGCTTTCAGTAAGACTTCTATCAGATTAGAAGATGAAATGAGGTTTTGCTCTGCCAGCAGGAGGTAAAAGAAACTGGCTTGTAAACAATGAACAACTATGCTGGGAATTAACTTCCAAGGAGAGGACAAAGTCTTCCAGAATATAACCAGATGGAAATTAGTGCCAGGCAAATGTATAAAGTTTCTCACAACCACATCCAAGTCAGCCAGAATGCTTGATTTCCCTTGTCCATTTTGCAGTTGAAGTAGAAGTTTGTGCTTTTTTTTCCAGCAAAATTTTAATGTGTTAAGTGCCTGTTCTATATAAGCACATGGATTTTATGGCCTTCATGGTATTACGGTTGCTTCTTTTTTTTTTTTTTTTCTGTTTTAAGAGTGAAGGAAAAAGGAAAATTGTGAAGAAGGAGGCTAATTAGAGAAAATGGGCTTAATTTGGAAGCCACAGGTACCTCTTTTATAAGCTTTTGTTGAGCTTGTGCCCACAGTAAATTTATACAAGCTTTGGATAGATGGTAAATCTCTGTTTTCTATGGCCTGCTTTAAATGGGGAGCTTTCAGCACTACTTTACTGACAGCTAAGGGCAGAGATGAGGTAATAAAACCAACAAGTCCTGGGAAATGCCCGCTCAGCTGGGAGAAACATTTCCTTGGATTCCTTGTTTTTCTGGATTTGTATGAAATAGCTTTTATTGTTTCAATAAGACACATGGTAGCTAAATCTCTGTGGGTTTAAGAAGGGCTGTTATGAGGCTTGATTCCTCAGCTCTCTGCTGCCTTCTGTCTTGCCAGTCCAGCATTTCTGAGCTTTTTCAAAAAGACTGTCATTTGTTATCACAGTTTCATCTTGCCTGTTCTGGCCAGCCTAATTCTGGAAGGTTTCCTCGAAGAGAATTGAATGCTGATCGAACTGAACCGCCCCAACTGAATGAAGCGTGACCTGTATACACCTCTCAATTGAATGGGAGTCAGGTGAATTACTATTAAAACAGTAGAAATCAAAGTAATGCAATCACATTTACAAATTGTAGTTGTATTTGATGGAGGTATCTAATTAGACGACCAGAATGTAGTGTTGTGGCTTGCACAGTGCTGAGGCCGAGCACGAGCAAACCCCAACAGCCCCACTTTTCAGCAAGATCAGTTTACGCTGAATGTGAGATGGGTTTATGGGTTCCACTCTGGCACAGGCTTACCAAAGAGGGCTGCTGGGAGCAGGTCAGGTTGTAATGTCCCGCTATTGCTAGCCCCAGTTAGGGACAGGAATAATCTGCCATGGTCTGAAACCTCAAACCAAGGCTACCTCTTCGCCCACCCTGTCCAAACTATATAGCAAGCTTGACCTAGAGAGATGAGAAATACCTTTCACTTGCAGGAGCTTCAGCTGGATGGTGAACGGCCCAGGACGGTGGATGGCCCAGCATATGTTTCTGCCTAGACCTCAATTTCTTAGGAAGAAGGCCTGCTAAGGCTCTTAGCTGATACCATCACAGTCTAGTAGCTCTGGAATTAACATTTAGAGAGCCTCAGTCAGGCCTCTAGTGTTACCCTAATAACTAACACATTAGCAGCTCTGCAAATCCATGTGCAAAGCAATTGCCTGCCTAAAAAGCATTGTGAAAATCCAGTGACATATGTCTTGTGGTACATATGCAAGAGCTAAGACGCAATTAGTGAATCTTTAGTGAATCTTTTCATCCTCATACCTAACTGAAATATGGAGGAAACTACACCTGCTGGGTAAGAATACATGGCTTGATTGAAAAGGGTAAGAGATTTCTGTGTGGTTTGTGTTAAATTTGTTATACCTCTTAGCAAATGTGCAGGAGTTGCAAGGGAAAAAAATCTTGGCATAGGATGGAGATGGACCAACTTCCCCCCTGCTCCCCGCCATCTTGTGCCAGGGAAGGACTGGAAAGTTGTTTCTGTCTGGAAAAGAGAAAAACCAAAACAAAACAATTCAAAGTCCATATCCCTGCTAAATATTGAAGTTGACTCTCATCATTAGGTTGGCAGTAGTACCAGCCCCCAAGTAAATCTGAAAGCTGAAGAAAAGCCCTGCCACTGAACTTCAGCTCTCCAGTGGTATGAAGGACTGGATCAGAATGGCTGTGCTTCCCTGAGACAGCAAGGGTGGCAGTCTTCCCCACGAAGAAAGAGGTTTTAGCACGGCACTGATTTTATTAAAGTACTGGGCTCTTTCAAAAAAGTCTACAGGTCAGGCTTGAGCCTGAAAAGCAGATGTATTAGACATAAATGAAATAGGATAGGAAAGAGCTCAAGAGTAACAGATAGGCTGAGCCCATGCTCCAGAGGCAATTCAAGAGAAAGGATCAGATTGGAAAGTTGAATGAATTAAGACCTCTTGGACATGCAGAAAAAAATTGAGTCAATCAATATAGATATTTCTTCTTTTGAAATAAAAATTGAAATGATAAATTAACATTTCCATACCTTTAAAGAAAAACAACAGCTTCTCTGGCAGTTTCGTTTTGGTGTTTTGTTTGTTTTTTTTTTTTAAATAAAAGCTTTTCATCTGAGCACAGCATTGTAACTTCTGTAATTCTGAAAAAAGCACTTGAGGAAATGTTTGTAAGGTCTCAGCAGACTCAAGGCAAGATTGATTTGGGGAAATGACAAATGGCCATTAATTCAGGAAACTCTGTCCCTTTAATGAAATGACTTAAAGAGCAGCACAGGAAAAGATGATCAAAGGCGGATCCTTTCTTAGTAACTACAAATGTGGAGAAGAGATAAGAAGAGTGAACAAGTGTCTGATTGCCTTTTACAGTGAGATTATTACTGTGTGTGATCATTAGATATGAATGAGGTCTTTTAATCACTGCAGCTAGGTCTGGTCATTGCCCATCGGCTGAATTCTAACAGAGGTGTTAGTGTAATTTATTTAATATTAATAATGATATTCTCTCCCTCACCAAATAACTCACTATCTGTTTTGACTTGCAGACCTAGCAGAGCAATAGGATGATGCTGTTTGTCAGCTTTTGGCCACTGCTTTTAGCTAGTGAATGAATGATGACACCCTTACCACTTCGAAATTTCTGCAGAGCAGCAATTTACAATTTTCTCATTGAGCTACTTCTGTGTAAATTTCATCCGTTATCCCTCACTTTCTTTAATTGTGCATTTGCTATGAGACACTTTGTGAAAACTTGAATCCTGAGCCATGCTTATATCCCAAGGGTGAGGCTCAAGTTTGATGTATATAGCCACAGCTTGTGGAGTCATGGGATTACACTGCTATTTATGTTCAACTTTGAGGAGCTACAGGTCTCATGTCTGTGCTGGGAGCCTTAAAAAAATCAGCATATAAATAAGCAAATTATTTATTCTCAAGATTCCAGGCAACCTGCAACAAAATCCTAAAGTGGAAATAGCCCTCTGCAATTTTAATAATATCTCAAAACAAAGAGGATATATTGGAGGAGGAGAAGGAGGAGATGAGGCAGTTTCTGATCTTTAGTACCTGAGATGAAAACAGTAATCTGGGCTAGTAAAAGAACATACTTAAGGCAGTGGAAATAAAGCTGGATACCAGCCCTGCTGTAAGCTGACACCAAAGTGGCAACTGCATTTCCAAGCCCCCAGCAGCGTGGCCCAATGTGAAATGCAGATATAGGAACTTTATGTAATCCTTGCTGATTCAGCTGTACCCCTAAATGACTATGTTGTCTCACAGTTTAATTTACCATCATAGGCTGCTGTCCACAGATGGTAACTACTGTTGTCTCAGGGACTACTGGATTTCTGGGTGCTATGGGGCCCTGTCCCATTCTCAGCTTTCCACTTTGCTGCTGCTCAGACATTCCCTACAACTGGCTACTCCAGCATCCTATGTCAGTGTGTATTTCCATATGTGGGAATTTCTGATGCATATGACAACATAAATGTCTTATGCAGCCGTCTCTTGGGCCTTTGATAGATGACAGACGTGGTGTTTATTAATCTTTTATCCAACTGCTATTCAATTTCATTCTCAAATGCCTCATTACATAATTTTCACAGCCACACTAATTAGACATGATATTTCTCATTGTTTCCAAGCATCACTTCAGCCTGTTAAACTTCACTGCAAAATGTCTCTCTCATCATCCCAATCTCACTGCTGCCTTCCCTGCAGCTACCTTCAGTATTTCTCGCACTTCCCAGTCCTGACTGAGCACCAAACTTGTTGAATCCACCTCTGTCCTGCAGTGGAAGTGAGAGAGATAATGGACATTGTCTCTGCATTATTGACATTTGACATTTTGTGATAACAGCTCCCTCTATCAGCTACCAGAAGGCACTGAATAATAATAAAACTGAGAAAAGGACCATCCCCCTTAAAAAACCTGCAAAATTATCCCAATAAAATCAGTAGTGAGATCTAGTTTTAAAATAACACACATCCTAGATACAAATAAAATACAGACCTCTATTGACATCCAGTGGATGCCAAATTCACTCCACACTGTGGCGTGAAGAGTGACCTTAAAGCATGATCTGTTGCTTTTCTTAGGGTAGTGCTCATCATGTATGAATCTTTTGAAGCACCAGTCTGGAAAGTTAATATGCTGTGAAAGAAACACAGTACATAAGTGTTCAGTTGATTGAAGGTGAAGAAAAAAGAAATTACGGTATTCTGGATACTATTAATTAAAAGGATTATTGGCAGCAGTGGTTTCCGAGGAGGAATTTCCAATCTGAATTGAACAATCAAATATATTGGTGGAGAGAAGTGCTGTTTTATCATAAAAATTGAAAGCTGCTCCCTTGTTTCCCTTGCTTTACCTGACAGTTTGCTTTTGCCTCCAAAGATAATTGTGTTATTTTGCATGGATGTACAGAATAGTTGTACTGCTGAGCACAAAGTTGCCATATAGGTATGCTAAGTACTCACAATATAAAATACCATATATGCTAGAACCCTCTTTATCTTGTGCCATAAATCAACTACTTTTCCCTCCAGATGAGAGCAGAAAGTAATTATTGTGGGAAGTTCCCTTGTGATCTCAGAAATTGTAGTCATATTGCAGCATTTGAAACCAGACTTTGTATTGTGAATGTATTTTTCTTTCTGAAGTCAAAACCATTCAATCTGAATATATAAGTAATAATTATTTCCCCACTGATGATGTTTTAACACATCATCTCTGAGCTACGTACATGAAAGTAGAACTGGCAAATTGATTGAGATGTGGCAAGCCTCTACAGTGTTGAAAACTACAATCAACCAAACAAAAAAAGTTGCTTTAAATGTTTGCCCTCACATAAAGTAGGCTGCATTAGAACTGGACTTCAGTCTCTGTGTTGCTATTATTGAAGCCATTCAGGAAAGTTAGAGATCTAAATCTATCAGAGAGTTTTGGAAGCCCCAAAGAATTTCAAAAGTGTGAGGCTTAGCTCAGACCCAGCTCAGGCCTTTGTGTTGTTCGTCCACCCGTGGAGAAACTCAACTTTAGACGCAATGAAATGGCTCTGTTGTATGTTGACATCAGGAACCGAAACAGGGAGGGCTTAACCTGGGAGTTCCTGTGCATTAACCTACAGGGCATTGTGCTGGTCAATGCAGCAATGCCATGTACGGAGTCTACAGAAGAAAACACTTCAATGCAGACTCTATAACAAGAGGGCAGGGAAAAACATTTATGGTGTGATCTCTGTATATTGCAGTGTTCAAAGTGAGGAAGGCAATGGGACGTGTGTTTCTAATCTTGAGTTTCTGTTGTAGTCATTTTTGTGTGTGTTATTGGGACAGCTTGAAGGAAAAAAGTGGGTGATATAGTGTATGTGAATGTCACCTGCTACTAGGATGCTGGTTTTGTTCTCGCTTTCATCTCTTGGTAATTTTCCTTTTACTTTATTCAACGTGGTTTTACATGTGCTTTTCACATTCTGCAACTTAGGTCTAGCACAATTTGAGTTCTAGTTCTTGATCAAAAATTTTAGTCACGTCCAGCTCGCAGCAACTGATATTATTCCTAGTCGCACTTATTATTATAACTCCATTTATTCACATTTTCTAATTAACTGGAAATAAAAGTTTCTTCTCTTTCCTTGTAAAACCCCTAAGAGGTGTAGCTTGAGTCTCTATAAAATACATGAAATGAGAAAATAGTTGATCTCTGGATACACCAACCAACATAGTGTGAAATTCAACTCTGTGATGGCAGTGATGTAATTCCATAATTTATTGCTCTTTATACAGATACGATTTTTACCTTTAGTTCTGTTCTAGTAATGCCAAAATCATGTTCTACTTTCTCTTAATGGAATGGCTAACTTTCGGATTAAGCTGTGTTTTTATTAATAAAAATACTGATGCTTGATTTTGAGCAGTAGGGTCTGGGAATTGCTGCAATAGCAGACAAAATTTCCCCTTCCTGAAGAAATACTGCTAATGTTTAACTTTTGGAAGAAATTCACCCAGCAATGAGTAGTAAGAATGAAATGAATAAACAACATGAAATAAAATTAGTCAAATGAAACTAATCCATTAAAAGTAGAAGGTAGGAGTAAAACACTTCTTTCATGAGTTTTTGAGCATGTCTGAACCTTCCCCATGGAGCTGTGAGCAAAATGGGTGTGGATGGAGCGGGAGGCTGGGAATGTTGCTTTTACACATGCTCAGTTCCCAAAGGCTACAACTCATCCTGTTGTTATGCCTGGAAGATGCAGTCTCATTCCCAAATTGGCAATATTTCCTCTTGGAATACAGAATGAAGTTTTTCAATAATGTAAAAAGGAAATTAATTTCAGGTCATTTCAACTCAAAACCATACAAATGGAGCCCATAAGGATCAGGGTACTTCTAGCAGAGCTCTTTTGCCTAGAGGTTATCCACATAACAAAGCTCATCAGACCTTCCACTGAAATTCTTATTTGTGGATGTGTAAATTGTGAGAAGTAGAATTGATGAAGTCTTATTTCCTGTGATTTTTTTTTAACCTTCTCTCAGGCTGTCCTGCATTATAAATAAGTTAAATTAGGTTCCTTCCAGACCTCTCAAAGGCCCTGATTCAGCTAAGGCGTTGCCCCTGCTGATTGCTTCACCTGAACATACTGATGATCAGCCAGTGATCCCAGTGGGAGGAAAAAATACTGAATAGCTCTCACACAAGTGCATAACACATTATAAGGTCTGTATTAATGCTGAGAACAAGGGTCTCATAATGAAAAAGCTCCTTGGTCTCTAAAACATGGGACTGCTTCCTAACCAGTTCTCTGTCTCCTGTGGACTTTCAGATGATTGGACTAATCTAGGATTTTTGTTCCTTCTCTGGCACCACCAGGTAAAGTGAAATACCCTTTGATACTATTTGATGCAAAGGAGGTCATGTCTGAATTAACTCCATAAATCCAAATATAGCAAATGAATCAAGTCTGCTCTAAAAGAAAGTTAGGTATCAGTGCTCTTAGCAGTTAGCTTTTGTTGCTGATAATAGCACTTTGGATTTTAATGTGATTTCTGCATCCTGCAGTGTGTTTTTTTTTTTTTTTTTAAGTCTCTACTATAGTTTCTTGCTCTTTTGTCTCTCTTAAGCTAAACCCTTTGGCCTACACAAATGATTTGAAGATTTCTGATTAGTGTATGTAAGCCCACAGTGCTACTGTTGCTGTATGCCCTTGCAAAATGCTCCTGAAAGTTTGGTTTAACTTGAAGTTCTTCAATGTTAACCCTTCTGCTATTTGCTGTTAAAGTGACTGTTGCTGCCTTCAAGGCAGAGACAGTTTCTTGCTGGGGCTGGAAATCGGAAAAGAGACAGATTTTCTGTTTGTGTTCTTTTTGCCTAGACCTCTGTCTACCCCGAAGTTATTCTTGATGTCTTTGCTTATTTTTCACTATACTTTGACTTCCCCATCACCTTGCTTGAAAGCTGCAGGTATTGTCTGTATGTTCTCCCAGAATTTCAGCTTTCTTCACCCTGGCTACCAGTCCACTTTGACATTTAAAACTACTTCTTTTTCTTAGCCTTGTCAATGTCTGTGACTGGTTGCCTCATTCCTCTTCACAAGCTCTATGAGCTAGTGATTAAGTGAAGGTAACTGCCATAGGCTTTAGCTTTGTCTGTTTTATGGAGAGAGAGGTAGGGGATGCTGGGTTCAAAAGGAGGATGAGTGTACCATAACCTGAGATTAACTTCATCCAGAATATGTTTTTCGTGATCTGTTATTGTGATAATTCAGTCTATAAGCCCTATCTGAGCTGCCTGAAGTGGAGGAAAGTGCTCCTGATCTCTGCCCTTTCAGAATCCCACCTTGCCTAGCACATCATACTGGGAAAGTTCGATGTTCATCCAGGACGATGTTCATCCACTTCTGGGCCAGAGCCTTAACAATGTGCTGGCAACCTGATTGTGTCTAATCAGTAAACCCCTACAACAGATGAAGGCTCAGTGGAGCTGGTCAAGGCCAATATGCCTATGAAACTCAGGGACCAATGCAGGCTGTGACTGACTGCAACTATTGCCAAAAAAGCTGCCTTCATGTCAACACAAAAGCCACCAGAAGGTGGCCTTTGGTTTAGTTAAATAACTATAAACAGCTGAGTGGATCAACAGGTGGTGTAAAGGTTTCTCCCAAACCTCCTTGAGAGGGACTGTCTCCCTGTAGGGGACCAGCACAGTGAGAGGCCTGGGGGGAGTGGGGAGGAGTGAATCAGCCCAACATACAGTAAACAACTAGAAAAACAGTTTGGAAGAGTTGAATGGGTTTGAGCTGGCTTCAACACAGGTATTATTTAGTTCCCGGTGATTGGGGATGCCTGGTGTCATGACAGTTGGCATATTACAGAGACTGTAGTGGGGATCATGTTGGTATTGTGACTGGGCTGGGTATTACAAATGCAATATTTTACTAAGTGTAATGTACACTTGTATTATGTTTTCAGTATATTTTGTATTATTCCACTAAATCAGAAATCTCATGCAATATCAACTATATTCAAACAAGCACATTTGAAATGAAACATTACATCTTCCATGTGTGGACTATCTAAAAGAATCTAGTCTCAGAGAAAAAAAAAAATTAAAAATCAGAGATATTGGACTCTGCCAGTGATGGGGAGACAGTCATGAAACTTGAGAATTCAAGCTTATTCTTGCTTCTGTCACTGAACTACTCAATAACCTCAGGCATGTCACTTTGCTTCCCTTTCATCTTGTGTTTTTAACTCTTGGTTTGTCATAGAAAAATTTTGACAATATCCCAGGTATTCCCTAAACTGGCCTAGCTAATTTGATTATATTTCTAACCTGCATACCGTAGGGAAACAGAAACGTAGCAATATAAAAGTACCTATATCAGCACAGTTGAACTCATATGAGGACTTACGCTAGCCTGGCTAATGTAGGCTAAAGTCATATTTCTGAGTGATGTTTCCCAAAGCCAGTCTCTACTGTGTAGCAGTAGTGTCTAGGATAGTAACACCGAGTATGTGCTGTTTGCCACCCTCTAGATTATATGCTTTTTGTTCAGAGGGCTGTTTAGGTAGCAAGAGGCGATCATACCCTTCCCACCTGATCCCCTTGAACCTGCAGGTCCTGCTGCTGTCATGCTCGACAGCTTCCTTCTCCACGGTCACCTTCTCTAAGTATATGGACTTTCATCTTGCCACCAGAGGTTATGTGCAAGGTTGAAGTTGTGGTATTGCCAGTCAGACCTGTTGCTGACACCTGCCAAAGCAAAGGTCACTCCATTTGCTGTTTTCTTTTTGCCTATATGCCCTGCAGGGCAAGATCGAGATTTAGTCTTAATGAATTCACACTGATCTCATTCTGGAATGGTCTTGATTTCCTGATGGTAATGAATCAAAACAAAAATTTAGTCTCTAACCCCATGCAAGACGAGGTACAGTAGACTTCTTTTACTTCCCATTGAGGACAAGCTAAAATCCATATCACATGGATAGGATACCTATTTAATTTAATGGGGAAAGCTAAGCAGGGCTGTGCTTAGGGTGAGAACAAGAGGCTTGCACAGACAAGCCTGGGAATGCGCACAATTCAAGGTTAAATATGGAGCATTCCTTCAAGGGCAGACATACAATGTTAATTAAAACACTCAAAGTGATTTTGTGTAAGCAGGAGGACAAAGGGGCACCAAGTTCTCTTACTTTGTCTTTGGGTGATACAATATAGTAAGGGGATACCTACTAGAAACTTATAATTGAAGGTCTCTGCAGTATATATGAAGGTTCTGCTGAGCTTCCTGCATAATTCTCAGTGAAAGGAGAGGAAAAATTCCTTTGAAAATACAGGAGGTGGTGCATCTGTCCTTTTTGTGTGCTAGAGCTCCAGCAGAGCTGCTGAGTCCTGATGTCATTGTCATACTTGAAGTACAGCATGATCAAATGAAATATGCAGAAACCAAGCACAGCCTTAGGTTCATTTCAATTTAAACAAACAAATAAAAAACTGTAAGGGTTGACCAGGTGGTTGGACATGGCACAGGGAAAACAGCACAGAGAATAAAGCAAAACTTTCATTCAGGAATTTGAGGTACCCTGAAGGTACTATGTGGTAAAAAGGACGGATATTATTTGACCCAAGCTTATGGACCACCTTCTGTGGTGGCCTCTATGTTTCAGATGGTACAGAGTATGTTATCCAGAGCTGTCTGCTCTTTCAAATTTATTGGTATGGATGGATGTGGGTGCCTGTAAAGAATCTCTGTTGCATCTGTTAGGGCTGTTTGTGGCTGCCTATGTTCATCTATTCTGAAGAAGGAAGGCATACAGAGTCATTTGCATCTGCCAGAACATACCTAATTGTAGCTGTGAACTGATCTCCCATCACTGGTACCGACCCAGCAGATGCAGTCTCTCTGGCATCTTTGAGGTCAGAGGGAAGCATGTGCATCTGGTGGACTCCTTGGAGGACCTCTGTAAAGCCTTGCCATCTTCCTGTGTTCCTCCTTCCTGTGTGCTTGCATCCTGTGCTCTGCATCCTTGCAAATGCAGAAGGTACAGCTGGACCTGTGGTAATGAGCAAAAAGTGTATCTTGTCCAGGTAAAAACTGATCTTAATGTTTGGCCTGCTCCCCCACTACACTCTCCAAATCTGTGGTTTAAAAGAATTGTTTCTGTCTCATATTCCTGTGCTCTGGTGAGCTTTCTTGTCCACTAGTCTTTCTGCACCAGAATTTTGTCTTTGATCTTCAACAGAAACTGGATAGAATAATTAACATATCAAAACAAATAGGCTTCTTTTATTATCTTTTCCCCTCAAGTCAGTTAACTTGGAGCTTTTCCAGGAGCAGAAGCTCCTCCAATTATTACATCTTTTTATGCTGATCGAGGTCTCCCATCTTTTGTAATAGGATGGAGAGCTGGGAATAGAAGAATATTGTTCCTACCAATTTTTATTTGATCTTCTCTTCACCACACTGCCACTGAAAGACTTCCACCACCCCTGCAGTTGGCTGCAGTATAAAGTCACTTGCTGCTCACAGTGCACTGCTGTTCTTTCTCAGTTTTTCTGCATCTTTTTTTTTTTTTTCTAGATGCTCAGCAATGGGTAGAGTTGGTTCAGCCCAGGAAGTTGCTGGGCTGGAAAACGAGAGGCATTACTTTATCCCCTAAGGACAGAGAGGATAAGGACATTTGTTTCCAGTCTTTTCATTTAGTGAGTCTCTACCCAAGAAGAATGTAAGGAACAAAACATAATGTCATCCTCTGTTCTCATACAGAGGGTTTTTCTCCTGAAGCATAGCAATAGGAATTAGCCTAGAGAAGACTGATAAAAAAAGAGGACAAGATGCTGTGAACTGCCAAGTCCCCTGTTAGAGTTGCTGGCTTTCAGGATTTTATGATGCCTCAATAGTTGAAGGTCAGCTCACTGTTCCATCTTCTTAAGGCAAGTGTTTGAGTGAGGCTATGAGCTTTCATGTTTAAAACAAGGCAGCTCTCCCACATCCACACTTTCCAACCTGCTGGCTGTGTAAGAAGTGGTAAAACCTGTTTTCCTGGTACCAGAGACTTCAAAACTGCTGGGCATTTTTAAATCACATGCTGCTGATCCTCTTTCTCCAAGTGAAATAGGAGCACTTGCCACTTTGTAGACAATGGGAGTCTTATCACTGCTGTGTTAAAAGCAGAGTTGTGCCAAAGCTGAGCTGTTTTGAAAATCCTTCCTTGAGTTCCCAAGCTTTAATCTCCTGGTCTTGCAAGTAAAGCCTATACATTCTTTAAGCTCCTGTCTTGCATTAAAAGAAGTGAACATTTTTAGTAAGCTTGTGCCTCAAATGTGAAGTGATATGGGGATAAACAAGAAAGGCTTACATGGACTTGGAAGTCACCCTTTAGTTTTTTCACTGCATTGTTATAGGAACAACAATCTGCCCTTTGTGTAGTCAAAAATGATCACTATATGCTAGCTAAACTTTAAAGGGGAGAATGTCATGTTGTTTATCTGGAAGGATGACAAGGCTTGAGAAATAATCAGTGACTTGAAAACCCAAAAGTGCAATTTTGTGCATGGTGCCATTTCTAATTTGCATTTCACTGTGTACCAATGGCAAGAAAAAAGACATAATTAGTGCCATAAAGTGTGGACTTCCTAGCCCCTTGAGAAACACAGCAACCCCTTGTAGAGTTTTAGTTGACGTGGTGATATTTAAAAGCAGCAATATAGGATTCTGGAAGCTGTGGTAACTCTTACTGTACAGAGATACTATAATGTAAAAGTACCCTGTGTTGGCTTCTTGACAACAGGGCTTGAATCTAGAGTGTTTGGCTATAAAAGCTACAGGTTCAGCAGCTAAAAGAATTGTTCTGTTACGCAAGCAGATGTATCGGCCTTTACATATTGCCTATCACTCCACTTTGAATGGGGACAACAGCCTCTAAAGCAACCATCCGAGGACGGGAAAAGCAGTAGGCTTTGGTCAGTCTCTCACTGTTGACCTGAAGCTGATGGCCTGCAAATTTCATCAGTTTCTGAGCTCCCAGGGCCCTTTAGTCAAGGCTTTCGAATGGGATGTTAGCTCTGTCAGCTTTGAGAGAATCTGAGGTCATGGAGAATGTGTGGTGGTATCAGAGCTGCCCCACTGGGAACCAGCTCTAATGTGAAAGGCTGTCAGGGGCAGATGGTATTTGATGCCTGACTTCATGTTTCTGTGCGCATGAGAATTACCTGTATTGCCCAGTGCTGCTCTTCCGCAAAACTGCTATCACAGGGTCAGCATCCTGACATACCAGGTAGGTCTTGGGGAGGAAGGCAGTCTGCCAGGCACTGCATCAGGGTGCAAATCTGGAGTCCCACGCTCCTTGTCAAGCTCCCATAGAGGCTTACAGTGTTGTGTGGCTTTCTGCTCTCTGCTTGGATCAGGATTGTATCTTGGCTCCACTGAAATGTGTCAGGCTTTCAGCCGGTGATGTTTGCAGCAGGGATTCCATTTGAGAGTGCTGTGCAAAAATTTACTGGGGCCTTGATCTTGCTCAGAGTTTCTAGATTGCTAAACCAATATAAAGCTTAGTAAGAATAACTCATGATAGCCAGAGTAGCGAAGCTTTCCCACAAAGAGTCCTGGAAGGGATTCTCTGTGAGATACATTTGACTGGCTCTATATACTTTTGCCTAATGCAGAGCTGTGCTTTCTTACCTGTTTCTGGCAGACTTGAGCAACCAGCAAATCAATTTGGGCCCTTAAAACCAAGACTGAACAGATGTCCTTCTGTAGCCAGAGGGAAAACTGCACTGTCTGAGTTGTTGTGGTGTTTCCCAACCTGGGAAAGGTGGTTTTCATTTTTCCAACAGTATTCAAATGAAGCTGAGTGCCATTAGCATATAATTTGTAATTTTTTTCTGACAGCAGGTTATGGTAATGGATAAATGCAGTCATTCCAGATGTTAACACCTATGCCACTCTGAAGCTACAATGACAATTCTAAAAACATCAGATTTCCAGGTTTAGAGAGAAATGATAGCTTAGTATTACTGCATGTTTCTTCTGTTTACTTGTTTCTTTTAGACATACCAAAAATGGTCAGTTGTTCCCAAAAGAACTGAATGAAGCTCTGAAATATTTCCAAACATAGTGGTGGTCAGCTTCATACTGGTGATCCAGTGATTGAAGAGAGTTATTCTGTAAACATTGTAAAGCAATTTTTTGCTTTCATTGGTCTCTTAAGGTACATATTTTACTGTGCAGGTGATTGTATTTGAGTGCTGTTGTCATGGTTGCATAGGTATGGACTTTCCCATTCTGGAAGACAGAGAGGAAACTTAACAGCACATCACTGAGCAGGTAGAATCACACAGGTACACATGCCTGTTGAAGCAGCAGGTTTCTGTTTTAGCTCTTATCTTTTCTCCAGCCCCTCTTCCTCCAGTTCTTCACTCTCATTTAAATCCGTGTTGCACGTTCTCTCTGGGGAGCACCTAAACTCTGCAGCGTTGACCTTAGGGTTGATTTTGGTAAGAGTGTTAAATAAACAGATAAACAGAAGAGCCAGACCAGTGCACAGAGCTTTCAACAGTCTACCTTGTATCTCCCAGCTCCATTCCAGTATAAGACTACACATGGCTTTCTCATTTTTTTTCCTCCTTGCACCACTTCTTACCAGTCTCCTTTTCCTTTGCAATGTTTATCTCTATGAATCTCTAATCCTTTGACTTTCTTTTCTCTTCTGCTTCCCATGGCTTTTCACTGATTTTTTTCCTTTCATTATGTTCATGTATACTTTTACAGGAGAGGACAGGTCAGGAAGCACAGGCTATGTCAGAAGAAGAAGACGAAGGATTAGAGATATTGTGAAGTCCTAGGCCAAACCTAGACCTCTAGAGCTGCAGATACCACTTCTGTCCTCCTGATCCTAGATAGTCTTGAGGAAGCAGCTAGAGGTCATTGAACCAGCAGACTTCTCTGTCACTGTGTGTCATCATGTAATGAAGTACTTGGTGTGTGACAGGGCTGCCAATTATACTGGATCCTTTTGGCAATTTTGTTTTGGCTCTTTGTAACAAAATAAGTGTGACTACAGCAAGACCAATCAAACTTGTAGTGTACTGCGTTGACTTAGGTGAGGTAGTCAGTGAGGGTGCACCAGCAGGGATGCTATCAGCCAAGGTACAAATGCTTTCAGTGAGCTGGATAGCTATTTTTGGTGACTAAGATGGCTGGCCTGGTGTGACTAGCCAGCAAGGCACTTGCTGGTGTCTGAGACAACAAACTGATTCTGCCTGGGAGGTGAAGGAGGAAGAGGTGGAGATTTAGAGCAAGTGCTGAAATCCTTTCTCTCCTAAATTCATACCCAGCTAATGTGCAAAAACCGACTTTACTGCCACTGTGTCCCTGCTGTATCTCTCAAGGCAGCACAAAGATGTTGGCATTTGCTGTAAGGATGCCTCTGCTTTGCTGTGTAAACACATTCCTAATGTCTTTTGGGATGTATCACTTTAAGAGCTTGGTTTTCTTTGGGTTAGCAAAGCAAGTAATGGGAGTAGCTGTGTCCTGCTGACACTTTGAGGAGAATGGAAGGAGACAGAAAGCAATTATTCAAGTTAGAATGCGTGCAGAGCATTTTTATTATTGTTATTTATTGTTTTATGGTCACGCAAGTAGTGCTGTACTTCGGAGGAGGCAAAACGAGCTGTTGGCACAGCATGTGTAAATCACCAGGACTCCGTGACACTTCTGGATTTACACCAGCTTGCTTTCACTACACCCTGGCCCTTGGTTTCAGCCTCAAAATATTGCCATGTGTGTTTTAAACATGAAAAATTGGGACAGCAGGCATAATGAGAAACAGAGGGGGGATGGGGAGGAGGCAACCCAGCTCACTGCCTGATGCAAGAAGAGATGCTGAGTGCACGGGCAGAGCAAAGAGATAATCTTTCTCTCCCTCTCCCCTCTGATTTTACATCTGAAAAGCTTTGATAAACATTTTTATAGTATTCTATTAGTTACATTGTGAGAAGGAAGCGCTCTTGGGAGGCAGGGCATGTTTTAAGTCTCTGAGGTGAAAATAGCAAAACCAGCTAAATTCCTGTTTGCGTCAAAATATTTTGGTTTGTCTCCTTCTCTGGCTGTCGAGTTGGCAGAAGTTTTTTGGTTTTTTTTTTTTGTTTTTTTTCAAACATGTAGTTAAGTATCCCCTTGTGCTGCTTTACACACATGGAAGCCACTGCAATGCCTGAAGGTTCAGTGTAAGACAACTAAGCAGATGTTTTGGATTCAGACATGCTTTGGAGCATTTTTTGATGGTGATGGTTTTCCCTATCCTCATCTCAGTGCTTAAGATTTCCCAGGGTAGGGAAGTGCAACTATGAGAAATCACGGACATGGTTGTACAGAGATGGTGAGAAGTTGTGTAAGAAGACTGATTTTAGGGGGGAGGTGTGTGAGGATTTAACTATTTAATTTATTTGTTCTGTGTGTGTGTATGGGGGGGGGTGGTGTTCTGGGGGATGAAGGATGGGAAATGAAGCCTTCTGACTGCTGTTGCTTCGGGACACTTCCCAAGGACCCTATGGCCACTCTGGTCTGTGCACCCACCACCTCGTGGGAGCCCAACCGGTTGGGTCACCAGCTGCTGCTGTTCCCGCTCAGGGCTGGGCACAGAGCAAGGAGGGAGCTTTTATTGGGCAAGGGGTAGTTGCCAGGTGGGTTTAACATACTTCCTGCAAGCAAGCATCTCTGGGGGTGTTGCAGGAAAACCATGGCAGAAGTGAGTTTTGTGGGCAGGCTTTCTGTGGGGTTGTGGGCTGGCTGTAACTGGGGCGTAGGGATGGTGGTGCTGGGGTTTGGTTCTTTGCCCTTGCAGAAGCCAAAATAGTCAGCCCTATCAAGATGTAGATAGTAACAAAACAAAGTAGTTTGCAAAATCTAATCCATACTAATTTTCATGGGTTTAAAATTAGGTTAACCTTTATAATTAGCAAAATAAGGTTTTTAGTAATCATCCCCAGAGAAAAAGGGACTTCTAAAAAAAAAAAAAAGGAAAACCACAAACCCCAACCCTAATCTTGCTCGTTTATCTATTCTATGCAAACCTCTTCAGTGTATTTGTCTTGCTGCTGTCTTTACAAACAGCCCAGGTGAGGTGCTCTGCTCCCCCATCAGGCAGTGCTCTCCCAGGAGGCTGTTGTACAAAACATCCCTCTGACATCAGCAGCATTGCTGCGGCCGTCTGGCTGTAATTCACCTTGTGGGTGCTTATCAGTGTGTTCCCTGCCAAAACAGATCTGGCAAGCTTTCTAACTAACCCAGTTTAACAAGCTGTGATGTCTGTATTTTCCACTCTAGCTGTTAACATAACGCTGTAAGTTTTTCATTTAGCTCAGTTATTGTAAGTCGTGCGTTTAGGCTGTATCCTTGCAGTCTCAGTACTGACAATGAGCTAACTCTAGTAAGTGATGCTAAGCCTGCTGAGACTTCAGACCTAAAAATGCCCTACTTGCGTTTTTACAAAGCAAAAGTCATAACTCTTCCAAGCCTAATTTGCAGTTTAACTATGCAAAGTTGTGAAGAGCTGTATGGAAGAAACAGAAACTCTCACAGATTTCTGTTCTCCTAAAAAAAAGCCCAAACCACTCATTGATCTGAATGGAGAAATTTTTATTCTCACTTTTTTTTTTTTTTTTAATAAAGCAGAAAGTTCAGCCTTTTACTCTGTCAAAACCTGGAGAAAATATTGGGTGAAACAATGTTTCACTCAGTGAAAGTAGAGGGGAAAATTATTCACTTTACCAAAACCAAAAAGCAAATACTTCTCAGAGGAGAGAAAAACATTTTGAAAAGAAAAGCCAAAATGCTCAATTTTTAAAGTGATTTGTTTGATCACTTTCATTTCTACTTTTACCTGATGATGCCTGTTAGCTAAATTTAATTTGATCTTGCAGATACTTCCAGACAAACTAGAACTACATTTGAGACTTGTTTGTCTTGCTAATTGATTTTGTATTCACATGAAGACTGTTGTGTAGCAATTATTAGCAGAACAGAGCTGAGGTATGACCTCCAGGAATATGCTGTAAAACTGAAGTTTGCTGTACATTTGATCCATCTACATCACCAAAAGAAAAGGAGTCTCTCCCTAGTCCTGGGTTTTTCCTCAGCCTCTTTATGGTGTTTCTGTTCTGGCATGAGCTGTGTGTGGATGTGCGTGTGGCATTGGGTATCGATGTAATGAACAGACCCTTTCTTTTAGAAGCATAGTATTACAGAACAGCCCAGCTTGGAAGGGAGCTTGAAATATCACCTGGTCCATCCCTTTGTGGGAAGGGAAGCCTAGATGAGACTGTCTAGCATGCTGTCCAATTGCACCTAGACCTGTGATGGGCACACTACAACATCCCTGAGGAGGTTGTTCCAGTGGTTGATTGTTTCACTGTGAAGAATTTCTTGCATCAAGATGGAACCTGTCCTGATGTAAACTCTACCTTTTGCCCCATATTTTGTTCGTGTGGCTCCTTGTGATCCTTATGCTGAATCACTCCCCTGTTATATGCATCCTAGCAGGAAACATGGTGCTTATATCAACATGTTTCAGGGACAAGAGCAAGTTGTTGGAAAGGGAGGACACCTAAGGCACCTTCGCTTCAGTGGCACTGCTTCAACATGTGGGTTTGCTGTCTGATATTTCCTGCAAGGTGGTAGAGGCCAGAGGCCGCTGGGTGTGAGAAGCCTGCCTTGCATCTGGGGTCCTGTGATATTACTTGTTGCTGGCATGGTGCTCTTCACTCCCTGTCCATTGCTCCCCACATTGCGTATAAGTATTTTGCCGGGCAGACGGAATATTGATAAACATTGCAGGCTGAGTTTGTGGTCAGCACCATGGAGCATGGAGGAAGCTGTAGGAAGCCTAGAAAAAACGGAATAGCTCATAGAGAAGCAGCGCTAATGAACCCTCATTTCCTATGTGTTTGTCTTTTGAGGAGCATCTCTCATGTAGGTTTGCTGGGGCCTGGTCAGGGGGAGCATTCACGGTACAGTCTTCTCCCAGCCAGGGTCATAAACAGCTGCTTCACTCGCTCTGTTGCCGATTCCTGCGAGAAACATGAATGTTTCTGGGGGCTCTTCCTCCCTGCCAAAGGCAACGGAAATTGGCTAATGAGCTCGGAGTCAGCAAAGGGAGGCAAAAAGGCACATACAGAGCTTTTAACTCGTTTGGAAACTAAACCGCAAACCTAATCTGTGGAGAGCAGTCATGTGACATGAGGAGTTGGATTGCCAGCGGGTGTGGGAGTGAGGTGCGGAGGTTATTATCCTAGCATGCATGGGGGTGCCTCAGTGGGTGGGAAACTCCTAAAATTCAGCTTTGATTGGGAAGTTAAATCAGTTATTAGAAAAAGATTGCTATTCTAAAACTGCCTTGCTCCCTCTTGTGTCCCATGGTATGACTAAGGGGCCTTGCCAATCGAGAGGAAAATAGAGAGTTGGACTCTCAGATAGTAAAAGCTCCCTGAGGCTGTCGGTGCTTTAGGGCCCTGATGCCAGCAGGGCTTCCAAATTGATTTAGAATGAAATAAAATGGGGTGGGGGGGGAGGGGGGCGAGGAGAGAGAAGGAGGCATAAATATTTGTCCCTTGCTAATTTATTTTCTCCCCTTTTTGTATGAGCTGATGCAATGGAAAACGAAGCAGCTAAAAGGAGTGCATTTGTTGGGAGCTGCATGCTGTGCTTCTCAGAGTTATGGCTGGAATTTGCTCACTGGCCTGTTAAGCCAGTCCGTTCCTTTCCTGCGCTGTATCACCATGTGCTCTCAGCAGTGCTGGAGGCAGGCAGCCCCTGGGAAGTCTAATGGACGCAGTAGAGTAATGAATGCAAATCTAGTCAGTGCACAGAGGGCCAAGTTGTGCACCTGCTTTTGCCGTCACGACCGTAGTTTAGAGCCTGTGCCTGTAAAAGGGTTTGGATGTCTCCAGTACTGGGGGAAGGAATAGTAAAATGGCAGACTTCCAGCAGGACATGTTGTTGTGGGTTGACCCTGGCGGGATGCCGAGTGCCCGCCAAGCCACTCTACCACTCTCCTTCTCAGCTGAACAGGGGAGAGAGAATAAGATGGAATACAACTCATATGCTGAGATAAGGCAGTTAACAAAAGCAAAAGCTTGCACCTGCACAAGCAAAGAGATAAAAAAAAAAAAAGGTTTATTCTCTCCTTCCCATTAGCGAGTGATATCTGGCCACTTCCCAGAAAGCAGGGCTTCAGCACATGGAGCTGTTGCTCCAGAAGGCAAACACTTTAAATAATGAATACTCGCCCCCTCTTCCTCCTTTCCTTAGCTTTCATATCCAAGCTGATGTTATATGGTAAGGGATATCCCTTTGGCAAGTTTGGTTTAGCTGGCCTAATTGTGTCCCCTCCCAGGATCTTGCCCACCCACATCCCCTTGATGGTGGGAGGAGGATGTTGAGAGTGCTGATGCTGTGACAGCTCTGCTCAGCAGTAGCCAAAACACTGGTGTGTTATCAACACCTTTCTAGCTACCAAAGCACAGCACTGTGAGGGCTGCTATGGGAAAATGACGTTCATCTCAGCCAGACCCAATATATGTCATGGGATCTGTTGCTTCCTTCAGGAAGCAAGAGGGCTACTGAGGGTAAGTGCACCCTTGAGAAAGGTTTCACTTCTGACTCCTCCTTTTAATGCCTGTTTGAGAGATCCTCTCTGTTGCACCTTCACCTGATCTCCAGTATGTTACCACAAATATTGTAAGACAGTTCTAGCTGTGAAGTGCCTCATGCTTTCCCATGGTGCAATTCTCCTACAGAGACTTCTCCCTGGCCTGCATGTTCTAAATGAAACTCTCATTTTGATGCATCTTCCATCTGCTTAAGTGTTGGCCATAAATAACAACATATTACAAAATTGCCTTCTTGTCAACACACAGATTGTTTATGTGTCATTTCCTTTATCCTTTGTGATTCTGTAACTTCCTAGGGAAGGAGGATTTATTGGTATAGCAACATTTGGGAATGGAACCAAATCCTATGGAGTATGAAATAAATATAGTCAATTTTTGGTACTACATTTTTATTTATTTTTTACAAGACATCTTCTTTCCTTGACGGCTTTGTATCTCACCATGTGGCATCCACTAGCTTTGCCATATCATCTGTTATTTAGGGTCTTATATTTCCAGAGTATGTTTGCAAGCTGAGTGTAGAACTGTGAACCACAGTCCTACAGTATTTTTGACTGAAAGCTAATCTTGAATTTCCAGTTACTGTAAGATAATCTTAAATTACCACAGCCTCATTTTGGTGTCAAATTGAAAGAAGAGCTCTATCGATTTAAAATGCACTTGGGAGATTGGTCAAAGATCATGTTAGGAAAGAAACAGAAGTTTCATTGTCTATTATTTTGAAATCTAGCAAGCTATAAATAAGTACCCTTGACTTAAGTACTGCATTTCTTGCACCAGTAAACTGTTAAAACCCTTCTATTCAGGAAGTAGTGCCCTTTCTTGTGTGAATGCTCCCTTCTCTAGTGGCTGACTTGGCCTGGCCATTTGGGGATCAGCTGATATGGCCATCGCTGAGAGTCTGAACACAGATTTTTACAAGAGCTCACAGTTCTCATATTGAGCATTGTTGGAATGTTGCTCTGTCATTTGAAATGCTGAAGTATCATTGCTAAAGCTGTTGAGGGCCTGTATGACTGCAGTGATAAGTGCTCTTTTCCCAGTGAGGTTTACTGTACATGCAGTGGATACAATATGGGTGGAGACTTACACGATTGAAATGGTAAAAGTGTAGAGCTGGGTCTCTGTCCCTTGTGGCCCTAGGCTAGCAGTAGCAGAGCTGTCCTTGATGCTAGACTGTGCTATTCCACACTTGTTTTGTAAAAACAAGCTTCTTGAATTTTTACTTATTGAGGATAATTATGTATCTGCTATATCTGTAGCTCATCCTACACGTGCAAATGCATTTCCAAGCAGAGCTACTTCAAGATGGAAGTACTTGTCTTTCCCTATCTTTCTCACTTTTGCGCAAGGGTATTTTGTTCCGCTTCCCAGAGGAGGGGGATCCTGCTAAATAAGCCATGCATACGCTTTTTGGAGAAAGGACCTCATCTAAGCAATGAATGTTCCTGGCTCCAGAACACTGCGTTGGACCTGGAGAATTTTGGTGATGATTCAAGAGCAAAAGTTCTGCTTAAAAAGGCCTGTTGTCATTTCTTTGTAGATATTTGTCAACTCTGAGACATACTGCTAACCTTTTTACAACATATGTGACAAAATTCCCATAATCTGCATCTCTAAGTTTTACTGAGGGGCAGGATTTGGACTGCTTGTTTGCCTCCAGGTTTATTAGATCCTTTGGAGAACTGACAACATGGATATCTTTTTTTAAAAGATTGTTTTCTTTAATCTTCACTGAGCTTTCTTGGCTTTAGTGGTGCTACATTTTACAATTAACACTGGTGAATTTTGTGATGTAGAGATTGCTGGCTTAACTCTGTTTCTGTTCATATCTCCCGTAAGCCTCACAGAAAATCCCATTTCTCATTTCCCTTACCTTGAGTCAGAGCTTACTTATACAAATGTATACAGAAATGTACTATTTCTTGCATGCATGAATTAGTCCCTTAAAAAGAGTTGACACTCCTCTTCCTTTGAGAGAAGGCTGGAAGCCTTCAGGCTGCTGGGAAGAAGGAAGGTCACCAACAGGGTCTGCAGAGCGCAGGGAGGGAATATACAATTTGGCCTCTGCTGTGACAGGTGGACACATTGTAGGGACCCCAAGGCTCATGCAGAATTTGCAGAGAGCCCTGGAGGTGTGGTTGAAACCCTGTGTGGAAGACATGCAGTGAAGGCAAAGCAAGCAGGGGGCTTATTTATCATCTGCTTCCCTTCAGGTTTTTTCAGGGTTTTTTATTCCTTCAAATGAAGAAGTTGACTGGTCCTCCTTGTTTTTGAGATTTAAAGATCTGTTCAAATAGCTAAAGATGTTTTATCTTTTGGGTGCATTTATTGCTAAATGCAGAACAAAAGCTTCTGGTTACATTATGTTTGTAACATAAAATGACTCTGTTTTATTCCTAGTATAAATTTATCTTTGTCTTATGGAAATACATTTCATAACTGATCTTATACTGACCAGAAAATAAAAGTGGCACTAATCATAAGAGGCAAAACCCGGATGTGCAAATTTCTTTGTTAACCGTAGTGAATATATTGTAGTTGTAAATAGAGTTGACTTTCCCCTAAAATTATTATTTCAGTGCCTGCTTAATCTTACACTGGGATTTTGGGGAGATATATTATCATTGCTAGGTATATTTCTCCATTTTAAGGGTAGTGAAGATTATCGAAATATCAACTTATTTGAAGTAATCCTCTTTTTAAAGAGAGGAGGAAATCCACCCACTATACTCCACATTTGTAGCTGATAACATGGGAATTTGTAGGCTTACATTTCGTGAAGAAAAAGTGAAAAAAAGCATTCCAATAGAAAAGACAGTGGATTAGACTTTCTGTGCAGGACCTGAAGTCTCTGTGGCTCATCTGTAATTTCTGGTCAGGTAAACACTGATCAGGAATGACACAGGCAAAACTGAGCTTGCTTTGAGCTGGGAGTTTGCCCTGTAACTTCTTGAAGTCCTTTCCATTCCTGTAGATGCGTGATGGTTATGTGCACTATGGACTTATCTTCCTACCAGCTGTAGCTCTGAAATACAGCTCAGGGGGAAAGAGTAGTACCACTGAGTACCATTTCTTGGGTGGACATTTATAGCCAACACATTAAAGTAAATTTTAAGACTGCAGCCAAGTATGGGGACCACATCTGTGTTACTATTTTTCAGTACAACTAATATAAGACTTGCTGAGAAGTCTCTGTCCAGGGTTCACTGTGTGGTGTTTTTTTTTTCAATGTTAGCTACCCTCTGTTAGGTTTTTAACCACTATATGAAACAGTGGTATTAGCTCTGAGTCTTGTCCTGTGTAACTCATGAAAGAGTGCCCTTTCTGATGTAAGACTGCAGATTCTCTTATTACCATGACTGGGTTCTGCTCAGGTGTCTCCTTGAGCAGAGCTTTTTCCTGTGCTTCATTTCCTGTGTTCTGTTTGTTGAGACTTCCCTGTATTTTCATGGGTGGTCAGGGTTTAGCCCTTCTACTCCTGCAGTTAGAATTCCTGCATGTTATAGAAAAACATAGCACTTCTATTGTCTTGGGATGGAGGCAGAAACATTGTTCTGAGGTCCATTTTGAGCATGTTTTATGGGCAGCCATGAAACCTAGGCTGCTAAGAATAGTGGAGCCATCCCCAGTGTGCAGCTAGCAATTTTGGTTCAGTCATTTCTGTAAAACAGCAAGTTATCAGAGGCTTTCACTTTTTTTTTTTGGTTGGTTTTTTTTTTTTAGTTGTTTTTGTTTTGTTTTGTTTTAAGTTTTTTCTGTCTTAGAGATCGTTCATTGATGTGTATCCCTCATTCACATTTGTAAGCAGAGACAGCTCTTAGCATGATGCAGATCATGCTGTTTCACAGTGCAAAATGGGTAGCATTCATAGATCAGTATATTCAATAAAGCTGTTGCTTTATAGGAGTCTATTTAGACCTTTGCTGTCTATTGCTATTCTACTTGTGTTATTGTCTGAACTTGGTACTTGCTATCAGGTTCTTTAGCATGTCTTGCTGTCTTCCCACTAAATGAACTTACATTTCTGTATGATACAGTGATGAGAATGCTTCATGCATGGTACTTTTCCTCAGTGTGTGTGGTGGGTTGCTTTAAACAGAAGTCTTGAGTCCTTGTTCCCCTCTGTTGTATGGAAACTTGAATTGCAGGGCTGTGAAGTGCTCAGCACAAGGTCTGTCATGCTCTGGCAAAACTTGAGCTTTAACAGGCTGCTTGCCAGACAATGTGTCTGTGGGGTGTTTTCCATGGAGTTCCTGGCCTTTTAACAGTCTGGGTACGCAGAGTACAAAAAAGTTCCCTCGTCTTCTTAATATCTGGCAACTAAGGAATTTTATAGCTTTATTGCTGCTTTCTCCAAGTATTCTGTATCTCATTGAAAGTTACATCTTCAAGGAATGCTACTTTGATCCCAGAAAAAAAGCAGAGGATAGAGGACCTGGAGCCGAGGCTGGATACATTGAGTACAAAGAGTAATGGGAGAAAAACGAGGTTTCCCTGTTACATTGATTTCCAGATAACCAAACAATTAGCTTTAGGACTTCAGAAAACTATTGCTGTTGTCTTTTGACACTTCAGAAGTGGCTTCACAAGAGACATTATCATTCGAGCATTTGATAGAAGTGTGATCTCCACTTATGGGCTACTGATGCGTACAATATGAAAGATGAATTTTCTGCTCAGACACTCCCCAGTTTATTGTAGTAGAAAATTGTGCTTGGCACTACGTTGTTTCTTTTGCTGTACATTATGCGTTACATTTCCAGTGCTTGAATTAGGGTTACAAATTTCCAGAGTTATGCGATGACAGCATAACCTTGGAACTATTTTAAGACAGTGTGGCAGGTAATAGAGGCCCCAAATTTATATTTGGTAATAAAAAAATAGCCTCTATAAAATTTAATATGGACATAGAAATATTATTATGACTTTGCAAATCATTGCAATGGAAAAATTCCCCTGCAAGGCTTTCTGTCCAAAGGCAACACTTGGCAATGGTGGTGTCCTCAGTTAGGTTAAATGTGCCATTGTAGTTTTCTGTCTTACAGGCTGACGGTAACAGAAGGAAGTGGTAGCAAAAATAAATTTGATTTTTATTGTTGGCTTGGTTTCAATAATTTAGGAAGTTATTAATAACTACAGTTACTTGAATATTTTATAAGATGCCTCTGTTTTATTTTTCACATTAATTATTTGATCATTTCCCCCGATTATTGTTGTTTTGTAATTACACTGGTGCCTAGAGGATCAAATAAAATTGAGGGTCTCTTCCTCTATCTGTCTGCTAAGATGCAGTTTTTTCCTAAAGAAGCTGAACTCTAAGTTGCTGTGATAAAGAGAGGCAAAAGAAGATAAACACTTTGCTCAGGGTTACAGCAAAGTCTCTGGCAGAGCTGAGTCCTCGTCTTTTTCGAGTCCTTAATGCTGACAGACTGGAGGTTTGTCTTTAATACTCAGGATGGTGGTACTTAATCTGAGAAGTCTAGACAGAGAAAGAAAATCCAGTTTCTATCAGTGGGAACGAGAATGAATCTGTGAAGGGTAGGATGTGAGGGCCATTTTAACACCTTTTCCTAAAGCACTTTTATGTCATAGCTTGACCCCAAAGCCTGAACCAGAGGTCTTTGACTCTGTCATTTGAGGTGGTTCTTAGTCTGAATTCAACAAAATGCAGAGTAAATTTCAGATTCATCTGCATGCTTTCCACTGCCCTGTCAAGAACAACTGTTGAAACGGTATAATTACATTTCTGTGGTTTTCTATTGCTTACTGTAATTTGCTATCTTGATTTAACTTTTGTACAGTGTTTGCTGTTGGAGTTTGTGAATTCAATAAATTATGAGATTGACTTATTCCCATTAAAAAAGTAATTTTTAAATAAAATTGCTCCTCTGCCATGCTGTAATCGAGGACTGAAACATGAAGGCAAATGATTGTTCTTCTGTGGATTTCAACATACCATTAAAGACAAGGGAAAAAGAAAACCTTGATGAAAACAAAAAACTCACTCTGTTTTAGTTTAACAGCAAATTCAGAAATGTAACTGTTCACTGAAATGGAGATGAGGGACTTCATTGTGTTTAAGACCAAAGAAATAGAATGGAGTTAAAATATTTTATAAATATAGTAATTTGCTTGAAGATGTATTGTATTGTTCTCTACCTTTTAACATTACAAATTGTTTCCATTTGCCTGTTGACTCAGTCAGACCAACAGAAAGATTCTTTGTGCTTACAGTTAGATTTTGGTCTAAACCAGTGGACCAGACTCTGCCAGTAGTCTTTGGGCAGAGATCAGTGCCAGAGGCTAATTCAACCTCCATGTTTTAGAAGGCCATGAATGAACCAAACTTTAGAGTAGCTTTTCTTTTTCTATTAGACTATGGAAGAACAGAGCTGATCCACAGGATGTGAAACCCTAAGACTGAAATGAATCATGTTTGAGTTTTAGGAAAGCAAAGAATAATTTTTGGGAAAATACTTATTGTACATCTAGATTGTTGTTTTTTTTTTTCCCCCCCTGGAAATAACATGAAATCACAGAAAAATTGTTCAAGGATGAATCTCAATGGCCAGGTACTCCTTTCCTCTTATCTGATAAAGGTTATGTTTGTGTATTTTTTTGGAGCACATTTGTTTGGCAAGTTCTTAAAAACCCACAGGTAGCCCAGATTCCATATACTATGGAGTAATCTGTTTCCCTGTTTCAGTGGTCTCTGACTCCTTAAAGTTCCAGCTGCAATTAGGAAGATGGTCTTGAAACTAAAAAGCTAAGTTATCCTTTTTTTTTGTGTGCACATGTGCCAAGTTTCATAATCTGTAGAAGAACCACTGGGCATCTCTGCTGTAAGAGATTACTGGAAGTGTTTTGCAGTGCAAAGGGATTTAGTGTACGTACTGAGAAAGAAGACTGTCTCATTCTTCGGCATAGATCTCAGTGTTTGGAGGATTAAAGTTATGGTGAGTTCCATGTTGTCATGTGTATGTGCGTGGTGTTTAGTTTTGGTTTTGTTTTAAACATATTATTTTGACATATGCCCACTCCTTGGTACATGACCAAAGTTTCTTTGCTGCCCATGGAGAAAGAAAGATTTGGATATGGGAGCATCAGTACTTTTAAGGGAAATAGTTGCCTTATATTAGGCTGTAGTGGAGTCTCACTTGCCTCTGTCCAGAATGGTTTGGCAGAAGTTGACCTGAGATTAGCAGGAACGCAAGAGGTGCCTTGAATCCTTTAAAATATATAATGTTAGAGCTGTGCCAGAATAAATACCAGTTTCCTGCTGCAGACCTGGAATTTGATCATCTGCCCTTACTACAGAACCACTCCAGTGAGCCTAAACCTTTATGGCACCTGGGTTCTATCCCATTAGGTTTCACTGATTTGTTGGTCACACCTTTTCAGTCTGCTTAGCTGGGCAGGTATGCTTTCTATCACCCAGAGGAAAGCCAGCTGGCCAGGGATATGTTAATGAGTGACGTAATTACAGAGGTCACTAGGCAGCTTGGCTGTATATCAGGACACGTGTGACTTCTTGGTTATTCCCAGGTTACCAATGTTTTAGGTCTGTTTATTTTCAGTAAAACATTATTGGTGCATGAAATTACTGCTAAGATCTCAAGAGGTTCCAGAGGAGAATGTTTATATTGTTAGGATCTAGCGCTTTGAAAAGGAAGCTGGGAAAAGGTACATAAAGATAGGGAGACAGGGTCTAATTATAAGCCCAATTAAAGTATTTAAAGGAATACAAACCGTGGTCTAAGAGCTAACATAGACACAGAAGAAAACAAATCCATCTCTGGACTGTGACTTCTGTGACAGAAACCAGATTGTGCTCTGGTTTTACAAGGGCACTGAGATTCCTTAACAAGAAAACTTAGGAAAAGAGAAGGATATAAAGTAAATCCATTATAGAAGGTTTTTGTGTGGTAATGGGTCGGGTACTGGTGGAATTGTGTGCACATAGCAATAGGACAAAGGTTGGTTTCTAGGACCCCAGATCTCCCCGCTGCTCCAATCCCTAGGTCAACAGGTCTTTCCTGTGCTTCCTCTTTCTTAGCAGAGATGGTTATGTATGTGTAGGACCCTGAACGCTGGCTCAGCCTCTGGAGCTAAGTGATGTAACTGAAGATCAGAGTTGACAGCATTGAAGGTGTCAGACATATTTTAAATAGATTAAACAGAGCAGAAGCTGTCTGTTTATACATCTCAGCAGGTCAGGCTGAAGTTGAACAAAATGTTTAGTGCATGTGCTTAAATCCAGTCCTCTTCCACAGAGCAATGGTATTCCATCTGTAATTATAAGAACATTCGGTGTGTTGAGGCTGCAGTGTAGGTGCTGTGTAGTTTGATGACTTACAGGCCTTAGGCTCACATGCTATGTTTAGAGCATGTGATTTAACTGCTGGCATCAACCAAAATATCAGGGTGTTGCCTGAGACTGAAATTTGCTGCCTCTGACAGTTTGTAGATACAGACTGGCGTTTCACAGCTAAACCCGAGTGGTAACTGAATCCCTTTCTGTTTGGAAAAGTTGTTCAGCTACAACGTGCCCTGAAGCTACATCTGGAGATTTGTTCTACTTATTTCTGTGGATGTCATAGAGGATCACTTATTCACAAAGATCCTTGCGTTTTCTCGATTTCTCAGGAGGATTGCTTTTTAAACATTTATCTCAGTATTACTGTTAAGGATGGCATTGCATTCACCTGTGTTTTCATTCATTCCAATGCATAGCATAATGCAATACAAATTGTGGTTTGGTTGTTGGTTTTGTGTGTTTTTTTTTTGGGGGGGGGGAGGGGCGGTTTGTGTGTGTGTGTGTTTTGGTTTTTGTTTTTTTTTGTTTTTTTGTTTGTTTTTTTTTTTTTTTTTTTTTTTTTTTTTGTTTTTTGGTTTTTTTTTTTTAAGCAGCTCTGTAGACGATAAGACTTCTGGACTAGAATGGAAGTTGTTGTCTACACTTCTTTCACTGAGGTATTTTTTCCCCAGAGCTTTTATTTGTTGTCCTTCTCCCTAGGCTTAGCTATTTTGTAGCATATTCCCCAGAGGAAAATAAGTTTTGAAGCACAAATTTTTTGCACAGAAAGTAAGATGACGGAATGGGTGGGTTAATATTTTCAAGGGGGAGGAAATAAAGAAAGGGGAAAAAGAGGGCTGGACTGTAGAAATAGATAAAAGAGGAGTTTCCTTAGAAAAGGAAGGTAGTGAATGAGGCTATTCTCCTGGATCAGCAGTCCATAATCATCTCTCATCTTCTAGAATTGCCAGCTGCATTTGGGAAGCAGTATGTTTCACTTAAGGGTCTTGGTGAACATGCATTTTTTTGGGAGTGTCCTGGTATTCTTTGGTCTTTACCAGGTTCAAGAGCTGAACATTCAGTTGCTCTGAGATTCACATGGTACATTTAACACTTATACATAGTACGTTTAACTCATATATCATAACCTCATTTCAAACTCCTCCACCTACATGACATAGATCTCAAGGTTAGCTTGGCTAAGTAGAGATTATAACTACTGGTCTCTTGGAGTTGTGTGATTGCAAGACCATCATTCATAATAATTAGTGGCCCTTAAGCAACAGCTGTTGCATGTTCTTGTGCTTGTGTGTGAAGTACAGTTCCTCTGTTGGAGATCTCTGGGAAATAGAAGTGAATGTGCTCAAAGCTATTGTCTGATATGTGAAAATCAAGAGGCTCTTCCTAAGTTCAGTAAATCAGTATGTTTCAGATAATGCATAATTCCCTTGTCCAGCCAACCAAGAACCATTGCTTCTGAACCTGTTCAAAATGCCCATGTAACCTGATGATAAGAGGGAATGGTAGGCCTCCCCTGCTTGATTGTGGATAGGAGTCTTCTATGGTTCCAGCTAAAAGATGACTTTCACGCTTTTCATAGGAGTCCTGAGGAGACACCTAGTCTTCATTGGTCAGTGTAGCAGTGACTCCATGTATCCAAAGTCTGGCTGTTCAGTGCTTTGCTGAAGTATGGTCAGCACAGCCATATCTTAACCTGTGTGACTCTTGCAAATTGGAATGGAAAAGCCAAGCACTGGTGCTGTTTATAGGATTGTGTGAGGACATTCAAATAAACAGAATGAGAACCTTACTACAGGGTAATGGAACACATCATGACTTACCAAAGACTTTTGTTGAGTCTCTGATCCTGGGCAACTTTTAATCCCTACTGGATGTTTTTCTACAAGGTGTCCTCATTCAAATCGATTTTAATTTTTCCAGAGGTCAGGCACAGTAATTGTTGAGGTGTTTCATGGCTTTGTTACCCTTTCTGTGAGCACGTAAATAAATGGTTTCAGGTTATGTCAAACACAAGAAGGATGTAGAGATAAGATGATTTGTACTGCACGACGTCTAGATTGAATGCTACTTTTGCACGGTTCTCAATAATAATAGTTGTGTGTACCTGACACCATAAAGTGTTTATGTGTCAACCATATTGCCTTAGTTTTTCAGCTGTGATAGAAAATGTAGATTTTTCAAGAGTTTGCAAATCAATAGTCAAGAGACATTTCCATTCATAAACTCCAATAAAATATCCTAACATCTACATTGTGTGCAAACTGATGACCTTGGCATAAAGCCTATAACATAATAAACTCTGAAATAGGTGGGAGGAAAGGAATTCAGGAATTACAAGCCATTTGGAAATTATATGAGAATGCATCTGTACTTTTCCAGGAAAATCAAAAGCTTCATGGTAACTATTTAGCATGTGTAACAGCTCACTATAAAAACAGAATCTGGGCTAATTTCTTGAATTTAGCAAAATTTTTTTTTTCAGAAGCAAAACAAATCTGAATAAGCCTTAACAAAAACTTGGTATTTGGTTTGTATTTTTAACTGTGAAGTGACCACAGGAGGACTAGGGCTAAATCTGATGTCTTTCTCTTCCAGTCCTTCATGTGCTGAGCTCTTGCAACAGTTGTTGCTTGTAGGGTACCCAGAAATGTAGGCTCCAGCTCAGGAAATGTGTATCCTTCAAATTTTTCTGGAAATGGGAACAACCATGCAGTGTTCAAGGTAGCAGCCTGACTCCTGTTGAATGAGAAAATCACATAATGCTCTCTGAAAAATAAATGTATCTATTTCTGAGCTCCCATCTCAATATGGCCAATCTGATCTGGCCACTAGTGTTTTTCTCATGCATTTCTTTAGTTTGAAACTAGTGTCTAAGTGTGATGCTTGTTTGATGGAGCTACTGAATAGAGCAGCAGGCAACTAGCTAATACTGTTGTCCCCTAAAGCAGGGTTCTTTCACCAGGTGTGAAAGAGCCAATCTACACACTGAATTGAGATATATAATTTTACTACCATTCAGCAGAATAGGGTGCCAGGCATCACACATCAAGCACATATCCCAGCACACTTTCTGGGAAACAAACATAGTCTTTTATACAAAAAGTAAATAAAGAATGAATGATACAGAAACAAGTGATTGGTCACTAGTGCTTATATAACAAAATTCTTAATGCATGTGGTGGTCTTGATCCAGTTCATTATGCTACCATTTGCATATACAAATTTTCTTGGATGTGTATTTTTTAGCATTATAATAATCTAGGGTAACTTGAGGTTATATTTTCATGCTATCAGCTAACACTAAATTATTATTTAATCATATACTCTATTACAGTTTCTGCTTGAGTATATTTGAACAATTAATTGTCAGTGAAATAAGGATTTATAATGTTCTGTTCCTGGGGACTCTTCACTCTTCCTTTGCTTTAGTATGCTGTTGTCACGGTTTCAAGACCAACCCATAGTTACTGTGAACTTTGTGCATTTTCAATCTCATCTGACATCAGATTCTCCCCTTTGAGACTTATGGACACATCCGCAGTAGATTTCTCAGAAGTTGCACCCTGTATTTCAAAAAAACCCCACATAGTTAATTCTATAAATTGAAAGAACACAATAAATATATAATTTTTGATTTTGTGATACAGTGGTGTGTCACTATAGTCTTTAAGGGCCTTGTTGATTTGGCTGGTCACTCAACCTTAGCTTCTTCTGGAGGAGCTGGTGTATAATGAATTCAGAAACTGATTCCTTTTGCCTTCATAGTTGTGTATGTGGACAACAGAACAGTGTAAGGTCATTTCTGCTTTTTTTTCAGTAGCTCATCTCTGCAAGTGTGAATATAAAGTTTCCGTGTTGAAGGTTGGGTACTGGCATGTCCAGGGGCAAAGGGGCTTGCTAATTGAGGTACCTATGTAAAGATGATAAAATGTGCAAAAGAGACAGCAGATAATCTTTTATCATTCCCTCTCCTTCAACCTACATTTGATTGCTGCAATACCCACCCTTTTAGTTGGATATGGCTTCTCCTACAGTATTTCAAAAGGACTTACTCTTTCCCCAACTCATGGAGTGATTAACTCTCATCGAGGCAATAGGTAAAATATCTACCAACTTGAGCTGAGTTTCCGGGCACAACTTTGAAAAATTTGTTGTTGTTTTTGTGTTTGTTTTTAATCATGCTTTCCACCTTTTTGGTAGACTTGGTGTCTTGAGGGTATGTAAATCACATTTAACCTGGAGAAACTTTGATGCTTTTTGGACTACTTCTGAAACAAAATAGGACCCAGTGTCTGAGTACAATCCCTCAGGGATTCCAAACCTAAGGATTATTTCCTTTAACAATACTTTGACTTCCCTAGCCTAGTTGTTATGTCAAGAGAAGGCTTCTGGCCATCCTGAAAAGATATCCTCTATAACAAGTAGATATTTATATTGCTTACATAAATGGCAACTCGAATAAATCTATCTTTTAGTGTTCTCTGGGAGTTAGGCCTCCTTACACATCACCTGCAGGTATTTCTTTGTATTTAAGGATTATTTACATAACATACTGGGCATCTTTTTACTATTGCCTCTGCATTCAATTGCATTTTTGGTCCCATATCACATCTCCTAATACTGCTTACCTTGGCATCTGCTCCTGTGGGAGTTTCTTCATGTAACTTCTTGAGAAGGACTCCTCATTTGAACAGTTCTGAGAATGTGTTGATTTAGAGTTATGCACAATTCTTCTGATTTTATTATTTTGTAACCATTTTGGTGTTTCTGCCAGTTGATCTTTGCTCATCAGCATATTCCAGCCTAATTACATTGTTATTGTTACCTTGCAATATCCAGTGGGAATATGTTTTTGCCAAAATATTACCAGACAGAGTAGAGCTGTTTTTGAATCCATGAGGGAGCACAGTTGAGCACAGCTGCACATTGCTTCCCATTGGGGGATTCTCTGATTTGAGGGGAAAAAAATTGCTTTTCTTGGTCTACTGGGATTAAAAAGAAAATAAAAAATAAAAGGCATTTTTAAATAAAAACACAAATAGAATAAGCATTTGTTTCTGGAACTGGGGCTGTCAAGGTGTGTGCATATATATATATATTCATGATTATTTGGTTTATTGCTCTTAAATTCTGTACCAGTCTGTATTTATGAGAACAAGGTAAAATAGGAGTATTAAATTCAGACTGGTATTCTCTAAGCAGTCCATACTGCATGACAGTATTTATCAAGGGTTCCAATCCTTTACATGCTTCCAGTCTAATAGGGTATTGATTTACCCTCACTGGTTGTGCTCCTGGCTTGAGTTCTACTTTAAGTGGAGTTCACATTCTTTGCTTTGCCTGGTTTCTCTGAAGCCCATACCAGAGGGATTACCGTGTTCAGTACTGGATCTGGGATGTCATTCTCAGGTTCTCCCAAGGTCTGGTCCATTAGTAAACAGATTTGAGCCTTCCATGTGCTGTGTCCTGTGGGCTGTATAGCTAGTAGAGAGGTTTTCAAAGAAATGTTTTGTGCATTTAACTTGCATCTTGCACATGTAAGAGGACATATATATTCATGAGTCGGTTTAATATCTCCAATTTTACATTCCATAGGTTGTCAAAATGGCTGAAAAGTTCTTTTTCCCATTGTCCCAGTAATCAGTATTTTGACTTTAATTAGCAGGCCCTTACAGCAAGTTATTACTAAACGTGTGGCTCTGCTATTTATTAAAAAATTTATATTTTTGTTCCTTGGCATTACTGGAAGTAGAGGGTCTGCTGGGTGTGCACTGATATTTTCCCCTGGTCTCCTTCACTCATCAGAATTCTCCAGCATTGTAATGTTAATATCCTCTAACTTACCCTTACTGCCTACAAAGAGCACATTGATTCAGGCCGAAGGTTTGGGAAGCCTTTTGGACCCCAAAACCTCTGCTTCTCCTTTTGCTTTCCTTGATACCATTCTCTTTTATTCTGCAGTAAAAAGGTATTCAATATATATCTCCCCTCTCCATTAGAGTTATGAACCAGCATAATAGTTTCTAGAAGTTGATACACTGCTTCTGGGCTCTCTGGATTCTCTGAGTGTGAGCAGACAGATTGTACTTGTCCATTTAATACTTTGGACTTGTTGATTTGGAAACAAAGAGCTGGTAGACCCTTTGCCCCCACTGCCTGTCTTAAAGGGAGTCTTAAAGTAGGACACCCCCACTGGCTGGGGATGTCCTCTAGTCCAGCCTGCAATAGGGCTAAAATTTTTATTTCCCACAGTTCATTGGCAGTCTCTTGCATCACCCAGAGGATGACCTGTTCTGAGGAACAAAAGGATTTCCAAGGCAGTGGAACTGGAAAGAAAGGCATGTGTTTCTTATGCCCTTGTCCAGTTCTTGAGAACAAATGCTGGACATTGCAATATCAGGTGTGGGAATAACAGGCTTGTTTCTTCACTCTCATCTCTTCTTTTTTTTTTCCACATGATATGCATGTACCCTTTGGGAATTCATACTAGTCAATCAGGCACAGAGCCATTAGAATCTAACAATATATTTTCAATGGCCATGTAAGTTTTCCACCATAAAATTTTAATGTTTTGTTATTGCAATGTATGCTTTTTATTGTTTGCTTTTTAAGCTGAGCTAGGTGAATGCCAGAATTTTTTCAGAGCCTTCAAAACTTGGACAAGGAGGCTTCATTTTTAAGGGACCAAATGTATTTTCTAGAGTAAATGTAGTGTACACTGACTTAGAGACATCTTTCTTCTGCCAAGGAAATGAAGGGGATAATTTGTTATCAAGTGAGCTGTATGCCATGTAACTTAGGGGCAATCAGTGATTGGGAATGATAGGTTATAAATGACTCTGCTTGAGGACTTGTTGATGTTCAAGACTGCATTTCCACTGGTAGGATGTTCCCCTCCTCCCCTGTGTCTCTCACCTACACATACCGCAGCATCCCTTCTCTGAGAACTGGAAAATGCTGGTTCTTTCTGCTATCACACTTCTGGGAAGTAAGAGCTTGAAGAAAGCATGCTAATGCTTTCTAAGAATTGACCCATGCTAATACGAAAGCATGGGCTGAAATACCTTGGATACAGATTCAACCCGCTGCATCCTACACTCCTACCTGGGAAACTGTTTCATGTATTAACAAGCAGCAATCAAATCCCTTCTGTTTGGGAAGGCTTTTGGTAAAAATAAGAAGACTTATGGTAAAAGTAATGATAGACATTCTGCAACTGTTTTGAACTAAAAAACTCAAGCATGTTATGATGAAGCAGCGTTCAAATGTCTTAACTCTTCCATTTAATCATGTCCTGTCTGCAGTAATGACCTGCGGCTGATGGTGCCGGATAGATGAAGGCATGCTTTTATTTTGGAAATCTGCGTTAGCTGTAATTATCACTGTTGGTGATTATAACCTTATTACCCTGTGGTAATGCCTCAGGAAATCTTCTGTAGGATTTCTTGTGATGATAATTATCCTTTTGCTGGATAAGTTTCTCTTCTGCTTGGCATTAGGCAGTGAATTTCTGTATCTGAAATATTTTAAATTCAGTCTTAATTTAGGTGAAACCAAACGAGGGCTTAAGTGATCTAAAAAAAAATCATTCTTAGATAGATGCTATTCAGTGGTGTAAAGGCTATAAAATGAACTAGACTCCTCTTCCCATGTTTGCTGATCTGAGTCACCATTTAAAATACTAACTTACCTCCTTTTAGATCCCACAGTGGAAATGAGATCTGCTCCATATGGCAATGGATCTGCTGGCAGTCCATCTGATACTGAGAGATCATGCAGCAGTCTGTCTCATGTTTAGGCGCTGCCTGACATAAAGCATGAGCACATAAATGGATTAGTAACAGAAACAGACCCATGAAGGACTCTTGTGTCTGGTCCTTCAGATCCAGTTCTTTAAGCCTTGCTAGCAGTGCTAGTCATTGGCAAGTTATAGACTATGGAGCCCACGCCTGAACTTGATCATCATTGGCTCATCTCACGTATCTAATCCACAGAGAAATAGTCCTCCATCTACTTGGTGTACTATGAGCAGACTGAAGTCCACCATAAAATTTCCTTAAGTATAGTCTTTTGGATACTGTCCATGTGTTCCCTGTTCTGCTCCTTGTGACAGATGAGGTAGATGTTTCACACCTCAGTGACCCCTGCTGTGTTTATGATGGGGTCTTACCTTTGTGGTGCTTTGAGACAATTAAGCCTTTAAATGTTCTGCATTATAATAAGGAGGAGTCAAAGTTCATTATAGTGTTTCTTGCCTTTTTTATTATATCAGTGGTGGTTAGGAGGCCAGATTGAAATTCTGATTTTATTGATGCACTGCTTAACTTTTGACATGAACATTTTTCAGTTAAAGAGGGGAAATGTGTCCAAATCTGCTCTACAGCTAGCTCTTTGAATTTAATCCTCAATTTACCTTTCCCTTTTGAGGAGTTTGCACAACACCTGCAGCCTGATTTTTCTATTGTCGTCAGTATAAATCAAGCCTCGTAAATCAAGCTATAACTACAAGCCTCTTATCTGTGAATTTTATTTGCAGTGGAAATAAGAGGCTTTGGGACACAAAACTGCTGTCACTTGAGCTATATTCACCTACTTGGAGCAGCACAGAGAATATCCTGGTCAAGAGGCAACACTGCTCTTGGAATTGATTTACAAATAAGACTTCCAGACTGCAAACCTTCCTCATACTGTTGGCATACACTTGAGCTGCACTGAAAGATGACATAGTGGTTATGGCCTTTCTTTGAGATATTGGCATTTGCCCTTGTTTTGCCACAGATTTCTTATGGCTTGCAGGTGCATTGATTGAACTTTGTCTGGGAAATTGTCAGTGAGTGATGCATGACTAGCCAAGTGAAGAATTGTGTTAATTATCTTGCAGAAAAGAGACAACATATGAAAACGTTTGCTTTTTATGTCACCTGCCTTTCCAGAAAGGCTTTTAAAGGTATTGGTCATACTATTAAGTTTCCATACCTGCTTGGTCTTACCATATGGACAACTCCTTTGTTGTTTGGTTTTTTTCTCTCATTACCCCCATATAAACAAGGCCTGGTAGTTCTCAGTTTTTTTCACAGGAGTGTCACAAGGACAGATGCTCAAAAAGACGCTGCCTGTGGGGGTCAAGTGGGAGTATATACCTTCCCTGGTATAGCAAATAAGAGTGAGTTTGGGCAGGGGATGTTGCTCAGCCTCTCAGAATCCTGGCCAAGGTTTGCTGTGGAGTTGGACTTGAGCTTTCTGTAGTGTTTCTGCTGTTGAGGTGGGGAACCTTTAAAGGTTAAGACTGGAAAAAGGTCATCTCTTTGTCTGTAACAGCCCCTGCTTCCAGAACATTCTGCCTTTTGAACTCCAGTGGAACTCAGAGTACTGAGTGGTCTCTGCTCTGAGAAGGCTCCAGTTGCTAAATTTTGAGTAGGGTAATGCAAGGTTGGACTGGAATTGGGGTAGGGCTGTTTTCCAGTATTTCACCTCACTCTGAAGGGTGACAGGGCAGAGACTTCCAGATTACTGAATCTAGTTTGTCACTGAGAGCTGGTAATGTTTTGCTCAAATACTTGGATTATATGTCTTGTGTCTAAATAATGTGCGTTGCTAATATTTTGAAAAATCTCATTGGTTTAAAAAACCTAGATCAAATGAGTAATGCATTCTTCAAAATAAGGAGATACTGTTGTGAACAGTTTTTCAACTTTAGACACTTTCCCAGCCAATTTACCTGTTCACAGCAGAATAAATGGAACTAGCCCGTCTCTAGTTTGACTGCTGGCTGTTTCACACAGCTACCTCCAGTGCTTTATAAATTGAGCCCACAGAGAATCACTGCAACATGGAAGAAGGGACTGAAGGTGCAGGCAGCTAATTTGGAAACGTAGGGGTTGTGAAGCCCTATTTTCATCTCAGACAGGTAAGCGAACTGTGTTTAGAGAACCAATTTACTTATTAGTGAACACGCTTCCTGACATCTGCTTACATGCACTCTGTAGACATTTGGTAGATGTAAGAAATGGTCAAGTGAACTTGTCTGGTAGCTCTGGATCCTGTCTGACTGAGACTGGAGCTGACAAGTAGTAAGGAGTGGTCAGCTATGAGTGACATTGCAGTAATTATTACAGGACTCCTTGCTAAAAGTTGCCTCCGACCACATCATCATTTTTTGCCATGAATTTTTCTAGTTCTCTCTGCCCTTGTTTTTTTTTGCCCTTGAAAACTGGTGAGTGGTACAAAACAATTACCTGAGGCCACAGAAAGGGACTGAACCTAAAGGCATTTAGCCATTTGGTTTCTGTTCAGACTCATGTGATCCCTTGAAATCTCGGGCAGCTTCAAAACTGTTTGGGATACAGAGTGAGAACAATCTCTTTGGTGTATTTGAATATGTACCAAAGGCAACAAGGTGATACCACTGCAGGAAATGCAATTGCTAATAGTCTAGGATGTGTTTATAGGAGTGAATTCTATTAAGTGGGAGAGGTAGTTGTAGTTATTGTACTCTATTTGACAAAAGTGTGAACCTGCTTGGATTACTGGTTTACGCACTCCTGAGGGCACTACAGAAGGTGTAGATTCATCTTTAGAGTACCGTGGTGAATTCTTATCTTTTTTACCAAGAATTATAAGCTGTAAATGTTACTGAATGTTACCTTCGAAAAAATAAACTACTTGTTCACTGTAAAAAAGAGATCTCATCCAGTGTATAAAGTACTCACAAGAGAAGGGCAATGAACAACGAACAAAGAACCTGTCTTTGAGGTTAAGCCAAGAAGTAATTAATATAATTGAAAACAGTAGAAATCTTAGCTTGATACTAGGAAAAACTTAAACTCTGAAACTATGTTGCTTACAAAGCAGTGGAACGCTGATAGAGGAGTTTAGTACCCTACAAAAGCCAGGGACAGAACATACCTTATTTTATCACATCTCTGGGTTGGTCAGACCCTGCACTTCTCTGCTTGACTGGTTTTTTTTTAGAAAGGGCTATATAAGTGAAGATTTCTGGTCACTATGACTTTGTTTTAGCATTCCAATTTGAAGGGTGTTTCGCTCAGCAGATCTAAGCATTCCTTCTTTAGCAGTTTACCTTATCTCAGTGTGCTGTTCTGTCCTTCTAGCAAAGCAAACTCCCACACGGTTCAGTGAGTTGCTTTCCATCCTGCTTTAATTTAGCAGATTTTGGTTGTTCCAGGGTGCACACAACCCAAACAGTCCCCTCTGTATCTCTTATAAAATCATTTTGCCTTTCATCATTTCCAGGACTTGCATTAAACTGTACTGCATATCACAGTCAAGCTTGCTCCCCATTTGATCTTTTGGTCACTCATCACCCTCTCTCTGCAGAGCATTCTCAGTCACCCTTGTGGAAGGAACAGTCCCTTCTTTTCTGAAATGGTAGATTAGACACAGCAGACAGTACTGAAAAAAGGCATAATGCCTTTATCACATTAAGCACTTGTACTGTTTGCCACGTAGGAGGTGGGAGCAGTGAATTGCTGGGTTCCCTTCCAGCTCTGTGATTTCCCTTTATGGATGAGGTATGAGTTGGATGAGATCTGAGTTGGAGTGTTATACATCCTGTTTGGACACCTATGCGATCCCACTAGTCACTCGTACTGTGTTCGTCAAAATGATCCTATCTCAGAAAACACAGCATTACACTGCAGACTGTAGACTGGCTGATAGATGTGTGAAGCTGCACACTCCATAGTTCTGGATAAATGGAGTGCTTACTTGAAAGACAAAGTGCAGGGCTCATGAACACATGTCTGTGCAGTGTAAGTAGGATGCAGTTTCTACTCTCTGTGACACACCGGCTCAGAGTTTTTCTGTAGTGTCAATGGATAAATGAGTATTCCTGCATTTGAGTGTTAAAGTGCTCCTAGGGAGAAGAAAGAGCATTTCACATTTCCTCTCTAATTTTAATAGATGAAAAAAAGAAAAAAAGTCAGACCTTCTTACGTGGTTTTCTCAGGTATGGGTTGGAGCAGCTAACATTTGTATCCTGTGCTGGGGGTCTAGGTTCCTGAGAAGTTAACAGCAGATATTAGTAGTTTTCTAGTAAAGAGATCATAAATTACGCAGGTTAGGTAACTTGCACTTACCCATGCTCTGATTTATCTTTCTGGTTCTAACCCAACCTGTATGTGCTTAGTCATTACTTGACTTCAGTTTTGCTATGCAAAGAAAAGGCATAACAGCTATATTCTTGAGTGGATCTGAGCCCACGGGTACACTGCCCTGTTTGTGCAGAGACAGCTCTAGAACAAGATTCAGTGAGAGCTTCCACATGCAGGTGCTTTCAGAGGAGACTTTTCAAAATGCTTCCACAGGAAATTTTGTTCTCTTTCAGGAAGTCACTCCCAGCCCTTTCCTCTCTTTGAATCCAAAAGCCTTACCCAAGTCATCAAAATCACATTTTGTCCCAAAATGATAAGCCTGAGGTAATTTACCCTAATAAAAGTATGTATGTGAGGGGTTGATGGGGAAAAAGATTATCAGCAATCATTAGGAATTGTACAGTGTGTTCCACAGTTGAAGACTATTGTTTTTTTCCATGGTGTACAATTTTGTCCTTCAATAAATTATATGATTACTAGAAGAACCGTGAGAGTAAGGGGTGGTGTGGGGAGTGTGTGCACCTGCACTATTCTGGTCTCTTGATCAAGGAAGGTACATTCCAGAATAATGGCAGAGGCTGGAAAGAAAGTCTATCTCATAGGGAAGTAGAAAGGGGTGACTTTCTAACCAACAATATTGTGATATGGAGACAAAATAGATCTAAATATAAGGAGATAAGTGTTGGGGAAAGAAATTAACTACTTGAGTCCTATGATAGCACCTGGTAGCAGGGGAAAAGGCCACTACTGCCAACAAATTTAGCTTGGACTGGAAACTGATGGAAATTTTGGTATAGCAGAGGCAGAGGAGTGAGCTTCTGGAACAGATTCCCAGTCAGTATGTGCGCATGCAATTGGCACAGTGGGTTTGCTAAACCACTTTTCAATGGAGCTAAATCACTTAATACCTCTGTGTTTACAGTGGTAGAAGACTGGATTTGATGAGCCAGGAGAGAAGGTCCATGCAAACACTATTCTCCCTCCACACTAACATATAAGCTTTACCTGATTCAATAATTAGATTTCTTCAGGAGGCAGGAACATCTTAAGTGTGTTTTGCAACCCCATGCTGCTGTTTAGGGCATGATACCACTGAAGCTCTGCTGCAATTAACATAAGTCATACAGCATGTGAATGTCACCTAGCTATCATGACTGTGAACTAGTCTGTCCCGTGTTGAGATTGTTTTCGTTTAACACGTCTTGCCATTGCCCAGTTTATAAACCTGACTGGTGAACTGGGAACTGGAATGGCTTCTTGGGCATACTGTTATCCCAGAGACTAAACAGCAACCACCAGCATTATCTGTCTCTTCTCATGAGCACAAAATCCATCACAAAAAAAATCATGCAATTTTTGATGCTTTTTTAATGAACTGTCTCAGAGAGAGAGTGAGAAAAAAAAAATGTTTGTTCCTAAGTTACATGGTGAAAACTTGGCTATAAAAAGCTTTGTATTTCTTTTGTGCTTGCTTCACAGTTTGTAATATCACTGGGACTGCACTTTGAGCCTTTCTAGCTAATACTACAGCCTCTTAAACACAAACATTGAATCTGGAAGCAGGCTTATTGCAAACACTCAGAGAGCAAAGAAGATAAACACAAGAAAATTGTTTCAGTATTTTGGCAATCAAGTTTGAGGGCTTTTACACATTGACTCTTGACAGTTCAAGATGTCAGAATACTGGAAGTGAAAGGTAGTGACAGGAAGAAGCAAACAGAATAGGAAACCAACCCCCACAGCAAAATAATAATTAAAAAGCAGAGCACAGAGGAAAAATGTGATTTTTCCAAGGTGCTGAAACAAGAATACAAGATTTTAGTTTGGTGTGGTCAGAGTGCTCAGGGGGCTTCATTAGGGCTTTTATGACCGCTGCTATTAACAAACCAATGATGTGTCCACTAAAACTCAACATCAGCTGGTGAGTATCAACATGGGAACTATAAAAGCATAATGCTAATTTCTCTACATCTGCCTTTTCTTCTTGCATATAATCCCTAATTGAAATCTCCAATTTTGGGTGGGTTTTTTTCCGTGGTGACCTTCAGTTATATTGAGGTCGATCCATTCACACGATTGACAAAGTGTATTAAAGTTTGACAAGTTGCAGTTCCTGGGAATTTCAATGATAAACATCACAGAATGAAATACTGGAGCAATAACAATCCTCTGTAGTTTTTCCATCTTTGATGCTGGTTTATTTTTTTTTCCCTCCAGAGGACACTTCCATGGATCTTCCTCTGCAACCCCTTTATATAATAAGAAAATTAAATATTTTCTATTGCACAGTGTTCTGGTTATATTCCTCATATCAGTATGTGATGCCTAATTATTCTAGTGGTAAAACATAAGAGATATTGGGAGGACACACCACTCACCCAAAACATGGAAGTTAAACTGGGGCAAAAAATATTTGAAAGACCTTGGTTCCTATGTTCACCAGCTGTAAGTAAGCATCTTTTCATAGTGGGTTCAGCTGCTAAGAAGCAGAAGTTATATCTTAGTATGAACTCTTTTGCATAACTCTAGGGTCATCTCTCCAATGATATATGTACATACATAGTGCTGCTTTGTGTTTTTGTGTTGTTTTGTTGCTTCTCTGGTAGAAGACTCATGATTTTCTGTGTTCTTTTAATAGTTTGGGTCTGTATCTACGTGTTTTTGTATTTCCTACCTTGCTGTCTATGGGATTGAATCCAGTCCAGCAGAAGAACTGTTGACAGATGCTGAGTACTTCCTCAGTAACTGCTTAGACCTGACAGCAGTGAGTTTGACTTCCTGCCACAGGGACACAGAGAATCAGTGGAATTGCCTGTTGTTTTGAGATGCTTAATGGTCCTTGTGCATGATCAGTTTTAGTCAGATGTTTTACAGATGTTCTTGTATTCTGCACTTCTGAAGATTCTTATTATATTTGTAGAAACAAGAACTTATACTAAATGTGCAACCTTTAGATGCCTTGAAGCAGGTGAGAGCTCAAGATATCTTTTTGATATTTCTAATTGGTTTTCACATGTGTGACACTCACATGCACTTCGCCCAATGCTAACGTTGAAGACACAGCACTGAGGGTGAATCTGTACATCTCACCTGTGGTTTTCAAATGTATACACAAACGCACATGTGAACACAAATATACATGCTCTTGTTTGTCAGATTCTCTGGTCTTAAAGCTCTGCATAACACAGGCTCCCACTTAAATGCAGGAAGAATTTCTTCATGGAAAGGTTGCCAAGCATTGGAATGGACTACCAGGGAGGTGGTAGAGTCACCATCCCTGGAGGTGTTCAAGTAACAACTGCATGTGACACCTAGTGCCATGGTCTAGCTGACAAGGTGGTGATCAGTCAAAGGTTTGACTCAATGATCTTGGACATCTTTTCCAACTTGTATGATTCTGTAATTCCCTGAATTGGTAGGTTTTAGTTTTGGGCCTGACAGCAGACGGTAGTGTTTACTCAGAGCTTCTGGTGGCACTGTGAAATTTTGAGTCAGTTGAGGAAAATGGTTGAAGCCCAACTCACAGTAAAGGTTGCAGAGTTGCTGCTGCCACTGCAGGTGTTTTCCTTTTTGAATAGTCAAGTTTTTGCTCTTGCAAAGTAAAAATGGAACATTAGGCACCTTCAGAAAACACCTTCTCCTGAATGCTGGATCAGAGCACACAGGTGCAATAGGATTGTAAAGGAATGGTTTGTCCTGCTGACAAATCCAGATTGCTTCTTTAAAATAGTCGTCTTTTGGGTATTTGGCCTTAAGGAAGAACTTAAAAGTCAACTCAGTAGTATTCTTTCCTGTTAAATTTTACAGAATGTGGGCATCTGTGTGGAAAAAACATAGCCTTTTCTCTTGGTGTTGTAGAACTGCTTTTTAAAGTGAGCTCTGTGTTTACCGGAGCTCAGTACTGTTCATATAACAGTCATCTTCATAACAAGATTTCCTCTTCCACTTCTCACTGTGTGGGAAGGGGGTTCTGTGTGCAATACTGATCATTAAATGAAGATTGTGAAGATACTACTCAGAGTGCTGCTGCTATTATAAGCAGTGATGAAACTAGGCATCAAGTATGATGTCAAGAGTTTCAGTTAGTCATACTGGTGAGTTACTTGCCAGAAGATGCTGTTCAGTGGCCTTTGTAGAAGTAAGTGATCTTGGACCATATCCTTGTGGGTGGGTGACTCATGCTCAATATGAAGTGCTGTTGCGTAGTGGGCTTGTTTTTCAGGCCTTGGAAATAGAGATAAATAAGGTAAGTTTAAATGACTGGTATGGGTGCTTGTACATGAGAGGCCTTCAGCCCACAAATCACCTTGGAAACCACAGTATCTGAGGCCCACCAGTGAGTATAGCCAGCAGTGAGCATAACAGCAAGTTGTCTGGAAAATTGTAGTAGAGGCTTCCCATCTTTCTGAACTAGAGAAGTTTAGCTCTAGAGAACAGACTTCTTATGGTGCTAGCATGATAAAACTGTCTATTGTGCAATGATAACAGAGTACTGTTGTTTTTTGAGTCTTCTGAATCTAGTCTGACCAAGTTCTGGTCCTTCTTAAGGTTTCCCAGGATAGGTCTGAAGTACAGGACCAACCTACTTCTGCCTGCCTGTTAGGCTGTTTCTTGTCGTGGTAGCAAGTGGTACGAGATATTTCTGTCACTTTTCTCTGTCTCTGGGCAACCAGACAGAGATGATGATGATTCCTAGCCTGTGGGAAGGGGCATAATGTTCTTATCATCTAGCAGTAAGCGAGATAAAAACCATGTTGCTAATGTGTACAAAGCATCAGTAAGGCTCTTCTGTATGACTGAAACTAAATCGTGCGTTGAGGCATAGGCTTGAGCAGTGCTGGGTACATGAATCATATCCCTTCTTGAGGTTGTGCTGAAATGTCATGTACTGCTGCTTCAGAGAACTGCAGTTTAAGGTAGCTCTATTTGCCTCATCTCCTGGGGTTAGGTGCTGTGTTTTGTCACCAGACAGCAGCCGTTGGGAGGCAGCAGGGGGTAGCAACAGCAGCTGCTGCTCAGAGAGCAGAGAGATTCCTTGTTCAGCTATTATTCCTGGTATGGCTGAGAAAGGGCAAGTACACAAGGAGAGAATTCTGTAGAGTTTGCAAGGTGGCTAAGAGGAGGAGGAAACCTTCACACTTAGTATTGGAGAGGGCCATGATGCTGCTACTGTTGTCTTAATGGTGAGGAACCTCTGCCCATCATCCTACTTGAGTAGGGAAATATCTGTGCTTGATATTTCAGACAAGGAGGCTGGAAGGCATGGGCTCACCCAGGAGCTATTTGGGTCAAGGGAGGCTGTGGTATGAGTCTCAACAGTTAACATGTGGTACTGTTGTCAGTAGTAGCCTAATGGGTGAATAAGACCATAACTTGAGGTCAGCAAGAAGGTAGTGGAACACATACTGCCTGCTGCAAATGGAAAAGCTGTGTGTGGGTAAAGGCCTAATTGTGTAAATGATCATCTGAGAATGCTAGAGAAGAAACCCAAAGGCTTGGTGGAGGGATTTGTCATGGAATATTGCCTGACCCTTTTTGTGTCGTCATCTGCATAGTCCAAAAATTATTTGGGCTTCCTGAGAATGAGTTATTAGCTGAAATGATGCCAAATGTTGCTTTGGTTCTATTGCACCTGTCACTTGAAACCTCAGAAAGATTTTAACTTTTTTTTTTCTTAGATTTTATTTTTTTATATGTTTCCATTATGAATTAAGCATTTAAACAGCTAAAAGTAAAATAATGTTGGTTAATATGCTGCAGCACTCTTTAGCTGGCTCCTACGCTACCTTTTCTGGTTCATTCATTTATAGTAATAGTGGAGGAGTTCTGTGCTTTTTATTTCAGCAAAAATCCATCAAGCTTGTTGTTTGGAAATACAGCTGGGAAATACTACCTTAAATACATAGTTATGTCCTTAGAATAGATTAAAAGTCTACTGTTTCTAATAATAATAAATTAGTGAGACAGTACATTTTCTGCTTGGTAACTGACTGGAAGGCAACAAGATTACTTTCAGTGTTTAGCTTCAAATGTTAGTTTTCTCTTCCTTAAATTGCATTAGTTATATCTAATTATAGGTACAGTTTGTGGTAATCAATTTGAAGCATAACGATGTGAGTTACCTCTCTCTATAAAGAATATATTTTGACTTGGAACATTAGAGGTATTTTGAATGCTGTGTGATTTTCATTTATGATTTGATTACACAGGTAATTGAAATGTGTCAGACTCTGATAACATTTTGTTGGAACAAATTGGTGAGTTCAAATTGTTTCTCAGATATATTTTTTTGCCTTCATAAAAGCAAAAGAAATGAGAGATTTCAACTGCTTGCCATACAGATACTTATGAAGCATTTGATCTTTTTGCAATGGGTCTTAATTTTTCCACTTGATATCTACTGGAAGAAAAAACCCAACCTTCCCCAAGCCAATAGACCCAACAACAGAGCTGCCCAATGTCAGCAAATCAGAATTAAGCATACTTCGTCAATTTATGTGTAGTTCATAATGAACTTGTGTCAACTCAAAACTGTGCCATTGCAATTATGATATAGTAGTATTCACAATTAAGATATCTAGTAATTCTTGATTATGATGAATTGCAAATCTCTGCAGGCACCTTAAGACTCCAGAGTTGCTCAATATTCTGCAAACATCTGTAAATGCTCTAACAGCTTTTTCCCTGTGATCAAACAGAATGACCAACCTCATGTGAAATGTCAGTTAAAATAAGTCTTTTTACTTCCGTCTTGTAATATGTCTGGGGACTGATTTGGACACTGCACACAAGTCATCACACAAAACCTTAATTCAGAAATAAATTATTCAAAATACTTCAAATGCTGTATATGTGGAACCTATTACATGTGATTAGATTGTACTCGGCCAAATTTTTGTCTTAAGTAACCTGATTTTGGACTCCAGTCACGCAAATGTACCCACTTAGATTCATTAACTGCAGCAGCTTGTTACTTAACAATGAACTAAAGTGTGTGCATAAACTCTCTCAGCATTGGGACTTAAATATGTTGTGATGAATTGGTTTGTTGGAATGGGTGAAAGCAAACAAAAACAGGCGAACCAAAACCTGTTGCTTTCTTTTGGTGGCGAAACTGAGAAAGGATAGAGAGGGAGAGTAAAATCAGAACTGTTGAACCAGCTGATAAGAAAAACTTGACTCTGAAACTTCCCACTGAATACAAATTTCCAGTGAGTTAATTCAGGACTACTTTCCATATTATTATGGGTAGTATTGAAATGTTTCACTGGGAAAGTGTCTAAAATTTAATTTACATAATGTAATTATAGATTTTTGCATAGGTACGTGTCAAAATACACTCTATAAGCATGGGTGCCCTGCCATATGTAGTATTACAGGTACTCTTTTAATACCATGATTTGCATTTTTTTTTCCTTTTTCTGCTATTTGTAGATTGCTTAAAGTTCTCCACGGAAGATGCAGATCCCAATGTGTAGTAGAATTAAGCTCACTAAAAGAAGCCTGCTTTTCCTGGTGATCTTAGAAATTGTCACAGATGTGTAGAGAGTTACCAGGTTAACAGCAGCCTTGAACTACATTTGAATGTCTTTCTAGTGGCTTTATGCTTTTCAATTCATTATCAGCAGTATTCAAAACATAGGAAAGTAGTTCTGATAGTATTTTCTTCGAGGTGAATAATGTGGTTGGACCTTACTTTTCTTAGTGCTTTCTCATGTTTCCTTGTGTTCAAGACCCTCCGTTATTTGGTATATGTGTGTGTACTGTTTTGTGTGAGTAGGTTTAGTGTGACGAAGTTGCAGAACTAGGTAGAAAGGCTGCCTTCAGTTACCTGTTGAAATCAATGAGCCATGAGCCCCTCCCGAGGTTTTGTGTGGGCAAGCTGATTCTCACCATATATTCCTGGAGCAGAAGTTTGCCTGACTCCTTCCAAGGAGTGTCCTTCCAGTGCCACCTCTTGGTAGGTTCACATGCTGACTTAGCTGCACTGTTAATTTGCATGAATGAGGGGGTAAGCACATGGTTTAAAAAAACAGCCCTCTGTCCCCTAAGTGCCTGCTGTGCAAGCACTAACATCGTCTAGTGTCAGTGGATACATGGAAGACTGGAGTCCACATTTATTAGTTGAAAATACTGTAGGTCTTATTCAATGAAGCGGTCGGCTGATGCACCACTGCTGGGTTTAGTGATGTTATTACAAAGATTTGCATGCATTTAGATTTAGCCCAGTAAATAAAAAGCTGAAATGTAACATTTTCCAGCAGATTTTTATCAGTTCAGTGTGTCTCATAGCCTGGATTGTAGTGCTGAGTGGTTAGCAGTTTTTACAGCTGAATAGAAAGGAGGAGTGTTTTGGTTGTATCAAGGGTTGCATAACCTTATGTGCTCTGAGGAGTAAAATCAAAGAGCATGTCTTTTCAGAACTTCCTGCTTTTCCCAAGATATCCATAGTGCTACAGATTTTAGGGAGGAATATTTTCAGGTGGATAATTGTTGTACACATTCAGCTTCCTGCAACAGGATCCAAGAAGGGAAGTATAAAGTAAGGTAGGTACCTAGCACCAATACTTCAGATGTTGTAGTGCATTCATTCTGTCTTCATTTGATCCCTTTCTCCTTTCATAGGCTGTTGTTTAGGATTTTATGTAAATTTCCATAGCAAAATAACTGGTAAATCTACAAGTGTACACTTTGTGCTCCATATATATCATGGGCATGCTTAGGCACAGCAGAGTCAATCCTGTCCATTTTGACCTTTGTTCACTTTGTTGAGTTAACATATCTTCTTTATGGAGATGGTATCAATGGTTACAGTGCTATAATCAATAGCTCCCTTACCCTTTACTTTTTTATAGATTAGACTTGAAAGTGCTGAGAAAAGCTAGAGATGAAGAAATAGCTTCAGAGAACACTCCATAAAGATGCTCATCTAATCTAATACTATAGATTGAACAGAAGAAAAGGAACTGAAAAGTGCTATTCAAATGTCAGACAGTACCAAAGAAATCATCCTGCAAAGCATTTTAGAAGGATAATTAGGAAAGAAAACCACCTGTAACTGCACATACTTGCATAGAACAGGGAGCTAAAAAACTTTCATTATGTCAGTGGAGAAGGTAAAAAGCTTAATCTTTCTTTGAAGTTTACACCTAATGATGTTGTGGATTCCTGACTGACAATTGAGCCCAATAGCTCTACTGCAGATCTCAGTAGGGCATTCTTACTCGTTTTAACAGCAAATACTTAATGATTAATTGCTTCAGCATTTGTCATTGTTCTTCTTTCCACGTGTTTTGAAAGCCCTTCATAATGCTTTTTGTAGTGTGCTGCATACAAGCATCATCACTTTCTCTTAGCTTCACTGTCAGGGAAGATCCACTGGCAGGTCGCAGGTCTCTAGGTACATAGAAAAGAATCGGTTTTCTGTGTAGTTTATCTTAAAGATGTTCTCATTCCTCTTGAAAATTAGTATACAAGATTATGCTGTGTGACTTTCTCATCTGACTGTCCTACAAAAAAAAAAAAAAAAATCACTAAGCTTTGTGTAAATGTTACTAGGCCAGAGAGAAAAAGAAGCTGAAACAGTTGATGCTCTAGGTTTATCAGTTAGGACATTCACATGGGGCACAAGAGACTGCACTACTTGGAATGTTGTGTTTTTATGAGATTGAATTTTTCTTGAGATCAAAATGGAATTATTTTTGTTGGTGTGTGTGGATCAGTGAGAAGATGTTTTTTGCAGGATTTTGTATGATGGATTTTGTTCAAGTAGTACAAAATTTAGAGTTTTGTTGGCTTGCTTTATGGGTGCAGCAAATAATGTTTTTTCACTGTAAAACAGTGGGCAGTAAGCCAAGCTTCCTAAATTGTTGTTTAAGCATATATAATATGAAGCATACCTGCTTTATATTGCTGCACTATATGGCAGCTTTATAGTTATCCTTTACCTGTTGCTACTAATTTTAGATATTCTGAGTAGAGCGGAGTGTTTTGGAAATACTCAAACCTGAGTAGTAGGTGTTTATGACAAGGCTTGAATTCTGAGGTTCAACCCATTCAATATTGGATTAAAATCTTGGTCCAGCTGAAGTTGATGTCTTTTCCCTTGAAAGTAGCTTTTCCTGCTCTTCTGCTCTGTCCAGACTGTCAGTGTATGCTTCTGTATACAGTAGTTAATGCTCTACTGTAAGGATTATCAACATTAAAACACCAAAGGGCAGACCAAAACCAGACTTTGATTCTGCTGTCTTATTCAAAGTGAAGAGAAAACTGTTTTGATGCAGAAAAAATTCTGATTAGAGCTTGAGGAGAATATTTTTGTGTCTCAGTTCTGTCTCTTTTGCTGTCACATGTAAGACCTGCATCTTTGATGTGAATGGCCAGTGGCCATTGTAAAGTCAACCTGACAAGTTTAGAGTCTGTGATGCCCTTCTTTGTAATGACATGTTTCTGTCTGAAACACAGCACAACTAATCTTGGTAAAATGTGGTGATGTCTCCCACAGTGCATTTTAAAGGCAAGTGATTACAGTGCAAATAGTGTGTTACAACTTGAAATGGGCAATAATAATGAAAATCACTAATGTGTAGTAATAAATCATATATATGAAAGCCTGCCTGAAAGGCTTCTATAATTTCATGTCATGTATTTGTTTGCCCTTCATACATTTCTTCCTTATAAGCCACAGAAGTTTTAATTTGGCATAGGGATCCCCCAAGACCTCATTTATCACAGGCATACTTACTGAAGAATGTCTTTATTTTTCAGATCTTCTGCCAAGATTCTCTTTCTTTAGTTTGATTAGGGAATTTGAGGAGAAGGGTGCATGGAGTGGTTAGAAGCATACACCTCTGCTGCCTTGCAGAGATTCATCCTGGGCTCGAGACACAGGGAACAGCTACTAGGGAAGAGCTGAGTTTGCTGAAATATGTCATATTTTAGTGTTAGATTGCAAGTAAGATTGAGTAATTAGATTTGGTGATGATATTCTGATGCACTAGAAACTCGGCAATGGGACTGTAACAATACTTACTGAACTCATGTGATGTTCTTGATGTGAGATAATTCTTCTACTGTGAAAGTACATGAAAATAGCCTTATCAATGCAAGTGGTGCACTGATTTCAGATACAGTCAAAGCAGTGGGGAGTTTAATAACTTTCAGGATGACTGAAGCACCGCAGAGTCATTTTTTTCACTGTGTCCACTCCAGACCCACATCAAGGTGTGCTGAAGAACAGCAGCAAAAGAGTTGTAATATAGATGAAGAGATGCTTCTTTCTTCCTTGCTCTAGGAATTGACCCATCAGTTTTCTGCTATGGTCACAGCAGATGGTCCCAACTGATACTGTAGGTCCAGAGAGCACTTTCAGTCACCAAGAGTCAAACTGATCTCTCCCAGTATAGGTCACATCATCTAAGCTAATTGTCAGGGCTCTTTCCGTGGCTGACAGAGCTTTCTCTTAGTGCAAAACACATCTAAAGTAGATGAACTTAATTGCCTTTTGCCTACACCTCTCTTGGTTCCTAGTGGGAAGCTTGTTTAGATGCCCTAGATTGGATAGTTAACCTCTATCTGACAGTAGATAGGTGTCTTCTGTCTGAAGGATACATGTGTCAAAGTTAACTTGGGGTCCCAGCCGTTGCTGGGAAGAGGTAAGGAAAAGTAGTGGGTGAATTAAATAACAGATAACTGATTAATGTGTTTGCTTAGTTGCATGGGAACTTGATCACCCTCTCCTTTTGCATTTAAATGTTACCTGTGAACTGAGCAGAATTTATAGCTTATTCCAAGCTGAATTATTTCATCTGCTCATTATTTCAAATAAGAACTTTCTATGAGACTCTATCACAGGTGAAGAAATCTAAATAAATAAAGCACATCTGCAAACAGAGCTGCTGCTGTATTTCTCATGAACAAATAGACAAATGTTAGGCAAAGTATTCTCAGCTCACTGCTGTGTCAGTGTGTCAAATCTCATCAGGATTAACTTCAGCCCCTGGGTATCTGCATATCTTTCTTCACAAACATTTATGATTTCCTGGCACTGGTTACCCAGTCCTTACCAAGAGAGAGACTTTTATGCCGAGATGAGTTACACAGATTGAGCAGAAACATTAGCACAGCAATTTTAAATGATTGATATGTGCAGTGCCTTGTCTGCAAAGCTAGTTAGTTTGCTACTTTTGACAAGGCAATTTAACAATAGAAAATTGTTGATAGGGATCAAAACAGATTGCAGTGTGGAGATGGTGGGTTTTTCAAATGGAATCTAAGCTTTGTAAGCCTTTTAGTTCTGCCAAGAACTATTTACCTTAAGTTACCCAAGTTCTTAAATTACTTAAATGCTTTGGAAATACTGCCTCTAAAAAGGGGCTCCAGAGAGTCACAAGACCTAGACTTCATTTAATTGTCACAAGGTAAGGCCTGAAAAATGACCCAAGTAGGAATAAGTTTTGCATATATCTTTGAAATCAGGCTCTAAAACTTCAAAGTCAGGCCGTGGAAGTGAACTCCAAGGATATGTATAAAGACATATGCTTTGGTATGTTATCTCAAGATTTACTGTTTAAATTCATGGATATGTTATAAAAATAAAATGTTGTGCTGTGTTCTAGATTGACAATTTCATTCTGAAGATCTCTGTGTATTCCCTATGTTAGTCCTGAGCTGCATGCAGCCTCTGGTTGACTTGTGCTATTCTGGTGATCTGTAACAGTGGAACTCTTCACCTGACATGTATTTCCTTCCTCTGTGCTTCAGGTGCTCCTTGAAGCTTTCTGTACTCATGTTATTATTCCTTGTATCACAGTGACACTTGCACACTTCAGCCATGCTTAGGCTGCTTATTGAGCTTGATGCTGAATAAGTGGTTTAAAGGGATAAAAGGTAAGGGGAGAGAGGCAAGAGCAACTGGAAGGGCTTACCCAGGACTAGGTTTGCATTGCCTTTTTGTTCCTTATTGTAGTTTAACCAGGGATGTGAAGGTCATGTTCACTGGCTTGGGTGGTTGCTTCTTTGGATAAGCTCCAGCTTTTGTCATCTGCTGTGGGAAATGTGTAATGGCACTAAAACAGCAGGAAAAGGGGATAACAGCCATAGTGCTTGGCACTTCTACATTTTTCTCAGCTATGCTGAGCTTCTGTCAACAAATGACTACACTTTTATCATTGTTGTTCAGCTTCAGGTCACTCTCATGATCTCATCTGTCATGAGAAAGAAAAATAAAATTAGTTTCTAAAAAAAATTGAATTGATGAAATCCAGTTTATGACAGTAGTCTGGTTTCCTTAGAGCAGCAGCTCTCTTATCAGGATCACAGCCGGAGGAGCTCTACAGTCCCTTTGTTTTTATGGTAATCAGATTCTTTCATCCCAGAATCCAAAATGCTGTTGGAGCATATTTAATAATCTAGCCATTCCATGTGTCAAACAAACATTTGGGCTGTATCTGAGGTGGAAAATGAAATTACACAGTTTTTTCTCTTCCTATCTGTCTCTACACATGTTGATGAAGGGGTTTCCTTGAGCCCAGCTACTGTGGGGAAAGGTGAAGTTGTATCTCACCAGCCATAGAGAAACCTCACTTTGTTAGCGATGGTGGAGATATTGCAGAACAAGTAAGGAGAGCAGCAGATTCTGGGTGCCACTTTATGATTGATGAAGAATGGGTAGCGTTGGTGGAATTTTCCAAATTTTCCATACAGAATTGACTGTGAGCCTCTTGTCATAAATTACTCTGGAAGACCCCATTTGCAAAGTGATTTTAAAAAACAGGCTGGATATAGAAGAGGAGCTGTGAATGTCAAGCATGATTTCTTGCCCAAAGCAAGATTGTCTCATGCAATATGGTGCAATCTATGTACCTGTCTTTTACAGACCTGATTATGAGAGTAACAAATATCTTCTTTCTTTCTTTCTTATTTTTTTTTTGTTTGGAAATTCACCTACAAACTGTCTGTAAAATCATAGCCCTCCTTATTCACATAGCAAGATAAAAGACAGTGTGCAGACAATATTCCGTACAGTAATTTTCTCGGTGATAAGCAAAAACAAGATATTCAGAAGACATATTATTTAATTTTTTAAAAAGGTAGTTAAATATATAAATCTTTCCTCATAAATTCTACCTGAATAGTCCTAGCTGGAAATTTATCACGTACAAGTATTATAGTTTCACAATTCATTTTTTCTGCCTTTCATCTTTAAGTTGAAGATTGATGCCTGATTAAAACATCTCTCCTACACCAGAGAAATGTCCAATTAAAAAAAATTCTTTGCAAAAGAGGAACACGTCAAATTAGAAAAATCACAGCTACCTTCTCTGTGGGTTTTCCTCCAGATACTGACATCTGAGCTCTTTGTAGACTACAAGAATAATTACAGTGCATTTGTATAGGCTGGTGCTGAGTTTCTGCAAGAGAAATGCACGGAAGGATTGCCATGCTTGTTCACAGACCTTAAATATTATACACAGGATTCTTGAAATTATTGTCTCCTCTCCCCCCCCCGCCCGCCCCCTCTCCCCC
>JAYRBT010000139.1:17981529-18061747 GCA_036023395.1 Myiotriccus ornatus
CTAGCTTGAAAATTTTAGATAGAAAATTGCTTAAACTAACCATATTGGAATTTGTAATGGGAACCAAGCAGAAACAAAGCCAGTTTACTAAGTAAATCTTGTCTCTGTCTGATTTTTTTTTTTTTTTTAAAGTGCTCTGTAAGAGTGAGGCCTGCATGTATCTCATGTACTATAAAGTACTTTCAGCTGGTTGATTCTCCAGCTGGGATCAAACATCAACCTACAGTTTGGTTTTTTTTTTTTTCCCCTGAAACTACAACTAGAAACACTATCTCCGATGAGGCCTGTGAATTCTGGGTTCTGAACACAAAGTGAGCACACTCAACACAAGACCTACATGAACAAGGTTCAAAAGTGAGAATGAAAGCAGTGCTCTGAGAATCCACTTGTTTGGTTGAACCCTTCTCCTTATGCTGACAAAGACTTGTGGGTTACTCAGCTCAGATGACTTCCTTTAGGTGCCAGATTGTTCCCCATGCAACCTACTGCTTTGCAGTCTGACTCTGAATGTCCTACCTAGTGCAGCTTCTGCTGTTTCATTTCACAGGCTCTTCTGTTTTGCTGTAAAGAACTAATGCTCTGCCACTGGTAAAGGGAAAGAATTTTCTTACAAAGGGAAAATCAAGCAGTGTCGTAACTGTTTGAAGGTTTATAAGAGGCTGCTATGCTGATAGGACAAGATATGTTAAGTCTGAACTTCAGAAATTATGATTTAGATAAGATGTTTTGGGTGAAACTTTGTAGCAGTAAGACTAGCAAGAGCTTGTGCTACCTGGATATGATGCAGAATGTCAAGTAGCAGAGATACTGTAGGAAAAGCCTGGCCGTGCTTTTGCAGAGGATGGAGATGACTAGACAGTCTTTCAAGGTGCTTTTCAGTCCTATGTCTCTGCCTTTCTGGACCTTCAAGAAGAGATGATGCCTTCTCAGAATTTAAGTGTCATTTCATTATCGATCTGTTAGTGGACAGAGTACTAATAGCAGAACAGAAGGGCATCTATGATGCATGACTTCTTGACCTTGCTGATCACAGAGACTGCAAGAACCTTCTGGTGTGTCTTTGTTACAAGGACGGGACATTTCATAGTTCCCCCAAACGTTAGAAATGGACCTATATTTTTGTGGTAATCACAACTTTTCATGAAGAACTGCTATGCTTGAAGCAATTCTGAAAGCTTATGTACTGCAGTGCACAAAAAACATTTTTTTAAAATCTTTCTCTTTTTTTTAGTTATTCCTTTTTATTACAGTGTGTACTATATTACTTTTATTTATTGCAGTTTATTTCTGGGTACTAAAACTGCCTTATTACTTTGCTTAAGAGGTAACACTTAAAATAAATAAATTAATAAATTATTTCCTCAGCTTTGGTGTGAATTACACTTGTTTTGACTGTAAAGCTATGCATTGCAAAAGTTATTTTGATCCTGCAAATTGAAGGGGTTTTGAGATTATGGACTAGTCTTTTGGAAGTGCTTATAGCTGCTCTCCCTCAGAACAACAGAGAACTCCCCTATTGAGAACAAAGAGAGCTGTGAGGTGCTGAGCACATTTGAAACTTCATCTGTACAGCTTTAGACTTGTGCATTTTTTTAAGGATTCTCTCTGAAGGTTCTAGTATAAAGACTTGGTTTCGGCAGGCAATAACACCAAGGGATTTGAATTGATGCTTATTTTTCTACAGTTGAGCAAACTAGGGCATAATGGAAAGCATGACTTCAGGAATCCAGACCCTGAAGAACAATTTTGTTTCCAGCCCAAAAATTTACCACTGTTGCTTAGTACAGGCCTGCTGCTGTTCACACTTGGTTTTGAGCCTCAACCTTCCACCTATTTAGTATTTCTCCTTCAGCATTTGCACTCTGACAAGACAAGGTCTTTGCTTGCTTTTTTACCAGTGAACCCTACCTTCAGTTCTTGGTCTCTTTCATTCCAGGACTCTTTCTTCACAGAAATTCTTGGGGTTGACTTTTCCAAAATACCAATCTCTTCACTCTGCTTTCCAACCAATAAAGTCTTGTGCTAAAGCAGTAAATGCTTTTCAACACTTAGTTTCCTGTGAGAAAATTGAATAGTCCTGGTTTAAAAGCAGATATCTGCATTTCTTTGTTGCCTGTTAATGTCACAGTATCAAAGTGCTTCAGTGTAGATTCTCATATCTCTGTGAAGCAGAAAAGTACTTCTATATCTAGTTTGCAGAAAAGGTGTAGTACAGACATGGTATTGCATGACATTTTACTTAAGAAGCAGAAATAAGTTTTATCAATATGGTCTATATTAAAAAACTTATAATGAAAGTGTAAATCTAGGATTGTCTGGTAGGGACTTGGATGGGTTAGTACTTAGCTCTGCCTCTGACATTTTCATCAAACAAAGCTAAAATCATTACTGATAAAAGCTATAGATGACATTAAGGCTAAAGGAATAGCAAATAATGAAGAGCTTGAAATCACTGCAGTTTGCATGCAGCTTATTCCAAATCTGCAAACAATGTGCATTCCAGCATGATCACCTGAAAAGATGCAGAATGCTCGCTGTACTTGGGTGGGGGCTCTGTCCTAAGGACACCATGTCTCCAGAAAGCAGCTAGGTACTGTGGTGGCTGATGAATGGGATATAATGAATGATGGGTGTGCTTGTAAGTCAAGAGACTTACATGGATTGCAAATGCATAAAGAGCAATTTACAGTAAGAGTACCAAGAGTACCAAGTTTATATTGCAGCTTGTTGCTGTTAGGACCACTATTGGAATGCATCGTTGATTTTCATGTTGATAGCTTAAGAAGTAGGGGAAAAATTAAGAAGAGAACTGTAGGGAAGACAACTGAGATCCTGAAAATTGAGCTGTTAGTTAAAAGCATACTGTTTATGTATTCTGTTTCTTCAAAGAAAACGTAGATCAATGTGATCACAGTCTAGCAATATCTATTTGAATGCTTGAGAAATATGGTAACAGGTATCCAGCTATCAAAGGAACAGCAACATACAGTAACAAAAAGTTGAAAGCTCAGCTTCATTTCAAATGATCAGGGTAATTAATGACTGAGATATTCAAGCATCATTACAGATTCACTCCACAGTGATGATTCAATAAGAAAGCTTTCCTAGTGTGTGTCATACCAGAGTTGAAACTAGAAGGTGAAATTGATTCTAGCTGGCTATAATATCTGAGTCTTGGGGCAGTTTTAACAGATAACCCCCAAGGCTGGGGCTACTTGATTTATTTATTTTCCTTTCCCTTTTTCTTAAGCTTCCTGAATGTAAAATGCAGCATGCTATTTCCAGATCTACAAAACTGGACATACCTCAGTGTCCTCAAGACGAGAAGCTGGAGTAGTCTGCCACATCTGCTCCCTAAGAAAATAGGAGAACATTAGAAAATATGGGGAAGTCCTGTGGGAAACTCGGAGGCATCCCATTTCTGCAGTATAACCAAATTTACCTGTGTACTAGATTTATGTAATAGATTGCTCCTTGAGTACCTCGATCCCATCCTCTTTCCCACTTACTTGCACCTGCTTTTCTAAAAATTCATTCAAACCTGAAGAGTAAAATATCATCTTTAATGCTTATTTCATTATATCTAGCACTGAACCCACCAATTTCAATAAAATATATCCAGAAGGGCACTATGCCATTTTCCTGAATATTGCAGGAGACATATTAAAATGTATATGCTAATTGAATGTAGGAAAGCAGGATTTGAAGGTTATGAGCTCTCTCTTGCTTTTCCTAGCTATTCTGTATTTCCCTTATTTTCATGTCAGCTCCCTGCCAACTTCTTTCCTGTATGAGGTAATCATATTCAGCATTAGATTGTAGGATAGCAATAATAATAATAATAAAAGACTTTTTGAATATTTTAAACAGCATGGCGCATATCCATGCTCAAAAAATTCATTGAATATGACCATGATCTCATTTCCTTCCTGTTCTTTCACCATCACACATGCACTGACGGGACAGACAGTCATTGCCAAGTCCTGAATCGCACGAGATCCAAGGGGTATTTTCACTTCTTTCATCAGCCACTCTGAAGTGTTCATTGCAACCACAGCAAGGTCCAATAATGTGCACATTGATGAGAAAACTGCAGAGCAAACAGAAGTACGGCAGCCTTTTGTGTTTGAGATTCAGCAGGCAAACAAATCTGTAAGCGTCTCTTCTGCTTTGACACTATCTACAGGTTCAATCTACAATATGCTGATTCTATCATAATACAGAAAATTGGTTAATTCCCTCTGGAAATTTACAATAAAAATAATTCTCCCCTTGAATTGCTCTTGCTTATTCCTTTGATTGGATGATGCTATCGCCTTTATTCTTAAGTGGGGGACAAATAGAGCATTTGTATAGCCAAGTATGTGCATTTATATAAAATCTGCTCGCTTTGTGCACATACTTTATACTTTCTGTATAAATATTGGCAAGTGAAGATAATTAATCAAGTTTATTTCTAAGTCACTAGGACTTGTGCAAAAATTATATCGCTTGCAAGTTGTTACCGAATCATTTGAATTTTATTTCCCCTCTGTTAAAAATTTTCCCTTCCCACACCTTGGCTTCTTCATTTCTTTGAGCACTGTCCTCATCCAGGGTGTTCAGTTCAGCACTGAAATTACAGGTCACCATGTCAGCTGATACAATGATTTTCCTATCCCAGTAGGGGATTTTACTAGTTAAGTAATAGAAGACAAGAAAGCTTGACAATAGAGAAAAAAACCCGAAACACAGCAACACCTAATTTGAAGTTTAGACGTTTCTGCAGAGTACAAGCTAGCTAGAAGCTAGGAGTAAGGCAGGTGTGTTTGACTAAGTAGTATGGGGTTGGTGTTTGCAGGGTGCTCTAGTGTAATGCTTCTCCTTGGTTGTTTGTTTGTCACTCCTTTAAAACCCTTTTGCCAAAATGCTTATTTTCTCACTAAACTAAAAGAAATTCTCTTGGGGAAAAGTCTGTGGCTTTGTACATAAATTCAAGGAACCAAAGAACTAAGACTCTGCAAAAGTTTCACGTGGGCAAACTATTGGGAGTCTAAATAAAACTAAACCGCCTGGGCAAGCATGTGGCTTAAACCCAGGGCTTTACAATGGTGACCACCATCTACAATGGCTTCCTAGTCTCAGACACTGTTTATTTCCTGAATTTTAGTGTGTTTATAGGTAATATGCACTTGAAAGTCATGTGGCTCTGCTGTTAATGCATAGTGAAACAAGCTATATTTAATAGGATGCAATTTCTATTTTCCATGTGTGTTATTGTGAAGCTTTAAAGCAGCTTTGTATCCTCCTCCTGAGTTGTTTTACAGGCAGAATCCACATCTGATGAAAGAAGCCCTTAAAACAATGCCTTATGACACCAGTTAGCACATACTGAATCTTTGACTAGGACTGAGCATAGATGGCTAGAAAAAGACCTCTGGGAGGTGTATTTAGTAGGGTTACCTTGCCAAGTCTGTGTTTGCCCAAAAATCATTTTTAAAAATGACAGGCTAGTTGTATAGTCCACAGAAGGAAAAACACACCTTGACAAGAACCAAGTATAGAACTCATAGTAGACTGATGTTGATCTTCTCACAGATTGTTTTTGTCTTCTATTAATATTGGCTGTGGTAGAAAACACAGATGTAGAGAACCACAATTTTGTAATGTACCTCTACAGACTTTTGAGGCATGTTGACAAGTGCTGGAATACCATGCACATGCTGGTTCCTTGGAAGGCTTTGTGAGAAACTCACTGCAAAAGAGAGTTTCCTGCTAGGAAGTGTGATTTCTGCTTCCTACTGAGATTCATTGGCTTGCTTAGTTTCCCATAAAACATAGAAAGAAGGAATCCGCTGTGTAAAATATTTGTTTTCTTTTTCCTCTTTTAAAAATTTATTTATTTATTTGCAAGAAGCCATTTTATGAGCAATTAGGGTTTTGTTTTGTTTTTTTTTTTCTCTGGAGTAATATTTTTGTTTCTGATTTGGCATACCTTTATTAGGCTAAATAAAAAAAGACCTGCTTAATTTCCAGAAGACTACAGAAAAATAACATGCCTGCCAAAGACGTATCATGTTCATAGCCAGGCACTTAGGCTTGAGATTGGTTCAAGTTCAGCAAGAGTGCAGGGAGGAAAGGCTGGCTTTGCCAGAGACAGAGTAGGTAGAAGAATTGCCAGAACCTTTGCACTGTCTTTCTTGCTTGCTCTAGGTTTTGGGAAAATCATGCTAACGAGCCCAATGCAAAGCCAGGATGGAGTCGTAGCAAACTGCAACTAGTTTCGAGGGACAGAAGATAGCAGTAGGACTCTCAGAGAAGTTACTGCCTCTACAAGCAATGTTCCTGATATCAGAAGCAGGAATAACTGGTCTTGGTTTCCGTTTCACCTTTCTCCCATGAGAACCGACCAGTCTCCTCCTGTGGCTGGCAGGGGCAAGGTTTAGGACATTTCATGGTCTCCTGAGAAACTGCATGATAAATCTGCAGTGAAAAAGAGATAAAATACACAAGTTCTCAGTCCCCAGGGAAAGGGAAGTAAGACCAAGAATCCTGATGGTCTTTAGGCCTTTTCTCTTAGATCTTCTGCTTCTGAATGTAACAGTCTAGTATTACTACTTCCTCAAAAGGGAGGGAATATATTCTGAGCTGGTTAGACAGCCAAGCTGAAAGAAATAAAATGAAGGAAAGAATTTAGAAATCTTAGTTGCTTGCATTAATCAGGATTTTTCTTTTCATTTAAAATGATTAAGAGAGAATAGAGGTTTTAGAAGCAGCTAAAGAATATTAACAAAAGTAAGACTTAGTTTAGCATTGAGCTCTCTGCATATATATGAATTAAAAATACTATTTTTGATCTTTCATAAATATTAAAAACTATTTTCTTGAAAATTATTTTCCTGTTCTATATTTGGAATTTTTTTTAATGAAGCAACTAAGCAACCTTTCATTCATAGGGAAAGCTATCTGGAAGAGCTGGATAATATTTTTGCTTGTGAAGTGGCTTACCAGCATTTGGTATAACACATTCTAGACAGTTTTTTACCACATAAATGAGTTTATGATGAACAGTTGAGTAAAGTATCATTCTTGTTTTTTAACTGCTTTTGTAATTTAATTAAGGAATAGAGAACTGGAACATTACCTGGTTTAAGGACACATTCTCTAAATAACCTCACCCTCAATCCTACATTTCTAATTCCTTCTGATTATGTAACCATGATGCACTTTCTGCTTTGTATTAGAATATTAACATACATAACTGTATTCAGGATTGATAGAGTTTTCCTTTTTGAGCAACAGTTTATAAAAACAATACTACTTTCTTGAACATAACAGCTTTGTATATCTATTAGGTAGAAAGCTCCAACAACTTGACTTAAAATTAGACAAGATAGAATAGGGCATGTGAAGTTCAGCTTGTGTATGACCTTTGAAATGGACATACATTACATCACTCTATTAAAAAAGAAAAAAAAAGGCAATATCATAATGGTCTTGGTATAAACACTTCAGAAGTTCCAGGGTATGGAAGAAATTATTACTTATTTTGAGTTAGCATTTTTTGTTATGACAGAGTAAAGGAAAATTTTTTTGAATGAACGTGAACTCAAGATTCCTGATGGAAGATCCCCATTGCAAAATATCACAATAGCCTCTTGCTTGCTCAACAGTCCAAAACTTTGGTCTTGCTGAGTCATTGCACATGTTGCTTTCAGCAGCTGTAATTATTTTCTGTTGTCTCTCATGCTATGACATGTCTCTTGATCCTTTAATTAAATCAAGTACATCCATTCAGTAAGTGATTGTAGCTTTCACCAGTCAGTCTGAAATAAAATGAATTGAAGACCCTATGGCTTTGACTACCTTGTGTGTTTGTTGTTTTTTTTTTTTTGAGGAGAAAGCATTGAAAAAAGGCAAAATAGGAATAATAGAGGATTTTATTAATGATTGGGAATGAACTGTGAAAATAATTTAGATACCATTTGAAAAGCTAAGGGAAAAGAGGGATGGTTTTACTGGTGATTATCAGTGGTAATTCAGCAAAAAGGAGCCAAAAATAGGGTTGCTTCAGTGTCAGGTGGCCTGGTTCAGAGTATGAAATGAGACTACTGGGATGAGGCAGAATGGCTTTCTGGAGTCTTCTATTCTGAAGACCCTCTTGCCAGTATTTCCTACACCACACTGATTAACTGTGGTAAAATTAGACTGAAGCATCCTGATGTGAGGGCCATGAGGGACAGAAAATGCTGACTCTCTGCTGAGCAATCTCAGTATTGTGGAGAATGGGAAACTGCCTAGCAAGTCTTCGTTTCAGGCTGCAAACTGCAAGTTCTGTGTTGGTTTGTTAGAATGAAGGAATGCGAGTCAATTTGTAATCTTTGTAAGTTGTCTCTTTGGGCTTGATTGAGTTTGAAGTCCTGAGACAAACTGCTGTGTTTTGAGACTTGCTTGTGTCTTAGTGGTGTTTGCTGATTTTCCCCAATGAAATCAGAAAAACAGCCCTGCTTCGTTCTTTTTTTTCTGTTGGTCCATAAAGCCATGGAAAGTGAAAAATGTAGAAAGAAATAGATGAAAAAATCCCATATGTCTGTGTGATGCTGATGAACCCTGAAGACACAGTTTTGGTAATGTGGTGCCAATGCCACCAGCAATAATGCAATAAGAGCCTCTCAGTGATTAAATATCCTTTTTAACATCAGTAATAATTACTGTGTACACTTAAGCAATAAACTAATGCCTGACTCCAATCCCTAATAATTAGGCTTAATGAACTGGATTGTCTTTAGTGTCAGATAGGCCTAAACATTGCCTAAAACTATAAGGAAAAGAGATAGAACAAAAAGCTTTCACAGGGATAGTACAGGGATAACGCAACATCTTGCTTCTTTAAAACAGAAATATCTGCAATTGAGCAAAACACATTCATTAAAAAAATATGTCAATGAAGTGCTCTACTTGCATTTTAGCTTACTGTCTCCCTCTATCCCCTGATTAAAGAGGCTTTTTGAAAATTTTCAGAATTCTAAAAAAATACTTTGGTTATTCCTTCATAGTCTCTTTCTAGCTCACTTTAGTATTGTATTTCTGAAATTGTAATGGGAAAGTAGCTGGATGATTCAAGTAGTCATTAGTAAGCTGGATTTCCAAAGCTCTCAGTGATGACTTTATTCTGTTCATCATTCAGCATGGGAAGAATTATTAGGGCCAGCAGACAGCTCCAATCTAAGGACCAGAAAACAATTCCCTCTCATTCATTTTTAGGCTCTCATAGCAAAAAAAGTTCTATTACCCTAAGTTAATACTTCTATCAAAATGGTGGACACTCAGTGGTATAAAGAAGCATTTCATTCAATCCTACCAGGTTCCTACATGTGTGTATATAAGCAATAGCTAAAAGTGGTTGAGGGATGCTTGATGCTGTAGTTTCTTCTTGTGCTATTAGTGTGATAAGGAGGAAGAAATATAAGGAGACCGTGGTTCTGCCTCCATGGTTTTGATAGCTGATCTCAATGGAGAGTGATTTGGAATCACTCCTTTGCCTGGAATGCATGTTCTTTGGCTCTGCTGCTCGTACAAGTGTGTGAATGTACTGAGGCCTGGGTAAAAATCGCAGCTGGGATAAACTGATGTCGGTGGAATTTGGTGCAGACTGGTGGAGCCCAAGAAGACTGCCAAATCTGAAAAGGTCTGGAACTTCTGCAGATTTCATGTGCCTAGATGCACACTTTAATGGCTATTTATTGTCTTTAAAATGTCTGGTATTGGCTAGTATTGACTTTTCTGAAAATTCCTTTAGATGGCACTTGGGCTGCCTTAAAAAAAAAAAAAATCTAACCCAAGTCCCTTAAGCAATTCCCCTTAAATGAGAATGTTCAGCCATTTCACTCTCAATGGGAGATTTTTGTCTGAGACAGGATTTAATGTGGTGCTCATTCACATCTGTAGGAATATATTTAAAAAATCAGAATGACCCAATGTACTGAAATGAAGCTCATAAATCATATTATGTCATTAATCAGATTGCCATATGCAGTTGCCAGCCTCTGCCTAATTTGACTGGGATATATCAAAACATAATGCATCAAGTAAAAGGTATTTTTAAAGGGGCTGAAAGCAGCATATACTCCATTACCATTTCAATTTTTTTATTAATGATCAAATGGAAAAAGCTTATTTGCAGTGGTGATGACTTGAAAACCTGGCAGCCGTGGTTTTGTGTTCTACATGAAATAAAAAATGTGAAAGAGTAAGTGGACCTCAGAAATGGCAGAGGCTTGTGTCCATACATAAGTGTATGTTCATATTCCCATAATTTACATAATCCCATTTATGATTTTTTTAAAAAAGGGGCAATGGAAAATGTCTTGAATGACACTTCTCTGGATATCCCCTGCACTTTCAGTATAGTGAATTATGTAAAGGTCCAATGAATCAACTACTGTACAAGGAAAAGTGTCTATGATTTTTCTATCCTTATGCATATGTGATTAAATGTGTAGTTTTTATGACTCAGACAGAAAGCAACTGGCTGTATGATTTTAAAGGTCTTTTAATATGTCTTTCCCTTTTTCATTCTGCATAATACTTTCTCCAATCATGATTTGGCTGCTTTATCACCATTCTCATCAGGATTTCTCTGTCTTTTATTTTTAAAGAGTGTTTTCAAATGGAATCAACTCACTGTGGTTTTTAGTTCTTTCTATATTTGACATTCACAATGAAAATCCAGAAATGTCAGTGTCACTACCATACTGGAAATTGATATAATGCATGTTAATGAAGACTTCAAAGTAGAAACTGTTTTTATTTTTTTAATTTAAAAATGACAGAAATGTTTTCTTGAGTTAAACCTAAAAAGCTCGTTTGAGGTAGATCAGTTCAGGGGAGAAGCAGAAGGAGATACTAATTCACAAGACAAGCAAAGATGTTTCTTGCCATCTTTCTTTCTGGGAGCATTTGAGCACTGGCAAATTTAGGTACCTTTTTGAACAGCTTACATAGACTGATTGAAAGTTCCTGTATTGGCTGTACGCTATCTCTTTCTGTCTTTATATTTTGTGGAAATTGGATTGAAAGTGCCAGTGTTGTAAACAAATCACAAGCACCAAGTGAAATATAAATATGAACTTCTAAGTTTAGGTGACAATTGTAATAAAAGCTCTAACTGTGGGAGGAAAGATAAAGCTGGTTACAAATACACTGTGGTTTCTGTCTCAGAATTGCTGATGTGATGTTTGAAGGGCTGAAATAAAAATGAGGTTTTTTTCTTTTCCTGAAATCCCTGTCATCATTGTCCTTGTTTAAGATAACATTTCTTTTTACTGCAGTTCATTGCTGCCAATGCTTTTGATGTAAGTACTTCAGAGGCCCGTGTTCCTGATACTTGCAGATACTTACTTCAAGCCATTTGCTTGTATGATCTGCAAAGACTGCGTGGTGGCCTGATGAATGGGTGTTAGTATGAACTGGGAAAGAAAAGGCACACTGCATTTGAGCTTCTCAGTACACCTCAGGCTTCAGCAGCATCCTATCAAAATGCTGCTTCTGAAAGAAGATGGGCAACTATGTTGCAAGCCAGTGAACGGTTTTCCTGTTTTATAGGGAAGACACCTCTCATTCTGGTTGAGCTGAAGCTGCACATGCAGAGCAGTAGGGCCAGATTTGGCTCGATTTCTGACCATGCTGTCTTTGCCCATCTGATCTCTGCAGCTTTCTTCCTGTGCTGCAGGAATTTGCTAAGCATTATCTTGCTCTGTAAGTGGGCTCATGACTAAAACCTGAGTCTCTCATATCTTTGAATTACTGGCTTTACAGCATAAAGTTAATTGTTCCATGCATTTTTCAGTGACAAAAGGGTTGGAGTTTATATTCTGTGTATGGTTATTCTTCTCATATTCTGTAACTTGGTCCACATTGCATTTGCTTGGCTGTTGGTTTTCCTCTGTTTTGCTGTATTTTTCTAGTCCAAGGTGCTCCTTTAGGATGAGTTTTCTTCTCAGTATTATTTCATGCCCTTTGCAAGAGCTGTGCAGGGGGAGGTGATACACTGCAGTTCCAAGTGTAACCTCTGCTGCTCTAACTTGAAATTCAGAACTAAAAAAACAGTCTTGCCTTGCTGATAAATTTATAGTTCAATTTCAGCAGCTGCAACTAACATGAGCACTTTGGTTTGGATTTTTTGTGTTACACATTGAAGAACCCTGTCACCCAGCCTCTAGAGACTATGAGAGCAAATGTAGGAAACAGCAATAGGAAATCTTTGTGGTGACTTGTTCAGGGCTGCAGCAGTTTAGTCTTGGAAATTGCTTTTCTTTTTCTCAGCAGAGCTGTGTACAGAGCAGGCTAAATTTCATTCCTGCACTGTACAGCATTCTCTGTTTGTCAGTGGTACAGGTAGCTTTCAGCTTGTCATTTGCTTGATGTTGCTAGTGCTGCAATAAGCTTTCATGTGTGCGCATTCTTGCCAAGTATATGTCCTTCATCTGGCTAAATCTACCTCTGTTTCTTCTAGTTTTTAAGCGAATGTGTCACATTAAAAACATCGGTGGGAGATGACACTCCAAGCTGAAAAAGTGAATGGTAAGTAATGAGGAAAGTGGGAAGTAATGTGTAAATGCAGAAGTTTTATTCTCTGAAAATTACTGTAGCATCGAAGTCCCTAGATGAGTAAAAACAATGCGCCAACATTTCATCACAGACTCTCATCAAAACTTCAAATAGAATTTTTACATCCATACACTATCATGAAGTATTTATAATTATTGTGCCAGGAAATCTAGCTGGTGATTCTCAGAAATCAAACGATGAAAAATAAAAGATACATAAATGAATAAATAATTATAGACTCTCTGTGCATTCTCTAAACCTAGAGTGTCAAAGTTTTTTTGTAGCAGGGGATGACTGACATTTTCAACTGAGCTCCCTAGGAGAGAAACATGAAATGTGCCAGTGGAGGAGGGAAGGCTTTCCTGTGTAGAGCTCCTAGTGAAATCAGTAGAAATGCTAGCTGTGTAGCTTAGTATCTGTGCCCTGACAGTTAGGAGTAGGTATCTTTTTTTCAGATATTCAGGCACCAAGTAAATAGAAAACAGTTAGGTATCTAAACAATCCCTCATGCAAGTGGATTTGTTTGTTTATCTGCAGAACATAAACACTGTGATACTCAAAGAGCATTGCTGCATAAAGAATTCCTTAATTCTGAGTGAGGCTTTGTACCTTCTTCATTAGAATCATAGAATAATAGAATAGTTTGTGTTGGAACGGACCTTACAAAACACTTATTTCCACCACCCCCGCCATGGGCAGGGACACCTTTCAACTAGACCAGGTTTCTGAGAGCTCCATCCAACCTGACCTTGAATACTTCCAGGAATGGGGCATCCACAACTTCTCTGGGCAACTTCTAGTGCCTCATCACCCTCACAGTAAAGAATTTTTTCCTAATGTCTAAACCTACTTTCTTTCAGTTTGAAGCCATTCGCCTGGTCCTGTCACTACATGCTACATTGTCCCTACATGAAGTAGGGACAAACAAAAGTGGTTTTTGGAAATCTTTGGGGGAATGAGCTCTAATACAATTGGTATGGAAAGATGAAGCGTGAGTTGGAAGCTTATAGCTGAGTAGCTGTGCTGATGTTTCTGTCTTCTTGGGATATCACATGGGGAGCAAACCAAGCTGAAGGGAGATGCAGTGGTTGTGGAAGGCAGCAAAATCTTGAGCAACAAGGCAGTGAAGGGAGATAGAAATCATTCAATCTATCTGGTGCTCTCAGCCTGTTCACTGGACTTGGGACATACCCATCCAGCAGCCTGGGAAGTAATCCAGGATGTGCCTGCTGATGTGGCCTGAGAAAGACATAGTTGATTTCTGTACAAGTTTACCTGGAGCTGAGTTGAACCTGTGTGAGCGCAGTTACTGTGGGCTGAGCCAAAAGTAAAAAGTCATGCTGGGATACCCTGTGCCTCTACCTGGACGCCAGTCAGGTTGGGGCAGTATGCAGGGTGAGACTACATTCAGTTGATATTCTTTCTGCACAGAGAGGGCTTCCTTTTTGTGAAGTGCCATGTACTCCTTGTGCTGCTGGTCGAGAACAGACCTGGTGCCTAGTCTTTCCTGCCTCCAACTAAAGGCATGACATGTAGGAAGTGCCAAGTAACACAGAACTGACCTTTATTTTTATTTTATTTTTTTTTAAATTATATGCCAACAGTTACATGTGTCTTACTTGAGTTGTTGTCAAAAGAAGCTCGGTTTGTGGAAAATAAAAGGTATCAAAATGGACAGACTGGGGGAGAGAAGAAAGAAAGAAAATGGAGCCCTTCAGAATCCTGGCTATGCCTCAATATCTTGATCCAGGAAGTGGCTTTACCCTACTAATCTGATTTTTAAAGGAAAAGATTCCTTATTCTTTTAAGGTTTAGCATGGCAGCATTATATCTTAACTTACACATTTATCAGCTCTTGTGGGTATTCAGTTGTTCTACTCCCACTGCAAAGCTGAATCAATCTTCGTGCCACAGTTAAATACTGGATGATTTAGTGTGCCATCAAAAACTGCATAAACTGCCTATTAGAAATGTATTAAACATTCAGTAGGAAATTGACTGTTCACATATCTCCTTGTAGTAAGAATACCTAAATAATACAGCAGTCATTACCCAAATTATCCAAACTTAGTTAATTGTACAACAACGTGATCATGATTTTTTGACTGATGATTTTGATTAATAGAGTGCAAGAATGAAGTATGACAAATATATTTGAAAAGATGGGGCTGTGTTTCCATGAGCAAATGACAGGTAAGTGTTTGCCATGGTGTTCCGTAATCCCCATCAGGATCTAGACTTCAGACCTGTCACCTTTTCTAGAGTAGGCAGTTCTCTGTTCTAGTAATGACAATCACAGGGGTAACTTCAATGAAACAGATTCATGCTAACAGCATGAATTTACTTTGCCAGATTTATGCCAAGGAGAGAAACAATTTTTTGGATATGTTATATTTTTGAACTGACTTGAAAGATTCTTTGAATCCCAAGATGATAATGTGTGTCCTGACAGTGGAACAAGTTTATTGATGGAATAGGTTAATTGGTTGATTATCATTCACCACAACAGCAGAAAAATCCCACATGTTAATCTGTATGTTACTCTAATTTTGTTATGGAATGCTGGATAGGAAGTCAACTCTAGCTGTTTAAGATGTAACACAGTTTGTCAGGGTGCCTGATAAATGTCTGACACCATTTTGAAATAGATACTGTCTTTCATATGGCTAAAATACTGGGAGAATATGTACTTATCATCTAGAACGAGGGGATCAGTCCAAAGAGATGACGGGGCAAAAATAGTCTGTTGATTTAAAGATACCATGAGAATACTCTTTACCATCACTCATACACTGGAGGAGGCTACAGATATGAAGGCCAGAATGAACAGTTCTCATCATATCTGGCATTTGCAGGAAATGATGTGGAGCGCTGCCATGACTCATAGCTTCCATCTGAGCCTCATTACTTCTATCATTACTCCTCTAGAAATCTGTCTGCATTTTCAGAGTATTTCTGTGCTTTCACTTTGGAAACACAGAACAGCTGGAAAACAGTAGTTGTTTGTAACAGGAAGCATGCCTTGAGTTAAAAGAAATGCAGAGGATATTTGCAGGAGTTTCTAACATCAAAGGGGAATTAAGTATTTTCCCTGTATTGCCAGTGTATCTGTGGAGAAAGAGAATCATTAAAAAGAACAGTGGTCCTCTTACTTTCATCCAGACTGATTTATGGTTTCACAGTCTCTAATCGGGGACCTGACTGATTTGTCTCCAGTGTGTTTCAAGGGACACATTTTCTTGTTCTGTCTTCCCCAGGGCTTAATATTATGCCTTACCCTCTTACTGTTCTAAGAATTTTCCTCAGGTGGAAGAGTAAGCCCTTCTCATTTGAGAGCTGCAGGTTCTGAAGGAACTAAATTTTGTTCATGATTGGGCCCAAGATCCAGAAGATATGAGAGCCTAGAGATGGGTTCTCTGTCCCCATTTGGGCTCCATAAAATCGCTGCACTTTGCCTCTACCCAAACTTCATTTTCAAGTCATGAGAATGAAAGGGAAAGAAACATTTGCCCATAAGGAAAGGCATTGGAAATGGGTGCAAATGAGGTCTCCTGCTGATGCTGGGCATCTTGTTGGAATGCAAGGATGTTTTTTGACAAGATTTCTGTGATAGTCCTACATTGTAGGCAAAAAAAACTCGAAATGTCTCCCTTCTTTTTCTCTCTGTACTACTCAGGCTTTTGCACCATCAGAGGAATGAAAGTGTTTAACTTTTAAACATGTTGTTGAAATATTAAACAAAGTTTTTCCTGCTGATTGTTAATGCCGTATCAAAGCCAGTTTGAAACGGCTTCATAATCTCTTACATAATGCTGTCATGCTGTTCATGTCACTGATGCTATTTCATCCTGATAGCTGCCACCGGTAGGAGGCTCAGAAATGTGATTGTAACCATTCTCAAATGCATTTTAAATAAATTTCACAGATTTCTTGGGGAGATGCGCTTTCTTATGTTACAGTTTTCTAGGTGGAAACCAAATAGAATGCTCCATTGACTCAGTCTCTGTGTCTATGCATTACAACACAGATAAACCTCCTCTTCTGCCTAAAAAGAAAATTATTCTTAAAATAGTTGCCTTTTGCTAAAGTAGGGTTAGGAAGCTAGAACACAAACTCTTCCCATGCATCGACTTCTTTCATATAGATGGTTCAAGGATTCAATCCCATGTGGTATCTTCCACTGCACCAAACTCTGGTGCAAAATAATCCCCTTGTACCAAGACAGGAGTCTGTGATTGAAATCAAAGAGTGCCTCCTGTCCCCCTACCCACAATTTCTGGTCACTGATGAAGGGATTGATTTATGTGGACTGGGAGATCCTGCTTCATCTGAGATAGATCAATAACTTGAATAATGTCTTTCCACTTGAATGGCCATATCAGCGTGCCTGGATATAGGAAGTCTGTGCTTCTTTGGAGGAAAAAAGAATGAATTCTTCAAAAAGAATCCAGCTCAACGTGCTGTGGACTGGAATACATACTGAAATAGCAAATATCTTTTCCCAGTTAGGAAAATGACTTAGATATGGGCATGAGAATTTTTTCAAGATTATATCCTTCAAACCTCAGTATAAGAAAACTACTGAAGCATATAATAATGTCTTTTGGAACAGGCACATGCTTGACTGCTTCCTCGAGGCAGAACGCTTCCTGTAGATAGCCTTCAGGTAAATATACCTTTTGGCATGTTAGTTTCTACCTGTAGCCTTCAGGAGCAAACAGGTATTCATGGTCCTGACTTGGAGAATGGTATAGAATACTGTGTGTTATGTGAAGGAAGAAAAAGAAAGAGGAAGGAGCAATGGAATAGGCACCCCCCCTTCTCCCCATTTCCAAATTGGCAGTGTATTTTAAATTCAAAAGAGATACTTGTGTTGCTGTTTAATCAAGAAGTTACAGTGGCTGTGCCTCAAGACAGGGTCCACCTCTTTAAGAAAATGCTGTCATGTTTCTTAAAAATTAGACATCCTTAATCAAAATTTGTACAGATTGTTTTAAAGTAGTAACGGGCATATGGAAAGAGAAATAGTCCTTTTTCAGATGTCATAGGAAATTTTGATCTAAGAAAAAAAAGAAATTTCTTTGGTCTGAAAGTAGAACTGCCAGAAGGGAAATTCAGAGGAAGTCCATGAATGTATCTATTGCCAAGGAGAAGGACTGAGAGGCTGAGAACCTGTGTGTGTAGCTGGACTAATCAGGAATGTCTCCCTAGGATGGCAATAAAGACATTTCTGTCAGAGTCCTAATGCTTTGGCATTTGGTCTGTTTTTGGTTTTTTTTTTTTTGCATCTCTATCAATACTTACTAGATTTGGCAGATTGTTTTGATTCAGTGACTCGGTGTACAAGGCGTCTCACTGAGTATGGAATAATTAGTCAACTAACTGCCAAGTCTAATCTGCTGTCCACTAAATTCAATAGGAGAACTTCCTTCTGGTTTTGTAAGATGCTGGAACAAGTTCCAATCAGTCTAGCCTTTGAAGGCTGTAGGTGTGTACACAGCTTGCTGAGCAAAGATAGGAGCTAGTCTCAGATTCTTGTCTTGTTGCTTGAGTGTTTATCCTAAAAGCATTTGTTCTCTTTTCCACGTTGATACAGTGCTTTCCCTGCTGTGTTATTACTACATTAACAAAAGTACACTCAGGTTTTGCAGCTCAAAACTCCTACCTATCAGGATTTCAGTCATCTGAGAAAGAGAAGAGTATATTTACCCTATAAGGATGTGTTGAAAATTGAATTATTGCTGTTTCTGCTGCAGAGAGAAACACTCTTTGTAAACTTACCATTATGCATGCGAATACAACTTTATAGGATCAGGGCCTTAGGAACTGAAAAGTATTGTGGAAGATTTTTGGAAGGTGCTCACCACAGCTAATTGTTAACGATAACAAAAGATCTCATCTAAATTAATGATAGGAAGCTGAGAATCCATATTTTTCTTAAGAAGAACAAAAAAAACCTAGATCTTTAAAAACAGCAGTGATTTTAAAGTATTTTAAATTGTGAACAGATTATTCTATGTGTCACTATACTTCAGAGCCTTATATTTACTGTGGTTTTTCCATCTTGATTTTTACTTTTGCGGAGGAAATTCACATAAGAGTTTTATTTACTCAGTGTTGTGGTGGGGTTTCTAGCTCCGTTAGAATAGCGTTTCACTGTTAGCCCACTGTTGATCACCAATGCATGTGCCAGCTTCCCAACTGACTTCTTTCTGCACACACACAGGGAAAGCACAAAAAGTTCTCAGGTTTATTCCAGTTATGCCTATAAATCTGTCTGGAAAGGATTCTTCCCCTTCAGCAATCCTAGTGATTAATTAGCTAGCACAAGTCTCTGCAATAGCTCAATCACATTGAACAAGTGGTGTCACATTCCCTTCTCAAATGTGATTATTGCAAAATGTCTGTGACATAGCAGCAGGTTCCTTCATTGAGATCTTTTACTGCTGCAGAGATTACAGAACATTTGCTGCTTTCATTTACTACTAGGTACCAGAACATGTCAAACAATTTTAGATGTAAAGTCAGGGAATGCATGTTATCGGTTTTGGATGTATTGGAAACTTATTTGCACTGTTAAGAATCACAAAATCAAGCATGTACAGGATCAAACTGGACTTACAAGATAGAAAAATTAGAGGTTATGTTTTATGACAGATAATTCAGTCTTCTTGAAAATGTGATTCTACTGCTTATTCTTGTCTGCTACTGCTTGCTTGCAAACACTAAGCTCTTCTCTTGCAGCCGAACTGTTTCAATTGCACATGGCAGATACTCCCCATGGCTCCCCCAACTTTTGGCACAGCTGACTCCTACCTCAGTTCTAATTCTCCAGATGGTTATATCTGGATGATTATATCAGAGACACCCTGTCCAAGGAGCTATGAAATGAGAAAGCTGGGGTTAATTATCGAACAATACAATTTTATGATTAGCTCATAGCAATGTTGGTGGTATTTGTGCCTGAATTCTGAACTGGCTGTCATGTCGTCCTTATTGTAATTTCAGCATGTCTCAGCAGGATCATACTAACATCAGCATTTACAAAAGAAGTTGCCTTTAAAACCTTGATCATAGTGCTTGTGAAAAGATAAGCAGAAAGGCCATGCTAGAGAAAAAAGAGACCAAGACTGTATACAACACCAAGGCAAGTGTTATGCTGGGACCAAAGCAGGGAGAGAACTGGGGTCCTGGGTGTCCTAACCCTATTATGTCCTGTGTAAACTGCATTACAAAAATGCAGCTTTAAGCTCAGGAATAAAGGACAGAGCAAGAAAAAGTGTTTGCTTTTCTGTGTTATAGTAAAACTCTTCCTACCTATAACTGTTTCTTTCCAATACATTTCCCTGTGGAAGATGGTGCAGGGTTTTTTTTTTTTATACTACAGTGTGTAGCAAAGAAGTTCAGTTTTAAAATCTTTTCAGCCTTTTCTGACTTTTATTGTTCTTTTTATTGGCTTTAGAGAAAGTTTCAGATAAATTTTCTGGTAATGCTGTTTCCATTCTGGAATTGTTGTTTGAATCTACCTTCTTTGGTGTCATTTTCATTAAATCTATTTACATCCTGATCCACAAATGTCACATGCTGATAGTTATTAAAATTGGAGATAGGGTCTGAGCTGCCTAGAAAAGAAACCAGTAGGAGATTAGCCTCTGTGAGTGTAGTTCCAGACTGGAATGCATAATTCAAGTGGAGATAAGGGAGAAAAAATGAAAGGCAGATAAATTCAGTTTCAGTTCAGAGGGAGTACTCTACTTCAGATGCCTCTAGGAGGGAATTTGTTGGTTAATCAAGAAAGGTGCAGCGCAACTGCTGTGAGCCTAGTAATGTGACATCTTGCCTAGTCAAAGCTCAGTCAGTGAGGGCAGACATCTCTGACATTTTGTGGTTTGGTAACCACAGACCTCCAGGATTTGGTTGGTGCTCAGACGGTGTGCATTTCCCTCACAAAACATTTAGGGAAAAAGAAGTGCTTATATGCCATGTAGGTGTTACCATTATGATAACAAGAAGTGCCGATGACTACAGGGCAAGGCACTGCCAGAGGAGGGGAACATGCAGTTTTTCCTGCTCTGCTGCTATAGATGTTTGAGGGGAGTGGTGTACTGGTGTAGAGATCATCACCTGGGAGTTACAGTCCCATGTTATGCTGAATTGCTCTTTAACCTCCAGGATAACATCTTCCTTGCCTTCTTCTCCTTCACACCTTGAAAGCTGCGCACAGATGGGATTTGTTCCTGTTGCTGGGTGTGGAGTGGATGTGTTTCTTTTAGCTGTTTGGTTTATGCACCAAAGATGTCTTTAAAGTCAGGAGTAAGGGACAAGAACTTGTGGGGAAGAAATTCAGCATTCAAGCTGTACATATCTCTTTGCATTGGCAAGAGAGAGCCTGACCAACAGCAAACTCCTGCAGATATCTAAACTCTGGGGGTCCAGTGCTGCCTGGAGAGGTGTCTTGCAGTGCAAATGAGGCAAAATAATGTTTTTAAAGCGTGGATGAACCTGGTCTTAAGGGTCAGGTATGGTGTTAAAGGTAAGCAGAGGGACATGAATAGCATAACTGCTAGCCCTAGACAATACAAGACAGCTAAAATCCTGTTACCTTTCAGATGACTACCTGTATCTTGAGTTATTTCAATCATCCTTACAGAAATATGGTCATTAGATGATTTTGTTTTCTAAAATATTGTTCCAGAAGTGAGTTGGGCACCTATTCTTGTAAGAGTAGATGGAAAGCCAGGGGGGATCGTAGTATTTAAGTACCTCCTCCTTTTTTGAATGCTACCAGTAAACCCTTTTCCACAGCTGAAAAGAGACTGTGGTGCACTAATGCCTACCTCCTTCCTGTAAGGACTTGGATTTGACGTGGCTAATTCATTCCTGTGTTCAAAGCACAGTGGGTTGCAAAATTATGATTATTAAAGTCAGCTATTAGAGAGTGTTGCCTCCTTTGAGAATATTGATTTAATCACATGCCTCTGTGTATTTAAAGTCTGAAGTGATATGATCACTTTATTTTGTGGAAAGATCAATTTATTCCACGTATCTAATGAATAATTATGGAATCTTTTATATTCTTTTGGTTATGAATAAAAATAAATGGGTTTAGTTGGAAAAGACAAGAGAACGTGCTTGACAAAGCAAGTCCACCAGACCATTCTGCAGCAGCTTCTAACTTTTTCTTCTTTTTCCAGGTGTACTTTCTTCCTTCTTTTTTCCCCCATCCCTGTTTTAGTCAGCGCATCAACTTTTTAATCCCTACCTTTCCTTCTTTAAAAAAGTGACTTTAAAAAAAAAAACCCAAACACAAAACATGAGGATTATTGTTACTTTTATTGTTCCATGAAGGACAGCTGTTGGAATTTAGGGTGTGTTCCCTAAGGAGAATACTAGTCCTTCTAGGTTAACTTTATGACTTAATTTAGTACTGATACTGTTCTGGTGTTACAGAAGAGTAGAACCACACTTGTGAGTGGGACTACTGAAGAAACATCTACTGAGGGTCCTGTGGACTGCTTGCTTAAAGGCATCTGAGACCTTATGTGAATGGCCAGGGATCTACTCCTAGAACTTATTCTGTTTAGGAAAAGAGTTTGTGTGGAGGATAAGGTATGCCAGTGAGGTGCCTTAAAAGCTGAATATCAGAGTCCCTGAGCCAGGGGGTCAGAATCTCACCACATAGCTCAGAGACACTAAATCATTGGTGGAACCCCCTTTGGGTAGAGGGCTAAACGTTTATTAGCTTAGTCCATAGAGTACTTAAGGCCATGCATTTATGTAAGACATATAAGACTGTTGTGGCTGTCCCTTGTGTTACCCGAGTCCTCACTAAGGCTTTTTGCTTGTGTATAGATCAATAAAGTTCCTTTTCTGTTATTCTTGAGGTGATTGGACAAAGTTTTCATGTTTCTGGCATTTATTTCAGGAAGGAGAGCAGATGCATTGCACAGTGTTGTGTTGGCCTTGTATCGGGTCTCGAGAGGAGCAGGGCAACTGAGAGTGCTGCACTCTGCCTTCTCTCCAAATATAGGTTTGCTTAAGGCCAAGTTATTGTCCTCCTCTCTGTCCTTGTTCTGTTTCTTGCTACAGAAACTAACAATAAACCATTGTTTCCATAGCTACATATCTATTATATCTTTCATGTCACTGTTTTTGAGACTATGTCCAAAAAGGAAAGAAATTTATAAAAGAAGGGCATGTATCTAGTTGAGTACTCCCTTGTCTCTGGTAGCAGAAGCTCCAGCTGCAGTGAAAACTAGTCCCCACGAAAGTCTGGCTGTCCTTCTGGGACAAATGTTAGCGAATGTATATGTATGCCCTCATTAGCAGGGATGCAAAACTACTATCACTAGGGGCTGACCTTTTTCTACAAAGGCACTTCAAAACCTTCGGAGACTACAGAAAAATGCTATTGTTTGTCATTGCTGTCCATGGCGCCTTCTCTGTGTTTTATGGCATAGTCTGAAAGTAGAGGCAGAAGAGAAAGAGAGCCTGCTTCTCTTGAGCTGTTTAGTTCTGTATCCAGGACTTCTGGATTCCCTGGGTAGATAGCTTTGAGAAACAACATCAGACCCTTGTAGAGTTGATACAGCTGGGACACAGCCACACCTGTGTATGTGAGTGGAAGCAGGGCTGGTGTGAACATCTTGATTTTCTGTGTGAGAGAAGTTTGCATTCAACTCAAGCTTAAATGAAATTTAAAAAGAAAGAGAAACCCACCAAATATCTCAAGCTCTTAACTCCAGCCCCTAACATTTCCTCAGCTGTCAGTACTGTTTTGGCCAGCATTCCTAATAGCAATTTTGATTCAACCTTAAAAAGAAGATTTGAAGCGCTCCTTTGAGAAATGAAAAATATTTTCAGGTCCACTGAGAGCTGATTTGCTTTTATTAGATTCACTTCTCCATTGTAATAAACTAGGGCATGATGTTGCGAAATGCATGTTACAGTATTGCCACCAGTAATGTCAACACTATTAATATAATGTCTGTAATTCACTGCACCGTGCCTCGTTATTTCGTCTCTATAGATTCTTTTTGTTGCAAATGTAATAATTTTTATTTTGTATTATAGTAACTGTCTAGGAGGTCCAGCACCCTGCTATATTCCCCAGAAATAGAAGATACTAAGATACGTACTGCCTCAAAGGTGTTACATTTGCAAAGTGATAGACTAATGTGAGAAAAATCTCCCCTTTAAAGCATTTCCTTGGGATCACAATGGCTCCCACATCTGCTGCTTTATGCAGACCCTTTTGGGCAGGATGCTGTAATTATGTTTTTGTTGAAGCAGTAGTTTCTTTGTATCTTACCAGTTATCTGAAATTATTTTTATTTCTGCAGCCTGCTGGGTTTGTGTTAGCAAACTTACTTGCTTTATGTACACACATGGATGTGACATGAAAGATAGTTTTGGCTCCAATTTTTGACACTGGAATTATTATCTTTTACCCACCGTATATTGTACGAATGTGTCCAACCTTTATTTTAATACTGATTTTGTACATTAGGCATCTGAGGTGAGTGGAGTGTTGTGGTTACATGTTAAAGTTGCTGTTAAGATGATGTACCTCAGCCAAATGCACTGCAGACTGCACCTGGGATATGAGGCAGGTACTTTGGAAGCTTTGGAACTACCTGGTCTGGATGTAGCTAATGCTGGTCAGTGGCACCTTTCTTAAAGCATTAATGTAGTCCATGTCTCAAAGTTTCTGGCCTACAAAACCCTTTAATTTTGGGGTGAAGTTAAGGCTGAAATTCAGAACAAATTGTACTATTTTTTAGCCTTTATTTAATTTGAAATATATTTCCATATGTGTGATGTGTGTGTTTTCACCATTACCAAGGTGATTGAATTGGTGAGACATTTTGGTTTTAATACAGGTCAGGCCTACGATTTTGAAAGTCCTCCTGCATCCTGGTTGAACTTATTCCAAAGGACAGGCATTTTCAGCCTTTGCCCCACAGTCATTAGGCCTCCTCTCAACGTTTTCCCAGGAAATTATTTTCTCATAGGAAATTTCTCCCCTACAAATTGTTTCTGGGAATCTGTACTGGAACACAGATCCCATGTCTATACTCCGTTCTCTGGGAGAAGGGCTGCTTTGTCGGATGAGATCTGCTACGTGAACAACTGCAGAAAGGACAAAGGCTGCTTTAAGCGTGGTTCTCAAGGGATTTTTTTGAATCAGGGTCCTGAGTAGGCCAAAGTCAGCCCTCTGGAAGCCCAGCGCGGAAGTTTTGTTGACACCTCTCATTTCACTGAGTATTGAAAACTATCATATCATGGTTGCATTGTCCATGGTGGCCTCTGACCACCACATCTCTCACCAGCCCTTCTCTGTAAACAGAAGGTCTAGCAGGGTCCCACCCCTGGTAGGCTCACTGACCATCTGCAACAGAAAGTTATCTTCCACATGCTCAAGGAACCTCCTAGACTACCTCCTTTCTGCTGTTTTGAGTTTCTAGCACACATCAGGCAGGTTAAAGCCTCCCACAAGGGCAGGGGATCGTGGAACATCAGCCAGCTGCTAATAGAACACCTCATCTGCCTCTTCATCCTGGTTAGCTGTTCTGTAACAGACTGCCATCAGAATATTCAGCTTACTAGCCTTCCTCTTGATCCTTACCTATAGGCACTCAACCTTATCATCACTATCCTGAAGCTCTATACAATCAAAAGGCTCCCTAATGCACCACTTCTCCTTCCTTTCCTGTCTCCTCTGGAGAGCATGTAGCCAATCCATTGCAGCACTCCAGTCATGTGCATCATCCCACCATGTTTCCGTGGTGGTGGCTATGTCAGAGCTTTCCTGCTGCACAATGGCCTCCTGTTCCTCCTATTTTTTGGCTCTTTTCTTAGTACACGCCCCTTCCTATGGCACAATAACTTTCAAAACAACAAAGATCTTCTTTCTTCTTCCTTTTCCTATTAAATGTTTTGGGTTGCATATAAAGTATTTGCCGTTGCATTTTTAACTTTAAAGCAGGTAGTTTTCTGATTTCGCTGCATCTTTTCCAAGGCGGGAAGAACTCCTGTTACTTTTCATGGACCAAATGATATAGGATAATACATACTGGAATTAGTAAAGTACTATCAAGATAGGAACATAATGTATGTCCTATTGAAAAATGGGTATCTTATAATATTACGTCTTAAACTGAGCATGGAGTTTCAATGGCACATGGCTTCCTAAGAGCTAGAGATGGCTTTGGTGTTTGACTTGTTTCTAGATTTGAAACATAAGAAAGTCTATTCCCTTTAATACATGTGAGGGCAAAACCCATGAGCTGGTAAGATTTGAAGATTCTGATAAAGTGAAATGGAAAATGCACAACCCCTTAAAGTATGTGGAAGATTACACAAGAGCCTGTATTTAATAGTAGGTTTCTGTACATTCTATGTACTCCTCCTCAAGTGCAGGTTTTCTTTTAAAGATATAAAAGTCTCTGTGGAAACCTGCTGCAACAGCTTTTAAACCATCAGCAATGTATAAAAGTCTGTTCTGAGAAGAGCTAGTGATAAATGAGGTGAATTAATTTGAATCTTCTGAGAATGGCACAGCAGAGCTGGAAAGGCGAGAACAGCCTACAACAATTAGTGTCTGTAATGAGAACCTTTGGGTTCAAAGGGGTCAGTGGGTTCGTTTCTCTTCTACAGAAACTAGTAGCTGAAGTTTCATTTACCAACTTCATTTAGTAATGAAGCTTCCTGCAGTGTCTTTATCAAGCACAAAACTTGTGAGGTGGACAAGAGAGATGTATTATTCAACTGGCTAAAATTACTTTTTCTATGAAGCCAGGAAGAAATTTTTATTTCCCTCTCATTTTTGTTTATGCATGCTGCATTTCTACACATAAAACAAGCAATCAGTGTTTTATAGTCTTTTTCGCCACTGAATGCTTGCAGGAGAAAGAGAGTTTCACTTATTTTGCTTGAACAAATAGGGTTACTGTGGAATCCATCCCAAATACCTGAAATTCATTTTTAATAGCAAGCAGAACTGATCTTAAAAATAAATAGCAAGGTAACTGGAGAAGAGTTGTCGGTTAACTTCATCACTGCTTCTCAAAGCTGATTTTTTTCCTGTTTCAGTTTGACTGCAACTGAGGAAAGAACCAGAAATGCTAATTACTTGATGTGCAGTGGGAATATGGCAAGAAGTCCTCATTTGCAGGCACCAATGACTCATAAAGGAAACGCCGTGACACAAGGGATTTCTCATTCTTTTATTTATGGTTTGATTCTGTCACCATTATTTGATAGTCACAGGCGTAGCAGGATGCTGCTCAGGCTTTAAAAACAAAGAGAAGTCAGCCTGAAGCAAATCACCTTGCACACTGGGGAAGTTCAGAACTGACTTCTCACCAGGCTTGATTCTCCTTTTGGATGTGATTGGAGAACAAAGTTTTCCTCACAGGAAAAACTAAATGTTTTGAGACTTTCTTTCAGCATACATCAGGATGAAAGTGAATCCCTCGACTCTGCTTTTTCCCTCTCCTCACCAGCCTTGCTGTTTCCTACGTCCCTTCACTGCTTCTCTGCATCAGTCATTGTCTTTTCCCTTTGCTTTCAAACATGTTAATGTCTCTCTCATGCTACCTTATGAAACATCCCCTATATCCCATCTGTTTCCATCACTGTCACTTCTTCTCTTGTTCCTGCCTCCCTCTGTGTTTCAGCTCCTTTAGCAAACTGTACCATGGCATACTTTCCTAGCTGTTCATTTCCATGAGTAATTGCCTCTGTCCTCTCCTTTCTGTGTGGGCTTCTTGCTCTAAACTAAGCAAGTCCATCCTGGCTGATCTGCATCCTGAGCCTAGATTGCCTGAAGCTCTAGGACAAAAGGCCATGTTTCACAGCTTGGTTCCTCAGGAGCTTCTTACTGACAGGATGGAATTTCTGTTCATCAGAGATGAAGTTTACATATGAGAGTGAAAATTCTGTAACTGTACCTTTCTCTCTGCTGCACAGATCTAGGGATTAAGAAATGCCTCTAAAACTCTTCACTTTTTTCCCCCATCACAAGGCTTGTCTCTCTTATGTGATTGTCCTAGAAACAAACAAGGCACAGTAGACCTTAGACATATTAAAAAGATGTTTATAGACTTATTTCCAAATGCAAAGGAAAGGTGACACAGGCTATAAGTGCCACCCTGCACCTTAGCTGTTCTGTTTTTCAGGAATATTGTCAATGTTGTGGCTTTTGGTGTTTTGTACTAAGGGTCTGTAAAAAGAATGTCAGGAAGGTCATTGGTTTGTTTTGGTGCTGTTGAGTGTTCTGTGACTATTTAGTGGGGTTCTCAATGACTTTCATGTGTTCCATGGTGGACAGTGTATACAAGAGAAAGACATGGATGAGTCAATGAAATTGTTCACTCCTCAGTCCCTAGACTGACAGGTAATGAGTTCTAGCTGTACTGCTGCCTGTTGTTTGGACATAAAGCTTTGATATTGTGTGGGAAAAAATTCCAGCAGAACAGCCAGCTGAGGAGTTGTGTGGAATCTCTTCCCCCATGTGCTGCAGACACCTCTTCAAAGTTTTGATTCACTCCAGAGGCTGAGATGGAGGAGTTCTGCATCCAAAACCTCCTGGTCTTTTTCTGTTCCCATTCCCTCCAGTGTCTGTCTTGCCTTCATCAGGAGGGACTTCATATTTCTCATTGAGTTGTCCTTGAAGACTCTGCCATCTGGTGGTGGTCTTTGTTCACCGCTCCTTTACTGGGAGTTACCCCTTTGGCAGGATAGATCCAAATTGTGTTGTATGTGAATGTCCCATGAGGACGGTAAGACCTAAAAAGCTAGAAGCTGGAGAAAGTTTGTATTCAGCTGAGAAGCTGAACTGTGGGAAGTGAAATAATGTCCCTGCTTCTGCATAGTGAGAACGGGTTGGGAATGTGGCCACAACTGCCTCCTCTCAGCTCTAAGCTTTATCTTCTATGCCATTTTCTCTCCCTCCCTCTAACAGCTCTATGTTTTTATTGTTTTCTCATAAAGAAGGAAATACTTTCTGCAGTGTTGCAATTATGCATATCTGAAATTTGAAGAAAACCCATACCCAGCTTTTCCTGCCCAATATTCTTGGCACTATGACATCATAACCCCTGTGTGTCCTGTCACTAAAACAAATGTATGAAACAGTTCCACTTCTCCTCTTTAATTGGAACTAACTTGTTTCAAGGAACTGAAGAGGCAGACTACTCACAAAGGTTAGTGTGGAGAAATACATCATTGTCTTGCAGGATGTTCTAAGTGGGTCTCTTGAGTATCAAGGTCAGAGTTTATTTAGCAGCAAGTTCTACTGGTATGAATCATCAATAGTGTTTTTTACACAATTTGTCAATGCCTGGCAATTATACTTTATTCTCTAAGGAAATTCTACACTTTTTCTCAGTAAACGATGCATGTTTTTAACTCTTCATTGTCCTTTCCAAGTATAAGCCTCAGTTCCTTTGACACAGAAGAATGGATAGGATATAGCACAATGTGCTATTGACCAGCTTTTAGGAAAAAAGTCAGTACTGTACCAAAACCAGAACTTCTTGAAAAAGAAAGTTGATTCAGACAGAATAAATTTTCAGTAAAGTCCTAGTTTTCTGGATTTGCTATGCTTTAAAAGCCACGATCTTGGGGCAATAGAATAAATATTTTTAAAATTTCTAATGGGGGAAAACCCACCTTCTTTCACACTGGGAGCTGAAATAAATTTTTTCAGCAGCTTAATCCACACTTCAGTGAAATTGATGAACTAGGTATTTTTGAAAATTCATGATGTTTTTTATCAGTTTGGTGAATGAACTCAGAAGAATGAACTTTTGTTAACTGCCAGACTCCATGTGGGGATGGATCCAGTAAGTGCCCAACATGATTAATAAATCATGAACTCCAGCTCTCTGAGTAGCCAAGATGTTTTTCCACAGCTAAAAGGAGTACTAATGCAGAGAAGGTAGTAAAATTGCAGGCAGCATTTAGCACATGTGTAATTTCTTCTTGAACTGTGATTCAACATTTCTCTAAAAAAACCCAACAGAAATCCCAAAAAACCCTCCAAACCCAAACACACACCTAACACCCCCCAAAAAATCCCAAACTAATGACTCAAACACTTTCCACACCCATGCCTTGATTACTGGGTAGGCAAGAGATGCATATTTCAAAGAAGGCTGTCCTTTCTTGTTACAAATAATACCCAGTATCACTGTCTTTGTCTTTTGGTAGATCTGGTACATAGCACTCATCTTTTACACACTGGGCCTATGAGACAATGCTTCCTGACCAGCTCCTGTGCTTTGGTGGAGTGCTATGACCTGTACAGAATGTGGTGAGGATGCACGGTGCCTTACGTTGCATTTCTGGAGGTACTCTGTGTTTCTAATATACCTGTTCAGTCAGAGCTTCCCAGTGTTTAACCAAACACCGTATTTCTTGCTTCTCTGTTCCGACAGAATCCAGAGAAGACAACTGACATAAAATACTAATCTGCTGCAAACTCCTCCTCCAAACCATTTATTTATTTATCATTTCTCTGACATTCCAAGTTTCAGAATGTGACTTCAAGATCTTCCCTGCTATTAGGCAGACTAACTGTTTCCTTTTTGGGAAAAGCTCAGATTCCCATGTAACTGAATTCCAGGAGCTTGGTCTTCAGTGAAAATACTAAAGATCACAAGGTTCCCCATTTTTCTGTGGAGTGCCTTTCCCAAGCCATGCCTTGAACTGCAGTTTGACCAGGTTATCTGTGGAGATGAGGAATCTTGCAGTTTAGACTGTATCTGTGCATGGTGGAGAGGCTCTCGGCCCCAAAAAGCGTGTGTAGTTGAGACAACTAACAAAGCAAATACAGGTATGAACTGTCATGTAATAACAGAGTTATGGGCTGTCATTCCTATTCTTTGTGGAAGCTTGGAAACTGGCCCTGACTGAAGTAGCTGTTGTGATGGGTGCCTTTCTTTCATCGTGCAGTTGAGAATAGAGTTGAAATAAGAACAAAATATTCTGGCCTGCAATTAAAGAGGTTCTTTTTGTTCATTAGTAGCAGGGGGTTATGCTGCCTTCTGATCTTTCCTCTGTTATTTGGGATTCACAGCAGTGTTGATAAGCTTTGATATTAAGTACATCAAGTCATCCAGAGCTGTTCTGTGAATTGGGCTACGGGGTAAGAAACTCATTTCTGTACTTGTATTTTGCCAGAGGAGGTTCAGATTAGATATTAAAAAAAAAAAAAAAAAATCACTGAAAGAGTGGTTAGGCTTTGGAATAAATTTTCCAGGGAGGTGGTGGAGTCACCAGCTCTGGAAGTGTTCAAGAGATGTCTGGATGTGGCACTTGGGGATATGGTTTAAGGGTGATTGTGATGGTTCTAGGTTGATGGCTGGACTAGATGATTTTGAAGGTCTCTTTCAACCTTGTTGGTTTTGTGATTCTGCATGAGCTTTGCAGACTATGGGGGGCTTTGCTGAGAAGTATATGGAGTGGGAAAGGGAGATTTATGTGGTGTGTGATTGTATTTCTCTAGTTACTCAGTGGGGAGACTTGTTTATGTTATAAGCCACCAGGAAATAATAACCTCACTGGAGCAAAAGGAAAGGGGGAGAGAGCTAAGATGCAGGAGTCCTGGGATCTACACATCTCTTTAATGTAGTCATGTCTCAAAGGAGTGTGTCTGCCCATATATTTTGGTCAAAAATTGGCTTGTTTCAGTTTGGAAGACACGTACTTGAGCTGATTTGTGAACTGTGCTTTGACACACACTTTCTTTTTTGCACCCACTTAATTGAACAATGAAATGTTTCATCAGAAGTAAAATCAACCTGGTAGAACTAAAAGTGTGTTGGCAGACACTGGACATACCTTCTATGTGCACAAGTTGCAAAGCAGAAATAAGGAGTTAAATTTGACAGACCTATCACCAAGTCTGGAGGCACTATAACCATTTCAGCATAGCACTGAACCTGGAAGCAGAGTTTATGTTCTTTGGCTCTGTGCCATGCTTTTAAGGCAGTATTGAGCAAGCTATTGAGTTAGCATCTCCTCAGGGACTGTGTTGTGCAAGTGAATGTGTGCAAGATGAGGGTTCAGTGTGTGTAGGGGCTGTTTTGTGGCTTTTTGAGTTGTCTTGCTGCTGCTGTTGTTTTGTTTTCATATGTTTTTAAAATGTATTATGGTCAGTAAAGCAGTAGGAGGAGCCTTTTCAGTGCTCTTGGCTTCAGAGCTTGTTATGAACCCTGTTCTCTTCATCAGAACAGGGCATTGTGTTCAGGCTATGGGAAGACCTAAGCTGCATTGAATTTTGTGGGAATGCTTTAGGAGAAACCTGAAGCAATGCTTTTAACTTTCATACAAGTTAAGGAGGCTGTACACCCAAGAAAAAGCTTTTAAGAGGAAGAAGGAAGAGCTACACCTTTTTTTACACAGAAATGATAAAATTGGTTCTTCATGGAATGCTCTCATTGGAATGCTCCAGATACAGTGTGTTATCACCCCAGTCTCCAAGGTAGACAATGTAGCAGTCGTATGTGGGACATAAAGAGAATGTCCCATCCCAGATCATCCTGCAAGCTTTGGATATACGGGGGGGTCCATTAGGACACAACACAGCTTGAAAAGAATTCATGAATTAAGAGGGGATACATTTTGTTCTCAAGCTCCACCCCTGCCTCCTCTGCCCTTTCTTCTTTCCCAGGAAAAGTAATTATTCGAAGGGAAGCTGTGTGGAAACTTGGTGGAAGATGTCCTTTTTATTGTACTTGCTTATGAGCTATTGAGCCTGCTGGTTGCCTTTCACAGGGTTTATTAAAGCTGATTCTGATTTCATCAGAGCCCATGATACCAGGACTTTAGACTTGTGGCTTAAACACTATATTGAGCAAGTAGAAATAGCACTGCTGGGGAAGTAGCGGTGTAAAATGGTGGTGGATCAGGTGAACAAGGAGAAATGAAAGAGACCAGAAGGAATCCTCCTAATCTCTTCTCTTCTTATTGATCAAGTTTTCTCCTAGTTCATAAGTGCCTTAACATGTCCCTACTGTTTGTAAATCTTCCTCTCTTGACTCAGCTGTGGCCTCATAAGAATTCAGTGAACTCTGAGTTATCATAATTTCAACAGTGCAAAGAAATTATCTGGAAAAATGTTTAATTGCAATGAAAAGGCACCTTAAAATGCAATTCATGGCTGTCTGGAAGACCTTGTCTACGTCTTTTGCACAAAATTTTATAATAAGATATTTTGAGGATAAACTTCCCATAAAAGTTTTCATAGAGATGATGGCTCTGGTGCATAGCTGTGATACATACCATGCTCTCCATGGTAAGGAACACAAAACTTCTGCCCTCTTTCACCACTAAATCTCTGAGCTTGCTCACTTTGTTTCTTTCTACTTTAATTTCCCTCTTCAACCAGGGAAATTTATAGACCTAGATGTTACTTTTCTCTTTCAATACTGTTTTGTGAAATGCTGATAAGACAAAATCCTTATCTGGATCCTTAACCCTTATGTCTGGGAACACTGTGGGCCTGATTTTAATGCTCATAGTGCCCTTGGTCTGGAGTAGAGTTCAGCTTCAAAGGACGTCATCTCTCCTCTAGGTGTCTTAAATGGAAGCTGGAAGATGCGTATTTGAGAGGTTCAACCAGATTGCTTAAATGATTCGAACTCACAAACCTGATAATCATAGAACCATAGAATCATTTAGGCTGAAAAAGACTTCTAAGATCATTGAGTCTACCCATTACCCACCACTGAGTATTGTCCCTAAGTGCCACATCTACACGTCTTATAAAATACCTCAAAGGATGGTGAATCAACCACTTCCCTGGGCAGCCTGTTCCAATGCTTGATAACTCTGTCAGTGAAGAAAGTTTTCCTAATATCCAACCTAAACATCTCTATGTGCAACTTGAGGCCCTTTGCTCTCGCCCTGTCATTTGTTACTTTGGAAAAGTGACCAGTCCTCACTTTGCTACAACCTCCTTTCAGTTAGTTACAGGGAGCAATGAGGTTTCTCCTGAGCCGCCTTCTCTCCAGGCTAAACACCCCCAACTCCCTCAGCCACTCCTTATAAGACTCGTGCTCTATCCCCTTTGCCAGCTTTGTTGCCCTTTTCTGGACTTGCTCCAGCACCTCAATTTCCCTCTTGTACTGAGGGGCCCAAAACCAGACACAGGGTGTGGCCTCACCAGGGCCCAGTACAGGGGGACGATCACTGTCCAGGTCCTGCTGGCCACACCATTGTTGATACAACCCAGGATGCCATTTGCCTTCTTGGCCACCTGGGCACACTGATGTCTCGTGTTCAGCCAGCTGTCAAAAAGCATCCCCAGGTCCTTGTCTGCCAGGCCACTTTCCAGCCATTCTGCCCCAGCCTGTAGCATTGTAGGGGACTGCGACCCAGGTGAAGGATCCAGCACTTGGCCTATTGAACCTCACACAGTTGGCCTCAGCCCACTGACCCAGTCTGTGCAGATCCCTCTCCAGGACCTTCCCTCCCTCCAGCAGATCAACAATACCTGCTTTTGAAATCTCAGTTAGGTCTTGTTTGAAACAGGCTGAAAAGTCGTTTAGGGTAGTAGGGCCAGTGTGATTGTATACTTTCCTACTCCTTAGGATGTAGAGCAAGAAAATAATACATTATAATGAGATCAATCAACTTCTTTGGCTCAGTGTGTATAAACAGAACACAGTGTCTTTGTAACAGTACCTTTATAAAAACATTTTTTTAAGTATTTCTTTTATAAAACTGAAGAAGGAAAAAACGCTTAATTTTGTTATTTGCCTGCTTCTTGTCTGACATGTTGGTGTTAGTTTAATTCCCAAGAGGCGCACTTTTTATAATGATTTTTCTAATTATGCTGAAGGCCTAGCGGACATACATGGGAGACTGACTGGTATTATGGGAACAAAAAGGAGACTGAGTGACAGAGCTCTTGGGTGAATTCCACAGATGAAACCTAGATGACATATTCTCGAATAGAAGGTTTAAGGAGGTGTAAGCATCTTTCAGTTGAGTCTGCCATAAGTTTTCCTGATGAATTCAGCCATCTTACTGTTTTCAGGCATTGAATTCCACACTATAACTGTACAATCTCTGTTTGAGCAGATCAGTATTTTCAATTTTGCCATCTTCTTCAGAATACAATGTTTTTGTTTTGTGTTGAGGCACTCTATTTGAAATATCATTTCTCTGGGAAGTTAAATTTGTGAGGCAATGGACTCTTTTGTTAGATGTTTTTTAAAAAATAGTTTCACAAAAATGTAAAAGCTTTCGGATTAGCGGCTTGGATTCAGTCATCTGTTGTCTCTGCTCCCACTTTCTTGCTGTTGTTACTTTCTTTTCTTATGGAAAATAATCAAAAGGCAAAAGTCTGGAAGAAATAGTCTTTGTTGTATTATATTCCAAAATCAGAAACCTTCTCTCTGTCACTCTCTTTTCTTTCTGACTTATTTTCAAAGAAAGACTTTAAACAATTTAAACTGGTCTAGTAATTAAATCCTCTCTGTCCCATATGTTTTTGTTATCTGCAAAGCAAGGCATAGTTGTGTGCCTGCTCTCTGGGTGCAGGCACACAGTAGAGAAACCCTTTACTATCCCCTACCCAAGTGTAAAGCCCTGTGGAGGAGACTTCCCCAGAGCACCATGTTGTGTAGATCAGCAGTGACTGTTCAGTGGGTTTTCCCTGGGGAGCTGCAACTGCTGTTGACTGTAACCAGATAGCATTGCTGAACCCAAGTGCTGTGAAATCTCCATAGCAAGGGGAACAGCAAAGCCTGGCAGAGGGAACTGCAAAAACTGGCCTGTGCAAGTACCTTCATCTGTTCTGAGGTGTGCTAACTCCTCGAAACTTAGGAAAACCACTAGTGTTGTCTTAGTCCTCAGCAGGAATCTGCCGACCTGTTTTAGTCTCCCTGTCTGTGCAGGGGTGGTCCCTGTCCCCGTTAACCAGGTTCGTTTGGTCTGTTCTTTCCTGAGCTTGGTGTAAGAGCAGTGTGACTTGAAGGGGAAATGGGAATGCAATCTCTGCCCCGTCTGACTGCAGGCATTGTTTACTAGCCTCATGCCATGCTTATTTGGGAGATATTTTACCTGGAGTTGTTGTATTTCCTTCTTAATAGCTTCCTATCAAGCCTGGGATGAAACTGTGAATGCAAAGAATTACCCTGTATCATCAGAGTACAAACACTTCAAGTGACTCCCTCCCACAGAGTCTATGAACATATCTCTAGTTCTATGTGCTGTTCTGGAACAGCACATCCATAGAAGTATAAATAATTTAACGACCTGACTACTGTGGAGAGTGGACCCTGTCTTAGCAGCAAGCACAGTTTAAGTCAGTCCCTCTTCCTCATCAACTGTTCCTATTACCTCATCTGTTCAGTATCTGAAGTAAACATGGTGTGTTACTGAAGGTGATGTGGAGTTATATTCTGTGAGATAACAGAGATGTCTGAGTTTTACATAGAGGCTTTTTGGTCAGTCAGTGAAGAGTGCTTCTCCTCTATGCAGTCTGGCTTGTCTGAAGTGAAAGGTCCTCTGAAAGGTTATCTTTTCCTGTTGTCTTTCAAGACCATGAGAAGCCTTGGCTTTCTGTAATGATGCTTGAGAGAGGATTTCTTCTATGCTAGTGCTATACATGTCCTTGGCATCCATATGCTGCAACCATGACAAATCCTACTTCTCATGGAACTGTGCTATGAATAGCTGCTCTAACTTGGATATTTTCAATCTGAATTCCAGACAGCTGGCAATCGTGAAATATTAAGCATCATTTCTCTAAAGATACAGCTTAAGTAGTTACACAGTGCAAGTAAATTGCTCTGAAGGTAGTGAAGGTATAAGTTAAGGCAGAGGATACTACTGTCATGTGCTAAGCTAGCAGTATTTTGCAGTTTGTTTTGTTGATTCCACCAAGATCCTGCAGCGGTTTTTTGCTCATCTGTATCAATGGTTAGTATCAGAATCTCCTGTTATGCAAAATAAATCAGTAATACCTCTCCCTTTCAGGGAAAAATGTGCAGCAGTTTATTGCCTTGTAGAAGGAAAAATAAATTAACAATGCTGACTGTAACTAGAGTGAAACACGAGGGAAATCAGTTTGCCATGAAAACATCTGTAAAGGAATTATCTCGCTGAGAATCAGGTATCAGAATTGCTGCTTTAGTACAGCTAACTTAGATGAAAAGCTGAATTGCTGAGCAGCATTTCTCATACTGTGAAGTAATATAACATAATTCTAATGCAAACACATGAGCTGAGGGCCAACTTTATGATACCTAGAGTCCAGATTCTTGGATGCTTGCCTAAGCAGAGCTGAGCTTACTACATGCAAACTCCAAGCCCTGTGGTTATTAAGAAGACTTACATTCTTTGTTACATGATCAGACCTAGAGGAAGAGGGCCTTTGTACTGAAGGATTGAAGGAACTGTCTGACTTTTTTTGGAGGAACACAAAAGAAAATGAGTTACAACACACAAAAAGCAAGGGTTGGGCCTGATGAACAGGCTGTCCTTCCTTTAGGCTGACAGGAAGGAATTTGGGGCTGCTGTGTGGGACTTGCAGTCTCAATGGCTCTGGTGTGGCAGTACCCCGTGCTGGGGACCTCAGGTGACTGACATGAGCTCCTGCTGAAAACCACCTGCAGCTCATCTGGATGTAAAGGAGTAGCAAGGCATTTGGGGAAGGGGATCGAGGATGAGCTGTAATGCTGGCCAGATTTCTCCATTGCTATGGAAACAAAAAATTGAGCTTGCCAACCCAGAGGGCCAAGTAAGTGTGGGTAGACCTCAGTCTTCCCTTCATTTTATCTTTTTAAGCTGCTGGAGGAACAAGAGAGAACAAAATGTGTGTAGGAGGAGGTAGTCAATATAATATTGTGCCACGTGATCAGGCTGGAATGAAAGGGTGAGAGTTTATTTGCAGATATGGACTGATTATTTTGAGCATACTGCATCCACCTATATGAAGTATCATTAAAGTGCTGCAGGGTTGCCCCTACCTCATTATGGAAAGATTTGCATAGTGAAACCACTTGGAAAAGGGGTGGGGATTTGTATATTGGCATCACCTGGAAAAGGGGTGGGGATTTGTATATTGGAATCACCTGAAAAAAAAAAAATAGAGTGGACACCCTACTAATCTCATACATGCTCAGAAGGCTATAGGGTGCTATCAGCTCAAACTGGTTGTAGGGTTTCTCTGTAATGTGGAATGTGGTTCATTTCTAGAATTATTTTAGTCTGACTAAGTCTGTGATATTCTAAGGATTTTAGTGATTCTTGAGCCTTCTTCATTCTATGCCATGTTCTACTTTTTGTTCTTGGTGTGTTCCATACTGAAGGACTTAAAATTTTTTATACACCATGTTGAGAGACATTTTTTGGCTTGTGAAACTTGGATGGGAAGAATGGGCAGTCTGGACTGGTTTCTACTCTGGGCCCTGCTCAGCCTGGTAAGTATTGTGCACATGCCTGTGAAGAACTGATCTTGATGTCCTAGGTCTGATGATTTTATGCCTCTGTGAAAGTAATTCTTTTTGTGTATTGCATGCAAAAACATAAAATACAGAACACCATCTTTCCCTAGACTATCTGCTTGTCTTTTTTCTATGATGTGGCTTCGCAGAGTGAGTCAGCCCAAACTCTTGGATTTAGTAGGTAGAGGTGTGACTTTACATAAGGCTTTTTGATGGGAAATTATCTTTTAAATTCTCTCTGAAGTCATCAGTTGTTAAAATAATTTTAAGTAGTCATTAAGTGCTTCATTAGAGTGTTTTCTTCTTAAGATTTAGTTAAATTAAAATGGAATTGTGACTATTTCTTATTACTCATTTTTACCTTAGTTTTTCCTAAATGGACTTTGGCTCATGTATTTTTGAGGTTTAATATCAGTTCCGCTGAATGGTCTTGAATTTCTGAGTTAATTCAGTCATTTTGTCTTAATGACCATGAAGAGTTTTGTTAAGCTCGAGTGCCATTAAACTCAAAAGCTGTAGTGTTTAGAGCTAGTCATCACTAGGGGAAAGCTTGCAGATAGAAAATAAAATTGGAAGTAGAACAGAATGTATGAGGGGTTCATTTGCTGTGAATCCAGCAATAATCACCTGGGGGATACGTGGTCCAAAGTGATATAAAAACAGTAGTTTGCTGAAGGAGTGTGTGCTAATTCTCTTAGGATAGATTTTGATTGGAAGCTCAGTTCTGTATTTTCTTCCTGAACTCTGATTAATACTTGATGTAAAATAAAAATATTATATGTTGGGAATAAAATAAATAAAATAAAAATATTATATGTTGGGAATATGTTTTACATAACTACTGTTTAACTAAGGAAAGCTCAGATGGCCTTGCCATACTTGACACATTCTCCTCCTACTGATGCTGGAGAAAAAGCCCAGACAGTTTCTTTCGTTGTTGTATCTGCATTCATTAAATAGACATTTTGAATTGAAGGAGGGTATTGTTTTCAGGACAAACTATATTTTTTCTTAGGACAACCTAAAATTAAATTACTTCTTTACTTTTATAAAATGAAATGAGGTTTGAAATGAAAAGCTGTTGAAAACATAAGTTATTTCTTTCAAATTCTTCTGGAAAACTTTTTTTAATCTTTTGCTCAAACACATTGCTAAACATCTTAACGCTACCCAATTGACATTTTCACAATGAAAAATCCCCCACAAGATTTACATGTTGACCTGATTCTGGTTTAATTATTCTAGTTTGGGGTGTACTCTGGATTATGTCAGATGATGAGAAAACCTTCCCAGGTTGTACTGCAGTTGTGACTTGTAGTGGCCACTCCTAGGAGATAAGGGCAATATGAAAGATGCTGGTTTATCCTAATTACAATGAACAATTTTGTACGTACTTGGGCAGGGCAAGGTTCTCAGAAGTGTTCAGCTTTAGGCTTCTTTTGTGCCCCCTGAAATTGTTGGGATTAGCAGCCATGGCGGGCTGCTGATGAGCACTGTGAGAAGCCCATTTACACAGGCTCTCAAAGTAGAATGGCTTCTTTCCATTGCTGATGTGTGTGGGGGCGAAGATGGGAGGTACTGTGGAGAAGAAAGGATGTTCTTAATTCAAGCTAATGAACTTCACTTAAAGTCTTAATAATGCCAGAGCAGTTTTTAAGATTGTGTGTTAGCAGGGTGAGTTAAAAATTAAAAGTTTGCCTTACTACTAGCACTTGTGAAAACTGTGGATTGCTTTGCTGTCCTTTTAAGAATAACCTACTGTAGTAGAAAATTAACTGTCCCAGCCAGAACAAGCTCAGCCACCTGTCTGGAGTTCAGAGGACCTGTTGGGTTTTTGTTGGTTGGTTGTTTTGTTTTCTTATTGTTTTGGTTCTATTTTTTTGTTTGTTTGTTTTTTTGTTTCGGGTTGGTTTTGCAGTTTGTTTGGTTTTTTTGAGTGTATGTTTGTTTGCTCCTACAGTGGAAGTATTGTTTTTGTCCTTTATGCTAAAAATAAGTTCATGATTTTAAGGTCTTTTGTGCTTCCCTAGGACTCTTAATTTTTAGGTGTTCTATCTGATACCCCACTCTCTTTTAAAGAGTTTTCCTGACTAATATATCTCAGCAGAAGATGTTTCTTCTTTGAACATCTGCTGTGAAGGGTCACCGCACACAGAAGAAGGTGATTATCTTCACAGAACTTTTAGTTCAGGGCAAGTTTAAATCTAAAGAAAATCTGACTCTGTTAATGAAGTGCAAAAGAGACAAAGCCAATGCAAATGACGTTTATAGTGACAAAAAGGAAGAAAAGGAAAAGAAACAATGTGCTTGCTTCACTTACTGCAAGATCACCTTTGAAAGGTGTTTGTGGTAAGCCTCTGGCTCTCCCTGTATTCACTTGGCAAACTGGAGCTCACGCCAGACTATGCAGGGCAGGAAGCTTGCTCATACTGCATGCTTTGTCTTATCTTTTCAGCAAGGGTGCTTGGCTAGCGCAGGAAAACATGCTCCAAAGGCTCAAGTACGGGTTTGTTCAGTTTCTCATCCTTTAATTTATTGATCCTTTCTCAGCACATACATTTGAGTTTTTCCCTCCCTTTTCTGTTACTACATTTTCTTTTCCCTGGAAGGGTGGCCTGGTTGCCCTGATAGACACACATCCAAGACATGACTGAACTATTAAAAGGTGTTTGCCTGCTCTCTTCTACTTGTAAAGCCACGTGTATGAAGTCTTTCCCTACCCTAAACTTTGAGGTTTTCGTCAAAGTAAACAAACATCTTCATTTTAATGTAATATTAATTGTAGGTGTGGCTCACTCATCAGCTTCTCATTGTGACCAGGCTCTATGATGGTTCCTAGGCTGGAATGGGGAGGATTTGAGGGAGGGTGGAACTGATTCAAAATTTGAGGCTACTGCTGTAGTCCACTGATCGATTTGCATGAGGGGCCTGTTCACACCACCATTGTCAACACTTTTCACTAAAGTAGGGATGTGGAACTTTCTGAGCTGTTGCTATTTAACATATTCTCCTTGTGAGCTCTAAAAATAGGCCCTAGCATCCCCGTTCCTCCTTTTTGACTGACACTTACCTCTTCATAAAATGCTGGTAGAGAGCTGCTTCGGCAAAGATCGCCCCTGCTTAACAAGCTGCTCTGCACTTAACGGGTGCCTTTGAGAGCTTTGAAGTAGACAAGGGTTGCTTTAAGTTGGACAGCTCTACATCACTGCAGCACGTTAGTACAGCATGAACGCTATAGATCTTGCGTTGGAATAGATTCTAAACTTATCACATCAAACTGGCAGTAACTAGGTATCTTTGTGTACTCGGAAAGTAAAACTAGGGCTCCACAAAATGTTCTACTATCTGTAGAAGATACCAAGCCCTATGTTTTTGGGCTGCAACAGTGCTATTCACTGGACAGCATAGCATAAGAAAAGCTCCTCTTTGCTGTAAAGGCCCCAGAAATTGTGCACTTTCTACTCTGCTGCCTCAAACCATGTAGGAATGGAGGAAGCAAGAAACAATATGTAAAAGCCTGAGTATCTTGAACTAGCAGTTGTGTTTTGCAATTCCAGTAGATTCTGTGACATAGCTGATTGGAACTGCTGGTGGAAAACTGGATGCTTTTTCTCTGCAACCCTTGTCTGTGTGTCTTTAGACACTGCAAGTTGTTTGTGATGGAAACTGCCTATTGCTGTTTGTGAAGATAGCACTGGTGAATTAATTTCAATGCAATAAAAGGCTCAGTGACATGGGCACTGTATAGATGGCTGAACTCTTTTGGTGCATTGGCAGCAATACCTGTTAGAAACAGTTGCTACCTTGAATTTATAAATACCCTAGGAAAAGCTAAAAATCATTGCAATGTTTGAAATGGAAAGGGTTAAAGAGAGGATAATCAGCCAATATTTCTTGTTTGCTTTTTTATTTTTTTTTTTCCTTAGGAGTGTTTGAGGGGAAGAACGCTTTTAAAGCCTTTGTTCAAATTAAAAATTGAAAAAGAGCACAAAATAGGTGAGATAGGCTAAAACTGTAGAAGTTCTTGTTCTTGAAGCATTATAATGTTTCCTTGCAAGGAAAATTAGAAATAAATGCCTCTTAAGGGGCTAAGAGCAAAATAAACAAATTGACTTTCTGCACCTGGTGTTGGCTTATAAGTATTGACTTATAGAAGTGTTGCACAAGATTCCACCTTATTTGGACAGACCATACCCTTACTGTGCAAAGTAAAGACGAGAGGGATAAGAAAGAGAAGATGTGAAAGAACCTAGGAGAGATGAATTTCTTTTTCTATTTTCTTATTCTTTTGTTATGGGATCAGAATCTTGGTGAGGCATCCGTAGCGCAGTGGACAAGCATGAAAATTAAGGTCTAAGAGAGCGAGTGGTGCTCTTTCTCCCTTCCTCCCCTTTACTTCCTTTTGACATCCTCCTTGAATTTTACTTCTGACCTTTTCCACATGAAGAATGCTGGAAGGAGGTGATGGTAAACAGAACCTGTTTGTTGTGGTGTAAGTCTGGCATATGTTTCTAGATCCTTTGACTAGAGAGTCCATGCTGTTTTCAGTGAGTATCTGTGCTCTAACATCATCTGAAGGTGGATGTGCACAGCATTTTGCTTCAGCTAATTGAGCACTTCTATTTTCAGGAACTATTTCATGAAAATGGGATGTCGCAGAATCTTATCCTTGGACAATTTAGAATGTAGGCATTTACCTGATAACCTCTGTATGTTTCTGCTGCATACTTTTATTATGTAACTATGTTATATAATATTGAGCAATTTATCCAACAGTTGGCATAATAAGCATGTAAGTTAGTGAAGGTTTTGAAAATGGAAAAAAAAAATCCTGCAGCCATTATGACTCCATTTTTGGGTAATGATTTTGCCATGGGGAAAGCTAGTGAGAGAAACAAAATTCCTCAAGATGTTGCAGCAGCTGGCAAGATCTCCATGGTTACATTGGCAAGAGATCTGGGAAACCACCACGACTAGTTCATTGCTTGACAGTAAAATATCAGAGGGGAATACTTGATGTATCTGAAGATTATCTTAAAGAGAAGATTTAATTAAAGAGAGGGGGAGAGAAGAGGAGCAAGATTTATTTAGGGGAAAAATGTTTAAAATTGAATGCAGCCAATGACAAAGATGTGTCTGGGACACCTTTAATCACAGGTTCTGGTTGCAATATTTATGTGAGCAGTTGTCTCTACTTATTTCATGTATTTGTGTGGCCTGACAAGATCAGGGAAATAATCCTGTCTGAAGGCAAGCAAATTGTCACAGAAATAGTAGCTATTCAGATAAGATTGTTCCCTCCTGCGTCATGGGAAATGAATTGTCCCCTGCTTCATGCTCGTGGATGGGCAGGTTCTGTGAGATTTCAAGACGTTGAACTTCTCAAAAAATTATAGCTTGTTTTAAGAATGCCAAGCTTAAGCAAAGTACTTTTTATTAAAAAGAAATAGCAAGTTACAGCAGATTTTAGGTGGGATGTGGATCAAAAACTGTATATAATGTTTTCTTTGTAAGAATGCTGAGAACAGTAGGAAAATGGCCCCTTTTTAAAAGGCATTGTGATTTTTATCAGCATTGTGGCCCATATTCTGTATAGGACAGAAAATTGCCTCTTTTATTTTCTAATGCACAAACTTATAAAAAGTAATTTTGAGCATCACCTGGCTGAGACTGAGTTTCAGGCAGTGCTTTGTGCATATGCCTATGCATCCATATTAAATACCTGTGTTTTCCAGCCCTGCTGCAGAGTTTCAAGGTCTAAGTCACAATCTGTTGCCTCATGAGAGGAATACTAAAAGATCTTTTTCCAAAGGAGATATGAGCAGCATTTGAAGGCAATCTCACAGTTTGAGCAGTCTGGGACGTTTTTAGTGAAATAGAAAATATTGATTTGCCAAAAATGATTTTTTTTCATTAGTTTATCTACTTTTGTGATGTTTTTGAGGGATAGAGGTTTCTGAAATTCAGGACTGTTGAAATTAAGTCAGCTGCTGAATGTCAGACATTAGGATGGGTTGGCCATGGGTTAAGGAGACCCAAACTCTGAATCAGGCATAACAAAAGACTGAGCCTGAGATGTACCTATCCTACATGTGTCCCTGAAGATTTGGGCAGCTGGCTATTTTAAATATGAGTATTTTGGTATCTCTTGTCAGAGATGATTCATTTTCGACAGCTGCAAATTGCTGGTTTATGGAACCTGTCTTTGTATTTAGTGGTAGAGCATCCAACCAGCTGGGACATGGGAGCCTGGCAGTCCCCTCCCCTTGATGGGGAGAGGCCTCTTGGCCCCATCTCACATACAGCTGTCACAGACATGGCCATGCAGCAGAGATGGGAAAGCTCTCAGTTAAGCAGAGAGAACGTGTCTTGTTGGAGCTCTTGTGCCTACCTCACCCTGGGGAATTTGGACCATCAGGAAGATGATGATGTCACTCCATCAGCAGTGACTCTGCAGTGTTGCTGAGCCTGTTTACTGCAGGAAAAAATTCCAGATCACGAGACTCCTACTCAAAGACAGTGATACCTTTTTGCTAGAGATAAGCAGGTATAGGAAGAATACTGTTCTTGTGTTGTGCTTAGAAGAATCAAATACCATTCTGGTAGCTAGTTAAAAATAAATGATGTTTTGCTTTCATCAGTGTTTCACCTTTAGAAAAACACTTAGCCCTTAAGCAGGTTACTGTTTTTGACCTTTATAGCAAATGAAGCAATCCTATGTTGTCCGAGAGATTGAATACATGACCTGTTCATTTGTTTCTGTCAACTCAGTCAAAAAAAATGAACCCTGCATTGATGTTTTGCATCTTCATATCAAATTCTGTGTGGCTGACTGGTGGAAAAGGCAGCCATTAGTGCACTGACCTTTCTTTGAGTGCTGCATGTGTCACACTCACTGTTTTCCTCTCCCCATCAGAGGGAATGGCAGGGGAGAGAAGGGAAATGAAATGGGAACAGAGGAATGTTCTTATTTTCACCTACTCCCTAGTCTGCCGTATTCTCCAGTGTCTCTGATTTTCAGAGCCTGAAAATGGTTCCAGGGATTCCTGGACTTGGGGGAATGACTCAGACTTTGGACTCAGTGGAATTAGAGTAACATAATCTGAATAGTGCTTTGTGAAATTAAATAATGTTTGACTGAATCTACTTGTTCATCTTTGGAGACCTCAGGTTCAAGCTGGCCTAAAGCAAAAAGGTTTTGCTTGACATTGAATGGTGCTGTCTCCTACCAGTAGCTGAGGCTTTTCCTCACAACAGTTAAGGGCCTTAAGTTCATTTTTATGAATTCTTCACCCACCACTGGTACTTATTCAACAGAGAGGACTGAAGCTAATTATTTGTCTGATCATATACTGTCTAGAGATGTGTGTGATAAGCATTCATCCATCACTAAGCATTTTCTGACCTAGGTTTAGAACACATCAATAGTCATGATATGTATATTTAAAACCAGGAGTTATTATTTCTGTTACAATCTGGAATTAGGCTTGCTTTAGTAGTTTTGCAATGCCTGGGCAGTGTAAGGAAAATTCTAGTCTAGTTATATCCTAATGGTATTGCTCTGAAGGCACTTAAATACCATTGGCTCTCCCCCTGTACTTATCCAGGGCTCTTAACAAAACACTTTAAAGTGTTGTAAGTATTCCCCTTTTTGTGCTCAATCCACCAAATGTTTCTGACAAGTTTATTCCCTTGGGTTTTGTTGCATGTCCATAGCCTACCTAACAGATAGGGTAGGCTATGGGGCAGGCCCTTCCATCTCCAGGCTGATGATTTAGCTCACAGAGCTCCTCATCTAGGAATGGGAATGAGAAGCAGTATCACAGAGCAGACTACAAGAGATATCTAAACACTTATTTTTGCTTTCTGACTTTATCTTCAGAGCCTCATTCTGAAAATCGTTAAAGTGAAATGAAACCTCATATTTATTCTTTCCATGATTCAGAGGGAATAATAAAAATTCATACAGAAAATTATTAGTCCCGTGCAATATTGGTAATGTCTCACCTGAATGCCAGTCCAAACTTTCTTTCTTTTCTCTGTGTAGTGGTATCTGAGTCTGCTTGCCAAGATTGCTCAAGCATTTTCATTTAACAACTCCCCTGCTACTCCAGAGTTCTTAACATGACTGGGTAATTTTGACCTCTTTTGCTCTTTTCCTGCTGCTTGCTGTAGTTTTTGAGGCCTTGCTTGTATGTGTGGAAAGGTCACAAATTAGTTGGATGATGCTGGGGAGGATGGCTGTTGCTGCTTGTGTGGGCCTCCCTGGACTCAGTAATGCATCTCATATTGATAGCAGCTTTCTTTATGTTCTCTTTCCATTTCTTGCTGTCCTGCGTTCCTTCCGGGTCCAGAAGCAAAAGTAGTGGAACCCTCTGAGCAATGTGATGTGGCTGTGAGTGTTACCAGTGCTCGTGACAGCTCTTCCCTCAAGAGACCTTCAGGGCAGATCCATTAGCTCCTCTTTGCAGGAGAAGCAGAACTTTCCATACTGCCTGTGTGTGTCTGATCGTGCTGGTAATGAGGCTTTCTCTGGAGCTGAAGTGACCTTTACATTTGTTTTGGAAAAGGGGCATTCTCTTTTTCATTTGGCAGCACCATCAAGGGCAGTGGATGATCCCAAGAAGACTGTTTTGAAAGGACTGGGCACTTATGGATATTGCTCCTTTTGCAGACAAAGACCACTGTGCAACTGTGTTCTGGATGGATTCAGTGACATTAAAGTTACTTGCATCTTGTAGAAGCTAAAGACATCTTTTTTTTTCACTCCACAACTTTGCAGACAGTAAGAACTGCAGATGTTCTCTTAGCAGAATTCCTGTTCAGTGAGAAAAACAGAATAAAATGGGTAGAGGTGCCCCATCCCTCTAGGGTGCTTCTTTTTCTGGACCAGCAGAAATTTTGAGTGTTCTTTATTGAAGTGATTAATCCAGAGCAGGTATGTCCTATCACCAGTACTGGGTAAAGCAAACATTAAACAAGCACTGCTCAGTCCCACTGTCCTTAAGGACAAAAGCCAAAAGGGTTTACAAAAGCGAGAAAAGGAAAAAGCATCTTGGCGTGGAATCTGGGAAACATGACAGACTACACGACAGATTGCCCTTCAGTCATACCTTTCATGTTTTAATAATTCAAGTGGCTTATGTATGTTATGAGCAAGGCAATAGATACATGTTTTTTTTTTTTTAATCTAAATTTATTGATCACCATTTGTCTGCTTTTCTTGTGCTGAAAGTCACTAATGTGCAATTACACAGGACAAACTAAACTGAGTTGGAAAGGCTGAAGTTGAACTCTCTAGCTCCGAACTAACAGTACATCCTTATGGAATACTGGTTCATTGAATGACATTTTGCAAATGTTTGCTTTGCTATTCCCGATTAGAATTAGTGTATTATTGGGAGTCAACCCTGTGTAACATTTGGAGTGTGATTGCATAACTTCCCTTTGGTGTTTTGTTGTGTGTCATGTGCGGGAGTTCGTCAGGAGAAGAAGCAGCCTGAATTGAGAGCCTGTATCTAATGTCTGCTTTTCATTAGCTCAACCTGATAATTTCCCTGGGTGTTATTTCTTTATCTGATGTCATATAGACAAGTCTATCTATGAGAGGTGTAAAGCCAACCTGTAATAGTACCTGAATCAGAAGTAGAGCTGGGTTGCTGAGCTGATGAGCAAGGAGTTAGTTTCAGCATGTAATAGAGGCAACGTTGAGTTCTGCTTTAATAGTTCTTATGGGTTTAATTTCAAAATGTTGCCCACCATTATCAAAGCATTCTATCCCAGATCTGAGATCAGACAAGACCTCGAGGAACTCTTCCAATTTTTCAGCCCCATTTGAGATTGATGGACAATGAATCTTGGAACATCTACATAAAGGGTAGATATTTTGTAGTTTGGGTGGGCTGGGTCCACTATCAATGCACATGCTGTTTTTATTACGTAGGAAAGTGCTGGCAATGGATCTTTGAACCCAAGTGCTTAAAAATCACTCTGAGAAACAAGTAGAGACTGATGAAAAAGTTTCACTAAATACCTAGACAAGCTGGCTACCATTCCTTGAATGAGGATCTGTGAATATTTGTTATAATCATTTTAAGTCACTGTAGTTGAAACTCTCACATTACTCAAAATATTGTAGTTGGATCTTTGTCATATAAATCATCTGCATCCTTTGAGATTAACCTTTAGCATGTAGTCTCTGCTCATCTGTATGTCGGCGAGGTAGGTCAGTAAACGCTTATCCTCTCTTGGGGAAATGTTATCAGTCTTTGAATTCTCTGCCGGGTCCTGTGATGCTCTCTATGTTCATAAACAACTTGGAAAAAGTGGTGAGCATTAAAGTGATAAAACTGGCTGTGTATGACGTTATTTGGGTTTGCAAGGACAAAGACTTGACTGAAGGTCTACAGAATGACCTTATAAAACTGAGTGAATTGGTATCAAAATAGCAGATGAAATTCAGTGCAGACAAGAACAAAATGGGTGAATCCAGTGCCACATATGGAGCAGTGACCTCTGAGTGAGTTGTTACAGCCAAGCAGCACTTATGAAAGATGAAAACATGAACTAAAAGCTGGGAAGTGGTGGGAGGTGGGAGCACTTGGGCACCACGAGGAAAGAAATTGAGAGCAACACAGATAGCACCATTCTACACCCTGAGAAATGCATGTGGCTTTCTCCCCTTAACTCAGAAATTCTTTTTGAGAACTAGGAAAGTTGCAGAGAAAGATACAAGAAATTAGAGATATTCACAGGATTTTGAATAAAGAATAGCTTGCTAACCTGTGCTTGAAAAACCAAAATTTCCTGAAGATGGGCTAGAGCTACATAATCTTAAGGGTGGATACAGATACACTTAATTGCTTCCATCACTGTCACGTGGAGTTGGTAGGGCCTAGGTTCAGACAAAGACAAACGAAATTTAAGCGGACGCTCTCTGTGCAGCGCACAGACCTCTTTAATTTCTTGTCAAAGGCTGCTGCGGATTTAAGAAATTTGCAAGGGTTGGGAGACTGAATGAGCTTTTGAAAAGCAAAAAGCTAAAGACATTTTGATTTGGTTGCCGGAATGAGTCAGTCAGGAGGTGCACCAAATCAAAACCAACTGAAGGCTGAGGAATTGTTTGGGAGAATGTATCTTTTCACTGTTCCTTCTCTTCTGTATGCATCCCTCCCCATCTAATGTAGGAGAAAACTTACTGTGCTAGGTGGAATCTGGGCATTCTTATATTCAAACATCCCAGCTTCATTATGTTTAAAGTATTTGCACATGTAATCTGGTATTTTTCAGAGGTGGTTGTTTAAAGAAAAAAAAATTCGCCTTGGACATCCACATGCAGTTGAACAGCTAATTTTATTATCTCAGTTGTGTTTTCATATCAGTCTTCTGACAGGCTTTACATACCATGGACAAAACAGCCAAGTTACCCTTGCCGGGGCACTCCCAGCTACCACTTATTTTCTCTTCCATTTCTCAGTGGAAAATACAGGTTATTGAATTATTTTCCTACTTATCTATTGATACATTTTTTTTAAAGTAAAAATTTCATATTCAGGAAATGTGTATTTGGGGAAATATTCAGACTTTGGGTTTTGATGTTAGAAACTAGACTTCATAGTATAGAGTATGGTTAATATTGTTGGCATATGGATAGCTGCGTAGTGAACCTCATCACTGACTCTTGAGCACTCCAGAGTGATGTAGAAGGGTGTCCCATTAGCCTGTGCTGCTGATTTAGTACCTTTTATTGAAATTGGTACTAAAACATGTTTATGTAAAACAAGAAAATTGTGCAGTGGACCATTCAGAATAGACTTTGTTGTCTTGCCTGTTTGTTGAACTCATTATTTGGAGTGTCAGTGGATTAAGCCCCAAGCCACAGTGGAAATAGATAGAGAAAGAAGAATTAAGACAAGCAATGCTTTCCAGACCTGGCCTAAGTGAACAGCTCCAATTATAGCTCGGTAATGAGTTTATTAAAAAAGACAGATGAGAGCAGTAAGTGGTGAGATGGCAATTGTTTTTCATAACTGACCTTAGCTAAATGTAATTTGAATAGATGTACATAATGTGAACTTGGAGGTTTTAATTTTGGTTGGAATAATCACAATTTGAGCACTCCATGCTCTCTTAATTGAAGATACTAATGTATTCCATATTCTCTTAAGAGCCTTGGACATAAAGTTTTGCCAACAGATGTGCAACAGATTGAATTGGGAACAATCTAAGAGTAGTCAAAAGAGCTGCTTTGATTGTAATTTATAATAGGCATATAGTGTTTCAAATTTAAAAATGTATAAGTCTCTGTGCCTTCTAACACTTGTGATTCACAGACAGTTACCACCAGTTCCATTAATGGAAAATGATGATGATTTACATAATGCTCATACCTATTCATTATTTAAATCCTTAATTACGTGTGCAGCCGTGTAGTGCACTAAAATAATAAAAGGATAAAAAATGCAGAAAGTAATCGTTCTTTCAAACAGCTTGGAAGTCAAGTGGCCATTACATTAAAAGAAAGAAGATAAAAATTCATACTTGTACCACCTCTTGATGGCTTTTGGAAAAGGGAGGACTTCTGTTAATATTGCCTTAAGATTTAGGTCCTGGTTCTACTGCTGAATTTTGCAATATAGCTTCAGATTTCATTTTTTTTCCTCTTATTTGAAATGAAAACTTCGCCAATCCCATATGAAAATTGATTGTTTCTCAGAAAATGAAATCCTATCTTGGTCTTCCCCTGGTAGAACTCTCTTCTTGGAAAGCTCAAAAGTTCATTTGGAGGTTTCCTTTGTCGATGGCTCTTTTTTCTTTTTGCTGCTTCAGATTTCTGAATGAACCTCACAGGCTGTTCATTGATGGCCTGTTGTGACCTTTTCCATTAGTTTTATATAACGCTGATCTCATGAACACCTGCTCACAATTGATTGCTTTGCTATTTTCCTATTAACTGATTCTTCATTAATACAAATCTGTAGTACTGAATTTTAATGCTAGTTCATATCTATGCTGAATTTTCATATAAGCTGGAGCTTGAAAATTGAATTGTACTCATTCTAGGTGTGTTTTGTGATAGCAAAGTTCAACTACCTATTGTTGGTTTGTTGTAAGTTATTCTGGTTTTTTGTTTCTTGGGTTTCTTTTCCTTCATTTGTTGGGTTTGGATTTTTCTGGGGTGGAGGGTCAGTTGATAAGCACAGTTTCTGAGAATGAGTGCTGTAATACTGATCTTTCAGTAGATTAGTAGTATAGGTGTAGTGTTCTAGAATAAGAACCAGGAGACAGCATATTAAGATTGGAGGGTGAAAAAGAGCTCCCTTAGGCAAAGGAAGAGATAGCTTAAGAGTTGCCCATTAATTTTCAACACTTCCATTTAACTCCAAAACATAATAATAGACAAGTCTGTGCTTGTCAAATATTAACGATCGAAGTCCTGTCCTCAGATACAAAGCTGCTATTGCAATTAAGTAGATTAATAGCTGCCAGGTTGTTAATGATACACGAAAGGGTTCTGTAATTGGTACTGCCTTTAAAATTCAGGAGTCTGATATGTCACTGATGTCAAATGCATAACTGCTGTTGGTAGTCTTCAAATAGGATCATTACCTTCTTATCTTGCTGCACAGCTGAGAAAGTTTGGTAAGTGCCATTTTGTATTTTGATCAGGCAGCTACTTCTACTGGGCTTGTCCAGACTGGTAGATGCTGCTGGGTCTGGTTCCTCTCCAGTTCTGGGGGAAGGGAAGGGAGGTCTATGCCATCCTTTTGGTACCAGTGCATACCGTTTTTTATGCAGGCATTGCTCACTCTGGGACTTTGCTGGGCACTGGAAGAGCAATGCAGATTTAGCTTGGTTTACATCAATGAAAGAGGCATAAAGACATCTCTAGAGATCTGTCTGACTTCAATGGCTTTATAGGTTGTGCTTTTAGTGTGGCTGCAGGAATAACCCATGAATTGACCCTAAAGCTGGTGGCAAGTACAGTATAAAGGTCATACACGATGGGTGTGCAATGTCTCTGTACAACAGATAATGCAGAGGCACTGTAGTTGAGAGGCTGTTGAATGCTGCAGCAGACCTGCCAAAATTGTTGTGATGGATCTTTTTGTGCCATGATGGCTGTGTATTTATCCTTTTTGGAGCCCCCCCAGAGTGACTTGGAGAAATAGAAGGTATAGGCAACTTCTGTTGGTTTGATCACGTTTCGATAGGAAACTGAAAGTACCAGACAATTCTCACTAGAAAATGGTCTAAGAGATTCTAAGCTTGCCTGTTACAGATGGAGCTTTACAGTGAGAAAGGGAACAAAGGGCCACCTTACTGCAATAATGCTCTGAAACTGTCCTCTGTAAGGTGAAAAAAAATCACACCCTGAAGCCTTATTAGAGAAGACTGCTTAAAACTGGCTTGGCTGCAGCAAATTTCCAGTGTACTTTTACATAGCCCTCAGCTTTATTGTGGTTGAACAGACTGCAAGAAAGCCTGACAGCAGATTTGATGACTGATATTTCTGTTTTATTCAAACATTTTATTTTATGCTTGCTCCAACCATCCGTTGAGGAATGGATTAAGATTCAAGCACCATAGGATTGCTTGGATGGAAATAGCAGTTCAATAAATGTCATCTTTCGTGGCACTAAATTGACTGTTTATAGGACTAGGCCTTTGATTCAACCCTTCATTGAACCTTGGTTTATGCTGATTGAAACCTTTGCTGAGGACTTAGTATAGAGAACATACGTAGTGGCTAAAGCTTTCTGATTGCCCAGGGCTATTTATAGAAGTCTCTGTCCTATTTTGAAAAGAGATCTCTGCACCAAGCACTCTGAAGTCCTGATGTCCTTCATGGAGCCTTGAGCTGCCTTGTGTCACAGAAATAGCATCCTAATGTGTTTAGGTGCTGAAGGCAAAACTTCACAGTAATTCAGGGATCAGAGCCCAAAAATGTCATTACAAAAAGCTGGCGGCTGAATGCAAGCACCAAAGATGTTGCCTCTCTAAGTATTGGCTTTCTTTTCCCCTGAGGGCTTCAGGGAAGTATAGCTGTGACTCTCATGCCCAGGACTGACCCAGTTCAAGTAACTGTCCTTGCTTCACACTTAGTCCTCTTAGATACTTAGCGCTTGCTCGGCAAATGGGAGACTTAGTCTTTCTTCAGTCTGAGGGCGATTTAAAACCCTGAGTTTGCCACTCTGAAAAATGCCTTGATGAACAAATTATTCTGTCGGAAGTTTCTTTACATTCTGTGAAGGAATTTGTATTCTCAACCCAAGTCCACTCAAAATATTTCCCCCATTATTTTTTGTACGGGGGTGGGAAGCCCATCTCAAACATCCTGACAAATCAGTTGATTTGTCCCAGCTTCCCTGCAAATTTCTTTGTTCTTTCTTCCCCTCTATTCCCTTTATCATGCTGAACTTTTAAGAGGTTGAGCCAGAGGGTTCTCAACTTTGCCTTGGGGCATCATGTCTCTTTCCATGGCAGTGTAAGATGATTTTAAAGGTCATTTCACCATGATGCTGTGGCCTGCATTCTCCTCCAGGCTTAAAGATAAGGCATAAACAGTGAAGTCCATTTGCAATGCATTTAAAGATTGCAGGGCTCTTTATCTTGTGAAGGAGAGAAAAAGATGCTAACACTTCTGGCTGTAGATGTCAAAGAGAAGCTTCCTTTTCATAAGGAGATATGGACTTCTACAGAGTTAAGCCCTGAAGAAGAACTTACCATTTGAGCTTAATTTTTTCACAGTCATTTACTGCAGCAGTGGAGAAAATGAGAAGGGATTGTCTAATGGAATCCTTTCTCGAGTCTCAGCTCTTGAGCTGTGGAAAAGAAAAATACATTAAGCCTCCATCATATACTGAGGTTAGTCTAAGAATGTAAGTCTTTCCATGAATATCTTGATCCTTTATTTTCCTCCTGAGCTCTAAGGCTGATGTTTTTGAGCTATATAGACCCTGCTGCTTAAGTCCTCTGTGTCTATGTGGTAAATATGACGTGGATGCCTTGAGGTAACCAGGCTGTAGCAGTGCATTATCTCTTACTGTGGTGTCTGTGGAGGATTGGGCAGTAGGCTGAGGCTTATCTCATTCATTGCTGCACACTTAGCTGGGAGTGCTTAAGCTAGCAGTGGGAGCACTTCTGCATTGCTCCCCTCATCCTTCTATTAACAGAGAGAAAGAAACAGGACAGGACTGGCAGTTCAGATCTCTGGCCCTCCCAAAGGGTGATTTGGTATACTGGTTTTGTCCTTTATCTGCACTGGTTGTCATTTAAGTGTTTTCTAACGAAGCACCTGAAGTTATATGAAACAAGTCCAGGTCGAAGTGTCCTCCCTTTTCATGTGACCTCTGCATAGGCTTCTTATGCAGTCCTTGCACACTGATGGCCTTCTGCACACCATCCTGCAGATCCCTGTCCCCTCCTCAAGTTGTTAGTCAGGCTTATATGTCTTGCTGAATATTTGTTCTACTGAGCACAGGGATCACCTAAAATTGCCTAAAACACATTTGGCACCCTAATAATGATCAGAATTTGCAGTATTATTGCTGCTTCCACAGACAAGCTGCTGTTAAATTACTTCCCAAGATCTTGCACAGTATTCACAGAACACAGTGAAGACAGGGCAACTAGACTAACAGAGCTGCCTTTATGAATATTCTGTTCTGTTTGTAAATTTGAAACTCCGACCAGGAGTAGAGCTCTTTTTCAAAGCACTGAGAAGGGAAACATATCGCTTGTAGTGGAGAGGCAGAAGTAGGAAACTAAAGCAATAAAAAGTCTCAGGCATTATTTTTGCCAGCCCTTATTTTTGCAAATATTTTTAGAAAGTGAAATGAGGTTACCTCACCAAGCTCCTCTTACTGTTCTGGCTGGGATCTGGGGAGTAGAGCCAGTGGGATTGACCGTTTGGTTCTTTCAGATGCTGGTAGCTCAATTTACTGCAGAATATCATCAGCAAAACCATATTCCACTCATTCCTTGTTGTTCATTATTTACTGTTTTTTGCACAGAAGAGTTTAGTTCTTGGAGACCTGGCTAGAGAATTGCACAAGTGCCACAGTACGTAATGCAGTTCATTATTGAGTTGTCTTGCCCCTTGATATCAGAAAATGTTTTGTGAAGGAGACAATAACATCATTCCTAGTTAAATTGCTTCCTTTTAAGAGAGGCTGAGACATTTGAAGCAATGCTGAATTTTTATACTGTTACATGTAACAACCAGACGATCCAAGGAGTTTTCCTGTTATGCTAAGTATAGGAAAAGCATTCTTGTTCCTCCTTCTGAACTCTTGCCCCCCATCAGCAGGGGAACCCATGAATCCAAAACTATGTTTCCCTGTACTAGTTCACCAGGAAAAATGGCACTACTCATCAGCACTATTATGGTTTCTTAAATATTTCATTATTATCCTGGTCATCCAGCTACCTGCAAACAGAATCCAACAATTGGCAAAACTGTATATTCTGGTCCTGATGTGAAAACTAGGGCTGTGGAATAGTCAGACACTAGTTTAAGAAACAAAGCATAGTTTGTTCTTTGTCACTATTCCTGAAAATATTTAAAATTGAACTCCCAGTATCTACTCTGAACACAAGTGTGAACATAGGTTACATCTGGAAAAAACAGAACATGAATTAAAAACCGAACACATTAAAATCTGGAGGCAGTGCATCCTCAGAATGTAAAGCATTCACATTACTCAAAACTGTGTCTAAAAAAAGATTGTCAAGAGCTCCTATGCTAGCTAATAAAATATAGTAAATGTTGGAAAAAGTGGAGAGATATATTTACAGTGAGAAATGCACTGCAGAGCAGTACATATGGGAAGGTTTAATTTGAGCCACACACAGTGCAATGTTTTCCATTAATTACAATCACCTAAAGATGGACCTTGTTCAATTTTTCTAATAAGAGATTCCTTTTAAGTTTTTTCACCATGAAAATTGGTGAAAAATTGGAGAATATTTGGGAAAGAACCACAGAAAAATAGCCTGAAGGCTGAAGCAAACTCCTGGTGGTTAGAATTTTAAAAAACTCCATCTGTTCAGCCTACAAAAATTATTTGGAGGTAACCTGATTGCAGTTGAAGGATCTTTATGGGGAAAAAAGAAACTAGGTATTTATGTGGACTCTTTAATGTTACATAATTGATCTCAGTAATGTCTACATCATGTCTTCCTAGCACTGTTATTTGGTAGAATTACAATTGACTGGGAATTTTCCAATAAGATGGCTTTGAATTAAAAACTGGAAGGCACCAGTTTCAAAACTAATTCTGATGGGAAAAGTTTCTCAAGCTCCAAATAGTGTTACAAGCCCAAGTTAGTGAAGCAGGAGCACCAGTAGAAGGAAGGTAATTGTACAGGATATGGAAAGCAAAGTTACGTGCTGTCATAGCATACAGTTCATAGTAGTTTTCCTACTGCCTTAGGAAAGGGAATGTGTCATCAATTAAGCTACCTGCTGCTCTGGGAAATAGCTCTTGACCCCTTTCTTTTTCCCTTTTGTTCTCAACCTCTCCTTTTCTATATTGGCTTTCCCCTTCCACTTTGCCACCAATGACACAAATTGGTATTGTTCTTGCAAAAAGAACTTTTCCTAAAACAAACACCCTTTCAGAAATGGCCAGATACAGGAGAGAAGATAGCTAAATTCAAAAGAGTCTCAAGGTAGGGAGACTGTTTCCTGCACAAGTGTAAGGAAAATGCCAGGGCAGCTCTTTGTACTGGTTGTTGCCTGACTGTAGTTGAAGTAGCTGGATTGCACTAGTTATGATACAGGCTGCTGTCTGCAAGGCCTTTAAGCAGATGTTGTTATGTGATGCAATGCTCATCCAATGAATTTGGTTAAACCACCAGTTGCTCTCTACATAGGACAGTTTTTTTTCCTATTCAGGTGGCTTCTTCAGCAGTTTATTTATGCACCAGTGCTTCAGCAAACTTCTCACTCCTGCCACATTCTAAATAAAGCATTTTCTTTGTAAATATAATATTGATTGCTCTAACAAGAAAGACCTGGATTTATGTTTCACAGCAGGTCTAATGGAGAAGAGAATGACTGTGAAAACAAAAATAAATAAAAATTACATGGTATTTATATAAAAATGAAGGTACAACATTCTGTGAAGAGCAAAGACCATTCCTGGGATAAGACTGGCAGCAAAAGTAGTTATTTAATGTATAAAACAGTGCATGCAAAACAGGACAGATTTGGATCTAAATATCAACTTAATATCTCATTTCAGGAGGGTTTTAAGCAGTAAGACTTGTCATTTGTAAGCTAACAGCTATCATGGGATGATAATTTTTTATGAGAATTTATGAATTATGAATTTTCCCCTTTGACACTATGAGTTAGAACACATTAATTGTGTTTCTTGCTCTAGTAAACAAGAAATGTTTCTTTCACAGTTTTACAGTGTTTATTGATGTATTGTAACTTTCTTCTTCCTGTGCAAAGATGTTCTAAAAGGAAATTTTGTTCTCTTATTGGGGCACCCCAAAATAAAGGAATTGTGTGCTGTGTTTACAGTTTTGTTCTTGAAACCTTATCCATTAAACCAGTGAATATCTAGGTTTTATCCATTCTAGTCTGGTGAAGCTCAAGTAGCTGTGAAGTCTGTTTGTGTTTAATCAAAAAAGTAGGGATAACAGTCCAGGAAAAATCTGACATAACCATTCACAAATTTATCCTCTGTTCCCAGTAGGTTTTGTGCAATTTGTTGAAGAGCTTTCAGTTCATTTCATGGTGCTTCTTGCAGTCTAAGGGAATAAAAGACCAGGATAAGGAATTTCAGCAGAGCTACAATATTATCGTGAGATGTGCTAGTTGATCTGGCTCAAGCAATGTGTGTTGAAATTTTTCAAGGAATCTAAAGGAATTAAGTGCCCAATGGACATTAAAATCAGTAAAAGTAAGATACTTATGGCCAAGAAGCTTCAAAAACTTTTTGTTTGAGATTTGTCTTTTCATTAAACATGGCACATCTGTCTAACTTTCTCCTTGTTGATCATCCTGATGCATTATTGTCCACGATGTTGAGCTTGGACAACTCAGTTCTAAAGGGCTTACTTTGCAAGACAGATGTGTTGGCATTGCAGATAAAATAAGCCATAATTTTGTGTCCAAAACTCTCCTTAGTGAGCGGGGCATCACAATAGGCTTTGTTTGGCAGCACAGAACAGTGACCAGAGCTGCTTACCGTCAGTCTGCTTCTTACCAAAAGTTTGAGGGGAAAAACTGCCCACATTTGCAGCCAATTGGCTCAACAATTAAAAATTCAAGCTCCTCATTGGGCTGTGGCACTTAAGTGCTTAGACCACAGCAAAATGAAGGCTTTACCATCAAGAGGATGAAGCTCTGTTGTTTTATCTCACACTTGCTATGACCTGCTGTCCTGATGGAGTTCTCCCAGTTCAGCTTGTACAAAGCAATTTGGTGGAACTGAATGCCCAGTTTTGTGTGTCTAGAAAAGGAATTATACCTGAAAAATATTTCTACCTGGTAGCATCTTTAACCCTTTGTACTTTAAAACTCAACTTCCAGCTGCCCTGAGTTCCTTGATGCCTTGCAATGTTTATGTTTCAGGAAAAGAGCTGGACTAATATAGAAATGTTATCTTGTATCTTCAGCATCGTCTGGGAGTCCTCAGCACCTCTTTTAAAGGAGTGTGTTAATCAGGAATATTAATGCCTTGGACAGACTGACTTTACCACAGAAATATGCTTCCTTCTTAGTCCCACTTTGAAGCAGGCACTTTCAATTGCACTTGTTAATGTGTATAAGGAACTGAGTTTCAGGCAATGTAAGTGTGTTCAGCTCCACTGCCTTGGTAAAATTTGTGCCTGTTTATCTTAAATGGGAATCTAGTTCATGGATCGTAGCAAAATAATAGGATGGGTTTTTTCCTTGTTCGTTATTCGTTTTCACTGCAAAATGGTTCTGGAAAATAGTCTGAGATGAATACCTCTGCAACATCAGGAGTTCTGCATTTTGAACATGTGTTAAAATCAACTTGCTGTCAGACCACAGGCCAGTCTAAAAAGAGCTTTGCAAATTAAAGAAATCTCCCGAGAGCTTTTTTCTTTTTTTTTTCCTTATGATTAATTGAAATCCATTTTTACTTAACCACAATAAGAAGACATATATCACAAAGAGGATAAGTACCCAGGGATTAGTTGTAGTGGAATCACCCCTGGCATTTTTCCTTCCTTGATTAAGCTTTTTTTTGTTTTCTTGTGTACACTTTGAAGGAATTGAAAGTGGATTTCTCTTGGGATTGGTTTTTTTTTTTCTTGGGACTGTATCTTAAATATGTGGCAGTAAATTTTCTTTGTGCCTTAGCAATACTCAGTTGCTTGCGGCTCTTTCTGTTATTCCTATCTTGGTGTGGAAAGTGGTTGGTTTGGGTTTGGCTGCTTGTAAGTGTCCTTCTGAATGTCCAAACTGATCTCCTATTGAAGCTGACATCTTGTCTTTAAAGAAATAGTCTTTAGAATGTCAGTGTTATGTGAGTACTTTAAAAAAAAAAAAAGCTCTAATGAAATTATTTCAAAGAATTTTGAAAAACAGTGCAGTGGGAATCTGTGCTAGCAGTTTTCTTTCATCTTCTGTATCCGCCTCATTTCCAGAGCTGATGATAATTGATTACAGTCTCTGTTTCTTAAATGGCCTTAAGAAAACGTACTGGCATCCCTGTGCCTCATTACAGGATTCACATCAAGGCCTGGGTAACCTTGTCAGTTTTATCTATGTTGCAGAGACACTTTAAACTGTAAAGGAGATTAAACTTGCACAATAGAGAAGGATGACACCTGGAGGGAATGCTTCCATCTCCTGCCTTTGCATCTCTGGACAGTAGTGGCAAGCTGGAAGGTCTGGAGCTGTACTTGGGGCTAGTGGACAAATGATTTGGGGGAATATTTGCCACTGAGCGCCTTGGTGTAGATTGGAGGACTGACTGGGTTTGTTCCTTCCCATGAGAGCTCAGGGTGTCTCTTAAGTGCGTGTTCTTTGTTGTATCACCACATAAATCAGGAGATACTATACTGTTTCATCAGTCTTTTACATCAAATAGATTTAAAAGGGATTCTGAAGTACCGCTGCAGTGGTCAACATGTAAAACAGGACTGCATTTCATTTTCTTTTCAAACCCTTCTTGGAAAGTGGAAGGAGCCAGTACAAATCTGAAGCCAATAGGCCCTGATATGTTGGGTGAGATCTGCATCTCTGGAAATGAGACCTAGAGATGTACACAGGGTAGGGAATAGCAGCACTGAAGTATTTTGCAAAGCACAGATACTATTCATACCATCAGCAAAGCAGTCTTTCTCTGAAGGTAATCTCTAGTGAGGTGATGCCACATTGAAAGATATGAGGTGACGATTACTCCAGAAGGATATTTAGGAGTCTCTGCTTTAAAATAACATTGGGACTATATTCACTTTAGGGCTGTAGAGTGTTCAGGTTCTCTGGCGATGAGGAGCATGTTGCTAAAAAAACTAAACAGTGCCTTAAAGCTTAGAGCACAAAAGTCTTGCAGCATTAGAAATAGCTGTGCATCCTCAGTGAAAATGTCCTAAATGGAGGCCAGATGTTTAACTTCCTTCTCTGTTGTGTCTATTTATGTTCCTGATTGGAACGGGAAAAATGTTAGGACCAAACTCAGAGAGTGACAATGCCCATATTGCATTGAGCAATTACTGAAATACTTAAAAATAGGCTAATTGGCTTTCACAAGAGAGTATTTTATTATTATTATTATTATTCTATTAAATGTCACATTTTCCTGCCTTCTCTTCTGGAAGGGCTTTTCCTGGACTCACCTTTTGTAACCTCTAATAGCATCACAGCCCTAAGATGCACTGTCCCAAGCTGACCTGCATATGTACATTCCCGAGTAACATAATTCCTTAGTCTGGGGCACTGCTGAGGAATACACATAGTGCAGGAAACTTGGTGTGCAGCTGGAGTGCAAGCTGCAGGTTGTGCCCTGGGTGTCGGGAAAAGGTTGGACACCCAGCAAGGGGCCAGGACCTTCCACTGACCCTTGTAATAAAGAGTGAGGAAACCTTGTCTGACTGTGTGACTGTGGGATTTGCAGGGAGTCAAGTGGGGCACTCATTGGCTCATTGTGAAGGGGTTTTGGTCCCAGTATTCAAAGTCTTTGGTGGTGGCAGCGTGACTACCAGGGTGGATCCTGAATGGGCAGACAGGAGAGTTTCCTTAACAGTCAGGTTGTGGTATAATAGGTGTAGAAGCAGACTTTTTGTTTTAGACTGTGAGGAAATGTCTCTGAATTGACCACAGGGTAGATATGCCTCCTTGAGCTGGCACTGCTTTAATTCTGCTAACTTGGGTTCAGAGTTAACAACTTTTTAAAAACAAAAGCAGCTTGAGTTTTTGAAGGTTAATATATTAATTTGTTCGTGACTTTTCATCCAGTCCCACTTTCTCTACTTTTCTGGCACCATCTTTGAACACAAAACTGAATTGCCAAGTTGTATTCTGGTTTCTCATGGTGAGAGGAAGGGAAATCGACGTCTGTTTATTTAAGGCTAATGAATGCTGCCTGTATATATCTTATTTCTTTACTGGTGGGCAATTATCTTTATTGCACCAGACTTCTCTCCAGCTGTGAGGCACAGTCCAAGCAGGGACAAGGGAGTATGATTCTTCATGGTATGTTAGTTATTTGCTTCCTTTCTAGTAGCATGATGTTTTCTGTGAAGAACCATGTATTCACGCAGCCTTGGTTCTAACCACACTAAAGCTGCACGATCTCAAAACTTTTCTTAATAAGCAAATTTACTAGCTATTTTTATTGCTGACAATTACACACTGTATATTTGGAACACATCTAACCCTTTAGAGTGGCAGCGTTGCTAAGGGATAGCTTGAGGGGCTCTGAACAGTGATCTGATGGTTTTGGAATGCACTGTGAAGCTTTAAGAATAAAGCATTTGAGTATATTAAGAGTTTTAGTGTACATTTACTTATGTTATAGCTTCTCTGATTTCCAGGTGCTCAAGGCATATATCCAGGTTTATAAAAGAATTTGCTTGACATTTCAGAGATTCAGTGAGACCTAGATGGAAGGGTCTAGGGATCAGTCAGCTTAGGGACAACTGATGCTTTGATGTAACCCACATTTCCTGGAGCCTGCTTATGAGGATGCTATGGGAAGCAGCATCAGAAGTCTTCCTGAAGTCGAGATAGACAACATCCACTCTCTCTGCTTGTCGACCTATCCTGCCTATCATGGAAGGCTTATCATGTTGGTCAAGCAAGACTTTTCCCTTGGTGAATTCATGCTGCCTAGTCTTGATGACCCTCTTTTCTTTTATGTATTTGGTGATGGCGTTCACAATGATCTGTTCCATCACCTTTGCAGGGATGGAAGTGAGGCTTGGAAAGGTGATTAAATTGCTTTAGGGGTCTAGATGTCTGAGACTCTGCTATAGGAAACCTGGGGTCAAGCTGGTAAGGAAAACTTGTCTGATTGTATGAGTGGGTAGGGAGTCAAGCGGGGCACGTATTAGCTCATTTGAGCTGCCCTTTGTGAAGTGGCTTCAGTCCCAGCTGTTAAAATCTGGGGTGGTAAGTGTATGACTCCCAGAGTGATTCTTTAACTTTCAAAAATGTTTTCATTGAGACTTCTGATTTTAGCTGATAGGAAAAAAAACTTGATCACTTTTTTCCACTCTATACTTGCATTGAAGTACATGAAGCCCTTTTTCTAACTTATTATTGTCTAGTGAGGTGGAGGCTGTTCTGCAATGTAAAGGATGCAAAACCTCCGCTGTGTAACACACATGTAATCACATTACATGATAATGTAGTCATTGTCAGGTAAAGGGCAGATAATTGCTGGTTTTATGTAAGGTCTGTATTTTAAGTGTAGGGAAGAGGAGACCAGCCTGAGTTAGTAAACTCTGTGGCGGGGTGTTCAACCATTGCAGAAAATTAAATAATATAGTCCTTCTCATATATTTCTGGTATGTGAAGAATATTATTAGGTCCTGTCATTCATACAGAAGCGTTTCTCTAATGAGTTCTTTAACAAAGGTTGCAGAATTGGCCGAAGGAAAATAAAACGACTCTGTTCCACTTAGGAAATTGCTAACAGTTATTTTTGAGAAGCTTGTGAAACAGTAACATTGTATTAGAAAAAAAGAGTGGATTTCAGGCTAGAGGTAAATAAACAAAAAAAAAAAAATCCAAAAAACAAACCAAATGTAAAGGGAATGAACTTCAAGGGTAGTAACTTCCAACCCTTCAACTTCTAAAGAGAATCTCTTTTTTGGTGCAAGATAAAGCTTGTGTGTATGCTGTCCTTGTAGTGGTAGGTTGCATATTCCCTGCCCATTCAAAAAATCTGAAGACCCTGTAGCAACAATTTAGCTATCAGAAGATTATGGGGTGGGTCAATCTCTTAGTAGGGCTTATGATCAGCATGACATTGACTCTGGTGGGTATCAGCCCTGCTCACAAATGCCCTGTGCTGGCCAGAGCAAACAATGACAAAGGAGGTGGCAGTAACTGAAAACATGTATTGGAAACATCTGTTTTAGCTATAGACCTTTTGTCTGCAGAGTGACACTGAAATTTCAATGTCTTTAGCCCATTTATTGTAGCTGAACAGGTGTTGTACATTGGTGAATTGGACTGCTTTTAGAACTTAGCTGTCAAGTTGCTTGAGTGAAAGTTGTTATGCAGAGTGGCAGCGCATATATGGACTTGCAGTGTACAGGTATTTCACCTGTCTTGCTGTCCCTGGCTATTATGCCTCTCACCTTGAGAATGCTGTGCCACTGCAGAGAAGCTGCAGCTCTTTTGAATTTCCCTGGAAAGGTTAGATTTTATCCTTTAGTGCATTATGGCAAATCAACACTGATTTTTGTTTTACCATAGTTGTTGGTAAGAGAAGAAAGAGATGCCATTCAGAGGGACCTGAACAAACTCAAGAAGTGGCCTACAAGAACCTCAAGATGTTCAGCAGTGCTGCACCTTGGTTTGGGCAATCTAAGTCATGAGTACAGACCAGAAGAAGTCGTCACTGAGAGCAGCCCTGCAGAGAAAGACTTGTGAGTTCTCATGGTTGAGAGGCTGGACATGAATCAACAGCGTGCCCTCACAGCCCAGAAAACCAACTGCATTCTGGGCCACATCCAAAGAGAAGTGGCCAGTAGGGAAAGGGAGGTGATTCTACTCCTCTACTCTGCCCTCATGGACCCACCTGTAGTACTGTGTCCAGGTCTGGGATCCTCAATAAAAGAAAGGTGTGAACTTGTTCAAGTGGGCCCAGAGGAGGGCCTCAAAATGATCAGAGGGGTGGAGCACCTCTCCTATAAAGACAGGCTGAGAGAGCTGGGGTTGTTCTGCATAGAAAAGACCTCGGGACAATCTCACTGTGGTACATTAAGGAGGCTTATAAAAATAAGAGAGGTGCTTTTTACATGAGCATATAGTAACAGGGCATGGGGAAATGGTTTTAAACTCAAAGAGAGTAGATTTAGATTAGATGTTACAAAGAAATTCTTTACCTAGAGGGTGGTGAAGCTCTGGAATAGGTTGCCCAGAGGAGTTATGCACTGCCGACGCCTTGAAGCGTTCAAGGCCAGGGTTGACCTGAGCAAACTAATCTAATGAATGGCATCCCTCCTCATGGCAGGGGGCTTGGATCTAGATGATCTTTAAGGTCCCTTCCGATCCTTCTATGACTATAATACTCTGGACTGCAAACAAGTGTGAAGTGTCTCCATGTACATCCCAGTAATTTTGGGGAGTAGCATTTTCTGAGAGGAAGGACAGCAACAGCTCCAGCCACCACTAGCATGTACCAGTCTGTCACTCTTGCTAAATTGCTGTGGTCATGTATTTTTTTTTTAAATTGACAAGGCAAGCTAAAAAGCTTGAAAGACTTTTTGTGGTGAACTAAATTCTTTTTGAGCTGGTACTCTTTGTATGCATGAAAACAATGAGCCCACTGTTGGGCAGTGTGTAACATATGATGTGCACTCATACTACTCATGTGTAAGGGATATAGATACATGGTCTTACTGGCTCAGGATTAATTTCAGCGGAAACAAAGTTCGTTCATTATTGCATATTTGGAAAATGCTGTCTGAACATGAGAGTTAAGTGTCTGGACACCAAAGCTAAATGCATTCAGAAATTTTATGTGCAAAGGTTTCCTAACTATTGAAAAAACTTAACTAGGAACCTGGTTAGTTTGCTATCACCTGTATCATTTGATCAGGATAAGGGATGTTCTGAAAGACATGCAGTTTTCTAGAATCAAAAATGAAGGATTGTTGAGTCAGCCAAAGTGTTCAAGAGTCCAAATGAAGTGGCCATAAATGTATTTTCTATTCTTGATTTGATTATCTCTCTTACAAATGAGGTTCTGTGCCTTTGATTGGAGATTGAAATGGAAGACATTAATAGAAACCTTTCCAAAGGACAAATTGCTGGAAGGTTTGTTTTATTCACAAGGTCTGTGTACTTCTGAATGCAAGATATACTCAGTAAATGTGATGCCTTTCCAGAAGCTGGGAGGCAAAATGGTCCAGGGGATCTGACCAGGACTGTATTGTTCTGGTTGTGCTTGAACAGGCTTCCCTTCATCCAAGTGCTTGTCTCCTACAGGCTTTGTGATATGCTGCTGCTGTCTCTGCAGGGAAGAGCTTACAGTGGCTGTCATCTCCCCCACCCCAAGGCTTTGGCTCAGGTAGGTCATGGCAAGGTCACAGAATATGCTGAGTTGGAAGGGACCCACAAGGATCATCGAGTCCAGCCCTTAGCCCTGCACAGTTGTGTCCCCAGGAGTCACACCTTGTTCCTGAGGGTATTGTCCAAGATGATCCAGGGAAGGCCTTCAGAAACCAAGCACTTGAGAGACCTGTGTTGGAGAGAGACTCTCAGATGTTCTTGTGCTGAATGGACAGCTGCAGGACAACTGCATGTCTGTAACCCTTCCTGTGGCTGGCTCAGACACTGCTGACAGCCTCCTGTTCTCTTCCAGAGGGAGCTTTCCTGCACGCTGCTCTGTCTCCTGTTGAGTTCCTTTATCAGCTGAAGTTCAACTGGCAGGCACTGACATGTGGCTGCTGATGCAGTGTGTTGCAGGAAGCTCGCTGGCAGCATTTCTCTGAAACAGACAACCTCAGATATGTCTTTTTACATCAAGTGTAGGTTTCCAAGATTTTTTGCTTTGAAGGAAACACTGAAAACTTTTACCAGCACTCAGCAAAGTTACTGATCCCTGGTTTTGATCAGCCGAATGGTCATAAATCAGTGACAGTGTCTGCCCCCTGATTCAGAGAGCTTTCTGAGCCTTCCTTTTGAGACAGGACTATGCTTTTCATCTGGCTTTTGGGAGGGCAGGAGGAGTTTAACACAGACTTTTCCAGTGTAGTGATTTTGCCCCATCAAATAGACCCATATTTAGCAATTTTTTCTATGAAGCGTAATGATGCTCTCTGCAGCACTTCAGTGTTTCTAGATGATGTTTGGACTGTGCAATCAGACTGTGATTAGGTGGTTTACAGTTCAGAATTGCTCTGACAGCTGCAGTTTTGTGGTTGTAGTGGCAGCAGCAAAGGTAGTTTTCAACAACACCTTTTCTGACAGTGTGGTCTTACAACAACTATTTGGATTTGGCTAAAGGCCTTGAAGGAAGAATTTATCTATCTGACTGTATGCTTTGGTAGTCTATCAGTGACTGTGATGTTTGTCAGACCTGCCTCCCTATAGTGGTGCTTTTTATACCTGCTGTGTCACATGGCACTTGAGCCTTCTTTTCTTGCATATCCTTTTTATTAACCAAAATAGGTTTCTTGGCCTGAGAGCAGAATGAGTAAAGCCCTGTCACACCCCCTGCGCTGAAAACACCAGCAGATTTCTACTAAGAAACACAGTTAGTAATTTCTTGCTTGGAAGAGTAGCTCTCGGTAATTTTAGTTCACTTTTGTCCTGTTATCAGCAGCATCAAGGGCGATATAATAGCAGCCTGTCTGCTTTCTTCCCATTATGCTATGAAGGAATATGCTCAAAATTTTAACCTTGTAACATTAAAAAGCAAGTATATGATTTTCATTCAGGGACTTGGGAGACACCTGATTAACTGCTACTATTATCATTTTCACTTGATAATCATTTTTACTGTAGCTGGACAGTGGTGCTGACTTCTAAGGCTTCAACGATGATTTTCTTTTACAATGGAATTTAGGCAGAGACTTAAAAAGGTTTTTCAGGAGACAGACTTTTGGTCAACGCTCCCGTTTTGGAATGAAAGTCCATATTGTATCGTGTGTACTTCATACTCTTGCTTTGGATTTTTGTTAGGTAGTAGTCAGGTGGGCTGAGGGAAGCACCCTAGGCTTTCTGTGACTTCTCAGAGTGGTATTTGCCAAACTTCTGGCTTTTCTGAAAATTTCTGATTTAGCTGAAACTGTTTCTGACACATAGAAATGTGTCAGAAAATTGAAAATTTTCTTCAATTTTCTAAATGTTACCCCAAAATTCAATGAAAAATGCAATGGTTTAAAGCCAGTTATTACTGTAACGTGACCAAAAAGAGTTCATAGAAGATTATCTGACAATTTTACCCAATGTACTCAGCCCCAGTAGCCTTCATTGAAGAAATCTCTTAGACCAGGTAGACTCTTTAGCCATGGTGGCTCTAATTCACAGCAATAAATGCATTGTTTTATTGCACAGACTATGGCAAAATGGAGTTTTGTTCAGTTGTATTATTCCCCTAAAGCTGAACTACTAAAGATGCAAAACAAGCAAAGCATGATTTAAGGCAGAGCCATTTATTAACACTTCACAATTTTCTGTTAAGGAAAAGATAAGAACATTCCCTTACATTTGCCAAGGTTTAAAAGTATCACAGTTGCATTTGATAATAAGAGCCCATTTATAAATATTTTATTGTGGTTCAATAATTGATAAAGTGATTTACAGCCAACTTGGTATTACATTAATGCTAGCAAAGTACATTATGCTAACCATATTAGCTGAAAATATGTTTTGTAATTGTAGTGGTTTGTTGGTGCATCATCTGTTAAGCTTTTATTGCCAGAGCCTTTTAATTGTTTCTTTGGTTTGTCATTTGAAATGTCTACCTCTTTATCTGAAGAATGCCTAGCTTTTCTGCCTCTTTTTATTAGTACGTGTACGGTAAAGGTGCTCTTAATAAATGCAAAGTAGAAAGCTGTTACAACATTCTCATGGTCCAGCATCACACAGTTATTTATGCATGAAAACACCTTGCTTCCCCATCTTTGGAAAAAGCTCCCTCAAAAAAGCCTGCTGAATTCAGAAACTGCTCAATCTCAGCTTCTTCCATGGTCAAAATGCCCCCAAATGAGTATCGTAGACTGATTTCTTCTTGTCACAGGCTTGCCATTGTGCCAGGAAGATATGTGCAACCTGAGAGTTGACTGCTGAAAAGCCTTCAGGATTTCCCCAGAGAGGCTTTACCTACTCCAGGGATGAGTTTTGTTCTGTGTCATAAGGCTATGGATAGGCCAGCAGAGTTTTTGTCAGAGGGAGCCATTATATCAAACATGGTAAAACCATATGTAAAATAGTCCATTCTTTTTTCTTCTGCATTTTATTCATTTACAAAACTCATTCCATCAAAAAGCTGTCAGGTGAAAATTCTAACAGAATTAGAGGCAGACTGGAATACTACAGGGATAACTAGATTGTGTACTGTTAAGAGAAAAGAGTGAACAAAGGAGGCTTTTGGGAGAGGGGAAGAACTACAACAGGAATCACCATCTGTCTATTCAAAACTGGGAGGATGCAATCCCGTATCTCTGTACAAAAATCTTCCTTCCATCTTGCTCTGAGGTACCTGGTATTAGCTGCTATCAGAGGTTGCATATGGGACTCACTGCTCATGGTTTTACCCTCTACTGATATTTTAATGAACCTTTGAGACATGTTGGCTATAATAATATTCTGTCTTGTGTCCCTTTGTCTCTGTGTGCACAGCCACAAGGGCAATGACTAATGCAGCTGAACACCCTGTTGAGAAGGTGCATCTTGGTAATCACCTTTGGTTTAAATCATAAAATAACAGATATGCATAGTCACAGGGATGGTTGTAACAGAGAAAATATTTGCAGTGATAATAACACTTTCAGTGTAATTTAAATATCTAATTTGTCATTATCATGTTCGAACTAAACAGGTTTTTGCAAAGTCAGTCTAAAATAATAGGAACTGTTTTTCTCTACCACACTCATTTTGATTCTTCTTAACCAACCTTAGTCAATATCTTGACAGCAAGAAAGGGCCATCACACAATTCACGGACGTTGTTTATTTTCTCTTTTTTAGTGGTAAATACTGTCTGGAAAAGTGAGTCTTACATGGGCTGGATAATTATGTTTGGGGCCAGTCCCTGCTGAGAGTAGATAAAAAGTGTCATAATTTTCAGACTTGGCTTTTGTGGCTTTCCATGAGAACAGCTGGGAGCTCCTGGGTGCTGAGCTTGTTTGAGGAGCTGATCCTTTGTAAATTTTGATGTGATCTTATTTTAGGTGTGCCAGTCAGGAAATCATTTCTTTCATGAAATTATAGCATAGCATTAGTTTTCAACTGTGATATTAAGCTTATATTTTCACTACTGTAGTATCACCCGTTATTTGTAGTGAAGGCCTTTATATTACACTAAACCCTTCCTTTATCTCTGTAGTTTCATATCATTGAAAGAGTGCTGTGGTTTATTATTCCTCTCCTCCTTTTGTATTTTTTGTCTCTCTTTTTTAAGATGGAAGTGCTCAGTTCTACAAACATGTTAATTGGTGACTGTCTTTCCAGGTTGGTAACTCATGGGGCTCTTCAGAGAGCTCCTTTAGCTTGCTTATTTTTTTGGGAATGGTTTGTTTCCTATCCATGCTTGAGTGAAGTTGCTTCTGATTCCTACAGAGGTAGTTTGAATCAAGTCAAGGGAGGTGAATACTCCTTATACTGACATGTACTCAGGCTCATCTTAATTTCCATCCTGATCACACCTCTCAATGCAAAGCATGAGGGAGTCTTGTCATGCCTGTTTGTAAACAGTTCTGGAAACTCCTCTTTGACATATAAGGTACTTGGCATATGTTGTGAAGCTTGCAGTTGCTGGTTTTGTAAGATCAGGAAAGTTGCCCTAGGGCTTTCATTAAAATGTTTGTCATTTTATATGTTGATTTGAGAAATGGGTGTCATGAACTGTTCCCTTAGACCTCTACTGAGGAACCTTGGCCTTTGCCAGTAGTCTTAGACTTGACAGTGAGATAAAAGGGTACTGTGTCCACTCCAACGTACTGCCCAACATTAACCTCTGCAGAGTTAACCGATGAGACAAATGAGTAGCTAGGAGCTTTCTGTATCACAGAATGTCTGAAAGGGTAGGGGAAATGAGCTTTTGGAAAAGGCTTCTAAAAGGTGAAGGGCAAAAACTTCACTTAAAAAAATCAAACCCCAACAAAACAACTGAGAAGTGTCTTAATGGGTTTCTCAGAGAGATTATGTGAAAACACCCCCTGAGGTGGTGAGAGACGACATCTTCAGTGTTCAGCAAAGGTTATGCGAAACAACCTAGAAACCTACAGAAAGAAATAAGTTAACCTAAAATGTTCAGAAGTGCTGGAGCACACTGGGACTCAGCCTGCAGGAACTTTGGAAATCGTAAGACTCGTGTCTTCTGCTAAGAAAAATAAGCTCCTGGCATTGTACTGAGGTTTCAGCTTCTTGTAACTTGAAAAATTAATATGGTTTAGCCTTGTAATTACCAAAGATTTTAAAGAAGCATTTGAGACGTAACAGAGAGAGTTTGTTTTGTTTGAATAGGCTTTGTTATCCAGAAAGGTGCAGATTGCCCAGAAGTTCTGTGTTGTATCTGAATTGTCAGCAGTTTAGAGTCCTTGGTACCTAGGATATGTTGTGATGGCAAGTGCTTACCTTAAGGAACCTGAGTCACCCCACCAAACGACATTAAGACTGCAGCTAGAGCTCTGGGTGTAATATTCTTGAATTAAAATTATCACTAGATTTTTAAGATAGGGTGGTGAAGGAAACCAGAAGCCTGCTAAGGGTGTTAAAATGACATTAGCATAACACAGGAGTGTTCCGTTTACAAACCTGGATCTCTGAAGGTGTAAATGAACATGTGTGCTGATGCTAATTGCAGTGATCTGAAGTAGGTGACTCTGATTTTGCGAAGGAGAGATTAACAAGGCCCTGCAGTAGCACTGTTGATGTCTGAAAGAGGTAATTTTAGAAATATTTCTCCTTGCATGCAAAGACATTAGGTGTCTAATACCTTTTAAATTGGTCAGGTTACTTGCATGGTACACCTTCTCTCCTACTGATATAGCTGTAGTGTTTAAAATCTGCATTGCTAGAGAGACTATTGATTTTGGGTCCCTTTATTTTTTGTTCGGTTTTTGTTTGTTTTTGTTGTTGTTTTGTTTTTGTGGTTTTTGTTTGTTTGTTTTGTTTTGGATTTCTTTTTTTTCCAGTTGGCCAGCCTGAGAAACCACAAAAACAATGATCCCAAATTTCTGAAAACTGAGTGCCCCTTTTAAGAAAACTATATCAGTTGATATACCTGTCTGAAGGCTGTTCAAATATGCCCATTATAGTTCTTTTTTCTAGGCCCCTGTGTTCTGATTCCATCTGCCACTTTAGCTAGTATCTTCGGTTTCATAATCATGTATTTTTTTTTATACTCAGTCTTCAGCACAACAGGTAACTTCACTCTCTTAGTGGATAAGGAAGATAAGATAGAAATTTCAACAAACACCTCTTTGGTGAAAACTAACGTTTGTCTGTCATAAGAACCCCAGCCCACACCCCTCCTCCGAAGATAATTTTTTAATGATACCTGATTCATTACATGATTTCTGATTTAATTTCTAATCTTACTATATTTGCACGTTTGAAAATATTAGCAGAAATGAGCCAGACTTCAAAAGCACTCTCTTCTTTTAAGCATCTTGACAGATTTACAGGGGACTTGTATTACTGTACATGTTATGCTTTACAGAAGAATTGCATTCATGCCTGGAAGTCTGAATAGAGCAATTAAACCAAAGAAGAGGCAAAGCTGAAGGAGGTCTAGTTTTTGGTATCATCATTGGTGAGACTAATTATACTGAAGAAAGAAGGTAAAGAGACTATTGACTTCAAACTAAAGGGATGTGTGGTGGGTGCTTCTAAAGCCTTGTATTATGCAAGCAATATTTATGTCCTTTTGAAATACTGCAGGGGGCACAGATTTGATTACTCTGTTGCTGTGGAGACCACAAATGTATGTAGCTCAGAAATTTTCACTTTGTTTTTTAGGCCATGTGACGTCCCTTCTAATGTGATGGTCTCAGAAAAGGTCTCTATTCTTACAGGAACAAAATCCTGTGAGCAGGGAACAGGGCTGATGGCATATGGAGAAGTAACATCATCTCTGTTAGAAGATGAGAAGTAACATCTGACAAAAGCACCTAATGATAGATAAAGTGAGCAAATTATGTTTTTCTGTCTGCCTAGTTCCAGTGAAGCTACTTTATAAAGAAATAGTTATGAATGTGGTTCATCCAGGGCACTGAGTGACTGCCACAATCCTGAACAGCACCTGCTTTGTTTGGTAGATGGGATTTACGTTAAGTCAGTGCTTAGCAGCTTATGGCCTTCAGGGTATTGCAATGTACTGCTGATTTAGCTGAGATGAGCAAGAGAAACTCAGAGAAATAGAAAAAAACCTTCAGTCTTGAGGGCATCATAGAGCAGTCCAACACTCACATCGTATGACTTTCTGGTCCTGTACTATTGCAATGAGTAAACTCTCCAGAAAAGAAGGCAGCAAGGTGAAGAGAGAGAAAGGCTGCCTGAGTAGCCACAGTTGTCTCCTTTCCTCTGTGCTGGATGATGGTCTGATATCCCCATGTAACATGGACACACAAGCCAGGGACACGTCTCAGCTGTAGGAAGGAGATAAGTTACTGAACGGGGAATCTGGCTATAAGGGATGCAGATACCAGGGCGTTTAATGCCGGGACTAACTTGATACGTGTGTGAATACAGCAGACGCAGCCTTTTTGTCATGTAGCAGAGCTACCAGGCTGTGCTTTCTGCAGGTGTATACCCATCGTATGGAGAGGAATGGTGATGAGTTATTGAATGCAATAGTGTGATTTTGGGTAGCAGATCTGAGACACGAGTCTCTGAAATACTTGCAAGTGTCCTATGCAGGGACAGATGGAGCAGGGGAATCTCAGATCATGGCTCAAAAGAAAATAGTATAGGGGAAGAATAGCATATCCATTAGAAAACTGGGGAAAAGTCGGAATGGATAGAGACCATATGGGGAAAGAGAACCAATGTAGAGCCAGCCAGGCAGTGCCTGAAATGGAAATAAAAAAAAAAATCTAACGGAGTTTTAAAACCAAAGCCAGGGTAAAGCTAAGAAATGTAGATGTGTTGAGAGAAGAAACATCTTTTCAAGAAGAAACTATAATTCTAGACAAAACTAGGACACAAGTTGGTAAGACAGAGAGGGAATAACAGAAAGAGTTTGAAAAAGTGAAATCTCAATTTATCAAGACATGGAGACACAAACAATGGGGCTCCAAATATGTGCAGCCTTCCTGCAAAGACTAGGAAGTAGTCAGGACAAATGGGAATATCTGTTATAATTGAAGGCACTGATATAACAGCTATTTTGGAAACTTCATGGAATATTTAAAAAATGGGACACTGCTATCTTTGGGTATAAAGTCTGTAGAAATGATAGAGCGGGTAATTCTTTGTAAGTGAAGTTACATGTTAAGGAAAGCTTGCAGTGAAGGAAGCAAGCTATCAATAAGTATCTTTATGGATTAAGCTTCTCTTGAGAGTAGAGAGAAATCCCTTTAAAACCATTGTACCAGCTAGTCAGAGCAGCTGTGAGATACACAGATCAAAGAGTCGGTCGGGAAGAAATACCATGATAATGAGAACCTACACAGGATACACAGGGAGTGATAGCAAGACAGCATTTTTACTCTCAGTTAAAAACTGTTGGAAGCAGCTACTCTGAGTGTGAAGGGAGAAAACTCTTGGTACAGCCCCATGTAAAGCACTGAATCTATTTCAAATTATAAACTTCCACTATTTGGAGGCAGCATTAAAAAATGGCCATTTTTCCAGAGGGGAAAAAAGAAAAACACATCAAAAAACTAACAGAGAAAGAAAAAATCACCAATTCAGTGTTTAGATTTCAAATAGAAACTAGAAAGCTCATTAAAAAAGTATTCTTAATGTCTCAAAATAGGCGCTGTGTCTAGATAAGGGATCAAGGAATACTACCAAATGTAAAGAATGAGGCTTTTCACTGCTTGTATTTTTGTACTGTAAAGGAGATGTGTGATAAGGATGCCTTTTAGCAGGCACTATATATAAATATATGACAAAAAGACAGTCTCCATCCTAAAACACTGGTGGTTCAAAGGGACAGTACTAGAAAAAGAAGGACATTTTTAAAGAAAACTTTTTTTTTTTTTTAATGAAATGAACACATGGACTTCTTTGTAAAACTGGAGCTTGTGCAGGGACTTCTTTGTAAAACTGGAGCTTGTGCAGGGTTCAGTTAAGGTAGAATAAATCTATCACAGAAAATATATTCTTTAAAAATAGCAGAGATGCTAGCTGTGGTAATGCTTTTTCACCTTTGCTTTCTGAAGTATGAGTTCCAGAAAACTTTGTTAAATTGTATATGCTTTATAAATTGTACCTGTATGAGAAAGGTCATGTTCAGAACTGGTGATTGTGCTGCACTTGCTGCCTCATGATAGAGCTTATAATGCTCTATTTGGCATGAAACAAACCTGATAAATTGTCTCGCAAAGAAAGGACAAAAGACTTGAGGAAAAGGAACCCGTAAAATGAAAGGGACCAACTCTCATTTTGCAGATGTTAGTTCTTCCTGTGCTAGCTGGAACGACACAGCTACTGTGATCAGGTCTTTCCATTTATGACTCTATATAACTGCCTTTCAGCTAAATAACCCAGATGTGTAGCTCTGAGCTACAAACTGTTATGTTCATTATAGCTGCTTGGAGTTCAGTCTAACTGCTTCCTCAAAATATATTTAGCATGGTTAAGTACTTGTTTTCAAATGATTTCTCTTTGCATCCTTATTGTAGTCCTGAAAAAGTTATTCATACATATAATTGAAATGAATGTTGCTGTGCAGGTGACTTCCCCTCCTGTTTTCTTCTGTAAATCCACACCCCAATGTGCTGCCAGGTGAGAAAAGGTCATGGTACCTTAAGGAATCTGTGGTGTTGCTGAGGAGAGAGGTTTGATGATCTGAAGCTATAGTCAGGCACACACTATGCTTTCAACTTGAAATTATTTGTGTCTGGCTTTTAGGTTTGAGTTTGTGTATGTTTGCCAGAGGTCAACTTTCCTCTGAAAAAGTGTTTCCAAAATGAAATTCAAGAGTTTAATGTGGACGAAAGGTCAAGATTTGCTTTTTGGGCTGTGCTGAGGGAAAGTAACTCAGAGAAATAGGCTGAAAGAGAATTAAAGAAAATGTCAAGTAAGATTTCCTAACAATGAGGTTCATTAGTCTCTCCAGGGAATGATAGGAACCTGTGTTAAACCCTTTAGGCTAAAAATGAGGAAGACATTCAGTCAGTGCTGCTTTCATATCGTTTGGCCCCTTTTGCTGGAGTTTATTCAGTATGTAAAGAAAAAGCCTCCTTCCTTCTCTTCATATCAAGGACCTTTTAGGGACTGAAGCTATGCAGCTGCAGATAACAGGAAATGTTAGCCCATCCTCATGAAGTGTCATCTGTGTTCTGTCTGTGGTCATAATTTTAAAGTATAATGTAGCTTTTCTATGTGGAGGAGCAGAACCTCTTAGAGGTAGTAAAACGACAAATTAGAATAAGATTACATATAGGCACTGAAGACTACAAAAATTTTTACAGATTCTGCAAACAGAGTTAACAGGTCTAAAAGGTGAAAATAAGTATTTTTGGCATTGCCAGGCTGCCTAGATGTAGCAGAGCTGTATTCTTTGCACATTCCACAAGACTCTGAACCTGCAATTTTCACTCTCTCAGTTGCATCTTAAGCTTTGTGGTTGGTTGGGGAACCAGACTGAGGGTGTGCATCAAAAAAATGAAGCAGAAAATGCTACCAGTATGGCCAGTAATGATTTTTTGCTTTCTTTGGTGACATATGCCTGGAATGTAGATTCTGGTCTTGGAATCCAAAAAGCAACATTTTCTCTGCTGTGCTCATCTCTTTGTTGGCTTTTCTTTTTTTGTTTGTTTGGATTTTTTTTTTCTTCCTTATAAGCCTTAACACCCTTATGTTGAAAGGTCAATTTTATGCTAAGCACATGAAGAGGGCAACAAAAGATTATAGCAAGTCCATTAATGAAGCTGCCGTGGCTTCATCCAGAGTTCATTTGTCAGGTTTTATATATGGAGTGATCACACAGAACAATATTCCTCTGAGATCCTCTGGCTAATACCAGGTAAATTCTGCTTGACCACTAGTGGATCTGTCAAAAAAAAGTAAAGGAGTTGCTTTTCTGTTCCATTTGCATAAAGGATACTTAGTTGGGTCAGCATCCTAGAGTGGACAAATACGGACAACATTCGATACTCGGCTCAGACAGGGAGTGGGTGTAAGTTGTCCCTTAAAAGTCAACTCCTTTAAAAGTCAGTGAAAACAAGCTAATTTGTCTATAGAGAGTGTAATACAAGTCCAGATTCTATAGATGGTTTTGTGAGAGGCAGGAAAGGAATGCTGAACACCATTCTGAATATTTCTGCATGAATTGTCTACTTTACATTCCTTACAATATGATTATGCTGTTGTTCTATACTACTCCCTAATGTACAACACAGCCTGACTTCCAGTGATTGAAAGAAATATTAAAAATTCTGTTCCAAAGTGCCAAATGGGGGGTTACAAATCCACAATAATTAAGCTTTCACCCCTCAGCAAAATAAAGTAATTAATGTCTTGTTATAGAAGAGCTTTAGCAGCTGAGGACTTACCCAGCTGTGATTTTTCTGAACATTATGATGTTGGAGTAGGTGATTAATACATTGTGCATGTAAAGGAATGACCCTTAAACAATAAATATTACCACAATTCTGAGAAATCTCTTAATAAAAGTAACACCCCTGTATGATGCAGTGATTGGACTGTTTCTTCAGGCATGCTTTTGTGTAAGGAAAAAATAATAGCTGAAAGTAAAACCCCATGTTTTTTAATATATATCTCACTAGGTAAAATCTGATGCTATTGAAGGGAATACATCTGGCTACCACTGTGATTATTAATTCAGTGAAAAACATATTTTAAGAGCAAGCAAAGAAATTAAACATTATCTTTAGATATCGTTTTGGATATAACATGAAGATCCTGAGTTTTCACTATATCCATTTTTCTCACTGCCAACTGAGAATAAGTGCTAAGACTTGAAAGCTGGGGACTGTATTTAGGTAATCTGATCCCTTTTGCATGGTCAGTGAATCATAGAATTATTTGGGTTGGAAAGGACCTGAGTGATCATCTAGTTCCAGTGCCCCTGCCACAGGCAAGGACGCCTTCCACTAGACCAGGTTTATCAGGGCCCCAGCCAACCTGTCCTGGAACACTTCCAGGGATGGAGCATCCACAACTCCTTTGGGCAACCTGTTCCAGTGTCTCACCACCCTCATTTGTATTAGCATGGGGACAGTGCAATGTAAAAGAAGGGTTTCATACCTTCTTGTGGTTTCATTTTTGAGTGGATTCCCTTAGGCAATATCATGAAACTTCCTTGTTCAAGGTGTGCTTCTTTTTACATACAGTAAAACTTACAGAAGAGGAGTCTGGGCCTGATTTGCTGCGTCCTTGCACTGTTGGCTCAACGGCTCTTTGGGTCTCTCTTATTGCATGCATTCTCTCTCCTTTTTTCCCAGTCCCCTAAGTACTCTTTCTGCCACCATGCACATGCCTGAACCATCCTTCTTAACTCCCCTAGTTGAAACTCTAGGTATTGAAGGGTTTTAATTTACTTGTTGATGTTGTACTTTCCCTAGGGCTTGGTGTATCTATGCAGTGGTTTCTTGACCTTTCCCCATGGTTGTGGTGAATAGGTCGTTCCCTTTGCAGCAACCTTTTGTATATTTAACAACTTTTCAGCAGTGGCCTGGAAACCTTCTGTTCTTTTCCTTACCTATTTTCATAGTTAATTTTTGTTGTATTTCTGCTTTGTCCATATCCTTTCTAAACTGTGCCGAGGGTTTCTGGTGTGGCCTTGCTGCTACTGAGGCTGAGCACTGTACCTATTTGGGTACTCTCTCTTTTGCATCCTCTGCTTGGGATGTGGCAAACACTAGTTTGCCTTATTTTGTTCCTATATTTTGACTTAGATAGAGCTAGTTGGGAGTCACCGATAATGATTTCCTATTGAATTCTGCAGAATTTCAGAAGAGTGCTTTTTGTCCAATTGCCTAGGTTGTCAGCCACAGCACTGGATAATGCCGGAGTAGGAAAGACCTTCCTGGGACTCTTCTTGATAGTCTGCCAGTTTGGGTGGAGAATAATGCTGAAGGACCTGGAGCAGTTTTCTGTAGAAAAATGAACTGAACAGTGGTTTTTTTAGCATTTCAGGGGTGTCTAAACTTCTGTTTTAGGCTTGCAAGATTTTTTATATTTTAACTCCTTCCATCTTTGGAAAAAAAGGAAGAAGGGCATCTTATTAGATGCTTACACTGTTGTGCTTAAATTTACCTTGAAAGGTCATTTGGAGTTATTCCTGAAAATGGAATTTACTTTCCCAAATAATTTGTGTGTCTTGTCAGGTTTTATGAAGGTAGCTTTACCATTAGTGCCAGGGCTGATCCAGTATGCAATATTTCAAAACAGGAAAGGAGATGAATGTAAGGTACAAACTTATTTACTGAATTTTGTTGAAATTCCTATAGTACACATTATTGCAATTATTGAACTCAACCATCAATCTGCTGAAATCCTCAGTGAAGAATATGCTTGTAAATAACTAAGTGTAAGAATTAGTCATTATGTGTCAGCAAGTGCTCTTTTTGTGCCTGGTTTTGTCCATTTATAAGGCAGTTCACAGAAACCTGGCAATTTTTAGTGACATTAGATACCAAAGAGTTAAAATTCCCTCCAGGGACATCAGACCTCCCAGTGAGCAGGGTTCAGAATACAGTCTTTATAGCCTCACTCAAAATATGCTTATATTAATTTACAGAATAGTTATATTCTGTAAACCTAAAAATTCCTGACGACTTATATGAAGAAAATGAGTAATTGAAGGTCATATGCTTTTCTTGAAAAGTTTTTTTTTTTTTTCCCGCAAGTGTGCTAAGATACTATTCACAATTTCACCCATAAAGCAGAAAATCGGAAATCATTATGCAAAGACTTATCCTGGCTGAGTAGAAACCGAGATTTTAAATACCATGCCTTTCTACATGATAGTGTTCTGCTTCAGAAACCCTATGTAGAGCCCTGGTGCTTAAAGCCTGTGATGCTCTTACAGGAAGTTGCAGCTCTGTCCTAATTTGGAGAATTCAGTTCTGCTACCTGAGGCACACAGAAAATAGGTTGGCTGGGAATGAGACTATTGATTTGTTTCTCTGGAGCTCTGGGGTGTCTGCAGTATTTTCCTTGTTACTCAGATACTCCACACCGAGGAGAACTGCAAGTAGTAAAAGGAATGTTTCATGGAAAATACTTATTTTTCACCTAGCTGGGAAAACCCCAGAATTTTTGTGTCTTTGTCACATAAAACTGAAGTGATTTTCTATTCTGTGGTCTACTGAGTTTTTTTTCAATGTCTCTCTCTCTCTATTTTTCTGTAAGTTTGTTTTGGAAAGCTGAACATTGATAGAAAGAAGTAGCATCAAACTGAGCTGCTACTACACAGTCCGTCCAGAATTATCTGAGGCTACCAAAGTACAAAGGAAAGAATGTTTGACTGTAGATTTAGTATTGATATCCTGAAATAAATAAGAAAAAGCAGTCCTTTTAACAGGCTACCTAATTTCACAAATTACCTTTCATATTTGTCGTGGTTTTGCCCACCAGCCCGTCCCTGGGGCTGTGAATGGTTTTGTCCAAGTAGATTTCCGGACAAAACC
>JAYRBT010000139.1:18063551-18093625 GCA_036023395.1 Myiotriccus ornatus
CTCTCAGGGTCACAAATTTAGCTGCACCAGCAGCATGGATCTCTCACTGAGATCCCAAGCTTACCCAAGCCATTTTCACTCCAGCATAAGCCACGTCTCTCTCAGGGTCACAAATTTCCAGTAGCAACATGGATCACACACACAGATTTTAACATCCCAACCGGACCGTCTCGCTCCAGTGTGGGTTCTCTTTAGGGTTACAAGTCTTCAACAGAACTCTGCCTCACTTCAGGTCTCTCATGAAGTCTTGGCTTTCTCATGCATTAGCTTACTCCAGTGTAGGCTCTTCCACAAGCAACATGAGGTCTCCTCACCCCAACAAACTTGCACAGGTGGCAGGGATTTTTTTTTTTTTAGTCTTTTCCCTGCTGATGGGAGAGAGAGAGAGCGAGAGAGGGGGAAAAAGCAGCTCTCCCCACTTGGAACTTTCTTCTCTCTTTGGCTGCCAGCTTTGACCTTGGAAGTCCCTTATCTCTTTGCTGGAATTCTTTTGCAGTGGTTTTTCATCCAAGCAGTCAGTTCTTTAAGGTTTTTTTTTTCTCCACTTTCTTACATGAGAGAAGGGGGGCTTCAGTGCTACACCTGCCCCCAGCCCAGGCCAGGGGAAGAGGGGGCCTGGCCCTCCTCGGGCCCGCCGCTTCTTCTACATGGCTGCTGCTCTTAATTTCAACTGCACCACAACCTTCTCTTCCATTTTTCTTAAATGTGTAATTAGCAAAGGCATCACTAAGAGTTTTGATTGGGTTTTGTCCGGAAATCCACCTGGACAAAACCATCCCCAGCCCCAGGGACGGGCTAGTGGGCAAAACCACGACACCAGCATACACAGAAGTGAATGCAGTTTCTCCCACTTCCAAATAAACTGTTGGGGTTTGAAGTCGATCTCCCCCACCTACTACAAAATGAAAGATGCTGTTTTTACCCCTCTGTAATGATGCAGAGGAGGTTTTTGAGTACCAGTAACTCAGGCTTTATTACTTCCATCAAATCTGTGTATTTATTTTTACCTGGAGCTATACCATTTAGATTTCGTGTCTGGTTGGCTAATTGTAGTTATTTTATGGATCTAACAAAGTGGTAGAAAGCACAGGGCATTGAAGTCTGATGTTTAAACATTCATGGAAAAGCTGCAGATTTTCTGTTCATTAATCAAGCTGGGCTTGACCTATGTGGTTATCTTGTAGGGACTTGAGGGTTTTCAGATAAACTGAACCTACTTCATGCTGAATGTATAAGAGGCAGGCATCTGCCAACTGCATTTGCAGCTAAGGAGTCACAACGCTCTGACTTCTGAAGGATGTGTATTAACCTCTTCCAGTACCCTCATTCCCCTGAAGTATAGCATGTGTTTAATTTTAATCAGGAGGTGTGCAGTTTCTTTGCTGTATTTAGTTGAATTGTCAGATTTTAAAGCATACTGAGATGTAAAAGATTCATCAGTTTATCTTAAGATCCCATTGTGGGAGGTTTGTCTCTTGATGGCTCCCAAACCTGCCTTGGGTTAGGGAATCAGACCTGTAGCCCTTGCCTGACACCCATGGATAAAGATTATGCACCACCTTTTTATGATGTTTCAGCTTTGTAAAGAAAGGTGAATGCTGTAGTTAAATGGACAAAGCACAATTCCTCCTATTTGGTGCTGTAATATAGTAAGGCAACCTTACACAGCGATATTGTGTAATCGTTGTGTAAACATTGTGGACAGCCAATGGCTGGTCCTCCTGAATTAACAATTATCATCTGCAGAAAAGCTCCCATCTTTTCTGCTCTTAGTGATTTTTCTCAGCTCTGAAACAATAAACAGTGTTTGTTCTATGGGAAGATCTTTCTTCAGTACAAAAAGAGAAGAAAACTGCAAAGGAAATTTACTTTTAAAGGTACTGTCCTAGAATAATTAGATAACCATTTGTGCACCTAAGGATAACTGCACATATAGAAGTTTAGGAAAGATGAACTCAAGGTAACTTTCTGGGCCTTGAAATCTGGATTTCTACTGCTCCCTGACACTTTTATCTCTGTTTAGAAACCAGTATTGCTGCTTGTTCTCATTACTCCTAATGCTGAAAAGCTTCCAGATTTAATGGTTAAAGATATCCTTACAGTTTGTGTCCTTGCCATTCTGTTTCCTTTATTCAATATCACCCTTTCTGCTGAAAACTGGGCCACTGCTTGTTTAGTTTGTGGAGAGGTGTTTAAATATTCTTCCCCCTTTTACTTCCTTTCTACTGCTTGATATACTTGCACTAACTCTCTTCAAAACCTCGTGTGACTTCAATCTTGGTAGTATTTCCATAAGCCCCCCACTTTGTTTATCAGTCCCCTTTCCTCTTAGGCTCACTGCTTTCGATACACTTAAATCTGCTCAGACCTGCACTCTAGTCCTACAGCTTTTCTGCCTTGCATGGGAGGTGTCTCAATGGAGATGAATTCCTTCACATTTCAATCCTTCTGCTTGTCAGTCCAGTTGACTTCACTGGTCTGTTTTGTTCATTTTTTGAAATTAGCTCTTATGAAGTTGAAAACCTTCACTGTTTGAATTTTTTTTATTTAGTTTTCTATTGAATTTAAGTTAAATTATCTAGGTGCCTAACTGTATGTCATTATAAAATGCTGCATTTTCTTCTCTAAATCAAAACTATTTATAACCTAAAATATTGAAAGCAATAATGGTAGAGCCCACAGAGTCTAATCAGGCTGTATTTAGCTCAAAATGACACTGCCTTTAGCTTAGAAAAACTAATTTTCCTAAGTTATACTCGATTGAGATGTTTACAGGGACATTCCAAAGCACCTTGGGATAGACTCTGAGTTGCTTCCAGGACAAGCTAATCTTGGTGATCTTTATGGATTTGTTTTTTACAGGAGGGACTAGCTAACCAGTCAGCAGAATACCTTACTTTGAACAGTGTTCGTGTTGTTAGCTGTCAAAGGAGTGGTATGTGCAATCCTGAGGGCTCTGGGAAATGCAGAAGTAAAGATTGCTGGTTAAGGGTGAGAGGTGTGTAAAGCACCCATCCCTAGGTGGAACTCCATGCACTCCAGAACGTCACTGACATAGAGGGAAACACCTTCTCCTCATCTCCCCTGCCTGTCCTTCCTAAAGAGCCTGTGTCCTTCAATTCCAACACTCCAATTCCAACACTGCTTCATAGGAAGCATCCCCCCATGTCTCCCCGATGCCCATACAGCGTTGCAGCTGTGCACGTGTGTCTAACTCCCATGCTGTATGTGTTTGCTTAGAGGTATTTAAGTTGGGCCTTGGATAAAGCTGACTGGAGCTGCTGAAATTCCTTTGTGCTCTACTTCAGGTGCTCTTCTGCTGACCTGCAATCCCTCTCCAGGCTCTGGGCATCTCTTGCTGTTACTGGGATCACACCAGTAGGAGTGGGATGGATTGAGGTTCCCCCCCCTCTGGCAACTTTATTTTAAGGCCCTCCTCAACAGCTTAGCAAGCCTGTGAATTAAGATGCTCTTTCTCTGACAGATGGACCCAGTCAGACCTGAAAAGACCACATTTCCCAAAGTAAGTCCCATGGCTGAACCTCTGGCTGTGGCATCAGTCCCGTATCCATTTGCTGCTTCACCAGATTCAACTTGCCCTTTCAAACCCCAACCTTCTTACTGGGAGGATTGATTAAAAAAAACACCTGTGCTGAAGAGTCCCTTATTGATGCTCCCAGGGCTCTGAAATCCTTCCGAATTCTCCTCGAACTGCTCCTGGCTGTATTATTGGTGCCCATGTAAAACAGCAGTGGGTAATGGTCAGTGGACTTCACAAAGGCTGGTAGTCTCTTGGTGACTTCCCTGATACGAGCCCCCAGTAAGCAGCACAGCAGCAGAGAGTCCCTCGGGTCAGTGAACGGGTGCTGTTGTACCTCTCAGAAGAATACTTGTTGTATATGTACATATTACAGTTGTGTATGTAAGTGAGACCTTTTTCAATAGAATATATAAGGAGGCACCCTTTTACTATAGTCCTCATCTCTGGATATAATTTGATGGAAGCATCTCCGACTTCAGAACCAAAACTCCCAGGACAGATGTGGTCACACTTCTGCCACTTGCTCTTACCTCCAGTGAAGCACTTCTCCCCTCTATCACCAAATCAGTTGGGCTGCTCAGCTTGCTGGAGCAGGGCTGTTCTCTCACTTACATGAATAACTTCTGGGAGATTTGTCTCTTTTTTTTCTACACCTGTCCTTTTTTTCTAGGTTTGACTTTTCAGACTTCTCAATTTGCAGATCTTTGAAATTTTTCCAGTGCAGGTGTGGAGCCCAGTTGGGTAAATTTCAGCTTTCTGATAATGGGCTTTCTTCCCTTCATTACCTCTGCTGCCATAATTAAGTATTTTTGCTTTGTAGAAATTAAAATCCCTAAATGTTTGCTTAGTTCACAGCACTAGCAATGCTGGATTCAGCCTATTCCTTTATGTGCAGTGCTGAGAATTGTTTTAGGAGAGTGTGTGCTTCCCTTTAAAACAGAAAATGTGTTTTGCTTCCAGTGACAACATAAAATTCCCCTTTTATTCTGGAAAAATGTTTTCTCAGAGAGGCTGTGGGAACTGATGAACGGGATTTTGGTTGTATGTTTATTTCCTCCTGCAGCTCAAAGTCTGCTGCAGGAGATGCATGCCATTAGGAGTAAAACATTTTGCAAACACTTCTAATCCTTTCTAGAAATTTTTGCTAGTAATGTTAACAGAGCAGAGCATAAGCAGGGAGTTAATTTGTAGCTGTGTCTGACTGATGCTACTTACTTCAACATCCAGGTGTGCTCAGCCTGGGGAAAGTGCCTCCTGCTACTATGACTGTCCCAGCTGGAGAAAACACAGCAGTGCTTTGATGTTCTCCACATGTTACATCTAATTCAGCACTTTAGGTGTTCCTTGAAGGTGTTCCTCTGTCAGCCTGAGATGATCAGAGGATCAACTGGGCATTTTTACGTCAGAAGTCTCCTGCTGTTGCCTGGCCCTAGGAGATAGGTGTCATATTTAGTTTTACCAGCTTTCCACAAAAAGTGTTTTACAGTTTCTGTGGATTATGATTAATTTTGTTGGGCACCTCAAGTTAATATAGGGTGATGGTGGGTTATATTCACTAGCTGGTATCGTTTGGATTTAAATAAAAAATATGTTTTGAGTAAAGTGATAATGCCAGTGCTTGCAGTAACTGAGGCAATCCTTCTTGTCCTGTGCCTGCTTTGACACAGACATATTTTGTGAGCACTCCCCCTGTGGTCACTGGCCAGATCTCATCTGCATAGCGCAGAAACACTTCTCTGCTGCAGGGCATACTTTTTCCTTTAGGCTTGGCACTTCAGTGCCTGGACAGTCATAATTATATGTGCTTATTGCTGCTGAGAACCGAAGTTTTCTGCTGCTGAGACATAAATTTGCTGGTGAAAACTTCCTTTTAGGTGATAATTTTATTTAGAGAAAAAACAAAAGGAAACAATGTGTTTTGCGTTAGTTTGAAAAGAGCATCTTTCTGGGCCTGATCTACTGTGGTGCCGTTGAACTGTAGTGTTTAAAGCTCCTGTTGTTTCCTGAAGCCTTGTTTATGGGTTGACTGAAGTCCTCAGTGGTGCTCTCAGAAGTCCTGAAGAACAGAAAATAGCTGTAATAGTACCTTGCACAGCAAAGGTAGTGTCACAAAAGGGCCTTGTCAAGGTTTCATATAGAAGATTAAAGTTGCTCTGCTTAGGTTTTGAGTGCTTAACTCAGTGGTGTGTTTGTGTGTCATTTCTTCAGCTTTGTTAACTATGATTATTTGTAGCACTATGAAATACTGAAATTCCACAGTGTGGTGATGGATGGTGGATGAACAGTACAGACCTTTGGCTGTCATAGCTGAGGAACAAAGGGATTCCAGAAAAGATGACCCAGTTCTTAGGTCAACAGATGTACGTTGGGACCCTAATAACTAATTTTCTCCAAATAATTCTTTCAACCTGATGCATTTTGTCATAAGTCTTCCCTCCCCATCCCTTGATTTCTCCTCATTACCAAGATTGTTCAGTTCACCTATTCTTCTGCTTTTTTGAGTCCTCCCTTTATAGATGATTGCAGCAGTTTGCCTGGAGCTTCTCATCTATCAATACAGGTTGGGGGATGAAGATCAAGAGCAGCCCTGCCAAGAAGGACTTGGGAGTGCTGGTGGATGAGAAGCTGGACATGACCCAACCGTGTGCATTTGTGGCCCAGAAAACCAATTGTATCCTGGGCTGCACCAAAAGCAGTGTGGCCAGCAGGCCAAGGGAGTTGATTCTCCCCCTCTCCTCTGCTCTCATGAGACCCCACCTGTAGTGCTGCATCCAGCTCTGGGGTCCCCAGCAGAGGAAGGACATGGACCCATTGGAATGAGTCCAGAGGAGGGTCACCAAGTTGATTAGAGGGATGGAGCACCTTTCCTATCAGGAAAGGACAAGGGAATTGGGTTTGTTCAGCCTGGAAAAGAGAAGGGGTGACATAATTGTGGCCCTCCAGTACTTGAAGGGAGCCCACAAGAAAAATGAAGAAGGGACTTTCCACAGTGGCATGTAGTGACAGGACAAGGGGGAATGGCTTTAAACTGAAAGAGAGTAGGTAAGATATTAGGAAGAATATGTGAGGGTGGTGAGGCACTGTAACAGGTTGCACAGAGAAGTTGTGGATGCCCCATCCCTGAATGTGTTTAAGGCCAGATTGCATGGGACTGTGAGGAACCTGGTCTAGTTGAAAGTGTCCTTGCCTATGGCAGAGGGGTTGGAACTCTAGATGATCTTCAGTGTCTGTTCCAACCCAAACCATTCTATGATTTTATGATCTAGTGTTAAATCAAACTTCCTCTCTTCAGGTGCAAAGTCCCAGTCTTTTATTATAGCCAGTCCTGGTTTCAGCTTTGCCTTCAGACAGCCTCCTTTCCCTCTCCTGAGTTAATCCCACTGACGGTTCCTCTGTTGCACAAAAAGATGCTGTACAGTTGCTGAATTTCTGTAAGACTAAACCAAGTGTGTTATTTCACAGGATTTTTTTTTCCTGTGACATCAATTAAGATTTATTTTCAAAACTACCACTGCAAAACTCTGAGGTCCAGCTAGTTCTAAAACATTAGTACTGCTCAGTTAGAAAGTTGTTTAACTCTGATTTGCCTCTTTATTTCTAAAAGGGGGACACAAATGTGTTTTTTGTAATAAAATGTTTCCAGTGTTCAGAAACAATGGAACATATTTTTCTGAAGTACCAACCCCAGGAAAAACAAAGCAAAAGAAAAAGCCCAGCCTGAGGTAGTCACCTAGCAGAGGCAATTGCTGGCAAACCAGTTAATTTGACAAAGTTGTAAGTAGCTGAAAACAAAGTCTTACAATGTGGTATGTCAGGCCACTTTAAACACTGGTGTTACTGCCAGTTCCTTCTCTATTATCCAGCATTCTGTTCATGCTGTTCTGACCTTGCTTCTTTTTTAATGAATTCAGATTTTTCACTTTCCTACCAGCAGTGTCTTTGATTTGGGTGTCAAAGAGAAAAAGGTACTTTGAATAGCATTCACTTGCCCCTGACAAACCTCCCCAGCAAAAAAACAAATGTAAGGCTGAGCCATAATGTAAACAGAACCAGTTAGTACCGTGCTGTTTTGCTCTTGTTTAGATGTGATAAACATATGGAAATCATTATACAACCGGAGACCGTTGCCAAAATGTGTGGATAAAAGCCTCACTCTGATTTCACAAACAGAACAAATGCTTTCCTCTGTCTGTGCAGGCAGAGACTTAGAGCTAGGTGTGGAGTAAATGTTTCCAAAGCCAGTCGCTCAGCTGTGCTTCAAGTTCCTTTCAGAACAAGCAATAAGAAATATTTTTTCCCCTAAATGCTGTTTTCTCCTAATGAAGCTGTTTACCAGATTAGTGCCCCATTAATATTTTAATACTGTTTTATCATTTCATGCTCTTTCAAAGGGAATTGCATTTTTATGGGTAATATGAATATTTTGACTTGTGTTCTGAAGATATTTTTTCATATTCTTAAAGAGGGTTTGGGGATTTTTCTTCTCCCTGCCTGTGCTGGAAGAAGACATGATATTTGGAGACATGCCTTCCCTAGATGGAGAAAGCAACTGACAGGGAGTGGTTCAGGAGATCTAATTCCTTTTACTGCCTACAAACCATTTCCCTTTTCTTATACTTTGTTTTCCCTCATTGTTATCGTGGACTGGACTGAGTTTTGTTAACTGCTTTAAGTATTGCTAAGAAGAGGTAATATGCAAGAGTGAGTTTGGTGCATCTTCCTTTGAAGCATTTTTCCTTGCTATTTATCGGATATAAGTAGACCTGATTTAGTGCAGAGCTTCATTTATGCCCTGAATAATAGGTTTGTATCAGACATATGCCCTTCACTGTTGAAATTCATATTTGGAGATGACTTCAACTCTTACAAATCAAGATGAAGAGTTTTCCTGAGCCTGTATTGACAGTTTGGGTTATTTAACAGTCACTTAATCAGATAATGCGGATATAAGCCCAGAAACTGAGACAGGAAGCACATGCAATAAATGCACTCTTTTCAATTTATCTGATCTTGTGTAAAAAGTAGTAGTGTTGTTGCTTCTGAAAGTGGGTGTATCTGGCAGATGCTTCTGCTGAGTCTCTGTAGAAGGATATATTTGCTGTCACAGTAAGCAGTAGTACCATCCTTCTCATAGTAGTGCACAGGCACTGCCTCAGAGGTTATCTGGTGTAACTTTGCATCCAACATTTTTGGTGACCATTCTCATGGGGAAGCTGCTGTAGCAGAGATCCAATGTCCTGGTTTTGTGAGATGTTTGCTGTTACAAGCCTGAGCAGAGGTTTGGAGAAGCTGATTCCTTAGTCAGAACCGAAGGTAGGTGGCACGCAGATATAGACTCGAGCCAGCCTTCATGAGCCTTAGGCTTTGTGACCCAGGGCAAGAGAAGTTGGGAACTTGTAGCCCATTGGGCCAGCTAAGGTGGTGCAGCAGAGAGGAGCATGTGGAGAGAGACTGGTTGTGGTATGTTTGTGATGGGCTGAGAGGTTGCTTAAGAGTAGCAGGATTCACCAGGAAGGGAGGCTGCCATTTGAGCACAGAGAAGACTGGGAGTGAAAGAATTAAGATCTGTTAGCTGGCTGAATGTTGGAGAAGATCAATATTATTATGTTTTAGCTAATATTTTGCATTTAAGGGTTCTGAGCACAGACTGAGATTTTCCAGTGCTGGTAGGAAAGCCTGGCCTTTGTGTCTGACTGGGTTTGAGGAAGTGGTCTTTATATTCCCACGGTGTTCTGTACTTTCAGTGCAGCTTCGTGCAGAGCCTAGGTGCAGCCTATGCTCTTCATTCCAGGAATAAGGTTTTGAGGTGTTGCTATTCCTCTGCGTCTCATGACCATGTTTCATGAGATATGTTTCAAAACATGAATTTTCCCATGAATGGATAGAAGTTTCAGTGTATCTGTAGGGTTGGGGATGTATAAGCAGAAACAGCTGCACTTGCAGTTGTCAACTAACATCAGTGCTAAGAGGATAAATATATTTTTCCCTAAGGAGTTTGAAATAATAATACCTCTTTCCAAAGGCAGTTGGTTTAGTTGGCTCCCCAAGATGCTTTGGATCAGATTCTCGAGATACTCAAAACAATATACTTGTTAGCTGTTTAGGGCAGGAGCCAGGGGCTTTTCATTTTCCAAATTATACTTCTCACAGGGTGTGCTATCAAGCAAGGGGGTGCTCAGTGTGATTGCATTTCTGCTACTGTCCTTGATTCTCAGTCTCTTGTGTAGTGCCTGCACAAGTAATCCCTGTGGATAGTGGTAGGTGTGCTTTGGGAAGCCTGGGCCTAAAGTTTAGCTGGGCTGGGGTTTCTGTGCCATCCATGATTCCCCTTCCATGAGTCTGTCACAGCTTATTTGCCTTTCACATACATCCCTCTACCTGTGTTTCCTTTAGCAGCATAGGTAGAGACCTTTAATGTCAGGACATATCACAAAGAAACAACATTGCTGGGTAAGAACAGTGTTAGGCCACAGCACATTAGATAATGTGGGTTTGAGAAACAAATACAACCCTATCACAGACAGGAAACGCTTTTGAGCAGCTACCGAGTTTAATCACCTTTGGTATACATTGTATATTCCAGCAGAAAAAACACTATCATTAAAGTGCAGAGAAAATTTTGTTCTGTTTGTGTTGTGCTGGCTATAGATTTTACTGTTTCATACAATCAAAGTAGAAACCATATGAATGAGCAGGGTTTCGGAAGCTATTTCCTGCCTTCAGCAAGCTTATAAGCTCCTCTGAGCAGTGTGGTGACAAGCAGTGGCAGCTAGAAATCCCCAGCCATGAATCATCTGAAGGTTTGCTCTCCACTGCAGGCAGCATCTGCTCCAAGGTTGCTGAAATTTGGGGTGGAATACCTGGAAGAAGGGTGTCTCGGGAATGCAGTCTTAATTTTTTCCTTGCATGTCACTCTGTGGGATATGCCTGCCTTTGCCGGTAACCAGATTAACTTCAAAAAAAAGAGAAAAGAAAGTGCCTCTCTCTTCTCTAGGCTGTGGGAAGTATTTGGCAGGAAGAGAGTGTAACATCAAACGCCTGAAGTGAAAACAGATTTTGGTCATGGTAGCAGCATGTCCTCAGGTGTGAGGGTAATTGAGAATGACTACATGTGGCGTGCACAGTGGTCTCACGCAGTTCTTCCCTTTGCAAGGAAGACTACTCTGTCCCTGGAGTAGTCTGTAGTCTGTACTCATGTGAATAATCCCTTTGTTGCAACAGGGTTTATCCTGCCAGAAGTTACTGCCTGCCTGGATCAGGCCCTTCACTTGATGTGTTGTTTCTTAGCTTGGTTCAGGAGCACATGTAACTCAGCAAAGTGGTGAGCAAGAGAACTCCCACTGCTTTCTCTCAGTTGCCCCAGACTGCTGTGGCTGGGAGCTTTCAGGATAGCACAGCTCTGCTGCCTGTTCTGGGTGGAGAAAGACGCATAAAGGTCCTTTCTTTCCCTTCCTGGAGCGAAAACCAGCAGAAGCAGAGAAAAACGGGATATATAGTCTCCTCTACACTGCCTTAAAAAGCAAGAGGGGGACACCAAGCAAAACCACCTGCCTGTGGATGAGTGGGCTGCTGATGTGGTTGTCTAAGCTACGATAATCCCTTGCTTCTCCTCTTAGGAAACACAGATGACCTCATGGAAAAGGAGACCCAGAGGAAGGGAAAGGTGTTACGCAAACACTGGCTGCAGTCCTTCATGCTGTTTACTGGAGGGGCTCAAAAATGTATATGTGTAATGGTGCTGAAGTTCACTGACAAGAGGGGAAGATTTTTTTCTATTTTCATGGGCTTTGAGCTATTCTTCTCTTGTCTGTTGAAGAGAGAAACTGTCTTTTTTGTAGGGCAAAGGACAGAAGTGAGTGTAAAGCTTGCAGAAGAGATTGTTTGTCAGTGAGAATTTTGGGGATTTTTTGTGAAAAAGGTATTTCAAATGTTTTGCCTGAAAGATTGAAGCCAGCTCTGCAGCTAACTGTTATTTTTGCAGAGCCCATTTAGTATCCATGGGATTGAGCTTTTTGTATGCTAGATATCTCTAATAGTGTTTTAGCCTCCAGTGGCGTTTTTCTTGGAAATTTCTTCTTTGAATAATAAAACAAAACAGAATTGTCATTGTTGCCTTCATGCTGCATGTAGCAATGCCTTGATTTCAGGCTTTGATGTCACTTCAAACAGAACTGTTATACATAAGACTGATTTCTGAGTGATACATCTAGTTGAAGATACAAATGACCACTTAATTAGCTGGCAGGGGATAATGAATGCTTGCCTTATCAGTATATTTTATTTCAGCTGACGCACTTATCAAAATATGCATAAAGTCACATAATTCTGTAAAAACAGCTCATTTTTCTCCACAACCCTACCATAAGCACCCACAAATATATTCTCACTAAAGGCCCAAAAAGTATATGCTGCATAGTACAGTGCTTGCAAAGTTAAATCATAGTGTTTTCATGCGAAGGTCCAGAACCCAAGTAGAAGAAAATATCAGTAATGGTGGTAGAAACAAGTGCTTAAATGAGATCTAAGGATGAGAGCCACTTAAGAGACCTCATAGTGAACATTTTGCATTGCCCTTACAGGGGTGTCGTGTATTCCTGCTGTGAGGGGTAAGGCAAAGGAATCATATGTTATCTCTGCTTGAACAGCACTTGTTGAAGCATGAAGAGTTTTTCAGTAAGGTGCTACTGGTAATAGTGCTCCAGAGTAAGGCTGGCAGTAGGAAGGTTTCCAACTGTCCTGCCTTTTAGGTTTTTATTCCCTAAGTCTTTGCTGGGTAGCAAATAGTTAGCATTCTGATGGTTGACTGAAGTTTTACTGCATCTTCCTTGTACATAGCTGACCTAGGTTTGTGAAGTAAGAACATTGCATCTTCCATGTCCTGGCCTCTGTGTGCATGTGCATATAAATTTTTCATGGACCATTGGACCAGCGTGCTTTGCTGAGGCACCTGCTTGTGTGTGCTCCATCTGCACATGGGCATGTTGAAGAGCATGTATGGATTTCTGCAAAATAAGTAGGCCCACCTATGTAGTGTACATGTTGAGTCGTGTGAAAAAGAATGTATGGAACTAATAAGTTTGTTTTACAACGTGGTCTTTTTCTGATGCCATTGTCTTGAAAGATTGTTTCAGTCTTGATCTCATACTGAAGAACAAAGGTGATAGATCAAAGCCTGGGTGAGTTTCAAAACCTAAGGAGGATGTGCTTTTCGAAACAAGGTTTTTTTGGTGGTGTATGTCAGTGAGAATTAAAGAAATAGCTCCAGGTTAGGCTTTGGGAGCCCTAGGAGGTAGGAGGCTCCACTTCTACATAAAAGGAATGTAAATTATCCAGATTCTGAATTACTTATGTCTACAAGCCTGCCACTAAAACCACTGGAGTCGTGGATGCTCTCTCTGAAAATAAGACTGCTCTCTGGGACCATTAATTCCAGGCAGCCAAATTTGAAACACTCTATGGCTGTGGTCAAATATATGGCAGTAATTGTAAGCTGTAGCCTTTATTAATTGTATGACAGCTTTAGGACTATTGTAGCACAAGTAGAAGAGAACAAGGCCCGAGAGACCTAATTAATAAGGTGCTTTGTTGCTTGGCAAAAATAAATTAATTACACCTATGTAAAGATAGATATAGTATTTTGCCATTTAATTCAGTAAATAGCCCTGCTGTTAATTAAGAAGTATAACATAAGGACTTCTTCGGCTAAAATAAATGTAGTCTAAATTTAAGGATCGTTGTAGTACTACATGGTTTTATAAGACATTTGCAAAGTTAGGTCATTGTAGTGTCACTGTATGACATCACAGTGCTGCCACAGAAATAACACATGTGGTTAGTCCCTAAAAAGGTGGACATGAAAATGTGGTTCCAGGTTATGTGTAATATGTGAGCTGGAAAAGGCATAGTTATGAAAATGGCAAGGTGAAAGGGGAGCCTACTGGCACTTGTCTCCCAAGCACAGGCACTGACCTGAGGCACAGAAGAGCAGGTGAAACCCTTGGCTGTGCTGGTGTAGTATGTCAATGGGGATGAAAGCAGGAGCAGAACCCTTCCTGGACCCATGGTCATTTCTGTCCTGCAGCACTTAAAAGCCTCTATGGGGTATGGGGACTCCTTCTTTGGGTATGTTATCCCTGGTTTTCTTGCCTTTTTTTTTTTCCCTTTCCGATTATTTGTTTGTCTCTTGCTCCTTCTCAGTGTTCTGCAAGTGTTCTTGGCCCATGCGGTGTGTTTTCGTATCTTGTTTTGGAACTCAGTGGGGCAAAAGGTGGTTGACATTTTGTTTATACTAGTGCTATTTTGTTACCCTTTTTTTTTTTTTTTCTTTTTTGCTTGAGCCTCTTTTACAACCAGCCAAATTTACTGCCTCCTCCTTGCTGCTATTTTCTTCTTTATTGACTTCCCTTCCCCCCACAATCCTTCCCCTATGGCTCTCCATTTTCCATTATCTTTGTTCTTTATTTTCCCCCTAAGATCCTGAAACTGCTCTGGGAAGATGAAGCATTCAATCTTATTTTCCATCTCCAGCTAACACTTTATTAATAACCCATATTTATTTAGCATCCAGAGTCTGCCAAACACACACATACATACACACAAAGCAAGTCACTAGTATTTGCTGTCAGGATAATGTCTTCCCGGAGGCTTACCTCCCTCTGCCAAGCCTAGCTAAATGCCTCTTTGTGGAAACAAAAGAAAAGACTGCTCGTGTTGAATGATGTTTATACTCAAGCATCTTCCTGAAGAAAAATGAATGTGGGTCAGAAATGATCATGGGTCCTGCCATTTCTGCAGCAGAGTGTGGTGATTGAGAGTATCTGTGAGATGATTACGTGAGTTAGAGCTGGCTGCAGAGCTGTGATCTCAGAATTCAGGGGTGTGGGCAGAGGCAGAAAAATGTCTCACTATGGTTCCTGGACCTTCCACTTGCCTTAGAAAATGCCTGAGACCTTGGCTCTACCAGCATTGAAAGGCTTCTGAGTTGCAGTTGGCTACTCCCTGTCATATGACAGCGAGGGCAGGACACAATTTCCTCCCACATTGCTGCCCAAATATGCATGAAAATCCACTGTATGAAGAAGCTGGGTGAGGTAAGTCTGCTCAGACTGCAGCAGATCATAGAGAAATGCTGCTAAGCCCACTTATATGTCATCCACATTTGTGGATGGCTAGATCCAGCCTTGCTCCATCAAGGGCTGCTGTTGGTGCAGAATTGTGAGAGGCAGCTGTAGTAGTGCTGACTTCAGGCACAGTACATGGAGTTTTGCTCAGACCTAGAGGCCAGAACTTGCAAGACCTGACTATGCCAATTTTCTGTCCCTGCTATTAGGTAAACCAGGCCAGAGTTTATTCTCTAGCCATAAAACTAAAGCAAAGAGGCATGGCTCAGTTCACAACCAGTTTGCTAAATCCTCCTCTCTCAACAGATTGGATGGTCTCATCAAATCTACCAAGTGGTAAAAGGCCCTGATAATGCCCCAGTTGTATCCTGATACTATATGGGACAGTCCTAACTGACCTGGCCCAATTCATGCCCAGACTATTCCAATAGCTGCACTACTCAGATAGTTTGTTTTTTATAATAGGGCTCTTTTTTTCCCTTCAGTGGCATAAATAGTACCACTGAGTCCTAGCTTCCAGAGCAGAGACAGTGTCAAATCCTGAATGGAAGCACCTTCCAGTAAGCCTTGGGGGGCTGGAGCTGAGCTTCATGGAGCGAAGTCAAGCCGACATGATGTGCTGGTCATGCCTGTGGACATGAGCCATGTCATCCTAGGGGTGCTCCCCATCTGTGAAACCTGCCTTTGAGTAGCAGAGCTCCTTTAGAAGGTGTGTGAGCTATGAAAGAGCTTATTGAAAAACAGTGCAAAAGGCTTGTCAGACAGTTGACTCAATCTGTTGCCATAGGATCACTCAGGTACAAAAAGACCCTTAAGATCATTGAGTTCAACTGTAAACCTAACAGTGCCAAGTCCACCACTAAACCATGTCCCTGAGTGTCATATCTACATGCCTTTTAAATACCTCCAGGGATGGTGACTGAAGAAATTTTTTGTGATATCCAACCTGAACCTCCCCTGGTGCAACCAGAGGCCATTTCCTGTCACTTGTTAATTGGGAAAAGAGATTAATACTCCCTTACAGGGCATGCCTGCTTCATGGATCAGAGAAGTTGCTTGTCTGAGTGTTTATGGAACTGCAAAATAAGAAATCTTAATCTCACATGAGGCTTGAACATCTTCCTGTAATCCAACTAGATTCCACTGCCTTCAACAGGCTTTAAATGGTAGGCTGCAAAATCTCATTGGTTTGTGAAGCTGGATCATGTTATTTTCCAAATATCACTGAATAGATGTTCTTAGCTGCCAGTCACTGTTGAGAAATTGGGGTTAAGTTTTCAGGCTCACCAAAGACTTGGGATTCGTATTTCCTTTCTTATTCCCTCTGGTTTTTTGAGGGACACCAAAGTAATGGAGTTTTACTTGTTTATTGTTTTGATTGCAAGTAAATTTCAGAGGGACATGAAAAAAGGAGAGGGAGGGAAATCAAACCTTGATTCGCAGTGAGAAGTGGAAGGGAGGCTTCTTCCAAACAACCTTAATGATCCAACAATCAGGCTGATCCCATTTTTAAATGGGATCTGTATTTCAGCAGGAATGAACATGAACAGTTTCACTCAATTTGCTGCAAAATTCACTGGACATATGATTCAGGTAGGTTTAAATTTTTTGTAAGGGACCTAGAAAACTCAGAGCTGCTGCTGCTGCTGCCTTTCTCCTGGAAACTTATTTTCTCTTGGAAGTACTTTGGTTGCCTCCAGAGAGCAATAAGGGTCAAAACAGCAGAGAATAACAAATGAACAAATAAGATACATGAACTGAATATACGTTTTGTGAGCAAGGCACGCTTGTACTGGAGCGGTAGGACTTCCAGACAGAGCAGTCTTTGCTTTGAATTCAAAGATAGGCCTGGCCCTTTCTTGACTTGTGCTCAAGTCAGTGATGAAACTGAATGGAAAAGCAAGAAGTTAGATTATGATGGAACTAGCTCTTTTTTAAACCATGGCACACAGCAAAGGATTCTTCACAGCAATGATGCATGTATTTTTTATATGTTCCTGTCTGATGTATAGTATGTGAGTTCCAAGAAATGATTCACCTTTTTCCTGATTCTCTTGGCAGTGGAAGATTCATCATAACAGCCTTTTTGGACATCATTCCATTTCAGACATGGGACTTTATTTTCCTCATAATAATCATCATAGAATAATGCTAGTGGGAAGTGAGATACAGTAAAAACTGTGGAGTAGTGTTTGTACTATCAAATGCCTAAAACACTTCTATGCATCTTCAAAGAGCTTTCAACTCCTATTCTTATTACCTAAGTTCTAATACTGTTTACAAATTGTTGTGCCCCACAGCCGCAGCCACTCTCCCTTTGAATGAAGAGCAAATGCTTGCAGTGACTTCAGAGGGTGCTTAAGAGGAGAGCCATATGCATCCAATGCGTGTAAAACAATCTTATTGTGAGATCCAGGGCTTTCCAGGGGCCAAATTGTGAGTCTCTTCTCTGAAACACAAATGCTGATTTACTGTGTGCATGTTAGGCAATTCCAGATCTGCCACTCAAAAGCTGCAATAAGAGGATGCATAATTTTTGTTCTCTATGCCTTTCAAGCCTTCAACTTTTAAGGAACTGCTTTTTAATGAACAGTGTTGGTTTTGTAATAAGAAAAATTAAGTTATTTTTCTGCGTGGGTAAAACATGTTAGTTTTCCGTAGTACATTCAAATCTCTTTTGTGCTGGCAAGAATCTTGCTGCCAGTACTCCAAGGAAGTGCAGTCACAGTGGAGTAAAAATGTTCATCTAAGTTCTGCATTGTGTTTTTTTTCTGCTTTTGTCTCTGTATGGTGTACTCTTACAGAAGGGAATCGTTAGAAAGTCAGTGTAAAATTTTGAAATTAATCAAACTGCAAACGTTAAGCCAGGTTAGAAAATTCTGTACGAACTTTACTGAAGTTACTGACTCACGTTTTGGAGGATAGTTTCATTAGTATGACACTCGAATCCAAATTAGCCATGTCTCTAATGAAGCTGATATCACCTGCCAGTTTCTATTGTGTTGAGTGTCTTCCTCCAGACTGTGTTGCTTTTCTGAGATCTGAAGCCTGTTGTTCTGTTAAGTATCTCAAGTAGATTGAGATACTTAATTGAGATTACTCAGAGGTTTTTTTGAGTTCTTGTAGTTAGCTATATCTGTTTTTCTTGTCAGTCAGTCAGGTATAATTTTACCAAGGTGACCTTGGTAAGATTTCCAGCTACGGAATGGCAATTAAAAAAAGTAATAATCACTTCAAGGACTATTTAAATTCACAGTGTTGCATTTTGACTTGCAGAGAGTCTGCATAAGGTTGGTGTTAGGAATGTAAAATGTTTTGTGAAACAAAACAAATGCTGGGTTTTAATCAATGGGACATTTCTGATTTTTCAGGGCTGAGCCTAGAACTCATCAGAGACTTAAAAAATGGTTTCATTTCTTGAAAAATCCTGGCAAATTCAGCACTAAGACATTGGAAACATGTTTAGAAAATGTACTTGTGACATCCATCATTTACCACAAACACAGAATGATGATGGTATCACTATTTTTTTCCTTTTGGGAAGGAATTTTTTTTATTTCTTTCACACAAAACCATGTAAAGTAGGAAATAAGTCCTACTAGAGATCTTACAACTCCCTCAACTTTTCAGTAAATGGGGTAGCTGCATTTACCATTAGAATATGACGATTATGTTTCTTATATCCTGTCATGTAGGTGTTCTGATAGGGAGCTAGATCCTTGAACATGTGTCCTATAATTCTTAAACCTCAGGTCCCATCACGGGATACGTTCAGCTATGACTTCCAGGTTGTTTTAACCTGAAATTGTTGGGGTTTTTTTGATTTTTGGGGGAGCACAACACAGGGGATGGACTAGTGTTTGGGTTTGGTTGGTGTTTTCTTGGGGGTTTTGTGGGTGTTTTTGTTTGTTTGTTTTTGTTTTATCTTTTTCTTGTTTAACAAACAGATATTTTATTAGATGTATTTAATTTTGAAGACAATTCAAACAGTATAACAGACAACAATGAAGGGAAATATCAGATAATAACAATTGACATCCAAGGTTCATTGAACACTCAGCAATTTAATTTTTCCTTAACAAATTACAATAAATCAAATTATGAACAAATTTACAGTCTGGTAAAAGGAACATTTAAGCTATTCTGATCTAATTAATGTCTGCTATTTCTGTATGCTGGAATTCAGTGCATTTTGCATCAATCCGGCTTCTGGTCCATTACCAGCTTTTCTAGACTGGAGAAAACAGTGTCATGTTCAGCTGGCAGAGCTGTGATCGGAGCTAGTTGGTTCCTCTGAAACTTTGCCAGCTGGAATTGTGCTGTAGAGAACAGTCTCTGCGAGAAAACTGTCAAGGCACAGGTCTGTCAATATCCAGGGACAGACAAGGAATTCACGTTGGAGAATTCCAGGTTAGGTAAAGGGAGTGAGTCTGAGGAGTGAGGGTGTTCAGCAACAGAAGGACTTATGGAAGGATAAGAAAAGATTCTTCATGGGAAAAACACCTCAAATCAAGCTGTGACGTTTTTTTGTTTGGTTGGTTGGTTTAGGAGTTCAGGGTTTTGTTTTGTTTTTTATCTTTTGTAGTAACAATTCTTCGTTCAGTGAGTGAAATTCTATTTTGTTACTTGGGATGGAAGATCTTATGAGTTCATTGAAACATGAAGGTATGTTTTTCTGCCAGCTTTCTAAGCAGACTGCTACTTCACTCTGAGGTGTTAGCATTGCCTATTCACTCTTGTATTAGCTGCTCCCTTACCAAAACAGGGGAAAGTAGGGCAGTAGCTCCATTGATTTACTCTTCTCTTTGGGAATTAGTAATATATACCATTCAATGCTTTTAAATTGCTTTAAAATCAGGAATTACTGAAAAAATTTTCTTCCTTGTCTCTCTGCATTTAAAACCTCTCAGAGGGAGCCTTGGAGCTGTATCTTGGTGATGTATCCCAGAGCTTTCCTTAAATTAAGAGAAATTAGAATTAGAGAGGAGACTGATATGGCCTGATAGAGACTAGTCATTCAGTGAATGAGAGTGATTGAGATAATGAACCCTTGTATATCATAAAGTCATCAAGAACAACATTTTGCCCCTTTATGGAATTTTTGCTGCTTTTGTTTCTCATCACTAGGCATAACTCAACACAGAAGAAGGACTGTGAGAGGGAACAAAGCTGATAAAACTAATTTGCCTCAGGTTGCATTTAATTGACAGTTTGGATAAAGTTTCTTTACAAACCTATTTAGCTCTTCCTAATCTGTGTATTATTTTGGGGCAAGCAGATTATCACTGAGGAAGAGCTGTACTTGCTGATTTCCCTTCTGCAGTGGGTGCAACTGATACTTTGTCACTTCATCAGGTAGCTTTCTGGGAGGGAGAGGATGAGTTTGATACTCTAATAAAGGAAATGTGTGTGTTTCTTATGTGTTTGGGTAAATAAAAGATGGTGTATCAGTGCAGCAGGCAAAGGAATGTTTCTTCTTTTATGAGATAGTTTAGGCATTGAGGGTTAAAGGAAGTAAAAGTCTTGCAAAAGAGCTACAGTAAGATTATATCTGCAAAAATAGATACCTGTCCCAGCTTCAGGGTTTTTCCCTTCCGAACTATTTGTAATGAATGCCTCTATGTGGATTGACAGTGCAGGAGGACTGTTCACATTTTAGCCCTAAAAGGGTGTGATTCAAGAAACAGGCTGCCTTAGTTCTGGCAAAACTTGCCCTTGTTTTATGTATCAGAAAAAAAAAAAAGGGGGGGGCAGCACATGCCTGTTTATTGAAACCCTTCTGTTTGTAGACTGTCCTGGGTCTCTGCACACCCCATCCTGCTTACACCTGCACAAGAAGAAGCAGATTCCTGAGAGCACTGTAGACGATTTTCTCTGATAACTTTTGATACATTATGATGATTAATTTGTTATCCAGAAATTGCAAAAGTATGTTTTTGTGTTTGATCAGTACTATGGTTTGCACTAGAACTTGGGGTCACAGAAAATGATTAATTTTTCAAGTGAGTGTTTGGAGTTATATTTTTGCTCGGAAACTTCCAGTTAACACATTCAGTAAACCAATTGTTGATTTTGGGTCTCTTGTTTTACTGATGAGAATGCAAAAACTCTTGAAAAACAGACTTATTTAGCTTTCAAATTGAGAAAGCTACTACAGAGATTGGGATTTGCATCTAGTACTTAAGTGGTAGAGTTTGCTTCCAGAGTCCTGAGCCTGCTGATTACTAATACCTGGTTGCACTTCTGCTAAAACCTGCTTAGCAGTATGAGTGAGAGTATTTGTTTCTGCTCCAGGGTCTTGGAATACAAATTGCTGAAATCTGTTTTTCTCCTGAAATGATGATTAAAATACGGTATCTTCTAAAATCAGGAAGTCGTAGTTTTCCCTCGTAGTCACAGAACTTTTTTGCCTTTGATTTTTTTAAAGTTTAGTTTTTCTTGCAATTCTTGCTACTTTCTATCAGCTGTATGGCCAGCTGAGAAAAAAGCTTTCCTGAGTAGCTTTGCCTTTGTTTTCTGGTGTGCTAATATCAGCTGATAGAAAACTCAGAACTCACCTGTGTTTTGTTTTATAATAATTTTGCACCACCATGCCTCTGTATAGTGAGAACTTTTTTTTTTTTCTCCTCTGGAAAGTGAGCTTTCTTTCCTCTTGCTCATACCTAAACTCTGAAGACACTGTCTTAGAACCTTTTTTGTCCATTTACCTAACTTCTCTGTTTTCCTAATTTATCAAAGGAAATGTTGTGGTTTTTTTTTTTTTTTCCATATTATAAAGTTAGCAGATATTCAGAAGTGTGGTGGGTTTTTTTGTTGGTTGGTTGGGTTTTGTGTGTGTGTGGTTTTTGTTGGTTTTTTGTTTGTTTGTTTTAGTGTATGCAGTGTCCAGTTTATAAACAACTGAAAAACCCAAGCCCAGGAAAGCACAGCATACCTGACTCTTTAATGGTTTCTTGAATACTTCTTTGCTTATTGTTATTTTGTGTCTGTTGACAGAAGTAAAGGGGTTTTCCCCTTCATGCTCATCTTCATGACAGTGTGATCATGTTTTGCTGTTTTTGTTTATGGTGCTGTAGCTCACTTTTCCATTATGGGTGAGAAGGATACGTGATTTGGCAGTTAATGCAGCATACTACCACTTGGGAAAAAAAATTTTTTTTTTCCTTAATCTCCAGTAAATCTCCAACACAGAATCATGGAATACACTGAGTTGGAAGAGGCCTGCCAGGATCCTTGAGTCCAACTCCCGGCCCTGTGCGGGACACACCAAGAGTCACATGATGTGCCTGAGAGTGTCATCCAAATGCTTCTTGAACTCTGTCAGACTTGGTTCTGTGACCACTTCCCTGGGAAGCCTGTTACAGCACCCAACTACTCTCTGGGTGAAAAACCTTTTCCTGATATCGAGCCTAAACCTCCTCCAACTCAGCTTCACGCCATTTGCTTGAATCCTGTCACTTGACAAATCAAACATATTTTTTCTACATTTAAGAAGAATCCTGTGTAGATGTTTTTATGAATTTGTGAGTTCCACCTCAGCATATTCATTTGGACTCAATGATCTTATACGTCTTTTCCAAACTAAAACAATTCTGTGATTTTAAAAATGTATCCTGGGCAGCATGCAATGGTTGCAGAAGTGGTACAGAGCCATAGAAGAGAAAGCAATTCAAATTTAAATATGGCTTTTACTTCTTACATTTTAGTTCAAAGTAAAACCTTTGGAATTATTTAACAAATCCATGTTAGTTCCCTTTTATGTATCTTCTGTTCTCCACTGCTGGATAAAGAAACTGAGGTAGACGAATTTTTGGTGTGTTGTTATGAATGTTACTTCTGCTTACAACGATTTGAGAGTAAAGTTTATTGGTTGTTGCTATTATTATCATCATTGACATTTCTTTGTTTCAGTCTTCTGTGCATCCTTTGATGTTACTGCATTAGTACTGCTTAGAGAGTGCTGAAACAGGAATTCCCACTGCATGAAAAATCTGTTAGTTTGATTTCAAGGACATAGTTTCTTAGAAGAATGAAAAATATCCTTTGAGAACAGGAAATCTGAAATGGTACTTAGAAAAAATTAAAGTAATGTTTTGCCTTTTTCCCCGAAGATTGTAGAGCTCTTCAGAGCAGCCTGCCAGGGAGCAGGGCAGCCTAGAGAGACTGATCCTTTCAGCTTCCCAAGAGCACACTGAGATGCACTGAGCTTCTTCCTATTGATTCTTCTTTTAATAATGCAGGAAACCTGATTTAACCTTTTAAATATGGAAGACCTCACAATATCTGGCTCAGCCTGTCTCGTTGGAGGAGTCTGTCAAGTTGAAGTGCTAGCAGTGAGGGGACTATCAATTTTGAACAAATTGCAATTCTGAATATTTTCCGCAGTGTGAGACTGTAGAAAAGCATGCAAGATAAGTCATTAGGTTGTTAGATTTGTAACCCTTGTCCAATGTGCAGTGAGAGAAAACAAGAGGGGTGGTTATTTTTTAATCACAGAGAGTAACTTGACCTGCTACTTTTTGCTCACCTATCTTTTGCAACTGCTGATGCCACATAGTTGGGGGATCTGAGAAGCTAGTTTAGGAGGCTGACACTACCTTAATCCAAACACTAATTGTAAAAATATGCTAGGAGTATGAGGGATATCATCTGTTCATCAATACAGTGCTTGCAGCACCTCGAGTTAAAGAAAGTGCTAGTGGAACAGAGTATTTTCATGCATTTTTGTCTGTCTTCTCATTTTTTAAAAGAGTTGGGCCTCTGGCTAAACACATTTGATTCCTTCTGTAGAAGGAAAGATTGCAGACATGAAAAGCCCCAACTGCAATGGGTAGTGTGTGACAGTTTCATCCTTCTAGTCTATTGTTTTATGATGTGACTGTCTTTAATAACAGTTCTTTGGAGACTCATAACCCTTTGTGTGATTTACTGTGATTATCTTGCATGGCACCTGTGGATGGTATTAATTAAGACGCAAGAAGACAGTGCTGTCACACTGAAAAATTCCCTTTGACAAAAGGTAGTGCAATGAAAATCAGCAAACCCCCATCTCAAAGTTCTTCCAGAATTGTATTATGACTTTTTTTTTTTATCAAGAGTTTGAAGCAATATGGCATCTTAAAGATAAACTTACAGGCTCAACTGGCTGCTTAGATGTACAATCATGCATTTTTGTCCACTTAAATTAAATATACCTGAGGGGCTGAGTTTATTTTCTGCATCCATTCCAGCACACGATAGAAATAAACAGTATGGTCCTAGCAACATAGCATGCTAGCTATTAATCCACTAAGTACCCTATTAGTACCTGTCATTTTGGATTAGCGGTGAGTTTTTTATGTTCATCTTGTATTTAAGTATACTGACTTTTGGATGGATTAAATCTCTCTTATTCAACTAATTCCCCAAAAGCATCCATCTAGAGAACTTTATGCTTTAGAAGTCTGTTTCTCAGCAATAAGTCCAATAAGATGGCTTTATCATCCCAGAAAGTCACTCAGGATGAGGTAATGGGAATAATAATTGGTTTATAGAGTTTTAAGTTTTTTCTGCTAGAAATCTGCTCATACATAAATCAAAGACAGATATTTCATTTCTGTCAAGCATTTAAATTGTTCAGTGATTGATTAAATGTCAAGCAACCTAATAATTAGTGTATCTGAGTATCATTTAGAATGTAAACTCCCTGGGTGGGTATTTTTCTTCTTCCTTGTCTCTGTATAATCACCATCTCAAGTCTCACAGTGCATGATTTGGGCTCTTTAACTGCTGTCAGAAAAAGAAATAATAATGTCTGAAAAACTCCCCAACCTAATACCATATTCTCTAGCGATAATCTAATCACTACATCTCTGAGGCATGTCACTGTGCTATTTTGAAATGGTGCTTAAAAGGGGCAACTTGTGTTTTTATGCTGTTATTTTTTCTACCCCTTCAGTCCATTGCACACACGGAGTCCATCTTGCCAAGGCTGACTGTTTGCACCGTCTCTTCAGCCATATTACTCTCAACAATTTATTTTAATTACCAAGGCCAGTAATTTTTTTTAATTAAGAGGAGTGGCGTGTAGATGGCAGACATAAAATTAATACACAGCTCAAAACTGTTAACTTTATAACACTGTCAAACAATTTCCTCTTCCCAGAGGAAACTAGAACTGACCTATAGGCTTAAGCCCTGCTTTTGTAAAAAAAAAAAAACCAGAGGCAAGAAAGACTGTGCAAGTGAGGACAACGGAACTGCTGTGCTCTGCAGCAATTTGTGAAAGAAAAATGGGGAAGCTCATGGGCTGTTTATTTAGCTCTTGGTCTCTCTGCTGTGTCTGAAGCTGTTGGAATAGATTTTGATAGTATTTCCGTTAGTGGGCTCAGTAAGAGATATCCACTGATCAGTTTTCTTTGATCAGAATCAAAGAGCCGTTTCTTAACATTTTTTCACAAAAATCTCTGAGATTCTGGGGAGCCAGAATCTCCACAGCAAAATGAAGTTTTATTGCAAAGTGTTGATTTCTTAAGTTTGAAATGGCTGGCAGTTACTGAAATGATGGTGGATCATAAGGAATTCATTGATGATCTTGGACCTCTGGCAAGGAACCTTTGTGTGGACAATAATCAATACCACAAAGAATTTGTGGACACCTTCCTCTCTGTCCAATATTGTTTTAGTTGCAATGGAAAGTCCTGGTGTTTGTTTTGTAATTGGAATTAGTGGGAACAGGAAAATCCATTTTGTTAATCAATTTCAAGTTCTTAGGGAGTTGCTACTTTATTCAATTTTTTAGTTTTAAGCTTTGAGTTAACAAAATTGAAACAGTATTTTGTGGAAAATACAGTTTCCAGAGAATCAGCAGCCATGATTTTGGACCAGTTGAAGTTATACTAGTAGATCCCACTAGTGGTGGGATGAGAGCTTTGCACTGGAGATTTTTTCTGGGTCTGTCTTCTGCTCTGCTGTGCCAAAGTCTGAAACAGAATCTCTGTTGTCACTTAGCAGACCCCATGTAATTCCAGCAAAGCAAGGTTCCTTCACTGTGAGCCTTCTGGCCAGCAATAAACCCCATGCTTGTGACAGACTAATATGATTGCATTCCCCAAATTAGTTGTAACACCTGATCTAATTTAATTAAGTGATTAAATTTTGTCAGTAACTTTAAGGCTTAAGGAGACTGAAGATAAAAAAATGCCCTGGTGTTTTCAGATTTTCATCACAATATCTCCAGGGATTGTTTTGTTGCCATTTATGTGATTGGTATGTCTGCATCAATGACATGCTTTGGGTTACAAGTTTGAGGGTGTTCAGAATTTCTATATATCAAACAGGCCTTTTCTCTGCTACCTGATGTATGCAATTGTCTATCATTTACCCATTCTAGTCAAGATACTGTATAAACACGTAAATGCTGCAGTTTGGGGAATAACTTGGTACATATGTTTTCTCAACCTTCAGGAATATAGGTTTTCAGCCAATCTGAAAGCTAATTGTCCCTCTAAAATGTGACAAGTGCAATATATTCCTTTGTATGCAGCCTAGATTTCTGCCATGTAACTGCCTTTTTTGTTAGGGTAGTGACAATTTTACGGTTGCTTAGTTGTTTACCACAAATACTCAATTTAAATTTTAGTTTTTACAGAGAAAAATAATTCATTAGAACAGACCATCCTTTCTTAGACTTGTGTGTGTGCCGTGTGCTTTTCATGTCCTGTTACTGCTTATATTCTGTTGTTCTTCCTGTGTGCTGTTCTTACAGGTTACTTGGAAGTTGTGAACTTTATGGCAGAGACAGAGGCTGGGGCTTTTAAAGTTGCTGAAAGATAGAAGTACCCCAGTGAATGGTGCACTGAATCAGAGGTTCAGGATGTGCTTTCTTTCCTCTATAGTTTGAAAGCTGCATATGGCTCTACTTCCTAATGTGTCTATGAAATGCCTAGTACCAAAAATAGTAGACTACGTAGAAATTATTGGAATGGGACATTGTTCAAGTTACCTTGAGGGTGCACAGCTTCTAGTCTGAGTATACAAACATCTGGGCTCACATCTGGAACAAATTTTAGCTTGTATTTCAAGCTCAGTCCAAAGCATGCATCAGGAGAGATGTTCAGTGGTGGTTCAATTTTAAGTGCCTTAAAAATCTGCCTGACATTTGGAATGGATTTGAGAACCATGAGCAAGGTTCCTGGGTTGCCTGAAGAAAAATAACTTGGTGACGCAGTTTTTTGTTATTTATATGACTTTCTGGTGCAAGAGTAGGGTACCTTGGGATGGTAAAAATAATCTCTACCTCCCTGTGCTTTCCAGGACTACTCTGGGAGTCTTCAACAGCACAGCTTCAACTGCCAAAGAAAGGTTTTGGGCAGAAGAGTTAGGCAGTGACTGAACTGAGGGACCTCCTGGACTAGGCCCCAGTCAAGTAGTTGATTTTATTTTAATCTAGTTTACAGAATTATGTAATTGTGCCGAGTTCTTCTTCATGGTGCCAACGTCCTTTCTTTAATGTAGTTAGGTGAGGTCCCAAGTCTCCTGCTTCCCATGTGTTGTGATCAGCTCTATTCCCTCAAGAATCATACCCTCACTGTTTCTACTTTCATGATCTGTTTCAGAACAGAATTTCATGAAGTTGGATTATTAAATTTTCTTTCTATCACTCACCTTGTACTCAGACCTGTAGATCTAGCTCTGTGGAAACCTGCAGAAATGTTTTAAGAGTTGTATATGTCTGGTTGCAGAAGTGAGGACAAGAGCAATGTTCCCAGCACATGTGAGCACAATCATTTCTCCCCAGCAGTCAGCTGTGTAGTCTGGACATAACCCAGTTAATCTTCCCTGATTTGGCACCTCCTGTTCTGTTTTTCCAGTAACTCTATAAAAGGTTATTATCTATATGATCCTTTGTTTATTCCTAAAACAGCTTGAAAAAGAGATGTCTTGGTTTTTTGTCTGAGTTACCATGGCTGGTTGTTTCAGAGCTTACACAGAATTCCACAGAGAAGAAATGGACTTAACTGGACTCCTGGCATCAGTGTGTTTGAAGGATTCATTTACAAATGCAGTGGGGACTGTTCTGGAAGCTGTTTTAATAAAAAAAAGATTGACAGGCAGGAGAAACTTGTGGGAAACATGAATGGGAAGACATGAGATGGTCTCTTTACACATCAGTTACGGTTATGATGCTTTCTGTCACACAGTTTGTTATTTGTTTCTCTTAGTTCTGCCAACATTGCGTGTTTAAATTACAGCAGGGCAAAGGGATTATGGTTTCTAGAAGTATGGAGATGAGTATCTGGACTGAGAGTAAAGTAATTTGATAAAGGAAGATGCTGGGTAGCTGGGGATGAGTATCCTGTTGGATTTGGTCAGAGATCTGTCATTGCTGGAGCAAGGCAGACATCATGACAAGAGTAGTCACAGTATACAGGGAGATAAAGTTTTTATTTTGTAGATATATTGGGTATTTGAATGGGGTTTTTTGTTTGTTTGTTTGTTTCCTCAGCTGCAAAGGGATTATCCTGGATTAAAATTATCCTGCCAAGCACTAACCTGTAAGAGAAGTTTCACAGATCAAGAAATGAAAGATGCCTGTGCTGCCATTGCAAGTTCACATGCTGCATGCATGTTTCATCACGTAGGTAAGGAACACGTACTGAGTCAGACTGATGGTTCAGTGGCTTTTAGTTTGGTGTGGGCAGAATTGGCCCCCTGTCATTGTAAGATGTGGGCACTATAGAACTATGCCTTTAGCTCTCCCACTTACCATAACTGCCTGGATCTCTTGTCCTTGTGCTGGCTGCTTTATGCTGTCTCTGTTAAAAGGCCAAAGGATCACCAAGGTTTTCTGATAGGTCAAGAAATCTGCTGTGCAAGCCAGCTCCAAGGATTGTCCCTCAGTTCCTTGTGTCCAAGGAATAGTGTCCTGCGTGCTGCAGAACTCTGGGAAATCCCTGTGCTTGTGGAGAAGTGCAGAGCATTGGCCACTCTCTCACCTTGAAGGCTGTTTGTTGACATTGGAGACTTCTCCTTCCTCTAGGACAGCATTGAGGGGAGGATAAAGCTACTTGAATTTCCTCCTGCTTGCACTCATTATTTGCATTTTGCATGCTGCCAGAGGTATTGCTTTTCAGTGAGTTAATAGCTCATGGCATCTTGCACATGTGAGACAGGATCCCAGCCCATAGGAGTAGCTTTAAAAACAGTTGCCTGTATTTGTAGAGCAGCAGTGTGCACCAGCTCCTGGCCCATTGCACTGGGGCTCTGTGGCACCAGCACATACATCTCTACTGCCTGTTCTGCCCCTTTCTGTGTTCCTCTCTTTGGCCTGTTGGCTTTCTAGAACTGGAGCGTACTCTCAACGTGTGAGCAAAGCTCTGGCATAGTGACACCCTCATTAGTAACGAGATCTCTAGATACTACTACAATAAAAAATATTTCTGCATGTGCTCCTTTCAACCTGGTCACTTAGCTCCAAGCCCATTTTTCCTCCTTTTTAATAAAAATCACTAAATAAAAATCACACTACACCAATATTGTAGCAGCAGGAACAACAATCTCACTCCACCAAGACCTGATCTTTCCTTGCAGAAAAACAGTGAATTTTTTATCAGAACTGCAAATATTTGATAGCTGTAACAGCTACACTGAAGAAATTGACTACACTAATAATGTTTTGTTCTTTCTCCTCACTTTTTCTAAAGCAAAAGAAAATGAGAATAGCAGTCTTTACCCACCCTCTCCTCGCCCCACAAAATGAAGAAAAAAAAAAAGGAAAAAAAAAGGAAAAGAGAAAAGTCTAAGGCAAACAGAAATAGGAAAGAAGATTTGTTACAAAACTGAAAAACACCAAAGAAGAATGGTGAAAGCTAATTGAAAGTTTCCCATAAAGTATACTAAATAATATAGCACAGATCAGCCAGAAGGCAGCATAACCCTTCCTGTCCTCAAACTAACTCATCTTACGTCAGCCAGAGGGGAATTACACCAGGCACTTTATACCAGAGGGGTGATGGACAGCCTGACAAGACAGCAATTTCCTCTGTTTGGACTAGCTGGAGTAGTTTTATTCAAGGTACCTCTCAATCCATCTGTAGATGCATGTTTGTGAAAATCCAGTCCAAATTTAAGCAATGCCTTTGTTATAAAGCAAAGAAATCTTTCAAAGTCTGGAACATCCAGGTACTTGCTATCTGCATCCAGCAGGCAGAGAAGGGAAAGTGCTTTTTATTTCATTCAAATTCATTCACTAATTGATTATAATGTCAGACTTTAGGAACAGAGACAGACTATGGCAAGGAAGAACTAAATCATTAGCTGCTTTCACTGGTGCTCAAGATCCTGAAGTATAATAACGGCCAGCCTTCGCGAACGAAGAACCGGGGAAGGTCTTTACACCTTCCAGCCTGCGCATTGGATTTTTTAGGTGAGTT
>JAYRBT010000139.1:18093725-18150636 GCA_036023395.1 Myiotriccus ornatus
CTAACGGGCTCCATCTGCCCGGGGAGTGGCCCTGACCAGGAATCGAACCTGGGTCTCGGCGGTGACAGCGCCGCGTCCTTAACCACTAGACCACCAGGGTACCACCTTAATAAATAACAACTAAAGTGTCCTTTAGTTGTGAGATTTCATATTGTGTTGTTGTGGTTTAACCCCAGTTGGCAACCAAACCCCACACTGCTGCTTGTTCACTGCCCCCCTCTCCAGTGGGATGAAGGAGAAAATCAGAAGAGTATAAGTGAGAAAACTTGTGAGCTGAGATCAAAACAGTTTAATAGGTAAAGCAAAAGCAGCACGCACAAAGCAAGGAATTCATTCACCTCTTCCCCAGGGCAGGTAGGTGTTCTGCCATCTCCAAGAAAGCAGGGCTCCATCTTGTGTAGCAGTTACTTGGGAAGACAAACTCCGTCACTCCAAATGTACCTTCTTCTATCAGTTTATGTGCTGAGCAGACTCCACACAGTATGAAATATCCCTTGGGTCAGGTGGGGTCAGCTGTCCTGGCTGTGACCCCATCCAACTCCTTGTGCACCCCCAGCACCCTTGCAGGTGGGGTGGGATGAGTAGCAGAAAAGACTTTGATGCTGTGCAAGTCCTGCTCAGCAGTGACCAAAATAATACCCCTGAATTATCAACACGGTCTGCAGCAAAAATCCTGAACATGGCCCCATACCAGCTACTGTGAAGAAATTAAGTCTATCCTAGCCAAAGCCAGAACCCATTTTCATTAGATTCTTCAGAAAAAAACTGAAAGTCCTATTTAATGTTGTTTTAGGAAAAAATTACAGTGTAATGTACAGGTACAAAGGAAACAACTGCTGAGTGGAGATATATTTACTCCAGTTAAGTATTGAGTTAATTTACTTTTTTCCCTTGGTTATACAAACCTAAGAAACCTCTGGACGTTGCAGTGCAGGAAAAAAAGTAACATTAAATCATCATAAAATCTGTACTTGAATTATGTACAAGTTTGTGTTTTAACACAATCTGCTACAGTATGGTCTGGTCCTGACTGGGAGTTTTGGGATACTAACTCAATCTTAATGTATGATAATAGTAATACATACCTTTCTGAGGCACCAGTGACATTTTAATTTTCTGAATATAGATCAAATAACGCTGGGTAAAAGAGCATGTGCATTTTATTTCTTAGATATGTTTTCCAGCAGAATATGGAGTCATTGTGTGTGCTTGAAAAACCAAATGTTTATTTTAAAAGATTGTAATTTTTGGGGGAGATTTCTAAGGAAGAAAATGAATGGTAATTCCAAATATTAATAAGTAATTTCTGTGAAATATAAGACAATTAAACTTCAGTGATCAAAATCAGAACAAAGAATTTAAACTTTTGTTTGTTTGTTTGTTCTAAAACAATGTTTATAGTTTAGAATGCACTGAAGGAACACAAGTGTTAATCTCTAAATTTTTCGCAGAATTTTTTTCATATACTGCTTTTTTTCCCCTGTTCTCCTATTTAAACATACTAAAAAGAAAAATTTTCAATACTGAACTTTATTTTAACCTGGCATATTTTGATTCCTAACAATTCTCATTGCCATAAACAGGAAAGTTCCCTGGCAGACTACACCTATGAATCGATGTTGGACAGTAGTGTGCTGACCCTTGAAGCTGTAAGCATCCAACCCAGAAGGACATTTTTTGCCAGGTAGGCACATAACAGGATCTTAACTGTTGAAAAATCAAATGTCCATCACTTTTTCTCTTTTTAGCTCATTTGTGTTTCGAAGGGCAGCAAGTAGAATCTCAGTCCTCTGCAGAAAATTAAAACTAATAAGCAATTAATGAAGTCTGCTCCCAAATCAAAGTGTTTATTTCTAGGAGGAGCAAGTACTGACCAAATAGCAAAACACATACATTTAGTGTCATGGACCATGTGGAAAATGAGCCATTTCAATCAGACTTGTCAGTGCCACAGCTTTCATGAACAATAGAGATGCTCCAATCTAATCTTCCAGATCTATATTTGTCACCTTCTTATTTCTGCTAGTATTTTGATAATTTTGTACTTTATATGCTTATGCACATTATTGGTCTCTCTAGTGCTCATATGATTCCCATTTCGACACAGATTTCTGGGAATCTAAATCATGGTTCAGTTACCAAGACTACATCTGCTAGCCTCGAGATGACAGGAATGAAGATTTCATAGAACTCATTAAATGTTTGCATGGTTGAAAGAATATGAACCAAACATGCTTTGCAAAGAGAATTGTTTGGGTTTTTTTCCCCATTAAGGTTTTCAGGAGCATTTTATTCTCTTCCAAGAATCCTCCCTGATGAGGACTGGGGGGAAAAAAAAAAAATCATAGCTCAGAAGTGACTCTACTCTGCTTCACTGAAGTCTGACGATTTTGTGTTTGAGGTTTCCTCCCTGAATACCATTTTCCCATTTTGCATTTACTCATCTCACTGAAAAGTTGTTTTTGAAACTTGAAGTGGCTTCAACTTCAAGGACTCAGTGCATTAAAGCTGGCTATTTTAAAGACTTTCCACTCACTGCTAGATGATATTTATCTATCTCAATGTGCCTCCCATTGCTGCGAGTCATGAAGATACATGTAGAGAATGACCTGGCTCAAGAAGGGCCATGGAGAAGTCTGACATCATCACACACTGTGATGTCTGACATCATCAATCACTGTGGAGCTCCAAAACCAAGGACTCCAGTGTGTTTCTTTTGTAGTCAAATTGGGCTACGTGGCTCTCATGGCCAAACACACTTGCATTTCTTGAGGCATACTTCTTTCATTCTGCGGTGTGAGCAGCAAGGGACGTTCCTCACTGCCTTACCACCCAGGAATTCCTGCCACTAGGTCTGTGTTCTTTACTTTGCTTCTCTGTCATGGAGAGAAAAAGGGCAGGATCTAAAAATGCTACCATTTCCTGCCAATCTAAGGTACATAGACAAGTAAGGGGAAAGAAAAGTTGGTTTGTTCAGTGGGGATTTTTTGGAATCTTTTTTTTGGTTTTTTTTTTTGGTTTTTTTTTGTTTTTTTTTATGTGCATCATATGCGTACTTGTTTGGTTTTGGGTGGCATTCTCAAAGCCTTATAGTGACGTTTGGGCTTACACTCACCTTGAAAGCCATTGGGAACTGCTTGAGCATATATTTGCTGCAGCTGTCTAAGAAAAAGGAAAATATCTTTTATTATTTTGTCTTAATAAACACACTAAGCATGATGCACTAGGTATAACCTGTATGTCCTTTACATTTCCCATCAGTGCTCTGCAGCAGAGACAATTTTTTCTGTGCACTGGGGTGGGGAAGCTGAGGAAGAAGAGTGCAGGGACTTCCTGTCTCCTGGAGTCCAGGGAACGAGGTGTGACAGCACAAGCTGCACATCTGCACCACAGCAACCCGGAGCCTAGCTTGCCGAGTTGGGTATGCACCACAGTTTTGGCAGAAAACTGGAGCAGATGTCAGGGATGCAGATGAGTGAGATGCTGGACTCTGATCTGTATGAATCAGGGCAAAATACCTCATCCCAGTGACTTGGGGGACTTGATCGCAGCTTTCTGACAACTGAGACTGATATCCTTAGGCTGTATAGAGTGCAAAGAGGTTGCTTCCTCCATGTGCAAAATTATATACAACAAATACAGGCCCCAAAGTCTTCTGTTGTGTCTGGTACCAGGGTGGCTCAATACTCGGAACTTTTGGCCTTCTCTGACTCTTGCTCATGCTTGTTTGTGTTAGGATTTTTAGGGCACCAGTATCACTGATGTGACAGGAAATAGCTGCAGGTTAGAAAGACCCTAACAACTCATATTTGATAAACTGTAGTTTTCTTATGATATGGGGTATCTTACAATGCAATGAAGTACCTCCCTTATTGGTCTACTAGTCATTAAATAATTCCTCAAACTCATTTTATGTCTTTCTGTTGCCAACTTGGAGACTTACAGTGCTTTCGCAGTTAAATCATCATCTCCTAATGATCTAGATGAATTTTTATGTCCAACCTATCCCCCATGAGACTTCTATTTACACTGTGATGATACTGTTTGCTGGGCGCGGGCAATTAAGTGTTCTAGCAACTCATTTCACAGCATTTGTTACATTTCTGAGAAAGGACTTGGACTATTTATGAGAAATCAGAATGGCAGTTGTGTTAAGACTGCAAACACAAAGCACACGCTTAGCTTTATTTAGAGGCTCTAAACTTTACCCAAAATGAAAACTCCTCCCTGTATCGGCTGGGCTTCATCTCCCTTGCCACTGCTATTGCTGCATTACTTATTCCATTACTGCAATCAGCATGAATGAAGAGACTGGGGGTTCAGTACTGGCAGCTGTATGGCGCAGCATAAGGGAGCCTGGAGGGTTTCTGACCATGCCCTTTAGGTTGCAGGCTCTTTGGGAGGTCTCCCACAACCTGCCTGTTGTACTTTTTGTACTGCATTAAGTAAAGTAAAACAACGAAATGAGTCATTTTAGGTGGTTTGATTTTTGAAAAAAATGGTGTTTCTGGACTGTCAGAAACAGAATTGCAAATTTAAATGGAAACAATCCCCACACAGTTTGAATATTTTCATAATAAAAGATTGTGCCATTGCTTTTCAAAATATTTTTATTTTCATTTAAGATTTCGTTTATTTAGTCCTAAATTTAAAAAGTAAACAAATCAAGTTTGGGATGAAGCACAGTATTTTTTTATTTTTTTCAATTAACTGTTGAGGAGAAATATTTTTAGTGCAAAACTAATAGGTTTTTTAGGATCAGCATCTTTCTACACATGCTTGCACAAACCAACATTTTCAGAGGTTTCCAGTCCAGTTACTCAACCAAAAAAATCAATTACTAGCTGAGCCCTAGCTAGGAGGCAAACTAGTTGAGGTGAGGGCAGCTTTCATAGCTGTGCTTGTTTCTTTCTCTTCTTGCTCAGATTCTGGCTGGCACCTCGAGGCCAAGTACCTGCTGTGGGAGGCACTGCTGGGTATCTCCTCTTTCTGGCAGGGGGGACATCTTTCTGTAGCTGCTGAATTACTTATCAGACTTTCTTCTTCCCGTTGTTTCTCCTGACACAGGGGTTACGAATTCATCTCCCCTGCCACAAAGCATTCAAGGATAAGACACCTACATGACCTGGTTGTGAGGTGTCATTGCAGCTGTTTCAGGGCAAGTGACCAAAGTACATCCTCTGTTCTTTGCCTGTGGAGGGTTGGGTAGCAAAAAGCTAAGAACAGGCAGCTGAGATGCAGTAGGTTGGATGTCTCTGTGCTGCTTGTTGGGGCAATAACATTTCCCTCTGCTGTGACAGTCCCTGCCAGCCTGGCGCACAGGCTGGCTTTTTTCCTGTTTTATATCAGGATTCCATGGCTCCTGCATTCAGCTGGTAACATTTTTCTTGCAATTCCATATTATAAGCCTGTAAGCTGTAGTCCAAAACAGGGAGATAATGTTGTGTGTCTTTTTGATTTCAGATGTCCCTCTTTCATTGGGGAGGGGGGGGATGTACTATGCAAAAAGGGAAATTTTTTTTTTATTTTATTTTATTTAAAATCACTGACATGGCTTTCTTCTTCTGAATTTTTCTTCTTTCTGAGCACTAAGGTCATTGTACAAGATAAATTTCTCTTTTGAAGGCTGAATTCCTGCACAGCAATGCAATTCAGTGTGCTCATAATTTTTAAGATATACTGAGGTGTTATGGAATAAGGTATTAACTAAGGAAGATGGCAGAGTTTGAGGGAGCCATGTTTTGTTTTTCTGGACAGGAAAGTGTGTGCTGTGAGCATATAAAGCAGTAGTAATTGGTGTTCTCTGCAAGCAGGAGGATTGAGATTTCTGTGAATAATTTAAATTTCTTTTTAAAACTCATTATTTTCCCCTTTCCTTGTGTTATAGTTTGCTGTCTTCATTTACTTGGTAGAGTTCCTTGGTGTTTTGAGAAATGCTGTGTAAATAATAAGCTAATGATTCCTATTCATCTACTCTTGTTCATGCTGTTTGAGATCATTAGGCGGACACTGGGCCCCCTTCTATCTGTGTCAAATTGCTGTGTGATTTCCAAATAATGATTTTGTGTCATATAACTTAGGTTAACTGAAAGTCCTGGACTGAAAATATAATACTGATACTTTGTATTTGGTACTGTAAACATGTGCAATGAAAGGCTGCCTTATGTAGTGCACTCTTTCTCATACTGGATTTGCAGATCTTAGATGATTCGCAATCATCATATTACAACATCCAGGATGAGATTTGTACAGCATCAGTGTCAAGCTAGTCCCTATTAAAATCAAAGGGGGTTTTTCCACTGGCTGCAATTAAAGCAGATAGACAGCACTGAGCCATGAGGATAGAGGCACATCCTTCCAATTACATGTAACTCAATCAAACCCCTTTGTATTCTTGTTTATTTACTTAACGAATGGATATCACACGAGGGTATGTGGTATCCCCCCACCACAGGGAAGAGGAAAGCAAGTCAGGTTGATAATCTGCTGTCACTGCTTGCAGTGGCACAGCAGTTTCTATTTATTGGCAGGAGAGGAATGTTTTGGAATGTGAAGTTATGTCATTACAAAATACCCTTTTAACTATATCACAACAATTAATTAAGTTGAGACCCTAAGTCATAATTTAGTAACTCTAACCCAGAAACAGCCAGAGGAGCCTACTCTGAGGCTTGCAATTATGTTTCTCCATCTGGGTTTAAGTAAGCTTTCAAGCTAAGCGTGTGCAGGTATCTGATTATTCAGATACCTACAGGTAAACTTTTCAGACTTGATGCAAAGAAAAGGATTTGCCAGACAGGAAAAACTTGACAAACAGTCTTTAAGCTCTCCTTTCTTGGGAATTGCAAACCTTTTACTTGTGGACACAGAAACAGCATTTCTGTGAAAAGAAGTCTGCTAAATTATGAACTCTTCAGATTGAAAATGCCTTAAATTGGCTTCTGCACAGGCACGCAGTTTCATGCAGGAAGCTGTAGGTCACCAGTAAGGCTTATTCCCTCCTGAAAAGTATGAGCCACACTATTCCCCCAAAGCCATGATAATATTTTGTTGTCACTGTTAGATCTAGCCTTTAGTGACTGCTCAGCTGCACTGTCATCCAGGAGGCAGAGGGGACATGGTAACACTGAACAGCGCTTCCAGCTCAGACTAAAGGTACTAAAACATACTAGGTGATTGAAAAAAAAGAAATAAATGTTTCCTGGGGCAACCCATGATACCTTACCAACTGCTGACCAATATATTATGGCAGCATTGTCCATCTGCTTCTGTAAGGCCTCTGCCATATAAGAATATCTTTGCTAAAATGTTTCATTCAGACATGAGTGGGCCTGCCTGCTCCCTGCCTTTCAGCCAACACAGAGAAATACTGAAAACACAGGAGGGCCACGGACTGCCGTGAAAGCAGGAGGGGACAGGTCTGTCAAAGGGTGTAAGCAGACCAAGGGAAGGCAAGTCTCCCGACGGAAGGATGGCAAGTGTCTGAGCCATGCTTACTAGCTGTTTCCCATCATGTGGCTGGACAGGCTGTTTGCCTCCCGGCTCCCTCAGCAGCCTGTGGATTTGCTTGCCAGTTAGAACCAAAGTTAGCTGAAGGGCAGGGATTGCGGGATAAAATGTTCCTAAAACATAACTGAGAGCTCATGATGTGGTGGAGGAGAAAGACATCCAAATTGATGTCTTCACAGTGGAGAAGAGGGCAGCAGGAGCCCAGCTACTTTAATTAGGCACTGGAGAATCTGAACGGGAGCGCGCTGCAGGAAAGCAGGCTGGATAGTTCACAGACTACTTGTTATTAGGAGGGCAGCCTGCGGGGGCTCGGGGCTCTCAGTGGAAGTTTGTTTATAATGCACCACACTCTCCCAGTCTGCTGTAAAGGAAGCCTGGATGGGGCTTAGAAATCAGATTTAACTCTTTGCTGGGACCAGTCCAAGCTCAAAACCAAACGCAAAGCAAGGCCGAGCCCCTGTTCTTCTCCTAACCTTGCCTGTTTGCTGTTGTAACTTTTCCTTGTCTCAGACCTGAGAATTGTTTCCTGTGAGTTGTGTGGGTCACATGCACTCCTATGAATATGATTTGGATTTGTCAAGCTGTCTTGTCAGAACAAAAGAGCTATTTTTGCTCAGGAACTTTATGATCCCCAACCTAATGGGGAGAGATAGGGCAGCAAACCACCCTATAGGTAAAAGATCCTGCTTCCCTGAGGTTTTAGAGCAACTTATTTTATTTTTACATAAATATAAATATAAAAAGGATTTGAATGTGCAGAGGGTAATCTATCATGCAGGCTTCTATGATCCCTTTAGATGAAACAAAATTTTAATCTCTCAATGTTTGTACGAGAGGGAGCAGTGGTATTTATTTGGCAGGTATGTGGGCACGCTCTCTCTGAAGCACACAGTAAAACAAAGCATAACAAATCTGTATTTACAAATCTAAGGAAGCCTGCACTGCAGTCAACATATTAAAGTTCTTTCAGCAGCTTGAGAGATGATTTGCATTAAGCGCCTTAGCCCAGGTTTACCGAGACAGAGGAAGGTGTTGACACAATATGTGTTTGAAACATTGCTTACACTTTCTCACATGAAACTTCAGCTGTTTCTTCGAAGCTGGCCACATGCTGAGATGAAGCAAAAAATATTTTAAAAGATTCCTTGTCAGATGCTTTGCTAGATGAGAGAGAAGATAGGAAAACAAATACAGAAATGCAGAAGAATTATTTCAGCCCATTAAAATTTTGAGTTTGCAGTCTCTTATTCACAAATTTAACTAAAGGAAGAAGATCAATATCAGAACTCTGCTAGCAGTATTAGTTGCTGTATGCGTATGAGAAATCAGGAGCTGGACTTCAAAGTGCTCTTTATTCAGTGAAGGTTATACCGTTTAATACTTAGAGAATGCTGCTTAACAGAAAGAGATAATTAGAAAGCAGAAGTAAATGCCACTGCTCCAGCAGCATGGAAGAATATAAAATGCCATTGCCATGTGCAGCAGGCTGCAAAATGAGGAAACCTGTTTGGGAAATAATGGTTCAGAAAGTCACTGTGTTAGGCATAATGGAAGGGAGGGCTGCTCCACCCTCTCATTTCCTTGAGGAGGTCAATGGAAAGACAGATGAAAGGGGGGAAGCAGCTTAAAGATCCTGTATGTTTCATTTTCAGGTAAGAGGAAAGAGAAAGAAAAGTGTACATTCCCCCTGGGAAGGGACAGATCTTTCTCTTCTCCTGCTTAACTGCTCACTGCTTGCTTTTCCCTGGAATCTCTTCATGTAATATTTGAATTGAGGTTGGCTGTTTTCCATAAGAAGTGTATCAGTTCCTGTAGAGCCAAGGGTTTCGTAAAGGCATAGAAGATCTGTATTACTCACTTGGCCAGATATGATGTGCATGTTCCTTCCAAATATAATAGTTTCAGGTGAAAAAGTCTAGGAAAAAAAATCCACATAAAAAGTAGTGCACATTAAGGCTCCTGGTCCTTATGGAGCACAATCTGTTTCCTCAGATTTGGTGATTCTGACGACCCCAAATTTCTTTCAGTGAAGCAAGGCCCACCGAAATCATGATTCAGTTGTTTGCAGGAAGGATGGAACTGACATATAACAGGACTAATGGAAGACAGCAGTGGTGTGTTGTCCCTTCCACATCCCAAGATAGATCCTAAATAGACAGTTTGAAGAGTTAAGACCAAGTAGGCTGGAGAGATGACAATGTGAGGCTTCTCTAGTATGAGAAAGTAGGTAGAAGAGATGTCAGCAAGATATTTGCTTCCCTGTCTCTATTGGCTCCCTGTTGTGCTAACTTCCAAGGAGCTAGGAGGCTGCAAAACAGGCTGGATCAGGCTCCCAGCAGCTCCTATTGTCCAATAAATCAGTCCTAATGGAGCACAAGGACAGAAAGTTGTCTTAGGCATACAGGCTTGCTCCTGGAGAGAAGAAGGAGATTTACATGCGGGTACACAGCTAGAAGAGTTGTTGGCTTTTTGCCATCTTTCCATACATTTGCTGATGAAGCCAGAACAAAATGAATGAAATTAAATCTCATCAGGATCCTGCTGCTTTTAACTAACACAGCCAATCTGCTGAGACCCAATACTTATGTCAGTTCTGTGGTTTGGTTTGTTTTGGTTTTGTTTTTTTCTCTGAAGTATACCAGCCCCACCAAAGGAGGACCAGAAAACCACCTGACCTCTGAGGCTGTGTTCAGGTCCAGCTCTCTAAACGAGCCCCCTCTGTTAAGAACAATGTCAGCTTTTGCAAGGAAAGTCACTGACATCTCTGCACTTGGGCGGTCAGTGACGGCAGAGCTGATGGCAGCAGCGCATCTGTTGTCCTGTTATTGACAGGTGATCAGAGGGGCTCTGCTCTTGATTTGTATCGCTCTTCAACTAACCAGAGAAAACATGGTATGGAAAAGGATTTGGGTGCTGGTTTTACATCGTTATGCTCATTTCCTACCATTTCTAATGCCTCTGTATTATACAAAAATGGTAAGTAGTGCTCATATTTTCATCCCACATGGGGAAAAATCGTATTGCTTTAGTGCCCTTGAGGTTTCCCAGGTCTAACTACACTTTTATGGGGAGGAAAGACAGCCAAGTTTAGTGACTTCTGAGAGCTCCTCCATCTAGAAAGCCTTTTGAATAAGATCTTTGTATGTGTCAGAGTTTGCATGACCTATCTTGTTCTTTGGATCCTTCAAGTACCCTACAGGTAAAGCAAAGTGAAACCTATTGAGTACCACCTTGTATGGCTTAATTAATTTGTTTTAGTTTGGTCCAAGTTTAAATATTTGCAAGTGTTGAAGTCACTTAAACTTTGGTCCCATGTCTTACTGTGAATCACATCCAAATGTTTCCTTGGTGGAAATATTTTCTTTTTAGTGCTTTGTATACACAGGTGATAAAACAGATGCAAAATGTGATATTGTCCATCAGTCCAGCCCAGTTCTACCTCATTTGGGTTTGCTAAGCCTGGTTGCTGCTGCTGGTTGACTTGAAAAGGCTAAAAAGTGATTTTTCCCAGGTTCCCCTTGCTCCAGTGAGTTTCACAGCTTTTGTGGTTCCTTTTGAGCACTGCATATTTATTGAGGTCCCTTTTATGTCCTTTTGAATTGCACAGCATTCCACAGCTTTAAATTGCACTATCATGGGTGGCAGCTGGGCTTGATTCAGTTCTAGGGGAATATAAATAAACTTTCATGTTTCAATAGTGTCAAAAGTATGTTACAGTTTTTCACAAATAGGCAAGAGGAAAAGCATGCTTATTTATCATAGGGCAGAGATACCTGTACAAGTTTACTGGTGCTCTTCTGCATCAAGGGTGTTCTGTCCACTTGCCTTAGTTCAGTCTTCAAGTCCTTCTGTGTCAAAGCAGAGTGTGCAATAACTGAACTGCCACCTCAGCAAGTGTGGTATCTATTCCAGGCTAGATTTTTTTTTGGCTTCCGTGTTTGGCAGAGGTTACTGCACTTTACGGGACTGTTTCTACAGAGATCCTGCGCAGAAGGCTTAGAAGATAGGTGAGATTGCTCTCTGCCAGTGCCAGCAGGTAGGATGGGATCCATCTCCCCAAATTTTTGGTTTACTGGCTGCATGAGTGTAGAAAAATGAGTTCAGATTCCTTATTAAAAAAAAATAATATTGTACTTCATGAAAGAGGTTGAGACTGTTTCATGACCTGTAATTGTAGACATGAATACAAATATTCAAATATTCACTTTGCCTGAAGACCTTGCAGGATCTGACTTTCAAAGAAAACCTTCTGTAAAATGTGCAGTCTTGAGTGTTTGCTTTTTTGAGGATTTTTCTCCTTATTTCCTCAGTCAGAGGTAAGTGGGTTGTCCTGGTGTGCCAGGAAACAACCTCTGAGAGGAATAGGAACCTGAAAATATATATGCTCTCCCTGCACAGACAGAAGTATAATCCAGAACTAATCACTCAAACAATAGCCAACTGTGCTTTTGAATCTAATTGCAGCCTATGGGGGACAGTAGAAATCAGTTGATTTTGTTTGCAAGGATCCACTAGAGTATAAGTAGTGGGTATGTGACAGAGCCAGGAACACAAAACTGTGGGACCTGAAACTTTAATTAGCCCTAGGGCTTTCTGTTCCCTGTTTCTTGCAGATTCCAGTAGTGCTTGCCCATTTAGGTACTGAGAAAATCAGTATTCAGTGAGTCCAAGTGACAGAAGGTGCCTGCCTTCTCCTATGTGCTGTTACTGTGGGGAGGCTTTTGCTGGTAAACTTTTAGCACTGAATGTGATGCTCAGGGTGTATACTCTCTAGCTAGACACACATCTCCTGTGCTTACAGGTCCCACAGCCGAAGGAGCTGCTCTTTAAAGTCTTCCTGGGCTGCCTCTTAGTACTGTCATGGAATCTGAGAGCGGGTGCCAGCCCTTTGGAGAGCAGATAGTTAGATGGCCAATTCAGCCAACAGCCTCAGCAAAACTGTAGGACAGCATAATTATAAAGTTGTAAAGTATTCCTGTATCACTTGGATGAATTTTTTCATCTTCCACTCTGAGAATAACCTCTGCTCTCCAGTGGAAATGCATCTAGCATTTAAATGGAGTCTACATGTTTCCCTTGGACATTCAATTTTGGCTAAAGCTTACAAAAGAAAAATAAAAATCAGACAAAAGACACTTATCCTGGGATAATGGTTCTGTTTCAGTTATGTTTTTTAATTATGCTAGCTGGCTGTGTAAACTTAATTTCATTAGAGGCTACTAATTATCTGATTAGGAAATGCTTGGCTGTAATAGCTTACTTTAATGAATTGACTATGTATGCATGTGATTTTCAGTTGTTTAGCTCTTGCTTCAAATTGTTAAACTCCATCAGGTGCATTCTCTCTCTTTTTTTAACTTTTCATTTTAAATCTAATGTGTGAAATATGAATACATCACTCACAATCTTGAATTTTGCTGCTTGTGCCTACCTGTGAATGATTGTCATCCATTTGTTGTGGTCGATTTTGGGTGGTTGTGGGTTTTTGTTTGTTTGTTTTTTGTTTTTGTTGCTTGGGTTTTGTTTGTTTGGTTTTCTGTTTGTTTTTTTTGTTTTTTGTTTGTTTGTTTGTTTGTTTTTTGTTTCTTTCCTCCTCACTGCATTTGCTTCTACTAAATGACATCAGAGATTTTATTTAGAAGCTGAATTGTATTTAAGCTGTCTCCAGAAGGAGACTGAGGTATACTGCTTCTCCAAATTATCTAAAAAAGGATGGTGCAGAGTTAGTGTCTTATGGCTAATGAATTTCAGAGGATCTGGTCCTTCAGATCATCTGTAGGCCTGGATTGCTTAGCTGAATGTGGGCTGTCACCTCCATCCTGGGGGTCATGGCCAAGTGATAGTATTGGAATGAAAAGTAGAGACGTGAGCCTGACTAATCTCATTTCACCAGCTGCTTATGCTCGCTCTTGGGAATGCAGTGAATTATAAATCTGCAAGTAGAGTTGTGGCCAGGAACATTTCTGAACAACTGTCCAAGCTAAAGCAAAGTGTTTGTTCACTTGGTTTCAATCGATTTTCAAGGAGTGATGTCTTAAAACATTTCTTGCCCTTTTGAGCACTTTCTGAATGCCAGGGGGATTTTGGAGTCATTGCAGAAATGATGATAAAGGAGATGAGATGAAATGGAAGAAATTTGAGGTGTTTCAAGCTCCCCTATTCATTTAACCTTTCCAAAGTGGCATATGAGCTACCCATATGTTTTTGAAGCTATGGAAAACATAAAAATACTTTGGCATAGACTGAGAAATTTTCTCCGTATTTTATTTAAGATAACTTTCACTCTTGATTTTTCAGTGCTGGTAGCACTGAACAAAATCTGTGCTCACGAAGGGAAATATAATTGCCTCATGTAGCAGATTTTTTGCCTCTGATTAGGAGCTGGTTTAAAACCTGATTCTTCTTGGTGCTGAGAGAAATGTCTCTGGAGAGATGCTGTTATACATGTACTTGAACCTTCTCTGTTGTTTTAGGATCTGAGGAGGGCCAACTTCTAGATCTGTTTGCAGGAAAATTTCCATTGGAGCTTCCCAGTTTGGTTTAAGCTTGTTCCCATGCCCAATTCTTGCTTTGAGTTCTGTCTTCCTTTACTGTGCTCTTCTCCTTGGATGCATTGAAAGTGGGTTTTAGAATATTCCCAAAGAATAGCAGGCAGTCCTACTTAATAAACAGGTGGAGAGGGCACAGATGCTGTTGTATGAGACCTGTGTCATACTCTCTCTCCTCCCTCCCCCAGACTTCCCTTCTGAATAGATATGCCCAGCACAGTGAAGTGCCGTGGGATCAGTTCACAGGATCTCTGGTTGAACCCTGCCTGGGTTCCTTTGGTTATGACTTTATGGATGTGATTTTTCTTGGATGTTTTTGGTCTTCGAGTCAAACACTCCGTTAAGCTCCTGTCCAGTCTGTCAGCATTGCATTTTGTCAAAGCAAATGCATAAACAACAAGCATTTAACACATATACCTCCATCACCAGGTTCATAACTTGCTTTCGGTGACCTCAGACCTGGCTTGCCAGACAGGTTCCTGGCTCAGGTGGAAGGCAGAAGCTGAAAGAGGGCTGTCAGAAGCAGGTGCAGGCAGCATTAGAGATCCAGGCAGCTCTGGTGGGTGCTTCAGAGCTTTGGCCTCACGGGGCAGTCTGGGACCAGAAAAAATGGTAGCAACTCTCTCTTGTCAGGACCCAGGGGCCTCTGTCACGGGTTAGGGGTCAACCTAGAGAGTTGTGTAATGGGCTTTGGTCAGCAGTCATCAATCAGCATGCAAATTTGAGATCAGATACAGAAAAGAGAATTCTGAAACTGGATGAGGACAGGGAAAGAGTCATGGCTGTGTTTCTGCCCTTCTTTTAGTAACAGGTAGTGATAATAGGGGATTTAAAGCTTGCTGGGCAGCTTTAAATGAGCTACATATCCTGATGCTTGGGTGAAAGGTGTGCAAAATGTATCTTCCCTTGCTTGTTTATCCCAGGACAGCAACAGCAGGTCTACAGACAAGCTGTAGTGGTGAAGAATTATGGCAGAGGTCAGGGTGGTTTTTCCCTTCAGCAGAAGGATCTCCAGGCTCCTGCTGAGGTTCCCTGAGTATGACCCCAGGTCTGAAGAAGGGCTGGTACAGCCCTGCACTCTTTGGAAGGGCAGCAGTGTCTGCTCTAGCCTGGCTGCGGGAGAGGGTGAGCTGCATAAGCAGGGAAAACTGCAGAGAGAAAGAACCAGAGGAAGAGAAAAGGAGGAGAAAGCCAAGAGGCAAATACAGCTAGAAAGAAGGGGTTAAGATACCTGCTACTGTTCAGTCTTCTGTGATTCTCTAAAAAGCTTGTAGAGAGCAATTAGGAGCTGGAAAGAAAACCTCTGTCCCGCTGCAGTCCCAGCTTTTGCTGCCAGGTGCTGCAAGCAAAGGCAGGCACTGCCGCTTCATATTTAATTGCTGTTTGGTGAATAAGCCTTTAGTTTTTTTTTCTTTCTCCTTATTGCCACCTCCAAAGTCTGCAGGTGGAAAAGCCAGAAGAAATAGCTTCAGGAACTCTTAACATGACAGCCCTGCAGGGCTGGTGATAAGAATTAATCTCAGGCATATTTCTTTTTCTTCTGCTGTTTTTGGAGAGAGAAGGGAAATAAGGGGAAAGGTGTGTGAAGATACTCTGAGACAGGCTATTCTCCTTTTTTTTTTTTTTCCTAAAGGGCTGGTGTAGCTAATAGCTGTCTGATGAAAGAATATAAATGTAGATAGAAAGAATTACAGTGTAGTTATTTATTTTAGTGGAAAAAGGAAAAAAACCAAAGATGGATCTTTGTGGTTTGCTCTTGGATGTTTTTCAAGGGAGTGGTATAATCTATAGTGCAAGATTATATGGACTCTTTAAAGAGTATTTTTCTAATCAAAACAAAGCTTTCTTCAATGTTTTACCAAGATTGCACAACATAAGGATGTAATGACAACTAAGTATAGGCATTTGCTGTGCTGAAGGTAGCCAGCAATCTTTAATTTGCTATATGGATTTGCATGGCTGTGTTGAATATTATTTCCATCTTCAGAGATGCAGTTATGACTGTTCCCCTCCTCAGTATCTGATAGCATTAATACCAAGATTAACTTTCTCTTTTCCTTCCTAACAAAAAAAGAGATTGATGTAATAAAAAGCAAATTAATAGAGGCTGCTTAATGGGAATAGCTAGCTATAAATACCCAAAGCATTTCATTTTAATTATAGTATATATTTTTGAGGCCTGCCTTGAAATTTTCTTGTTTTTCATCTAAAATATTAAAAATCTGACAGTGATGGACCAGAAAAGAACCTTAAGAGAACTGCTGCTACTTTTCATTAATTTAATATATGATTTTTTCAGTAGAAGATTTTCAGAGTTTAAAGATTCAGGAACTTAGATCCTGTGATGTCTCACCTCCCACACTGATGAGGTGTAGGTGAAAAAACTGTCTAAAAAGTGTTTGTAAAAGAGTAGTAATAGCCAGTGCAATGATAGTAGTTTTGGAAGAAACAAATTATTTACAGATGTTAAAAATATGATTAATCATGTAGAAATAGAATGGAAATTGGCATGCCATGAAAATCACAGATCTAATTTGTTCCCAGATGATATGTTTAAGTATAGCTCCAATCTTTTTGACTTTTTGATGAAAGGCAATAAAAAGGCAAGATGTTTTGTGTTGAAACTGGTAAAATACTAGGTTTGTGTACTTCCCTACTGGCTGAAACTCAATATTCAGGATGATGCCTTTGAATCCTTCAAGATAGGGTGTGGTTGGCTCAACCAGAAACGCAATGCAGCAGTGAAGACCCCAAAATTATAATCCGGTGTCAGTAGCTGGTGTGCACCTCAGGACAGAAGTTACAGGGGAATTTGTGACCATGACTGCAGGATGGTTCCTGGAATCCACCTTCCATAAAATCACCCTGATCCTTCTCTGGCTTCTCTGTCAGTGTTGCTGTAGACTGCAATGGTGCCATCTGCCCTTCTGGTGCTACTGTTGCTTACAGCAGGGAGATTCTTCAGGTGTAGGGCTTCCTTCAAGTTTAATATTAAAGAGCTGCTTGTTATCATCTCATAGAATCACAATGGTTAGGAAGGGACCTTAAAGATCATCTAGTTCCAACTACCCTGCCATGGGCAGGGACACCTTCCAGTAGACCAAATTGCTTAAAGTTGTCCCATCCAGCCCCAACCAATTTGAGTGCTATTGTTGCTGAAGCTGAGACCTTTCAGTTTGAGCTGGCTCCAGACATATGGAAGAGGAGGGATATGTCAGCCTTCTCACTCTGTTTAACTGTTTGGATTCATGTAGAGATGAATGTTGTCATGTGAGCATAGAAGATAATGTGTTTTCTGTGTGAACTAAACATAACAATTAGGCAGCAGGAGGAGGTCGAGCATCATGACTCGAAATCCTGGATTGTGAGAAAAATCTCCATAGCCCTAGACATTTAACACAGCTGGAACTCTATACCACTCTAGCTCTGCTGGCATCGATCCTGATGTGTGAGAGTAGGAGAAGAATCATACTGATTGCTGGTCTTTTGTGTCTTGGTCAATGTATATTTCTGCTTCACTGAAATATTTTGATAACTGGGAATAGTCTTTTAACTCCCCTTGAGATAAGTGCTTCTATTTAGCCTGGATTTTGTTTTATTGCACAACATACATTTTGATGCTGTGCTTTGAAATATCTTGAAGCACAATGCAGGAAGCAAGGAATAGTTTTGTGCATATATAACAAAATACAAGTCTTTGCTGAAGTTGCAGACAGCCTCAGCCTTCTTTTGGTTTATTTTCAAAAGTTTTGCATGTGTACTGTGATGTCAGTGCATGACTTTGTGAATTGGATTTAATTTTTAAAAACTTCTTGTAGAGGTTTAAGTAAAGTTTCTATTTGAGTTAGAACATTTTCTCTTAGATCTAATTGATTTGTTTCAGAAAACAACCTAAAAATCCCCAAACTGGCTGCACAACTTAAGTGAAATTCATAGTTGAATTTTGCCCTACTTGAAGGTGGAGGGAAATAATGTTTGTTGTCCTTTCAACAAGATCTCAAACGTGAAAGCTTTTAAGAAAACAGGGGAGTTGTCACATGTGAGACTTATGAGACCTGACAATTAATTAAGCAACACAAAGGCAACTTTTAAAAGGTATAAAAAGGATCTGTTTTCACAGTAGTAAAATAATTGTCAGTGGAATTCCAAAGGGTTTGTGCTGGCATCAGTGGTGATACTCATTCATATTCATCTATTAATTCTCAATATATTCATAAATGAAAGGGTAAAGGTGCAAACTGTTATTAAGGACATTAATTAGCACTATCAATAAACACTACTGAAAACAGTAAAGATGAAAGCCTACTGAAAAATTATGGAAGGACTCTATGAGACTCAGTGGCTGGACAATAGATGAGCAGATCAAATTAAACATAGAAAAATGTTAAGAGATGCATAGGTGGGAAAAAAATTCTAGTTTCACATATTGTGTGGTGGCTTCTGGACTGACCAGTAAATCCCTGGAAGGTAGATCTGGGCTTATGACAGAGAGTTCCCTGAACACATCAGCTCAGAAGTCAAAGAGCATAGCAGCACTGGCAGTATTAAAAGTAGAATAGAAAGGAAAATAAAATCATGGTGCTGCATGAAGCTGAAGTTTGCATATTGAAAACTCTGTGTGGTTCTGCTTCCTTCATCTCAAAATGGATGTAGTACAACTTGAAAAAGTTTCAGAGAATAATTAGGGCCTGACAGAGGTGTTGGGGGAATATGATGGGTAACAACACTGAGTGGTATGGGAAAGGTGACAGGGCTCAGTTAAGTGCAGTCTCTTTCACTACAAGAACCTATGGTCCAGGTTCTAAAGAAACTAATATAGTTTTCATGTGAGGTTGAATTATACTACAGAAGTCTTTGTAACAGGATGTTATGAATACTAAAAATGTCATGGTTTGTGTAAAAGACTGGATGAATTCATGCAGGAGACAAATGTTTCCCCAGAGTCCTGGGGAGGTTTCTTGATGGGGCGGGGGGAAGTACTAAATATATGTGATCTGTTCTTACCCTTTTTACCTAGACGTTTGCTTTTGGTAGTCATCAGTGAGAGGATACTGGCTCAGACAGACCTTTGGCCTGACCCACTGTGTTACTTTTATGTCCTGAACAGATGGACTGCATCATGGTCTGTGTGATATTTATAAATTCTTACAGCCCCAGAAACTGAGGGCAAGAAATAGAATTTTATCAGCCTTTTCTCTAAATTGCAGAGATAGAGATTGGATGTATGGACTATTCAGTGAACAAGGAATTGCCAGAATGGTTACACCTGGAGAGTAGTGCTCAATGTCCCGCTGGAGTTCAGTGATGAGTGCTATTCCTTAGGAATCCTTATTGGGCCCTGTATTGTTTAGTGTCTTCATCAGTGACATAGATAATTAGATTAAGCACACCCTCAGCATGTTTGCAGACGATACCAATCCATGTGGTGTGCTGACACGCCTGAAGGAAGGGATGCCATCCAGAAGGACCTTGACAAGCTCAAGAAGTGGGCCTGTGGGAATCTCATGAGGTTCAGCAAAGTCAAGTACAAGGTTTTGCACCAGTGCCGGGATATTCCCTGTTATCGATAGGGGCTGTGGGATGAACAGATCGAGACCAGTCCTAACAAGAAGGACTTGGGGGTGCTGGTGGATGTGACCTGGCAATGTGCACTTGCAGCCCAGAAAGACAGTTGTGTCCTGGGCTGCATCAAAAGCAGCGTGGCCAAGGGAGGTGCGGATGAGGGAAGTCAAGGGAGATGATTCTATCCCTCTGCTTCACTCTTGTGAGATCCACTGCTGCTGGATCTCAAGGACTGCTGCAGCACTGGGGTTCTCAGTATAAGAAAGATATGGAGGAGATCCCAGAGGAGAATCACCAAAATGTTTTGAGGGGTGGAGCACCTCTCCTATGCAGACAGGCTGAGAGTTGAGGTTGTTCAACTTGGAGAAGAGAAGGCTTCAGGAAGACCTTACAGCAGCCTTCCAGTACCTAAAAGGGGTAAGAAAGATGGGGACAAACTTTTTAGTTGGGCCTCTTGCAATAAGATACGGGGTAATAGTTGTAAACTAAGAGAAGGTAGATTTAGATTAGATATAAGGAAGCAATTTTGTATCATGTGTGTGGTGAATTTCTGGAATAGGTTACCCAAAGAAATTGTACATGTCCCATCCCTGGAAATATTGAAGGTCGGGCTGGATAGGTCTGTTAACAAATTCATCTGGTTGAATGTCCCTGCTCATTGCAGGTGGGTTGGACTAGATTGGACCCCACAGCTCAGTGGGGCTCTTCTTGTTCACCTGGGGTATTCCAGGTGTTTCTCACGGACTATCTTCTACCTGCCATAATGGGAATGTGTTTGATGATCTCCTTGTGCAGGGGAGCTTGATAAAGCTTATGTCACACTGGAAAGCTAAAATCAAATTAACACATGGGTAAAAATCCTGTGGGAAGTTGTTTTGGGGGATCTTTTATACATCTTTATATGGATTTAGGTGTTTTATCCATGGGCCTCCAGTCCTAAACATTCCTCTTGTTGTAGGGCAAGATTGTCAGGGGATGCAACATCACTAGCACCTGTTATTCTTTAAAATCCTTCTATGTTTTGCCCTTGCATTTTGGGGAGAAAAAATCCCATCCACCTCTGACCTTTTGTTTTTGAAAATAATCAGTAAATCACGGTGGTGTTTTAGTTTCTCCTGGAAGGTCGTGTTTAATTGTGTATATCATTTGTATGTAGCTGTAATCTTGTTATCCCTGAGTCTGCAGAAGTCCCTAGAAAGAGCTGAATAGATATTTTACACGTTGATGTAGAAGAAAAATGTCCAGAGATACTTCTTATCTCCTCTGGCAGTGACTCTGTAGGAAGCCAGTAGGTAGTGGGGAGGACAAAGGGCAGCCTCATATTTTTAATGAGATTTAACACAAGTGGTAGTGAATTGTTAGATTTTAATTTAAATTCCTTTAATTAAGATCTTTAACCTCAGAATCCTGATGTTCATTCAGAGACTGTCATGGGAAAAACTAAAATGAAATTCTGACTTTGAATTCTTTTTTATTATGACAAAGCATCTAAAACTAGAGTCTGGGAAGAATATTTCCTCCCGCTGTCGAAATTGGCTTTATCTGGGTAGTAGGTCAAAGCAGAGGCCTTCAGGGATAGCTTGAAATGTATTTTAGATGTTGCATGCACAGCAAAGACCCTCCTTTAGCAGTGTTACCTCTGCATACTTTGATACCATTATGACAACCTTCCTACCTGATTTTTTTCTGTGATTACATAAAATTTTCCCTCCTGGAAAAGTGCACTTTAAACTTTAATTGAATTCTGCTCAGTTTACCACACTCTCACAGGCAGGAGAAGGCTGTAATGGCTTTTTGTGTGCAATGTAGTTACTTCTGTTTTCTGAATGCGTTTGAGAAGTTGGCAGATGTTAAGAGAAAAGACAGAGTAACAGAACCTGCCCACACTGTGAACTCCTATTTGGACACTTGCATATGAATCATATCCTCAAATATGGTGCCTTCAGAGATGACATTCAAAAAAGTTCATGTACCTTCTAACCATGCCAAAACCCATATACAAGTATAAAACAACAAGAAAATGTGTGAGTGCTGCCAGAAACCTGTATCCCTGTGGATCTTTCCTGCTTCAAAAAACACATACATGATCCAGACAATGGAAAATGCCACAAGATGCAAAAGAAGACAAGTCAAATAATATTCTTTGTTCTTCTGAGCAGACAGCAACCACAAAATCTATGAGCTGGTTTAACCTTGAGTGTGCAAGCAAGAGCATGCAGTGAAGGAAAACTAGCTGGTTTCTATGAAAACATGAGGACATGTTTCTGTCTGGCAGTAAAACCAATGCTTGAGACTTGGTATTAGGTATTCCAGATCTCACTAGGAGATTGCAATGGCTTTGGTGTCTTCTAGGCAGAACAGGGCTAGTAAGCTATCATGAAGCAAAGAAAGGACCAAAATACCGGCACATGAATCAAAGGCAACAGGCTACTGGTCACCCATGTGATGCTCAGAGCATCTTGTGGGTCCCTTTGTAGGAATTGCTTAAAACAGAATGCTTTGGGTTTGGATGAATATCTTTTGAGAAGAGGAGTCATGAATGTCAGAAGATTGTTGGAAGAGGCACCCTGCAGGCATCAAGAAAGCAGTGAAGAAAGATTCATCTGAGGAAGAGAGTCTCTGCAACCACAGTACTGAATCACAGAGTAAGACCGCTGAACTTCCCCTGGCTTCCTTCAAAATTGAGGTGTAGTTGGGCAGCCACACTAACCTCTGGAGAAGTGTAATGTCTGAAGTTTAAGTGGTTACCAAAAATAAGGTAGATGTTGATTTCTTGCTTAAACTGGCAAACTGAAATGAGTACCTCGATATTGTGAAACAGCCTTTTAACTGCTGATATGGAGGCAAGATTTTCTTTCATATAAAGCAAAAATTTTTCATGGTAAACTTCTTTACAAAAAGTAGCCTCATTTTTATTTATGATGTAGAATTGAAATAGGGTTTTTCAGGTAATGCTGATCTTCAGCAATCCTGTGCTCTGGTCAGGGATCTCATCTGTTGTAATGCCCCTATTCAACTCATCAGCAGCACACAGGCAGTTCAGAGTGATCCTGATTTTTTTCTAAATTTCTTGTGTCAGTCTTCATCAATTTGTGCTGTTTGTTTGTGTTACTCTTTTAAGCAGAAAAAAAAAAGAAGACAAACCAACAGCAGGAAGCATTTTCCTCTCCTTTGATTCTGAAATTTTCTTTTGATTTCTAAAACAGTGCTGCTTAAGCTGCTGGGACTTTGTTCTGCTTATATTCAGTTGAGTAACAGTCCAGCTGATTCCAGAAACCTCTACAATCTGCAGTGTCTCATTTAATAATGCAGAATAAACAGTTACTGATTTACGTAATTTATGTTTCCCTTGTTTCCAGTGCAGTTTCCTGATTACATTAACAAAATGATGCTTTTACTTTCTCACCTTTGAAGTTCTTACCTTGGAAGCTGAGTATATCTGCTTTATTAATTCAGCATAGGTGACATTAGGAATGGGCTATGGTCCATAGTGCACTAATTACAGGCAGATAAAACAGTTTCTCATTAATATGAATATGTAATCAGTTTCTTAAGAATGATGTCTGTTGTCTGCAAGGAAACAGGGCAACCTCGTGCAAATTGTTCTGTTTATTTAGGGAAAAATAAAAAAGAAGGCAGTCCTGGAGAGGAAATCAACTAATCAACTGAAGAAGACAGAAAACAGAAAGGGAAATTGATGGGGGAGAGATCAGACATCAGCCATTCGTGAGGTTCTGATAAATAGCTGAGGTCTCCTCAGCGCAATGCACCTTTTCCAGGCCAATCTTTCCTTTCCTTTTTCTTGTTTGTTAAATCAAAGGCCTACCTAATGTTTCTATGTAATTCAAATCCCTGTGTTCTGAAACTGGCTTTAAACTGGAACTGAGTAGAGGTTTAGAGCGGCATTTTGAATTTTTGCCTTCTAAGTTTTATTTCCCCTCATTTTGCTTGCTGACTTGGGGGTCTTCGTATGCTCTGTTTGGATCCTATAAAACAGCTGACTGATGTGGTCAGGAACTTTATCTGATTTGCTCTGCATCTTAGAAAGTACTCCTCAGAGTGACTGCACGCTGGTGTGACTTGCTAAATGTCATTGCCTGTCTCTTTCCGGGAGTCCTATGGGAAATATACGTTCAAATTTAACCTTTCTCTTTCAAAAACAATGTATTTTTAATTTATTCATGTGCCTGAATGAACCAAGTCCCAACAAATTATGGGCTGCTCTTTGAGCTTGGAAACCATTTGTTTTCATTTGGTGTATTAATTCCCCTTAAAATGAGGAGCTGACCGTCCCACTTGGGTTCCACTGTGTCCATGTTCGGGAATTAAAGTCTCCACCTAGAGACAGTTGCAATTGTGAGTTGAAAAGATAGCTGAAAGTGTGAGTTGACAAAATGTAATTGATACAGCCAAGTGGAGCAAATGCGTAGGTGTCGAAGATGGTTGAATCTTGATTCTGACAGGACATGAATGTAGTTGAACATAGTGATGACATGGTTTGCCTTTCCAAATCTGCAGTATTAAGGAAGGCTAAATAAGCTAAAAGCACTGGGCAGTTGTCTTACAGGTTGCTTATTAAAAGTTGGACTCAACTATCCATATTTGAATAATTCTGTATTCAGAATGGGCAAGCTTGCAACAGAGCAGGCAAACGTTTTCTCTGCAGTCATCTCTATCTTCATCCCATGTGTTAGAGGTAATCCTCATAAATCTTAAAAGATGTGAAGGTGTTTTAGGTGTGGAATGCTTGGCATTGTTCATAGTGTTTTCCGCTTCCTTTTGGCGTAGAATAATCTGTTACTGGGGGGCTCCAGGTGAAGAAAGCCTCTATAATATATGCAGTGCTGAAACGCCCTTAAATTTTTGCTCAAGTGTTGCCCTGAACAGTCATGTGCTTCTCCTTGTATTCTGTACGTGTTCCTTCCCAAATCTTGTACATTAACACCCTCCAGTACTGTATTAGGTACCATATCTAATATCTCTCAGTTACAGCTCATCCTTTCCTTGAGAGGAGTTTCACGTACAGGGTGTTTATTTAGGATATTTTTGTTCATTTCAGAAGAACAGAATGGATGACACACAGTCTCCAGACAGCTGGATTCCCTTTGTGTGTGGCTCTTCCAAATAAACCAGCAGTCTCAACTGCATTTTGAGGTTCTATTCTGAGGGTGGTATTTATGGGTAGTGAATCTGCAGGAAAATAAGGAATTAAAACTTCCAGCCTAGTGAAAGCTTCGATACACTTCATCTGTCTCATTAATCAACACAATACCTGTGCTACCAGTACTCCAAATGTAGCATTGCATTCCTTCTCATAACTTAGAAAATACCTTTCCCTGTATCTCGTGTTGATCCCCCTCTCAGACTGAGTTTGCTTTACTGACTTACACTTTTCACTGTGAATTTGCCATGGTGCTAATTTCCATTAGCTGTTCTGATGAGCTTGAAAAAATTATAGGAAAAAAACAACCAACCAAAAAACAACCAGAGAAAAGCTCACGTGCCCCAAACTTGGGCAGCTGCTATGACAAGGCCCTGAGACTAAAATTGTCCTGACAGAGTGCTTGTGTTCTCTTCAAAGTAAAAACCCTAACCCAACCAAGCAGTCAGACAGCTGTCTCAGCTGCTTACCTGTACCTCACACTTTGCCACATGCACGTGTGCTGTCAGCTTAAGGTGCATCAGAAGGTCACAGTCTGTCTTTTCTAACACAAAATGATCAGTCTTGAGTTTTCTTCAGGGGGGGAATTAAAAAAGATATCTGAGTGTGAAGGTTGCGTTCAAATTGTCTGTTGTTGAAAGGTCTGTGTCACAACACCGATTTGCTTGGCTCCTGGATTTCCTGGCCCCTAAGAAATTCAGTTGTAAAAATGATACAAAATAAGCGTAAAAATGGGGTGTGTTTTAATTCTGGTTTTCTGTTTGCTTACATTCAGTATGTAAGGAGAGGGAACTGTTTTGATGTCAAATGCATGAAAGTACCTATATTTGTGTCACTGAAGTGCTGAGCATGTTTTTTTTTTCACTTGTAAGGTTGGCTTTCTAGGCTAAAACGAAAAATCTTGTAAAAAATATGTAGATGATTCATAGAAAAAAACCATTATCGTGAAACATGGATTAGATCCTTACCCCTAGCTCTTTCTTACAGAATTATAGACTGTGCTTCATGTTCAAGTCTCAGTAAGATCTCCAAAACAAGCTAAGGTTGAGGAAAATTCTGACAGGAGAAATATGATTCATTGGACTCTGATTTCTGTATATCCTGTGGCTGTATATGGGTTTTCATGTACTTTCAGCTTTGGATTGGTTTCTCCATTCTTACTACCACACACCACAGGATATAAACCTGGATGAGCAGAGCTAAGAAGTAGCATTAGGAATAAAGGCTCTCTGTGTGATATAAACGTGTTGGGTCATGCTAGAAGCTGGAAAATTGGAGTTAGGTGTAAAACTAAAAAAAAAAAAAAAATTAAAAATCAACTCAGCATAATATTTTACTGTAGAGGATATATGAGTTCTTTTAAAGCTAGTGAAATAGCCTTTGTGGTAACATCTTCAAAGATCTATTTACAAGTGGGAGGGTACAAATAAAGTCTCATAAAAATAAAACTCTCTCCTCCTGTCATGGTTCTCATGTATCATATGGATTTTCTTATGTGGGTTCCCATAGAACTCTTTCCTCAACATAAATGCTGAAAGTTTACATGCTTGTAAAAGAAATAACTAGAGAAATTTAAGGGGCTAATACATGCACCTCTGACTCAAGAAGTCTGAGTCACCTGTGAGACCTGAGACCAGTGAGACTGATAGTGCATTCTGGGAAATGTGGCTTGGGAAGAATGTGAGCCGTATCCAAGTTAACCTTGAGAGGGAATGATGCATCCAGAAGTGACTATACCAGTGTGGTGTTAGTTCCAGCTTCTTTCTGAGCAGGACCAGGTGGCCTCCTACAGATCTTGCTGTCTGGGAACCTCTTTCCTCTCTCCCTTATCTCCAAGCTGCTGAACAGATTTAAAATACACTCGTGTTTTCTATTTTACTTTCAGTGTTCAGTCTTTGGGTCTTGCATTCTATGGAAAGTGTTTCCTGCTTCTCTGGGTAGCCCAGAGTAGTTCTAGTGCTCACTGAAGCATCTACCTTCTGATTACTTGGGAGCTTTTATCTCTATTGCAGAACAAATATTAAACCATTTCTTATCCAGAAGAATGGATTGATGGCCAGACAGGGAAACTGTGATAGCCTAAGGCTTGTATAAACACAGCAGCAATTCCCATTACTGCAGCAGCCTAGTGACAAAGTTTTACACAAACATTTGTGCTACCAAAGAAGGAAGCTAGACAGCACTAGCAAGCTTGTCTGCAGCTTGGGGATGCAGGTTTAACTTCACACTCAGGCAGTGTTCTCACATGAATGTGAGCAAATCAGTCTGCCTGTGTTTTAATTCTTTCAGTGATAGTGTGGGAATACAAGCATCAGTCCTGCAGGAAAAAGGCTAAAGACCACAGGGTAGCCTAATACTGCGCTAATGAATGTGTAAGTGCCATAGGCAGTAACAGGCAATGCTACAAGGCTCTTCTGTTTCTGGAATGAAGAGTACACTGTCTGCTTCTCTGTGTGTTCAGTACATGTAGGGGTAGTGTTCTTTGTTGAATTGACTGTAATTTCACTTGGTAGGGTTGGGGCAAAGGTTACCAGTTGAGTATAATTATGATAAATTAATATTGTTTTGTCATGGTGGAATGTTATATTAGCTAGCAGATTTCCCTGACAAATCAAAAAATTAATGTTTTTAGGGCAGTTTGTAGCAATCAGACTCTAATTTCAGAAGATGCCTATTATAAGTTTTTCACTCAGCTGTTCTCTTTATTCCTTTTTATTTTGGGAACTTTTTATTCCTCAAAGATAGCTTTATATTTGGCATTCTTCCTGAACATACTACGCTGCCACACTACAAATGTGTCCAAATGATCTATTTTTACATAGAGCTTTTAAGACAGCTGCTGCTCTCACTGGTGTTTGCAGTGGAACATACATGCCCAGCCCTACTGTGGCTGAGATAATAATGTAGGCACATCCTGTGACTGCCCTGCCTTTCAGTTATCATCTCAGCAGCCACAGTAACTTTCCTGCATCAGCCTAAAGGGACTTTGTGTGGTAGGAGGGTGTAATTCTTTGATCTGTGCTGCTTTTTCCTCAGTACCTCTGAATCCTATGCTCTACTAAAACCTCCTCACCTCAAATGTTAAGGCTGTATTCTGTGTTGTGATTTTAAAGTCAGAAATTCACAGAAATTAGAATTGGAAGGAACTGCAGGAATTCCTCTAATCTTTGAACTGAAGTGCAGGGCCAGCTAAATCTATTATTCTTCACAGCTAAAAAAGTATAGGGGAGCTTTATTGGAAAGTATAGACATAGATCTTGAGATCTGTAATTGCAAACTTTTTTGTGCTCCTGTATTCTTAGACTACTGCAGCTACAACAACATTATTGTGATGTTATTTGTGGCAGATGATCCTTAAGACCCCTTAGGTCTGGAGATGCCCACAGCAATCTGTTCTGCTTCTTATCCAGAACACTTGGTGGAATTTAGCTCCTGGGGATATCATAACTGCTGCTGCAAGATTGACCTTTGCCAACAGATACCCGGAGCTTATGTTGTGCAATTAAGGTGGGAAGGTGATAGATTTCCGGTACCACTCACTTTTACAGACAGTGATAAATAGTTAGTTACAGTGACAACTGTAGAAAGATATTTAATGCAAGGAGAGAAAATGTCACCATAAATCATTGTGGCTTTGCTGATTTGAGTTAATCCTGTTCACTTAGGTCAACTGGGAATCTGGGCTTGTGTGCATGACTGTCATATGCATAAGAATCACAGTCCTCATGAATAAGGTGTTTTTTTTCCCAAACTGCAGATGCAGGGTTTTAATTTTATTAGAGGTCACCTTTTGTTTCAAAATCCTCTGTTTCCAGCAGAACTACTTCAGAAATAGGCTTATCTTGGATGCAATGCTTTGTCAATTTTGTGCTTGTAGAGATGGCTCTGATGATGGAGGTCATACCAGTTCCTTCTGTTTTGCCATTCCCCAGATTAATACAGTGTGCTCTGCACAGAACATGCAGGGACTGTGTATATCATGCTAATAGACAGTGTTTGCAAAAGTTGTAATTCACATAGGCAGTTACAGCAATGAATTAGTGCTTTTGGCATTTGGGAAAGAAAGCTTATTTGAAATCCAGCTGCTTGCCAGCTGTGGCTATTCATAGCGATTATTACACTGGCCAATATTTTCACTCCATCTTTTAATTTAAAAAGTGTAATGAATGATTTTATTGCCATCTTAAAAGTCTATTTATAATCCATTCATCTTGTGATAAATGTGTGTATCTGATTCTCGACCTCTATTTAATACTGTACAAAGCAGTGTTGCTTAGTTTAAAGTTTTCTTGGCACAAATGTGAGGCAATCACATTTTTTATCAGCTTGAGTGACCTTAACTGTTTACTCCTTTACTTCTAAAGTGTGATTTTTAGTGGATATTTAATATATAATTGTTGTTAGGATTTTTTTATCTCTACATTCTAGTCATCACTACCTTTCGCTTCTTTTGGGCAGCAGTACCTGGGTAATGACTGGGAATTCTTGAAGGCTTTGCAGTATAGGCAGAATCTTGCAAATTCGCTCTTTAAGGACCCCACTGCAGTTTTTGATGCCCATGTGCATAAAGTAAGGCATCAGATGGCCATATGGTCAAGATGCTGTTGCTTTAAACCTGCTTACTCTAGCAGCTGCAATAGCAGTGACCACTTGACTGCAACAACACTACATTTGTCAGATTGTATTCTGGTCTGTCCTGCTGCAGCACTGTTGTTAACAGTGGTTGAATTAGCCCTGAGCTGGTGACAGAAATAGTCTGACAGTCACTGCCATGCTGCTGGCAAGCCCAGAGTCTAATCAGAGGAGCTGCAGAGGCTTAAATGTCTTAGATGGACAAGGAGGGGGCTTTAGATTCTTGACACATGGCTGGGGCACTGGTCATTAAACTTTCAGGTATTTTATGTCTTATGTTCATGTATTGGCTATGATTGTCGTTCTTGGCTCCCCTGTCCCAGCCTCACCCTCAGAAATTGGGAAATTTGTCCATGTGATCTTGTCGTTCTAGGATGATAAAATTTTTGATGGGCTGTACCTGCATTTTTCACCCTATACTCTTCCATGCTGGCTCTACTGTCCTCTAATTTTCATAAAAATTGGTGTTCTATTGAGCCCCTCAGGAAAAAAAGAGTCAAGATACATTCCATAAAAATCAAGACAGAGACATCCCTGTCCTGAGGCCTGGCAACCCTGTTACAAAGCCCATGGTCTGTTACTGGGTACCATATATCCTGAGCTACTGTGTGGCTCTGTGTGGGCACTGTGAGGAACATGCTGGAGCAGCAGCTGTATTTTTTTCCTGTAATTCCTCCTTTGGAGGGGCTGCCTATATCAGAAGTCCAGCCTCCCAGCCTGAATGTCCGAAAGGAGGGCTGGAGCAATCCCCCTCCAGGCACGGCTGAACGGCAGGATTTTGGATGTTGCCCTTGCTCCAGCAAAAACAAGCTTAAGGCTGTAGGACCTGGCCAGTGGGAGATCATGTCTGAGAACACTGGCTCTGATTTTTAAAAGCTCCTTTTTCATAACTGCCTACCTAAGTAGTAAGAGAATTGCATCCGTACACAAGCAGTAATTGAAGGGGGCAATAGAAAAATGAAGCTAAATGATTTATGACAGGGAAGGTTTGAGGTACAGGAAATGGATTGTAATCAGAAAGCCAAAAACATATCTGTGTAAGGGCATACATTTCTGAGGTCAGTGGGTAAGACTGAAAGCTGACCTGACAACTTGAGCATTTGTATGCACTAGAAGATCTAGAAAAAAAATGACATGTATCCATTTTTGCTTTCTTTACTTCACGATTTCTTCATATCTAGTCATATCATTGTATGGTCTGTTATGTTGGGGACATTTTGCCTTCCTTTGTCTGTTTTATTTCTTTTGATAACAGAGTGTGAAGCACAAAGGACATCTTCTGAGGCAGAAAAATTCAAAGAAAATTGCTCTTACTTGCTGCTTAATGTTTTCTTTGTCTGGAAATTATTCTACCACCAAGGGAAAGTGTCAGTCCAGGAATATCAAGTCTTAAGAAATGAGGAACATATATGCCTATGTCTCTTCAGTCTTGATGACTTCATTTCCCTGAGGAATATAAGGGCAAGCAGTGTATCAGCACTGACCCTCAAATCACCTCACTTTGCTGTGAAACTCCTGATAGGACCTGGACTGTCTAATCAGAGTCAAGTGGACAGCTTCTGTCTTACACAAGAGATGCAGGTGATGAGATCCCAACTCTTTGCATAACTAACTCCTACCATATCAATCTTACCTTTAGCTTCTTTCTTCCCTTGCTTGCTGGATGTCACATTTACTGTTGTCATATATTCGGTAGAGTAAGTTTCAAGCTTTCCAAAATGTTGTTGTAACTGTGCTGAATAGATTTATTTTATCTATTGCTAGCTAGGAAGAGGAGAAATAGCCTGCTAAAGGCAGGTTTAAGGATAAAAAATTGAGAAAGTAAAAGAGAATTAATTGCATATGACTTAGCAAAGAACTAATGGATTGGAAAAAGAGGTGCAAATGCTTGTGTGTGTGAATACTACTAACACAAATAACAGCTGCTTGAGTTCCTACATGGTTGAAGTCATTAACTACGTGGAGAGTTACTTGCAGGGTTTCTTATCACTCCTTCTGCAGCTTTTTTTTCAGTCCTTCTGTGTCCTTGATGAGATTGGACTCCATCCTGTAAAGTCTTATACTCCCACTTCATTGTAGTGATAAGTGTGGGAGCTGCTTGCTTTCACCTGAGCATGCACGCTAATCTTCAGAGCATCAAGAGTAGTGGGATATATAAGTACTGTGCATTCTAGAGTTGGTTAAAATGCAGAAATAAACGTTGGTTTATTATGACATTCAATTATTTTTTTCATTCTCTTTATGCTGTCTTTTAAAAATACACACATTACCTCCTGTCCAAAACTGGTTCCTGATGTGAATGCTATTTGTTGTCTTGAACTGAGTTTGTCTAGCCTTATTTAACATCCTTTTCAAAAAACTTGAAGTAAGCATTTATTTACTAATTGTTCTGTATTTTCTAAAGAGTTTCAAAGCTGTTACCTGATTTTATAGAGTTCTAATTTAGGGGTACTTACAGGGCTTGACTGTTGTGGAAAATCTGGGTCTTGAGTGCTAGTTAACGTGGCTAAAATTCCAAATCCTCCAGACAGACAACTAAATACTTTAATGCAGATTTCATCTCTCTGTGATATTTTTGTCCCAAGGTCCTGTCCAGTATTTAGAAATATGATCACAGGATCTAGAAATAATATAGTTTGGATGGACCTTTGCACCTTGGAAAGTTTTGCTAGTAATTGTTGTAAAATGACTCTAAGAGTTAGGAATATGTTTTTACTCTCTGATATGTAAAGCCAACCATGAAATTAATATTCAGACACAGTAGAGTAGTTCTTTTCATTACTTAAATGGGCTTAATTGGAGTTACAGCAAATTTAGATGGCATACTAGCAGCACTATATAAATTAGGTATGCGTTCCTATGAATAATACAGCCATTATCCACTTCCCCTTCTTCCTAATTTCATTCTCCTCCTTAAAAGAAGTTAAAGTTTTTGTCACCTACTTAATACAAATGACATTTTTCTCTTAAGAAAGAAATAATAGAAGAATAAATGGTGCCAAACTATAGGACAACATCAGGAAAGTCACTGAGCAGCAGTGAAAGCATTTTTTGTCTTTTTTTTTCCAAAATATGCCTTGAATTTGACTGTGGTTTCAGCATGACAAGAAACTGTAATGTGCTATGACCTGCTACATTTAGCAGACAATAGCAAAATTTGGAGTCAGCAACAAAACCTTTCTGTTGATCTTTCTGCCCCTCTTTGCATCTACTTTGTGACTGAACAAGATACATCTGAATATACCTCTTATATGAATCCATTGGATTAAGACTTTCTGAAGCAGTGACACAGCTCCCATAACACTACATTTACTAAATGTAGTGGTTTGATCCATCCACTGCCTCTCTGGGCAGTCTCTGCCCACATTCTCCACCAAAAATATCATGGTTTTGCTCTGGGTCAAGTTTTTCTCACACCCCACACAATTACTATAAATTGAGAGAAGGTTTATGCAGACAAAAGAGACCTGATTTGGGAAAATAATATTAACATTTATTACTGACAAGATAAAAAACTAAAGAACTATAGCTACAACAATTCTAATTAAGTAAAAGTATTATGTATTTACAGAAATAGCTCTCCCCCCTTTTTATCAGTCCAGGAGGAGAAGCAGTCTCTTTCTCCATTTTCGGAGCTCCAGGTCTTTACAATAACTCTGCAGCACTCTAAAGCTCTTCTTCTGTTATCTCTAGGACGACAACTCCGACTCATCACAGCTGGAACTGTTTCTCTATCTCTCTCTCTCGTATGTCGGCCTCAGGGCTGGGCCTGCCCCCTCCTGGGCTAAGACTGGAGGCTGGGGGGTCACCCAGGCCCTGAAGGTCTTCTCTTCCATGGACTGCAAGGGGACACTTGCCTACCATGGATCTTCACCACAGAGTCACAGAGGATAATGGCTTTTGAGTCCACCCCTGTTCCTGTGGGGTCCCTTCCCACAGGAGAACAGTCCTTAATAGACTTCTCCGATGTGAGTCCATCTCTTGGACAACAGGCCTTCCATTCTCTGCTGTCTCTCAGGGTCACAAATTTAGCTGCACCGGCATGGATCCTTCACACAGATCCCAACATCCTAACCAAGCTGTTCTGCTCTGGCGCAAGTCTCCCTCAGGGTCACAAATCTCCAGCAGGACTCCGCCTCACCTCAGGTCTCTCACAAAGTCTCAGCCTCCTCGTGCATCAATTTACTCCAGTGTAGGCTCCTCCACGAGCAGCGTGGGGTCTCCTCACCCCAGTAATCTTCCACAGGTGGCAGGGATTTATTTTTCAGTCTTTTCCCAGCTGAAAGGGGAGAGAGAGAGAGAGAGACTGGGGGGAGAAGCAGCCCCCCCCTTCGAACTTCTCTCTCCTGCTGCTGCCAGCTTTGGCCTTGAAAGCTGTGCTCTCTCACTCTCTGGAATTCCTTTTGCAGCACGTCTTGTCCAGGTTCTTCTCTTAAGTTTTTTTTCCTTTACTCTCTTACAGGAGAGAAGGGAGGCTTCAGTGCCACACCAGCCCCCAGCCCAGGGCTGGGGGAGGAGGAAGGCCTGACTCCACTTGGGGCTTGCCTCTCTCTGCCTACATGGCTCCCAATTTCATCTGCACCACAAGCTTCTCTTCCGTTTTCTTAAATATGTAATTGGCAGAGGCATTACTAAACTTTTTATTGGCTTTTTCTTCAGAAATCCACCTGGACAAAACCATCCTCAGCCCCAGAGGCTGGCTGGTGGGCAAAACCACGACACTAAAGTATTCCTCTCTGTCTGTCAATGGTGTGTGCATGGTGGGTTGGTCTCTGTTAGTAACACTGAGAGAAAGGAGGTATATCCTTAAGGTCAGGTAAAATTTTTGCAGTTGGATGCAAGTGAAGTGATTTTGTAAGTGTTGCTCAATTAGCAACAGCAGACAGAAAACCCAGGCAGCAGTCTAGGTGATGGGGTGACTTTCAGGTGGATATGCCTCTGAACTAAACAGTAGCATACTTCTAGCAGCTGTTTGCTTAGATTGTGTTTTTAATAGATGATCCCTGAGCAGAGGGGTACTTATTTTCCTTGAAAAAAGCCCCTATTTTTCTGGCTTTAGAAGGCCCATCAAAATGTTCCATTTCCTCTTAGCCTTCATCAAAAGATTGAAACAATTCTATTAAAATAGGAATTTTCTCTTAAACTTTCATTTTTTAAAAAATGCTTTTTGAAGAAGAGGTGCCTGGAGCAACAGGGCAATTTAGCTTTTAATTTGTCTTTAATCTTTTATCCAGCTTCTCAAGAAGCAGGGGGAGATTTTTAGGACCCAAATGAGAATTAGGTTTGCAAAGCCTCTCAGCTTTCATTGGAACATGAATGTTTCTGTCTTTGAAGCTTTTAAATATCCTCTCATAACAAAGGTGCTGAGTAAGCATGTTCTTTCAGCTTGATTGAGGGCCAGATTTTAGGGTCGGAGTTATTTTTTAATGCCTGTTTTAGTATTTTTGGTACTTTCCACTCTCATAGTTATTCAGAAGGGTGCATGAAATGGAAATGTCTTTGAATATTTATCTTGTTTCCCTTTCTGTTACTTGCCATGTTTTTTATAGGCTTAATTTTTCTTCAGTATTTATGATACATTTTGCCTAACTTCAATTCTGAGTAGCAGTTGTAACTGAGACTTAAAGAAGTTTTTTGATGGTGAATATAGATGCATTCAAATAAAACATTTTATTGTAACATATTCCAAAACTAGCCAGTGGTATTAATTGCACTGTTAGTGATTCAAACAGCAAACTGAATTTTTAGTTTGTATAGCCTTACAATAAGAACTAAGTAAATCACTGCTGGAAAAGAAATTAATAAATTACCTGAAGTATCACCTCATGGCTTCTTTAGCAAAAATTTTATGTTTTCTTTCCTATATTCAGTTGAACTTGTTTATAGATATTCTTTCCTGTACACACTTGAAATTGTTCACAAATATTTTTAATGAATATTTCTAAGCATTTTCTTGATCATAGAGTTTTTCTAAGCAGTTGATTGCAAGTAACTGGCAATCAAAATGCAAGCTGTGTTGATTCATTTTTATTAGACACATCACTTATAGCAAGGTATTGTTTCTCTCCCCAGATGGAGGTTCCCGTTCAGGAAAATATTAAAACAGAGATTTCAAAGGGACTTTATGAAATGCTTAAAGGTAAGTATGTTCCTCAGCACTTTACTGAGTCCAGCGTATAATAAGAGTAGTTCTTTAAAGCAAGTTTCTGCTAGTTGTGTTTATGAGTTTAACATACACCTTCTGTCTATGTTCTCCAATGTTAAATTAAAACTTGCTGCTTCCATAACATCTTTGCCAGGAAATTCACTTGCCAAAAGTATCTGTAGAGAGGGAGCAGAAAATGAATGTGAATGCAGCCACAGCAAATGCTGGTTTTATTTGAGTGAATAGTCAGGGTACTAGGAGGTGCAATGCCAGTGTAATTACAGTCTAAACAATGTATGTCATCCATGAAACTACAGGATTTAAAATAAAGGTCTTTTTAGGTACATTATCTAGCTACCCCAATATGGAGAGCATTTGATAACGCTTTGGGTTTTTCCTCCTATTTATAGTCATACAAGACAAGTAGATGTTTATACTTTCAGGTTCTCTTTCCCATCAGAACAAGAAATTTTAAAAAGCAATAAGATTGAATCAATTAAACACACACATATTGACAGATATGACCATCTTGCTTCCATGCTGCCTGGTTTTGTCATGTAATTTAAGGAATGTAATTCACAGGACTGACAATGACATTTTTTATGTAACCTTGAAAGACAGTTTGTCATACAGAGGGGCTCAGATCTCATTAAAATCTCATTCCCAGCCAGCATCTGGTGATGGAGGACTTGGTACAGGTACAGAAAGTTCATTGTAGGGTCAGAGCTAGAGGATGGGGATGAAATTTCTTCTGACATCTGCCAGGAGATAGATCTTCTGTCTAGGGTGTTGTCAAAAGCCAAGGGCATGTGGTAGGCCTTTTTTTCTGGACATTAGAGGATAGGATCTGCTGCTTTTAGATTTCTAGCCAGTGGACTGGCAGTTCAAGCTACCATCTCCAACTGAATGTGACTTACTTCACTCCTATAAAGCAAGTTCATTTAGAATATTTCTAAAATTACTCTAATTTCAAGGATTGCACGTGCACACCTAGTTTCAGTGAGCTTTAATGTAATTGGTATAATGTATTTAACTATATTATTAAATCTAGTTTTATTTTGAACTGTGTTCAGAGTTATCACCTGACAGCTAATTTTTTGCTACAGAATATCTGGTTATTATGTGTATAGTGTGTGAAAGATACATATTTTCATGATGACTGGAGACATATTTGCAGTAGTGTGAAGTTTCTCTTGCAGCATTTGAATTTGTAATCAACAAACTGTTCTTAATTTAGATGAAGCAAGCATATCAAACACAAATATTAACCATTATATCTTTCAGTGATATTTTAATGTAATAACAAAAGATTTGGAAGTAAATCACCAAAGCTATAAAACTCGTATATTCATGTCCCATGCTGATCGTAACACAACTTGTTTACTAAGGAAGAGCGAAGTCTTGCTTACCTGGCAGAAAGCAAGGGGAAAAGAGTATTCTTTGTCATTTACCAGGTATGTCTGTGTGGACTTAATAAGCACAAACACGTAAAGTATATCAAAATACTAGGTTTGCTTTCCAGTCAGTGTTTCCTGGTAGGAGTACAAGGGTGGATTTTGATTCATCATATAAAAAACTTCAGACATCATGTTCTTCAGCGCAAAGCATTGTGGTTAGGTACACAACTGGTGTCATTGGCAAAGAATACCTAAATACAGGTGGATGTGAATCAGTACAAGGACTTGATAGCTCATTCTCTGCAAGAACGTAAAGAAGGAGGAAAAACCAGTGAGAGTGCTGGTGGTTTGTTGCTAGGAGAAGACTGGGAGGCAATTGTCTGGGCTCTCAGTTCTGCTACTGATCTGCTGCACACAGATATGTCATTTGCTCTTTCATTTTGTTAAATCAGCCACAGCACCTCAGGGTCACAATGAGGCAGTAAGCTCAGTTGGTCATGTGGGTGCCTTCCTAAATGGAAATTGAGGAAAGCAAACTTCTGCTGCAGTGTGAGGTAGTTGAAAGTTAATTTATGCTGTCACCCTCTATTTTCTGCTTCTTCCTCCTGTGAATAGTAGGAATAAAAAGACCATTGACTCTTCATTGGTGTTCTGGGTTCATTAATAAAGTGGTTCAGAATAACAGTTTTCAGTCCTGAGGGTAGGTAAGTTTTATTCTTTTTTTTTTTTTTACACAGCCTGTATTCTTATGCCCTGGCAATGGTCACAGCTGGCTGTGCATCATGGTAGAGTGACCAGACCTTTAATCCTAAGTCAGTAAAATCTATGTACCTCTGGTGTGGTGCAGGAGTGTTGCCAGCCTACTGTGAGCCCACCTCCCCATTTGGCTGCCCTGACTAGCTCTCTCTGCATCTATTTAGACCCCCTGGTGTGGTGTGTGTTTTAAACTATGATGAGTTTAAGAAATAGTCATATGTGTTAAGAAAATAAACTTTTAAGGAGGGTATTTTTTGGGGGGAGGGTGAGGGGAGCAGGGGGAAAGGGGAGGGTGGAAGAGGGCCGCAGAGAGGAAGTGTTTGAAGTTACCTGCGAAGTTTAAGTTAAAAGCTTTGTGGAACTTCATATGTACTGGGACAAGACTTCCCCTGGAAATTACAGGGCCTTAAGGAGCACAGTGTCTCTTGGATGTCCATCCCTTTAAACATGATTTCAAGGGTTATTGGACAGAAGCCAAGCAGTGTATAGTCCTTGTTTACTAAAGGTTGGTGCTTACAGGATTGTTAATCCTTCCTGTGGTTTTCACACATAGCAGTTTGTGACAGAAGGGCACAGATCCCCCAAATGGTGTCTTTTGGGATCTCAGTAGCTGTTATGTCACAGTAGTCCAGAGCTCAGTATGGGCTAATTTCTCCTGGGAGCATTTACAGACTGAATTTGTAAGCCTGTGTTTGCTGTTCTGTGCTTCTGCTTTTAGTATCACAGTACAACGGTGACCCAGGAGTTCATGGCATGATGACATGTGCTAAACCTTCAAACAACATAATACACTCAGCAACTCTAGAAAGTGGTTGTTCAGCAGCAGCAAATGAAACTGGTTAGCTGGTGACTCAATTACACACACATGAATTGTCATTGCATTAATCGCCATTATCTCTGAAAACCTGTCAACTTGCCCAGCAAATGGCTCTTGCAGAGGGCTTGGAGAACCGTCAAATTCAGCCTGTCTTAGACAGCTTTTGTGACTCACCTCTCTTGGATCAACAGCAGGGGGGCTTTCAGGGCACATTTGTGAGCCATGAAAGGCCAAGTGTTGCTATTCTGAAGGATAAACAGGGTAATAAGTGACTCAGCCAACCAGTAGAGGAGAAAGATCACATTTTCAATAGTGTGGCCACAATATACAGAAGCTGTACCATGGCAAATCAGTGTGAGATCTTTTTCCTCTTCGCACCATGCCCTGCTGTCTCAAACTTCTTCCTCAGCCGTGAAGGAGCTGGCCCATGGCTCAAGGTCACCCCTCCACATCATTCAGCCCTTTCACTCGGTGAGAGAGAGACTGGTATTCAGGTGAGGTTGGCTCTAACCTGTGAAACACTCACAAATAACCTTTATTAGGGTATTAACCCAACTGACCAGGTGGTAAAAGGCTCCATACTATAGTGAATGGCCTGAGAAGAGACTAATTTGATTGACTCTCTAGCTGGGGAGAGAAATGACAAGTGAAAGGAAGGCTTTCTCTACACCAGGTATAATTAAGGTGCATGCAGCTTGCTGCTTCAGGGTACTATGGAATTGGCACTAGAGAAATTTGCTGTCATTATGTGACCAGCAAACAGTGCAGTCCCCATGTGACCTCTGCCTGAGGAGATTTTTTAAACTGTGCATGGCCATTACTAAGAGAAATCTCTCCTAAACATGATGAGTAGCCCCATCTACATTCCTTATCACCAGTACTGTCTATTGTCAGGGATGGTATCCTGGGTTAGAATGCTTGGTCTAAATCTATATAGTTCCTTCCATACTTTTACCCATTTTTTAATCCATCTGTAAATTAAGACATAGGTTGTACAGCTTGGTGCTTTGTAGCTTAAACCTAACAGTATAGAACTCTCTATTGGGTCTAAATTCTCAGCCAGTAGATTAGCTGTAGGCTGATTGGTGAGGGGTGAGTCGAGTGATTTAAAGTAAATCATCCTAGAACTGTCTTCTCTGATCTCCAAAGTGTATATCCTGTTGCAGCAGGATCTTCATGAGAAAACGAAAACAGAATTTCATCTGAAGCTTTAGTTCTCCCAGAATACTTTAAAGCAGATGTGATTTTATATTCACAACACAAAAATCTGAGCCATTCAGGATTTCACTTGAGTATGTAATTTATTTTCAATCTCCCTCTGAGTAGAGGAAGGTACTATGATGATAAATGAAAACATAAATTCCCTTGAATTGCTGTTCTTTTGCTTTTTATATTGCTTCTGAGACTTTTGTTAGCCTTGGTTTCTCGTCCTGACCGCCTTTAAGTCTATTTAGTGATGTTCCTTAATGGTTCCGATTGGTGTTCATAAGAGAAGAAAATCCTCTCTCAAATCCAAGGGGTTGATGAGACCCTGAATCTGAATTTTTTCAAAACTAAGTTTATTTCAGATTCAAAATTATATTTCTGGCTAGAGTCAATAAGAGAAAGGAAGCCCTTCTGCACAACTAGTTAGTTTGCATTCTTGCCCACAGTTGCCAGGCATAAAGATCTTCTTACTCTAGTTTGGAACAGGAACTTAAATGTTTTATTTTTAAACTTTATTGCAGTCTCTCTTGCTGGGTTTCCTCTTCATGGACACAGTGGATACTTAAGCATTGATGGGGGCAAAGTGATTCAATAGCTTGTGGTCATTCAGCAAGACTGCTTTCAGCTGCATTTGTAGTCCTATGTATTTTTCTTCTTTGTCTTTCATATCCCAGGAAAGTGCTTTGGGTATTCTAGAAAAGCATGTTCAGCTTGTATGCTGCCTCTGAATTTTTCCATGAAAGTTCTTGATATCCTCCTTTTTCTGGAACGGAACTAAATGTCAGTGTCTGAGTGTTTGTGATGAAATACAGCTTTTGTTTTCCAGACAGACCTGCCAGTGACATATAAATGCTGGCACTACGAAGCAACTGTTGTGACACAGCCTGTCAGGAAAGTAAATCTGGGCCTTGGGCTTTCACCACTTTGGGCTCCTGGTGACAAGTGTCCAAGTGGCTGCTGCCTGACTGGTCTGCTTGTATCCATAAAACCTCACACCACTAACTCACAGCAAAGAGGCTTGATATCCAGTGAGTACCTGTAACAAGACTAACACAGAGAAAAGGCCTTTCAGATACGACCAGATGCTGTTGCATCTCTTTGTTTTACCAGTGCTGTTCCAGTGAGCAGGGTTTTATTCTAAACAGTGCAAATGACGTGTTTTTGTCTTAGCTGATGGTGCTACTATGAGAAGGAAAAGCCAGCCTTAAATACTCAGTGCCTAGCTCTTTCAGTGGGCAGTGTGCAGTTGACAATTTCCTTTTTAATGTCCTTTAATGCAATAACAGACCTCTATTTACTTGTAGGTACTGAATGAGCAAGCTTTACCACTGATAGAGAAGTGCCTCTAATAACTGCCAACAATGTTACATTGCCGTAATCCACAGTACAGCAAGCGAGATAAACAGGTTTGTGCCATTGCTCATGAGACAAGAGGGAAATAATGATTTTAGTAGAGTGTTTTTTTGGGGAAAGCTGTGTTAATATTCACTAAGTAATTTTTTGGCTAAATTACTGTCCTCTTGCCATTTGAACTGCACAAAGTGAATCAAATGACTGTGTGTTATCCTTACCCTGCAAAGCTGAGTCAATCGTGTTGAGTGCGAGCAGTGTGAGTCTTTGCACGTCTTAGGAGATACATTAGAAGTCTTTAGGGCGAAAGGTTGTATTATGAATTAAGGGATGGAGCTGCATGCTCTTTATTTCTTAGCTGAAGTTTCTGAAATATTTTTCCTGGTGCATGATACTTTCCATACAACTGAGGAGCCCCTTGAGGGAAAGCTCACAGTCGTAAATTCTGCTTACAGATTTTAATTAATCTTTTTTCAATAGATACTGATTTCTACTAGGTCAACATATACTTAGCGAAAAGGCCTCTATACAATCTGCTGCTTTATGCAGTACTTTTGATTAAGCATGTAATTTCAATTACTGTTGATCTAGCTTTATCAAAAAGCTCTTTTTAATGTTTATCTTTTTTTTTTTCAGCTTACAGATGCCAGCAAAGTAGCATTGGTGTTTTCATACCACAAAATATAAGCTACAGAAAAGCACAACCATAAAAAGCCAGGGAAACAGCAATATGTATACCAAGGGCTAGATTTAAGACAGGAATGTATCTACATGTCCTATAGACATGTAAATCCTGCTCAGTATCTGAGCCAAACTCTCCAAGTCTTTTAAAAAGCCATTGGCTCCTTAAGGCCAGACTTTCAGCAGTATTTATAAGAGAGTGTTGGGGGACTGCAAACTTGGGTCATTTCAGCATTAGGCCCTTCAAGATACAGATATCTAGCTAGACAGATTTTTGGAGGATTTTCATAATATTAGGTACTTAGGCATTTTTCAAAATTCTGCTACTGTCTGCATCTGCATCTTTAAACCCTTAAATACTTCCATAAATCCAGACCTAACATCTTTAGGCTGCATCTGAGTGTTAAACTTCAACATTAACATTTTCCCTGTGAAACTAAAGAAATGTCTTACTTCTCAGAAGTCTGCAGGAGTTATTCAGAACTTCTGAAGGTCAGACTATGATCACTAATGTGTTTAACTCCCTGAGGTGTGTTACTAAGTTTGTCTGTGATAAAACTCACTTGCTTTGTGGTGTTGCTGCTTACTAAGACAGTAGGAATGGTAAGGCACAGTTCATAGATTAGTCCTGATTTCTCCTCGTGGGAGAGTGCTACATGACACTGTTCAGAGGCTGGGCAGTCAAGGCTCTTTCCTCAACGCTGAACAGGAAGGGTGGCCTAGACACCTGCCCTGAGCAAAGGGTTTGGAGCAGTCAGTTTTGGAGAGGGAGGAAGCTTCTACACACATGCCCTAAGCATGATGGTGATGGGAAACAGATAGACACTGTTCTGCCATGATCATGGATAGCTGCACGCAGCTCCTTCCTGAACTATCTGTCACAGAGAGTATGTAGAGGCACCAAATCTGGGCTGACCAAGCAGCTTGGCTTCTGGTAATCACCTCTGTACTCTCCTGGTTTCATAGGGCAGGTCCTGGTTTCACTGCAGCTGAACCAAGTTAACTGACTGCTGCCATGACCCTACTGCTGAAAAAATGGCTTGTGAGTTTGGTTTTCTTTTTTTTTTTCCCCTCTCTTTTTGTCTTTTCTCTTATTTGGTGCTCTGAGAGAGTCCTGTCAGCACAAAGAAGTGTACAAGGACATGCTGTTATGGGGAGAGGGACAAATATGAGAGAGTGACTGTGGCTGTCAGTAATTAGGACAATTTGTGCTGCTTGGCTTCAGTTTGCATAGTTACAGTGTGAGATTTAGCCCTGTATAGGTATTGCAGGTTGCTGATGGCATGGAGGTGCAATGGGCCTGAATCCCACATTCAGGAAGAGGGCAGGGAATAGGCCCATGTGTTCAGGACTCTTTAGTCTCTGCCCACTTCCAACTTTGCAGGCATCAGCTGAGGATGATTACAAGACTAGGATGTATTTATGTATTATGGTGATAAAGAGTAATGACACTTTGGGGGGTGTGTTTAACTTTGGGAAAAAAAATACGTGACTTTGCTTCTTCCTGATAAGGCGAGTGTGTTGATAAGCCCGAAGGGATCATACCATTCTCTGATAGCAGAATCCAAGATCCTTCCTCTGCTCTGAAGGCATTTTATTTCAGGGGTACAAGGACAGCAATAAAAGCTTCCTCCTCACCCTCCTCCCAAAGCAATTCCTCAGCTCACAGGTGTCTGTCCAAAGCTGCGTCGGTAATTCTCCAGTATTCAGCCCTATAAAAATTTTGTCAAGAAAGCATAAAGTTTCTGTCAGATCTTTTCCATTAAAAATCATTTTTATAGCAGCAGGCTGTAACAAGCACAAGCTATGGAGTGAAAGTGTGAAATGATGAGAAATCTGGACAGTGTTATCATCCAATGGGGACTCAGTGGCAGGCCACTTAGAATGCCTCCAGTGTATGAAGCGTGACAACCAGAATATTTTTCACCACAGCTTATAATGTAAGAAATTTATTACGGATCTCAAAGGGGAATAGCCCACACCACTGATTCTAGTCCTTTCCCCCAGATATATTATTCAGATAATATAAAGTCATAACTCCTTGTAAATTATTTATGAGCATCTCCCACCTTAGATTAAAAAACATTTCTGCTGGATACTTGCAGGGTTAATATCTGCAGCCTTGTGTTTGATTTGCTGAAAGGCAGTTATTTCTGTAGTCTATGGGAGGTGTGTAGCATTGACTCTGTCTGGTAACTACACAGCTGGTTGTGATTTGATCAGAAACAGGACATGTAACCATGACCAGAACAAGTAGATCCAATCACAGAGAGCTACTGTAGCCCAGGTGGAGTAAATTTATCCAGTGAAAGAATTTGCATCGTGATCGCTGACTAAAATGAATCTCATTCATATGAATACCTCTGTTTAATCTTTCATGATGGATCGTGTCACCAAGAGCATCATGACATGAATCGAACTTGACACTCATCAGATTAATTCCTTATTTTTTATCCAGAAGTCAGGAATGTTGATAATTTGCGTCATATTATTATTATTATTTGTAGCAGACAGCAATGCCTGCATTACAGACAATATATGTCAACTAGCAGTTCTATATGTGATAATGCATTCATGGAACAGCACACTATTCAAAAAATGACTTAAGAATACAAGTAGTCTGAGATAGTGGCTTCCATCGTGAATGCAGTCTTATCTCAAATAATGAGTGAGTTACATTAGGAATAAGGACTGCATTCTGATCAGCACCAAACCTTAAGCTGTAGCAGACTAGCAAAAAATGCTGGAAAAATAGCAGAATTTTACAGTCCTAAAAATGAAAATTTTATGGGCAATGCAATATTAATCATGGAAGACTTACTTGACCATGTGCTTCAAGGTTAAATAAATTACCTGGGATAAGAAAGAGGGTTTTAACAGAATATAAGTTTAGTCAAACTTGTCTACAGTAGTATTCCTTCACTTTCCTCTGAGCATATTGTCGCTAGACATTATCAGACACAAGATAATGGACTTGAGGGCACACTGGTCTTACCTAATCTATCATTTCTCTGTAAACTACTTTCAATCAACTTTGTACCTTATTTATTAATCACAGGGTCTATGAAGGGGACCAAGATTACAAGGCAGACCAACACCACATTCATCAACATGCTCTCTTGGGGTCCCTCTTACTTTCTTATCACAAAAAAATAACTGTAAATGTCTATTCCTTTAATTTCCAGTGAGGTTTCATGGATGCACTGACTTGGCACCTCAAGATGGTCCAAGGGGCAGTGCGTACTAAGCAGTGGTACAGCACTATCAGTGCAGTGATATCAGAGTAGATCAATGATTACAAGGTTTCTTGTTACCTCTCCTGTGAAAGCAAGCAATGAAAATCATTGTCAGTGATGCATAGGTAAATGAAGAGTAAAACTGATAAATCGAAGCTTTCATCTCTAGCAAGGCTTTTCTTTTAATTCTGTGGCAAATCATAAGCTATAAAACCATTTGTTTGGAAGACTGAAAGAAAATGGTATATCAAAGATCTGTCCCAGATGAAAGTTTAGAGTGAGGACTGTCACTACAGTTCAAACCATCACTGCATGTGCCTTCTAGATGGTCCAATAGCTGGTGGCTGGCTGGACTTTCTTCACATCCTGTGTGTTCATTTTTGTGTGTCTTCTGAACTTACCCCTTTCTGTATGCAACAGCCTATAATTTGTTGTCACATTCCTGGTTACAGGACCCTAAGAGTCCCACTGCTACTGAGGTGCTAGAGGATCAAAGCAATACCCGAGTGAGGTGTGTGTTTCTGAGACTGGCACCTTGTATCAGCTCACTGGCTGAAATGGTTTCCTGTGACCTAATTAGTCGTAGATTTTACTGGGTTAAAAAGTAGTGCTACCCAAAACTCTTTCTGTGCGTGACTTGAAATTCTTTTTTGTGCTGTAAAAGAAGAAACTAAGTATCCTAAGTGACTTGCAGTGGCAGTGAAATTAAATGAAGAAGTGATAAAGGAAGATGTGGGCAGCTGCACAGCACCTGAAACTAAAAAGAGTTACAGGCTCCAGGGAAATTATCTGGTTGGAGGAGTTAGCTTGTATTACAGAATGCTTGGGAGAAAGTGGCTGACATTAGTCTCTTTGGCATGGTTCATTTTAGAGGGACTGTGTCTGATACAGTTGTACATATTCTGTGTCAGTCTGTGCATCAGCAAACATACTTGATGCAAAATGCATGATATATGAACGATATCCAGGGTCAGAGATGCTTACCAGTGAAATAGACCAATGAATTACATAAAGGTACATTTTTCTTTGGACAAGTGGAAATGTTACTGTTTTGATAGTGAACTATGGAAGATGGTGACAGCTTAATACAGAGGTACTTTTTACCTGTGGAAAGTTTATTCATTTTCATTGGATAGGATGGACAGTCTATCCCATGAATCCGAAGGTGGTAAAATGGATGCAGTTTGTATCCCTAAAGCTATCTTCATCCCTTAGTGAAGAAGAGAGGAGAGATTGAGTAGGAGTCCTATGGAACTCCCAGCAAGAGGAGTCTATTTAAGGGAGATCCTCCTAGATATTATCCAAAGTAGTCATATCCTAATGTATACATATGTGAGGCTCTGGCAGGCCAGCTGTCAGGGCAGGCCAACAAATCAGTTGTTAAGGGAGAGAGAAACAGCTCTGAGATAATCAAAGTGCAAGAATTTGGAGTACAATCATTCTTTTATCACTGATGTCCTTTACATTTGTCTAGGTGAGTTTAGTGGAACAAGACATTTCTCCTGGCTTTGCCGGGGTCCATCCACAAGAATACAGCACTCCAGCACACCCCATGGAATCAGGTCAGGACATGAGAGGAGGCACAAAAGTTTCTATACTATGGTGCTTGCTTAAAGCTGTTTGCAAGGACATTAGACCAGAACTAACATTCAAGTCATGTTGTAGGACATAAGCATCTGTCTGTACTTTTCCTCATTCAGGTCAGTCCACTTACTGCCAAAAGTGGGGCTAGGCCTCAAGCTAGAAAAAAATATTTTTCGTGCCCTCTTCCAGAAGAAGGTTTGAACAAAAAACTTTACGTTTACTGTAATATATGTTTGATTTTACTCTGATCTATTGATGATTTAATCACTTGAACTTCTTGATTTCTTGATTTGATCTTACTCATGACCTGTGTCATCACCATATTGTTCTATCTTTAATTGGCTTGGTGAAATTGCAGTATATTAGCTCACTGATGTGCTAATTTAAGTGCCTCTTTGCTTGTTCATCCTCTTCAAGAAAACTCATTTTAAAAAGTCAACATAATAGGTTCATCTGACAAATTTTGCAGCGTGGACATTGCATTCAGTGGGTACAAATAACCTTCAGTGAAGAAGATTGCAAGTCAGTGGTTTCTGAGACCAACTTACTATCCAAGTCTTTTGGCCTGACCTACTAAGAGGAAAACACATATCTGTACCATATGATGTACAGAAACTGTGTAATGGGACAAGGTTCACTGTGCTCCTACAAGCAACCTAAAATAGGGTATTCCTCCTATATATTGCTTCCATTATAGGCAGAGTGTCAGAAGAGAATTTGTGGGAGACATTGCCTGAAGCCCTGTCCTGGTTTCAGCAGGAACAGAGTTAATTTTTTCCTAGTAGTTAGTACAGTTCTCTATTTTGGATTTAGAATGAGAATCATGTTGATAACACACTGATGTTTTAGTTGTTGTTGAGTGGTGCTTACCCTAAGCCAAGGACTTTTCAGTTTCCCATCCTCTGCCCTTGAGCGGGTGCACAGGAAGATGTGAGGGACCACTGCCAGGACAGCTGACCTGAACAAGCCAAAGGGATATTCCACACCACAGAATCTCAGGTTCAGTAAATAAACTGGGGGAATTACCTGGAAGGTGCTGATCACTGTGGGGTGACAGGCTGGGCATTGGGCAGCTGGCGGTCAGAAACTGTATTGTGCATCACTTGTTTTGCTCAGGTTCTGTTACTCTCCCTTTCTTTATCATTAAAATTATTATTATTATAATAATTTAGTATTATTACTATAGTATGATCATGATGTCTAATATAATATTTTATTTCAATCATTAAATTGTTCTTATCTCAACCCACAAGATTTACCTTTTCTTTCCGATTCTCCTCCCCACTGGCAGTGTGTGTGGGGCAGAGTGAGCAAACATGGTGCTTAGTTGCCAGCTGGTGTTAAACCACGACAAGCTCCAGATTCCTTCTCCTGGAGCTGCTTGACTAAAGCTGTACTGCTGCTGCCCCAGCAGGGTAGATGGGCCACCAGTGGAAGGCAGAAGATGATGCTACTGAAAGGATAAAAGTACATTACATCTTAATGGTGGCTAAGGGGATCCCAAAACCTGGATGCAGTCAGCTTTACCAACAAGGTCTATTTTCTCAGTAACAGCTGTCTACTCCACTCATATACTGTTAATCACTCTGGCACTGCCCAGAGGTCTATACAATCTATTCTGCTTTCTAGCATAGGTATCTCGACAGACAGTCTCAAAGAAGCTTTGAGAGTGGCATTATGAAGCCATGAAAATCCACCTGGTTGAATGCACAAATCCACAAAAAAAAAAAAGTGCACAGCCATGCATCTGTTTTACTGTTGTATAAGCCTGCTGATATCAGCCATTTCAAATGGAAATGGGATGAGAGGCATCATCGGTCTTTCACAAATGGACACTAAGGTCACTCAAAATCAATAACAAGTAAGAGGTGAAAAGCAACTCTTGGAGAAAATAAGGTTGAAACTGCTCCAGAGTTTGAGGTTTGACCGACCACTTCTGTAGTGACTGAGCATTTCAGCTTGCACAGCTGTAAAAGCAGTTTTAAAAAGACCTGTGTTTTGTGTTCTTTTGTGTTTGCAAAGTCCCTGCCCTATCATATGCCTCAAAGACAGAGCAACACAGCTACACAGGAGAAAGCAGTAGCTTATCCAGAAATGGGCATTGAAATCCAAAGTTCTTGTTTGAACACCAGAAGCAGTTCTCTTTGTATTTGATAGTTCTTTGTATTTTCAACAGCAGCGTGGACGACTGCAAAGATTTATAGTGATGTTCTATTAATATTTGCCTTTTTCTGTATGCTCAAGTCTTGTGTGCTTATGAGCAGCTGCAGAGGTTTTTTAATATTTTTTTTTTTTAATGAGCTCGCATTTATATGTAAAAACATTGAATTTTTGGATCATCACATTTTATGATTATGGAAAAATGCATGTAAGAAAATAGCTTTTTACTTAAATACTTGTGGAGATTATATCACTGACAGTGGCATGTTGTGTGTATTTTCTGTGAAAGTTTTCCAAATCTTCTCGATTTTAATAACTTATTTTGGATTGCTTGATATTGGTGACTAGCTTTCTTGCTTTATGGCACCTAAAAGTAGAAACAGTGGTAAAACTAGTGTGGAGCAGAGAAGAAGAATAAGGTTTTGCACCATATAGACTTGCCTCCTTTTTCTGTCTTAGACATTTGCCTTTTCACAACAATTTTCCTGTTGACATGCTCAGCTTGTGATCTAATCTGTGCTCATTAGAGGGCATTTTACACATGCACAGAAGGCAGACTGAGGGGAGGGGGGGTGGGGAGAGCCTTTGCCAGTACTTAAAATTTGAAGTTACTTCCACAAAGCAGAATTTGTGTACAGCAGTCACTCTCCAGGCCAGATTTTGAATCTGTCACTCCAAACATAAATCATACATTCACAGGAGTGGAAAATTCAAATAGGCACCCGCTGTCTAATGGAAAAAGTTTTTCATTCCTGCTCTAAACAACAGGGTTTGTAGCTTTTCACTTACTTGGAGTGAATTAGTTCAAGCTCTATTAAAGCCTTAGCAGAATTTCAGTAACTCCAAGTGGGTTAGATTTTTGTTAAACTTCATTTGAATGCTTATGCATTTTTTATGCTATATTAAGTAGACCATTTAATGGATTTTGATTGGTAATGCAGCCTGAAGCCTCATTACTTGAAAGCTTTATAGCTACCAGAAATATGTGTTTTCAGTCTCTGATGGAGAAAAATGGGCTTTCTGGTTGGAGGCTGGCTTTTTCCAAACTTGAAAAATCAATAAATTTTCACATCTTTTTATGACGGACCTGAAATTTCATCTCTCTGTGCCCCAAGTTGTGTTTTGTGGTTAATATTCCTTAAAGGAGATCTTAGCTGTCGTAATTGATGGGATGTTGCTTGTAGTCTGTTATGGGGCACCTGGCTTGGGCAGAACACAAAGTGAGACTAGTTATTGGGATAAACAAAAAGGCACGAGCATGTGGAAAGTGTCACCCCCCTCTTACCTCTGGGTGTTTAGTTAATATTTATTCTAGTGGAGGCACTCATGTTGTCCTATTTTCCAGGAGCCTTTTTCCATTCTTCTTTTTTTTATTTTTTTCTCCTGTCCTACATACTTAACACGAAAGTCATTTAAAGCACGATAGTATAGAAAAGTGCGATCAAAGCAAAGGAGGATCATTTGCTACTTTCTATACCAAAAGGAGAAAGGTGTTGTAAGCAAACAAGTGAGATGTCTGCTATTCTGTGACACAGGAATGCTGCTTTCAGAGGAAATGTCTTCTGTTGAAGGCATCCAGTGGTGCTCATAGTCAAGGCTGCCTCTTGGAAGGGAAGAAGTGGTCTTAATTAGGATTATGCCAGCAAAAATGTAAGAATGTTTTAAGTACAGTGTCTCTGTGACTTAAAACCGCTATGAAGTTGCCCATCAACGGAGTGCTGAGTGAGAAAAACTGTAGTAAGACTGAAAATTGTATTGAAGAGAATGACTGCTGCAAAGCTAATTTTTTTTTTCTTTTACTGAAGAACTCTGGCTTTGTGTCATGTTTTCAAAAGCATCAGTTACCTGTTTTGTTCTGAATCTGTGTGACAGAACTGAGATCTTCTTGTAGTTCATGCTTATACATCAGCACAGGAACAAAGTGCCTTGCCAAGATGTTGCATTGCTGGTGTGCAGGGCCTGGGTTCCTGCAGAGGAGAGATTGAGTTCTTCAGGATGTACTGGCATTAGCTGATAGCCATGTGTAATTCAAAATTAAAAGGGTGTTGCTTTGCTCTTAAGAGCAAGAGTTTCTTCAGATATTTTGTGTCTAGGAGGGAGCTATTCTGCATGTTGTCACCTTCTCCCTCAAACAGTAATTGTGCTACTTCTCCCTGAAGTCCAACCTGCCCAATCTTCTGTTCGTTTCCAAGGCAATAGGGGCCTGCATCAGTGCTGGACTGTAGATGAAGATGTAAGGAGATGGGTGGCTGGTTAGCAGGGCATTATCCTCCTGCCTGTGCCTAGGAGTGGGTTGCAGATGGACAGGATGTGCATCAACCAGCACATCTTGGGTTGGTACAGGGAGGAGATGAACTTGTGTGTGAAGCAAGAGTCTAGGGATGGAGCTGGATGTCTTCTGTCAGTAAAAAGCTGCCCCTTCCACAGAGCAGACAGAAAGAGCTGCAAGCTCTGTATTTACTGCCAAAATTGTGCAGAACACTGCAGAATGGGCTCTTAAGTGTGTGTAGGTCATTAACTGAGTGCCATCTACTGGCACAAATGGTCTTTATTGTCTGCTTCTTTAACACATGAAATGAATGCTGCAAATCACATTGAATGGCTTCCAGGTGAGCCCTGAATGCAAGGTGCCAGCCTAGTTGTAACTCTGGCCACAGCTTTTATTCCTTTTCCAGCTTTTTCAAAGTCTTTGGGAATCCCCACATGCTCTGTGTGGACAGAACAGGTCGGCAGATACTGTTACACATGCCCCGTTTAAGTGGCATGGTATCTCACAGAAAGATGTGCACATTCAACTGACTTCTGCCAGAAGCATTGCATGTGCTGCCACTCTTCCACATGTCCTCATGTGTCAGCTAGGCTCCCTTGGGTCTTTATAAACATCAAGTGGAAAAGTTGGGATATGATTTGCAGCTCTAAAGGAATGCACAGCAGGGAAGATTTATTATTGTTATTTAATTAATTTAATAAACGTATTTAGTGAAGTAGGAGCCATATCGGTGTAATCATCACCAGGAGGTACCTCATTCGTTTATTTTTCATGCAGAGTAGATTTTTGTGCAACACAGGTCCAGTTTCAAAAGATGGTAGAAACAAAGCCTGAGTAGGAGGCAAGTAGGTCTTCTGGCACTTAGGAAAGGCAGGGTATGATTGGGCAATTTGTCATCCAGTGTTACAGTGCAAAGTGGCTGTATCTATTTTGTTCAAAAAAGAGGAGGTAACCTGCATTTGTTTTTGTGGAGGGTGGAACTGTTACCTTTCTAGTTGCTTGCATCAACAGATGAAAACTGAAGTCCTATGACAGAGCTCTATAAGGAAAATTTGTCCTGCTGCTTCCCTTGATTAGGAGAAAGTGGTTTTTCTTCCTTGCAAAAATGGTTGACATTTAAAAAGAATATATTAAAAAAAATCCATTCTTGAGTAAAATAAAATGGCAGCTTTGCAAAGTTTTTCACTGAAAATAAGGCACTTGAATAGACTGGGATGGACCTGCTCCCATGATGGAAGCCTGAGGTTCAAGCCCTTGTTAGAGCAAGAAACTCAAACTCAGGCTTGGAAAGATGCCCATGTCACGCAATTTTTCTTCGGTGGAGTCTTCCTCCCTCATGAGTTCATTGTCCATCTTCTCTACAGCAGACTCTCGAGAGTCGTGTTGACAGTAGCTCTCTTCACAGAAGAATTTGTCATTTTTATGCTGGGGAAATCTAATTCCTAGAAGACTTCCATCTGTCTCAAGCACACACTTTATTTAAAACATCCAAAATATTGAAATAGGATGCTGTTCAGAGAACAATCACCTTATCATGAAACACACCCTGCTAAGAACATGATTTCTGTTTCCATTTAATGTGAGGCAGTGTTCCTCATTATTCTCTGCACACTGAGCTTCATCTAAATCAAATTGAACTGAAAAGGACAATAGTGCTATTGATTTCTAGTACTAAAAATAATGCATAATAACCTCACTGTACTGTCAAATCTGTTCAGTGAATGAAATTGCTATCACAGAAGATGTATCATTATTCATCAATTTTATTCTCCTTGCCAAGCAGCCTGGCATCTTCATTCAAGTCGTTTCTATGGAACTTGACTTGAGCAAGAAGTGACAACAAAATCTGTGCTTTTTGGTCACCCATGCATACCCAGGAGGTGTTCAGACATCTCTGTTCCTGTGTAGAGAGCATGCAGGTGCCTTTCTGCTGATTGTGTTTTTGAGGCTGATAGGTATAGAAAGCTGCAGTTTAGTTGGAAACAAGATGAGGAGAGATGGCATGCAAAAGTGTTTAAATGTTTTAAATCTGTGTGCAACCGTGCCGGGAGCAAAGATTTCTGAATTAGAAAAGATATAACAAGAATATTAAAAGCACAACTAATTTGTTATATGCTATCAACTAGGCTGTGAGCTTTTTTCTTCTGTTTTTAAATACTGTTTATAATGAGTGCTGCAAATGAAACTCTACAATACAGGGTGCCAAGAGTCATGTTTCAGGACAGGGAGTTATGGTTGTGTTGGAGGTTCAGCTGGCATACGCCGGCCTGGGTTCACAGATGGCACGTTTTTTCTCTGCAGTGTGCTGTAATATGGCTCGATGCACAGGTGCATGCTGCTGCTGATTATTTTTAGATGATAACTGCCTAGTTCTGGAGAGGCTTTTAGCAGTCTTGGAACCAACGAGGGAACCATGGCATCAGCAATGTGAAAATTGTGAAAATGTGACATACAGGGAAAGTGCTGGTAGGCTCAGGTTATGTTCTGGTCAGAGAGAATCACCAGCAAGTATTGACACAAACAGCAGGGGGGTTTCGGATTTGTGGTTTTTTTGTTGAGAAACAAACCACCAACTCCAACCACCCCTCTTGGAAATATTCTCCTCTTCCCATACGCGTTTGGTTTTTATGAACTGTTGAGCTATTTGGGTTTGGATACACTTCTTTCTATTTGTGATGTGTTAGCTGCACATTATGAAGAGTTCTTGGTCTTACATGACACCTTAGCCTGTGCTTTGTAACAGTTCCACTGCAACTGAAATCTAAAACTGCTCTCCTTCTGGTTGAGATTTGTTGTTTGCATCTGCCCTTCCAGGGGCTTGCTGGAACCTGCTGTGAAAGGGCAAAAGTGCTGAGTGGAGCATATTTCACTGTCTTCTTAGTCTGCCTGCTAATGGAAAATACTGACACCCTTGAAAGAAAGCTCATTCATAGGGCCATCTCAGTTTACCTTGTAAGATCAGGCTGACTTCAAGGTTCAAGGAAAGAGGGTTTAACTGAATCCAGTCTTCAAATTTACTTTAAGCTGACTGGTAAGGAAGTTTACACAAGGTTGAAGGTCGATTATTCTGTGTGTAGGTGTTTGAAAATTTAGAAAAAAAAAAGATTTCCTTTTGTTTGAAGTGCCAAAGGACTTTCCCACTAAACCTCATATTTCTGCTCTCCACTTCTTAGATTGATGCAGATTATTGTTGGAAAATGGCTTACATTTCTGACATTAAAACTACTCATTTCCGTTACACTCTTCTTGCCCTTTTTTTTTTTCATCCTACCTGGGGAGAAGGAACATCTATGTAAGAAAAAGTGGGAGGAACTGACAAAACCCAAATATTTGAACATGGTACAGCTTAGCTGCTGCTGATGGTGAGATTGAGGACCAAAAGCTTCTGCCATTAGCAAGGCCATTTGAAGAAGGGAACCTCTGTTGGGTGGCGTTGCAAAAGGGTAGGAGCTCATGGACAGGTTGCAGAGTTGCAGCTAAATGGACAGTCTGGGTGGTGCACAGCCCATTTAGAGGGCTGCTCTCAAGCAAGAGATTTCTTCAGCTGACCTTCTGGCACAGGCTAATTCAACATTGAGCTGACAGTTTGCTTTCCAGGACCTACATGACACCTGAGGTGGAAACATGCTTCACGCAGCAAGGCTATTAATAACTCTGATTTTTGCGAGCTCTTGGCCGCAGTCTGAGGCCATATTCTTCTAATAACCCTAAAATATGTTTTGTTTTCATGTACTTGTGGATATTAGGTTGAACCTTTCCTACTGTCAGGCATTTCTGAAACCTTAATTGCTTTTCCAACTTAATTGCCCCTGGAATGAGCTCAGGAATTAGCTTTTTGCTAATGGGGAAATATTTGAGCTGTTAAGGCTCTGAAACTATTATTTTTAGACCTAAATTAAGGTGGGGAAATGAAATGCTGTTAACAATCAAGGTTTCAATGCTATTACACTAGAATGCACTAGGAATTACAGGATTAAATACAGCCTAAAATGAGTCCAAGAACCTGTTCAAAATGAGTAGAGTAGTCTTGAGATGAAATGCCCAGGACATCCTCACAACTACATGCATCTTGATGTTATTTATCCTTGTTTTAATGTAAAGTTCTTGTAGACAGGCCTCATTCCATTAATTTCATTGGGTTTATTTCCTAAAAGGACTGGCTTTATTGGAATAATACAGGAAACATTAAAGGTTTGTATTTTTTCTCTCATCTTAAAGAAAATTTGAGAAATTGAGTAATGACCTAATTGGTTTTAGCAGATGCTCTGCCACCATGTGCAGAATTCATGTGATATCACTTGTCATTGGGGGACCTTAACCATTTTTGAGCACTTTAAATCTCTCAGAAGCAGAATGGTAATACCTTGCAGTTCTTCTGAGGCATATGCAAAATACAGGTTTCAGCAGATACATCTTAAAGCTCAGCAGTTGCAAGAGTGAAAATTTGAGTGTAGCAAATTACCAGTTTTAGTTTATACCCAAGTCATTATTCAAAGATGGAAAATTATGCTAAAAAAACACAGCATGCAATAAAAACTAATGTTATTTTTATTCCTAGAAAGAAACTTTCATAGAATGGTTATTAGTGTTGCAATTTTTATTACTTACTGGTTTGTTTAAAGGACTCTTCTAATATGTGACAGTCCCTCTGACAAGGCATACCTCAAAAAAAAACCCCAAACAGACTCATCAGTTAAACAGTCCTCCAGTTAATCATTCTGCTTATGTAGGTCCCTCAATCAGCTTTTTACCAAGACTTTTAAATTTGTGGGGCCTACATAAGTTAATATTTGAGACACTGTAGAAATGTAACATATTATTCAAATTTTCTGTGCGAATATAAACAAACACTCAGAGGCAGGAGAGTTAACTGGACCATCCTGGTCCAAGTGGATGAATATGGAGCCCTGCTCTTTTTTTGTGAAGAGTATGGGGAAGAAAAATGAAGGGCCAGGTACGAGCTATTTCTGTATCCAAGAGCTGCCAATACAGTGATGAACACAGTAAAAAGGGAGGAGACACACTCCTTGCGCAGTTTATATACATGCTCAAGCATTGCCTTGACTTTACTTGAAAGACAAATGTTCTGTCAAATTGATCCTGCCGCAGAACAGAAATGGCTTTACCAATGTGTGGAGGTCTTCTCTAGGCTTAACTTTTGGAGAGGCCATGGTTTGTGTTGCGGCCACCATGAGAATCTGCTTTGATTCAGCTGATCCCTCTCTAGGAATTCTCCCCGTTTAAGCTGATGGAGCTGTTCTGGGTTTACAATGACAGTTGTCTGGCCAAATTGGACCTTTCAGCAATCCCTCCCCCACCCGCCTTCCATGGTTCCAAGCAGACCACTCATAGGTTCGCTCCCCTGTGTGTCAGGTAGCTGTTACTGCCTCTTTGGCTGTTAGTGTGTTCCCAAATGAATGCAGTGTTGTGCAAAAGCATCATTAACTGCATCAGGCTCCATAATGAGATGCTGGTTGTATTGGCAATACACCACTTCCGTCTCTAAAGGATAAGCAGCATCACTTCTGGGAAGTCTGAGAGCTAAAGCCATATCTGGCTCTGACAGGGGCAATCAGATTTATATAATTTTCTGACAGACAGTTAAGCTTAAAGCTGTACAAACTGGAAATATACTGTCAAGTAAAATTAATATTTTAGAAGTCCAAGGTTTTAGAGGGAAGGAGCAGACCTCTTACAAAGATGCTTCTGCTTTCTCTTTTTTTTTTCCCGCTGCTTTCTTCTTTTTTGTAACTTTTGCAAGGTACAAAATGTGACGGTAGTAAGTAAGTAAGTAATGGCCAGTCTTCGCGAACGAAGAACTGGGGAAGGTCTTTACACCTTCCAGCCTGGGCATTGGATTTTTTAGGTGAGTTACAGTGTGCGCGGAACTGAGCCCAC
>JAYRBT010000139.1:18150991-18243628 GCA_036023395.1 Myiotriccus ornatus
AGCAAGCTTGGACGGTGGCAGTGAGGTCCTCAGGACGTAGATGGATTGCCTTATAGGGCTAACGAGCTCCATCTGCCTGGGGAGTGGCCCTGATCAGGAATCGAACCCGGGTCTCGGCGGTAGCAGCGCCGCATCTTAATGTGACGGTAGAATGCCTTAGTCAAAGAGAACACTCACGAAAATGGTGGGAGCAAACTCAGGTTTGTGCTGTGGAAACCTGTCAGTGATGTGGGTTCTCTTTACACATCACCAAACCTTGCACTCTGGGAAGTTTGACTGCACCCTAGAAACACACACAACACCCCTGATGTGGACAGAGGACTGCAGAGTTTTGGGGATGCAAATTGTGATGTTTTAAGAGTGTATGACTTTAATTGATGATTTGACAAGGCCAGCTTGTGCAATGCATTTTGTTGAGATCCTACAAACTCAAAAAGATCTAGAGATACCAAACAGTCTTAATACACCTGATGGGCTTGCTAAATTTGTTTTGCTCCTGAGATTTTATAATTGGAAGAGAGTTTCTGAGGGTGAAGTGGTTTTGTCACTCAAGTATTACTGCAGGCTCAAACCCCGCAGGCTTTTGCAGCGGGGGATATTGATACCATGATGTCCCAAGTTCAAGAGGCATTCATACTTTTCCTCCTATTTGAGTGTTGTATAGGATGAGGACAAAAGATTGAAGGGTACAGGATCTGTCCAGGTGAAGAACACAAATGGTTATATTTTTATTTAAAAGCTAAAGGAACTAACCTGTTCTTTTGAGTAGCACAGCTTATGCTGCAACTGTAATTCTGCAGAAAATTGTGCTACTTTAGGATACTTTTGCTGAAGGCAGGCCTTAAATCTAATTTTCCCTCTTCTTATTGTTATAAAATTATTGTACCTGCTTATTGTACATTCAGATAATGCTTCAGTGTAAGGTTTTAACCAGAGTTGGTGATTGCAAATCCTTGTTTAAAGATGACAGATATCTTTTCCCCCTGCAAACACATTCTACTGCTTTTTAAGTGAAGTAATTTTAAAACCTGAATGTATCCCTGACGCTTTAATATCTCTTTCATTTACATACCATAATTGAAGAAAAAAAAAAAGTAGATAGAAAACCAGAAAAGGAGGTGTTAAAAGGAGAAGCCAGGATTAGGTTATCAAAAATACTTCAAAACCTTTTCTATCTTCAGATGCAGATATTCCTCATGCTTCATCCATGTTTATCCATTCACTAGGAGCTGACAGGAACTCATCATTTTGGAGATTTGTCCATTTGAGTTAGGTGCCTTCACACGCTGTCAGCTGCCCTTAGCACTTGACGCTGAAGAAGTGGTGCTACATAGGTTCCTGTACAGAAAAAAGTAGTTCCCAGGGCTGGTAGGCTCTTCTAGCAACCCAAAACCACCAAACCCAAACCTCAAACAGATTACAGGAGGAAGATGAGCAAATGAAAAAAGTCAAAAGAAGCTGTTCAGGAATTTTATAGTACAGCATAATTATGTGTCTCATTAAAATGCTCTTCCTTTTATTATCTTTGCTTTAGTACAGTAGAGGTTTGTTTGATGTTGCAGTGATTCATGACTACTTGTGAAATACAAAGAAAGAATTCTGGTGAAATGAGAGATGAATGATTGCCCTTAAAAGACCAAGGGATTCATAGCAATAGCTTTGCTTGGCAATACTTTCCTAATTTGTAGAGCACTAGTGTGTCCGGTCTTTTAGTGGGATAAATATCTCTGATTATCTCTGTGCTAATGTATATTTGCCATTGTAAATATTTTGCTTAGGTTTCAGATGTATTTTTGGGTGGGTTGGGTGTTTTTACTTGGAGTGGTGGTGGTTTTAGTCATCACAGAAATTAGTGGCTCCTAGGTGATTTCAGCATGTAACATGGTGAAGATGAAATGTCATTAGGTCTGTATGCAATCCATGGCACTTGAGGACAGAAAGCTGTAGTGTTAGTGAAGCTATGTCAGCTTTTTTCAGGGAAAATTTACCCACTTGACCCAAGGGTAAACCTGTTGCCTTACAGGAATTTTTGGTCAGATCTTTTTATCTGTAAATTTTCTGTTTACTATTGACTTTGTTATATATCCATCTGTTTATAATATGATTCCTTAGATTTTTTTAAAGATACTTTAATAACTCCTCCTGATTTTGAATCTTACACTGCTTTACAAATACTTTACAATTCCCTTTCCATCTCAGCGTTATTAGGCATTTTTACCTCTAGTGTACACATATCAGAAATTTTAGGAGATCATAAAGTTGAAATTTAGAACTTCCTTAGTGTTAAGAGGTGCACCTGAGTGTTGGGAAGCTAGTGGACTCTCTGTTTGGAACTATTTTGTTCATAAAAATGACAAGCCTGGTCCCCTCTTCTTACTCTCCAGAAATTCCAAGCTCCCAAAGTCTCAATCCAGATGCTAATGGCATAGGCTGGTGTTTTCCTAAAACTGAGTGTGTATCACCCTGTAGTAACGGAAGCTGTTCAGTTATTACTTGATGAGATTCCCTGTGTGAACCTGGCATGAGTATATTTAACATTTCCTATTTCTAATCACCAGTGTTCTGCAACATGTTAAAAATAGCCCAAAAGTTTGGCCCTGTGTGCCCTACAATATGTTAAGTCTTGTTTAGGCTTTCTGCAACACTGTAATCACGGATCTTGTTGCCTGAGGGAATTTTCTCATGTTTCTTAATTTAATTAAATATTTTCCATTTTTTCCATTAAGTTTAATTGTATGTTAAGATAGAGAATTCCTCCTAACCCTACAATAACAAGTGTTTACAAACCAAAGTACAATTTTCGCAGATTTTCTTCTGAGACATCTTCTATGATGCAGTGATTTTAACATTCTGAGTTTTTGTTAAGTCTGTTTTTATTTCTCCATCCAAGTCACTGGAAGCAAATGAGACAGGTCACCACAATGCACTCATTATTAGAAATGAGGACCATGTCCACACCCTCTATACTTGTCCAGTAGCTGTAAGTTTGCACTGGTGCAGCGCCCACCTAGAAATCCTGACAAGTAATCACTTTTTGGGAATTTTCCCAGTTTTCCAGTTTTGAGGACACATTAACCAGAGTTCATGCCCCATCTTTCTGCACTGACAGCACTGGGCAATCTGAGTGTCAGCTGGAAAGTTTAGGTACCATGTAATGTAAATAGTCGTGTAGGTTACCTATGCTTAATTAAAATGCTGAGGTATCATTTGAAAGATCTGTTGCTGAATGGAGAGAGTAGTCTTGCAGTTATTTCACCGGTAGTGGAAGTATTTCCATATTTCTACTCAGTGGGATTACACTTTTCCCATTTTTATATGAAGGTGATGGAAATTGCTCATTGATGCTTTGAGCAGAAACTATTTGTCGTGGTTTTAGCTAGACAGCTACAGAATTTTCTCCCTTCCCCCGGGCCATCAAAACATACTTAGCAGGACAAAAGATGTAGCCGGGGCTGAACTATTAGTCGCCTCTCGTCTCCTGGGTAAGGAGAGGGAGGAGGGGGGGGAGAGGAGAGGCTGGTGTATGTGCTGGTGGGCTGGGGACTTGCTGCAAGCTGCAAACGCTACCTGGTTGTCTGTTTCTTTCTTCCTGCCGGAGGAAAATTTTGCTACTGCTCTCTGCTCAGCTGTTGCTGGCTGCGGGTCCTGTTTGGAGCAAAATCCTAGCCAGCCTTTAAGGGTCGTGAGTTTTTCTTCCATTGGGAGAACTTTTTTTTTCTGTCTTATTGCTGTTTTCTCCTTTGCCCTTCCCCCCATTCCCTCTCTCCTTTCCCGGTGTGGGAAGGGAAGGGGAACCAATTTTTTTAGCTGTTTTTTCTTCCCTCTTCGGACATACCTGGAGGGTATTGTTTCTTTCCCCACCCCACGTGGCCGTGACCAGGGACCCCACAGTGCCGCCTGGTGACAGGCACTGGACATTACAAGTGCTGAAACTTCGGTGATCCAACAGCGCCACCTGGTGGCTGATACAGGACATTACAAGTTTTTTCATCTCCAGTGACCTGACTGCGCCCCCTGCTGACTGATACAGGACATTACAAGTTCTTAGTTTCTTTGCATCTCCATTGACCCGACGGTGCCCCCTGCTGACTGTGGTTGGAATTGCACCAAAGGGCACAAAAGTTAAACTGTTTATTTCTCCTTTTGCCCGTTTATCGGTTTTGTTTCTGAAGGGGTTATTTGTGGGTATAGGATTGTTGGTTGGTTGTTTTACTTGAGGGTTTTTTTTGTGTGTTTCTGTTATACACATATACCTTTTAATAAAGAGCTGTTAGTTTTCCTTTTCCATCAGTTGTTTTTTTCCTTCAGTCGGAGCCTCTTAATTTTGGATTTATAATTGCTTAGAGGAAGGAGTTTGAGTCTTTTTTCTCATAACTCATCCTCAGCAAAGGACCCTTGTCTCATTTAAACTGGGACATTATTTCATATTGCTCTTCAAGGGTCTGCATCTCTTGGGGCTTTTCTGTGTGTGTGTGTGTTACAAACACTTTGCTATTTAAAGAAAAAAAGTGATACAAGAACTGTACATCCCACACTGTACGTTCCCCAGCATGCTGAAGGAATTTCATCTTGAAAGCTCTTTCTTTAGTCTCCCAGCTGACTTATGATAGCACGTGTAATTCTAGAATGAACAGAGTCCCTTCAACACCACATCTGTTCAAAATGCTTGCTTTTGAGCTTCCATACTGAAGTTCAAAAATATGAAAGGGAAGGAACTTACAGTTCTGTCTGATGTGCAGAACATTTTATGGTGTAAAAATTTACTGTAACTATTTTAGTAAAATACATTATTCTGTCGTGACCTGGATATAAACATTGTGATTTTACCATTTATATAAGCAGTTTTCATATTAAAAAAAAAAAAAAAAGTTTATTTTGCAGTATTTCTATTCACAGAAAAATCTGCTATGAAAGGTAAGCTCCCGGCTGTGTTGATTTCAGATTTTACTACAAGTTGCGATTATAAAGCAATGAGGCTCGAAGCCATCACACCTTGCTTTCTCTCCACAGGTCAACTGCTCACAGAAGGTAGGGAGATATTCAGAGGCCACTTGAAAGGCAGTTGACCCTGAAGAGATGCTGTTTCTTCTGTGTGTATAGTGCCTGGACTGCTACTTTAGATGTTAAATTTCAGTGGAAAGCCGAGCTTGGACCTGATTGTTTCTGCACAATCATTTAGGGGTAAAAATTTTGTAGATGTGAAATACCAGACCTAGTCCTTTACCTTGAGAAGCTATCTTAGCTCACTGATTTTCATAAGCTTCATCACAGGAACAGGTTTCCTTCACAAAATGTGTCTGTGCCTTGAAAGTTACTTGTTCAGTGCCCCACTCCAGGATCAGCAGATCAGACCTCTTTAGGTATGTACTGCTCTGAGCAGAGTTCTCTTCTCTCCTGAATTTATCATGGTTGCAGCAGTAATTTTTTTTTCCCTGTGATCTTGTCTTTCTGAATCAAGTCAACAAAGTCTGCAGCCCCCAAAGAGATGCTTGGAAATGACCTTCTACTAAACATAAAAAAAAAAGATAAGAAAGAAGATTTTAATTCTTTACTTCTTTCTTTTCTTATCCCCTTGATTTATTTTTTTTCCTTTTTTTTTAAAGCAAGTTCCTTAATTTTACAACCTAACTTATAATTTTGGAGTAGTTATAGCTGGCAGCACAGGAATGGATAGAAAAATACAAAGGACTCATGTGATTCCGGGAAAGAATAGGTAGTTCATTCCTGGGGATCTGTGCCAATAGTTGTTAGAGAATAGTGATAAAAAGTCAGTTTTTCATAAGAAAATGAGCAGCTGTGTCTGAATACATGAGGTGAACCAATCTGTTGAGTAAGATCCTGATTTTATGTAACCATATTTCAGGGAAAATCATTCTTTAAGGTTTTTGCACAGATCATTTCTGGCTTTAGCTCCTGTGCTTTAGAAGGATAAACACTGAGTCATGTCTGTTGATGTTTGAAATTGTAGCTTAAGAAGAACTGATAATGAGAAATAGAACTGCTGCATTAATTTATACACTATTTTTTTTTGATTGAAAATTAAGAAGACCATTTTTATAAGGTAAATAATGTCAAGCTCCTAGTAAGTATTAATTTTTGAGAAATAATACTATGCTAGTTTAATATTTTGGTTTAAAAATGAGAAAATCACTACTCCTGTTTCCCTCTAAAGAGCTCCAGATCATAAGTAGGGAGCTAGCAGGGGTTAAGGTGTTTGGCAGGGATGTGCAGCATGCTGTCTAGAGCAAGAAATGTCCTTTCACCATGCTTAGTTCAGTGACGAGGCAGAAATCATTGAAAACACATTTAGAGGTGGAGGGTGCAACCAGTCACATTGGGTTGCTTCCCTCACTAAGACAAGCTTTTTTATTGCTCCTAGTTTTCCAAAGGATGCTAGAAGACATTATTTCCCCACCTGTATAAGCAGAGAATCAGATGGATGTCTGAAAGAGCATGCAGTCAGTACCCACCCAGAGTGGTTGAAAATTGAGAAAGTAATTTGCTAAATTTTTCAGAGGAGTTGAACCTTAGTCTTCTGTGGCTTCTGCTTTTCACAAGCAGCATCCCTCCTCTCTGCTATTTTCTAAAGCTGTTTTTTAGCTGGTTTTTTTTTTTTTTCCAGTTGCAATATTAAACTCACAACACAGAACTTGTCTGAGAAGGGAGCCTTGGAAGCAGTTTGAAAATTGGTATCACAAACCTATAGGACCAATAATTTAAGTGGTTTCTTGAAAGCTGTGAAATCAAATTAGCAACTCAATTTGCTTAGGATTTTCAAGTGGGGGAAAAAAAGGCATTCCTATTTTTGTCTGTGATCACTGCCTTGAAGATAAATGACTTTGTTCCTTGCTGTAGGCCAGTGTACATAGCCTTAGACATACACAACGTTTTTTTTGGTTTGTAATTGATTTTTTTTATGAGAAATTTTCAGAACAATTTCAAACCTAAATATTTTCCCTCTGCCCTTTTATTTCTTACTTGCTCTCTGGCTGATTTGGCTGTCAGTGTAGTGCACTGACAAATAAATCATTGTCAGGTCTCTGTTCCCCAGTGCACAAGAGTCAGGAGTCCCACACTAACCCTACAGTCATGCAAAGGTCCTCACTTCACAGCTTTATCAACGCTTGCTGACTTTGCAGCATCCCATAGAGAAGACAAGCACGTGACACGAAAGACAGTATATTCTGTACTCAAAAAATAATAGACTAGAAGGAAAGGTGCCATACAAATACAATATTTAACACAGGCAACGCGACTCCTTTTGCAAGGCACATGACCTGATGGGTTAAGCACTGGAGAATGAGCTGAGTGACCAATATGTGAGGATGTTCTCTGTGACCTTGAGCACGCAGATTACAGATTCCTGTAATCGTAGCTCAGTTTCCATTCCTGTTTCATGACATGGTTGTTACATACTTGGAGTAAAGAGTAGGCCCTTAGTGTTAGGCTTTCCTACCTATCTGATTTCATGCAAACAGTGCTAATAAGCCATACTAGAAAAAAACCTCTTTTCCTTACAGTCTTGGGGCCAATTTCTGTGTCTTAGTGCTTGCCCTCAGAGCACTGGAAGGATACAGTATGTATTGCATCTCATAACCCCACTGACAATCTTTGAGGGTTTTGCTAGTACCTCAGAAGATACTAGTGTATTGCTAAATATTTTGCCTCTGCCCCTTTTCACAAACATTAAAATTTCAGACCTGGCACCCCGCAGAGGAAATGTTGAAAATACAAATGTGTTTGGTGACAGCAGACGGAAACCAGAAAAGCTTAAACTTCAACTTTAACTGATCATGTGTTACACAGCAAATGAGTATGTGGGAATTTTGTGTGATGGTGTTTCAGCTTAAGCATGCTAGTATGGACTTTATAGGATCTGGGTGTTCCTGTGTGCTGTAATATTTTAATGTTTTTAACTTGCTATACTGCAGACATTTGCAGCGAGCAGAAGGCATCAGATGTAGGATAGTGAACTTTTGAACTGCTGCTAAAGTAAAATGTGCTAAACTGTAGAGTGAAAGGTGATGCCACAAGCAGCCTTAGAAATTTCGCTTCATTTGGTTTTTCAAGGATAAGAAACAGATGAGAGAGAACCTTTTTTTTTTTCTTGATTTTTTTCTTTTTCTAGTTGCTTTCCTCACTGAGGAAAATAATTAATTCACCTTTCAAGACAAATTAGAAATCAGTCCTAGCCACCTGCTCAAGGCGGGCCAAAGAATAAACACACAAACATTTGAAGTGCAGAAAAGTATGCTAATATAACCAGGTTTAGAGAAAGGTAATTGAAATAAAGCAGGAGGCGATAGAGAGACAGCAAAGATGGGAAAAGACAAGGAACCTTCAGAGAGTCCTTCTAAGAGATACTGTGTTTACTTTGTTAAAAATGGGGAAAGCAATCTTTGTCTGCATGTTATCAGTAAATTAGAGTTTTAATAATAAATTATCTATGTGATTGCTATTTTCTTTCTCTTTGCAAGGAGACTGTAAAAGGAAAATAAATATTTCTGTAGCTAAAATGTTTTACTGGTAGAAAGCAAATAGAAACAAGTCTGGATTTATATTGTTTTTAATTTATGGGGTGTTGTATTTTTGTTGCTGTTGTTGAGGGTTTTCAGAGGGGTTTTTTTGTTTGTTTCATTGTTTTTGTTTGTTTCATTGTTTTTGTTTGTTTCATTGTTTTTGTTGGTTTCATTGTTTTTGTTGGTTTTGGTTTTGTTGTTGTTGTTTGGGTTGGTTTTTTTTTTTTGTAAGAATAGGTAGGGAGAATTGTTGTCTCATGATGGAGTAGAGTGCCTCTAGCACCAGTCATTCACTGTCACAGTTACTGTGACATTAGCAGATCAGATGATCTCAGGTGTGAGTTGGAGCTAAATTACGATCTTCTAATCCAAGTCAGTGGTTGGACTGAAATCAGTGGGGTCACAATTGACAAAAATCTTGAGTATGATCAGCAAAAAGGTTGGTGTGTGACATGATGGTATTTCTATTTCTTCTGTAACTACACAGAGTACTCCAAAAGGCAGATGGCCAATAGGTGCTTGCTCTTTGCCTTTCAATGCCCTTTTCCTGATCATCTGTGCTTGGGAATATAAGACTACCTTGGCTCCCTTTTTGCCTGTTACCCAGGTCTCTCTTTGAGGATGGTCAGGACTTATTTCTCAGAAGTAGAGCACACATGTAACCTGTGAAAATTACTAGGAGAGTTGTGGAAAGAATTGGGGTGGCATAACACAACTGGAAGATGACAACACTCATGCCAAATTTAGTGAATAAAAAATGCTGCAGATTCAAAACAGAAGGATGTGTCTTAGGAGCACAAATACTGTTTTTCTGGTAGTGCTGCTTCTGTCCTAAATTTTGGAAGTTTTGCCTGGAGGCAAAACTTAGTAATTAGATGCCTGAAAAGAGGTGTTGGGAGTCTGATCTTAGATCCTGTAATTGACGTTTTATGCTTATGGTCACTTAGGAAGAGTATGCCTTGGGAGGCATTTCTTTTTAGGGTGACCATTTGTGCCTTTAAGCCATCTTCTGATTCTCATCCCATTCCAATACTGAACGTGAGTCCCTTGCTTCTCTGTAGGGAGAGATAGATGAGCAGACATGTAAATGAACCTTCTGTAACTCTTGCACAGGATTTCATAGTCTGTCACAGAGGAGCAATCGTCTGTCACATTAATATGGTTCTTATTACAGTATTTATGTCAAACCCCCTGTCTTTCATCATTTTCATTAGCATGAAAAGTAAGGTTTTAACAACTATGGTAATAGGTAATAATGTAGCATTAGAACATAAATCTAGTGACGACACAGATACCCGTGAAGTGACGGGGAGATGTTATATTTTGCTTGCAGCACTTATTTTGGGGACAGATTTGTGTAGGTGGCTTAATTTTTGGGAAGTATTCACTATAATTATCAGAACTAACAGGAGCGCTTGGGGAAGGGGAAAAAGAAATCTTTGGGTTGCAATTAAATTGAAGATGAGCACTAGCAGTCACAATTATAAATTACCAAGTTTCTAATGGTGCTTGGCACATGTTCCCTTCCTAATTCTGACCAGCACATGTCTAAATGTTACAGTTACAGGACGGCTCATTGCCAGAACCCATGACTTAGGTAAAGGAATAATATTTAAAAGGCAGTTTATATTCACGGGCAGACGTGGGCTAAACTAAAGTGAACCAGATCTTTGAGTTAAATAATTTAATGGTTAGACTATGCTTTGTGCAGAGTTTTGCAATGTATTTTGCGAAAACAGTGAAACCTGTCTTAACCAGAGGACAATTTGATCAGTCATGAAAATTCAGCTAAAGAGCTAAGTTAAAGGTAACTGTTATTTGGCAGAATAGGACCATTCAGTGGAACTGTGTAAGACTGGGAAAATACAGAAAGGAACAATTTCCCTATACAGAAAGGAAAGTAAAAGTACTTTAGCTATCCAAACTAGCACTTGAACTCACTGTTACGGTTAATTTGTGATGTAATGGAGTGCTTAATGGCTTCCAGTGGTCAGGAAGTTGGTTTTAGAAAGATTGTGGGTGAGGAAACTCTTACCCGTCCAAGGTGTCCAAGTGATTTGCAGTATTTGTGGACTGCACAGTGTGTTGTGGTGCTGAGAAGCCCCAAGCCGGCATCATCTGCTCTGTTGCCAGAGCTGAATGCAAAGCTGAGGTCTCTTGGCAGTGCTGCTGTAGATCTAGGGATCCTTGAGCCCTTTCACCCTGTGCACATGTATTAGCAGGCTCAGAGCTACCTTGAGGACTGTAAGCTGCCCCACATTGTTTTCCACACAAACAGCCCATTTGCTTTTGGCATGGTGATGTTTTTCACCCTGTAGCACTATCTACCCTGACTGAGCTCTGGGATCAAACACCTCATACCTGTACTTATCTAGTCATGCCACATCCCACCACATCCAACCAACTTGTGCATGATCAGGTAATGTTCCTCTGTGGGACTCAAGTCCTGGTTTTCGGATCCATCTAGCATAGGTGATGATGAGATTTTGTTTTCACTGCTAACCTAATGCTTTCAGAGAGCTGTTATGCCTCCCCACACTGCGGTTTTAGAGCAGGCTCTGTCACTGTTCTCAGCATAATATAGATTTTCCCAGTTATGGTTTCCACATATTTAAATGTGGTGTGCCTCCTTGGAAGAAGTGGAAGGAGAGGGGCAGGCACTGATCTGTTCTCTGTGGTGACCAGTGGCAGAACCCGAGGGAATGGACTGAAGTTGTGTCAGGGCAGGTTTAGGTTGAATATCAGGAAAAGGTTCTTCACTTAGAGGATGGTTGGGCACTGGAACAGGCTCCCCAGGGCACTGGTCACAAAATTCAAAAAAATTCAAAAAATATTTGGACAACACTACCAGGCATATGGTGTGACTCTTGGGACTGTCCTGCACAGGGGCAGGAGCTGGACTTTGATGATCCTCGTGGGTCCCTTTCAACTCACAATATTCTGTGATTCTATGAATCTGTGATTCTTTTGGGTAAGAAGCTTTAGCATGAAGTCTGTCTGCATGAAGATAGATGGTGACGCTCCATCAAGTGGGGTGTGAATTTACCACATGTGAACTTGTGCACTCTCCTTCTCTGTGCAAATCCCTGGACCCAGCAGAATAAGAATGCCAGTCACTGCAAGTATCTGCCCAGTGGATTCAACAGCTGCCCTGGGAGTTTATGCTCTGCCTCAGTGCACTGAACTATTCAAGCAGACCTCTGGTTAGTGACAAGGTGCATTTGTCAACTGTAGCCCTTTTTTTCTGCTTGTGAGTTAATCAGTCCTTGTCACTTGTGTAACTGAGCTGACTGTTACCAGTGTTGATTTGTGATACAGAACTTTTTTGCCTGGTAGAGATCAGAGCAATTCACAGATGAAGGTGAGCGCTCTCATCCCCATTTAACTGATGGGAAAACAGCAATGAAAACCAATTTATGAAAAGCAGCAGAGCTGATAGTTAGCCACTGGGAATAAAATCCTGTCTCTTACCATCCCCGTGGATGCTTCATAAATTTCAAGTGTGCTTAATGTGCAGTTTGAGACATGTTTTGGTATATATCCTTTTGACAGACAAATCACAGCCTATCTTTGTGTTTCCAGATAGGATGAGCCTGATTCTTCTTAAAATGACATTTTCAGTGTGAATATTCATGTTCAAAAAATGAAATTCCACTCATTTAAGTATTCTGCAGTAGCCATAGGTTTAAACACGTACTCTTGCCTCATTCACTAAAACATTCACAAAAAGACTTGGCAACCTGGAATTGGATACAGTCAAGGTAAATTCATGTGAAGTAGACAAATAATTGTCTGTGCAGTTGTTACCATCACTTTACCTAATTTTCAAAATCTGAGTTCAGGTCCACATGAATAATGAACCATCCTTTGTCATCTCTATTATCTTTGTTCCAAAGCAATAGATGAACAGGGAAAGCATGCAGAGTCCAAGCTGCCAGCTGGTCCCAGTTGCTTGTGCAGGGAGAACCTGTCTCACAGCCTTTCTCTCCCCAGGGTCTCTCTGCTTCGAAGCACACATGGAGCAAAAGGAATGGCTGAATTATGCAATTAGAGAGGCTGAGAAGATCACAGAATCACAGAATATACTGAGTTGGAAGGATCCACAAGAATCATCAAGTCTAGCTCCCCTCACAGGACCATCCCCGAGTTACACCATGTGCCTGAGAATATCTTCCAAACACCTCTTGAACTCTGTCATGCTTGGTGCTGTGACCACTTGTCTGGAGCGATGGCTGGTTACACTATCAAGCTTTCAAAATATTTTCACACAGACAACAGCTTCTCCAAAGTCCATTCTGAAACGAACAAGCGGTTTCAAGTTACTCTGACAAGCTGAAGTTAAATACCTTTAGCTTTGCAGTGGGTTGATACAGCCCCGACTCTGTAATTATGTGGGACCTTCCAGCAATTGTGACTGAAGTAAGAAAACCTCTCCTTGCATCCATTAACTCCTGCCCATCTCCACATTCGTGAGAGTCACACTTGGCAGGGTCACAGTAACCTCCGGGCAGTGTGTGCCTGCATACCCAGGTGTGCCAATCTGCTGAGATTTATACTTCCATTCCTCAGATGCATCTGCAGGGTGGCATCTGCATACTGTGAAAGACAAGCAGGAATAAATGCTGCAGGCTCTTTTATAAAAATGCTGGTGTCTCTACATTTACGTAGCAGTGTGGCCTGATTATGCAGGAGCTCTGAGGCTTATCCCAAGATGATGATTTTTACATCAAAAGTAGATTAATGGAAGTCGACAGCCTTGTGTCCATCCAAACACAGTGTGAAGTGATAATAAGTATAGAATTGCTAGTCAGTAGGGTCTCATGTCACATACTCAGACTAGATAAATGATGAATATGTAATGAAATTACATAGAATTAAGACAGATGGCTCCAGCTTTTGATAAATGCATATATCTTCAGAATCAGATAATAATGCCAATGTGTGGAAGATCAATTGGGATATAACAACTTTGAAAACGAAAGTAATTTCTCTGCTTTCACTTTAAGATGCGCATTTAAATAAGAATCAAACTTAATTTAATTATAATTTTTTATCATGGAATTAAAAAAGAAGAAAAAAAGCCCAGGGAAAAAACACAGGGACATTTTCATCTCATTTTGCTTTGAACTGTAGTTATTTATCCTACTGCATATAATGAAATACCATTGCCAAAAAGAAAAGACAATTATTTTCTCTCCAATAAACATTAGGATAGATTGATGGTCACCACTATAAAAAGGATTAAATGAAATTCTTAACAGCTTTTCAGGAAGATGTCAATTTGTTCCTAAGAACTCCAGTTATGAGGAAGCTTATAATACGGTCTACCTGTTACTGATAGGGATGTTTAATATTTTACTGACTATTTAAGGTGCAAAGTCCTTGAGATAAATCAACCTCTCCTCCTCATTCTGGGTTTTACTATTTTACTTGAAGTACATCTTTCAGAAAATTGACGTGATTGACTAGGACATGGTGTAAAAAATATCATTTGAAATAATGTCATTACCAGAAAGGAAGAAATTTTGAGAACAAAATAATTATGAAGCTCATTAAATTCACAGTTTCTGCATATTGTAGATTACTGAAAGAGTAATGGCAGCAACTCAGCACATAATTTTGCACAGCGGTTGTGTATTATCTGAATTACTGTCACTTCCTTTGAATTTAAAGTCCTTGCTTATGTAGATAAACAAATATATCTGTCTCTCATTTGCATGGGATTGATGATATCTGTAGGTGAAGTGAAAGTAGCTTGTGGTTTTCTGCAGTCTCCCAACCAAACTTTGAGTACTAGTTACAATGAAAAAATACCAGCTGAGATCTGAGGTGTTAGGAGCCAACACACAAAAAGGGTATCACAGGTATGAAGAGTTTGTAATCTCTTGTCTTCAGATGAGGTTTCTTCAACTGAGAGGGAGGAAATGGGTAAAAGCAGTACTAGATGGGAGTACTAGGGGTAGTCCTCTGTGCTTCATGACTTTCTCCATGGCACCTATGGGAAAAGCTTAAGGCGAGATATTACAGTTTGGGGCTCAGTGCATAAGTTGCCTTGATGTCTTGCTCTTGAGAGCAAGAGAAGATGATGCATGAGTTAGTGCAGTGGCCTTCCATGAGGAATACGCAATTTACTCTGCACTGAGGACCAAATAAATGAGTCTCAGAGCAGCGGACTTGGAGTTGTTTTGTGTATCCACTGGGGAAGGGGGGGTGAAGTATGAGATCCCTTTTTTTTTTGCACTGTCTAGGCTCCAGAAACAGGTGTTTCCTCAACTTTGTGTATTTTTTCAAGCCTTCCAAATGTCATTTCACCAGTCTTTGCAGGCAGTACGAGTACTGCTGGGAATCGGCTTTTAGTGGAAGCGGAGTAAAAGTCTTGCCCCTCTCAAGCTAGAGGCACTGATGGTCTCAAGGGAAACTCTTCCCAGAGTAGCAAGAATTTCTGCCTTGCTGGCTGCAGAGCCATCACAACAGGATGGCTCCTTTCATGGTTTGCCACTTCTTCAGTGCTTCCAAAAATCACATACAGCTTTCTCGCATAAGTCACCTAAAGGCTCCCTAATAACATTTAAGCACCTTAGCATTCTCTAAGCAGCAATTCTTTGCATTTACCCTTCAAGTGGAAGGATCACTGACTGTCTAAAGCATTTCTGGAGGTATCAGTATCTGCTTTCAGCATGTATTCACAGGGAGTCATGGAGGATCTGGGATAAGATCTTAGAAGAGCCTATCACTTTGTGATATTGCCTCAAGAGATTTTTTTCTGTGAATCATAGCTGTGATAGTTTATTGATCAGATTAAGCCAACTTTCAAAAGAAAAGATAATGCCATACATTTTACTTAAAATGTTTTTGCAGCTGCTAAACAACTGAACCTCAGCGAGCAAACTCCTTGACAGTGGTAGGTGGAGAGTGCTCTGTTCTCAAAGATGTCAAATCTTTCATTTTCTATTGATGCTTTTTAGAAGAAAAACAGCTTTTTCCATTACAGCAAGTCCTTAGCTGTCTTACAAACCAGCAGGGATGGAAAATTCCTGGTCTGTGACCCAGGAGAAGCCTGCCATCCAATTGTATGTGGCCTATAACCATTTAGTTTTCTATGCTGTAGCAGATCCTACACTATTATCAGGGGTATTAAAATATGTTTGGCCAAAGGTTTTAGAAAGACCTCTTGGCTCTCACTAAGGAAAAGATTTCCCATTTCTGTGGTATAGCAAGAAGGAAAAATATAATGGAAAATCCTTATTTCTATACTTTTACTAGACTGTAGAAAAGCATGAAGAGAATTTGCTCTTTGGACAGTGGATTATGGGTGCTATTAAAGATAGGCTATCTTATAGGCAAAGCTCCCAGTAAACAGATCTTAAAATTCCTGTCTGTGTAGTAAGAGAGAAGATCTGCGGGAAAGACAAAAGGTCTCAAAGCACATTGGTATTTACCAGCTGTCTCTCAATGACATGCTGTTTTCTGGCATTTCTCATGTTTCAGCATGACTAAGACCTTTTCTTCCCCTCCATCCCTAGTCACTGACGCTACAATCAGTGAGAGGTAACAGGTCATGGAGCTGGACAGGCTTCAGTGGAAGCTGCTGCTGTGGGAATCCCAGAGCTATGAGACTTAGGGAGCCTGACTATCAAAACCCAAAAAAACATCAAAGATCCAACTTGGCGCATTTGCAAGTTAGGAAGAAGAGGAAAGGCCAGAACTTGTTCAGGTCTGGAAAAGATAGATAAAATGAGTTCAGGAGAACAATTAATGTGATGGTAAGTATCTGTTCAGGGCTTTGGTTTTGTTGGATACCATGAACGTCTGTTAGCAAAGCCTAGCACTGGTAAATACTCATTAGCAGAAGGCAGAGTGTTGTCATTCTCTGGTTTTGTACCTACTTTCTAATAGATGCATGCATCTCTGCTAGTATATGTCGGAGTTAGTAAAGCTGCATGCTATTAGATGGGTTTTTGCATCTCTCTTTGCAACAGAAAATGTGGTGTGTTGTTTTCCTTTCCTCCCCTCACTCCCTCCCTCCTTAGCTCCAACTTTAAAGCTGTTTAAGTAAAACTCAAATAAAGGAATATACTAGAACTGGAAAGATAATTCTAAGGCCAAAATCCCTCACGTGCCACAAGTTTCTTTCCTTCCTGATGGGGACTCTGTCTGTGAAAGTGAGGAAAAAGCTTTCTTTGGTGCATTGTCATTAAAACAGTTAGAATCTGCAAATCCTGTACAGTCAAGACAACAGCAGGATTATGTTTGAACCATAAGAATGAGCAATGTGTTCTGCTTAATTATAGAAGTTACAGCAGAAAAGGATTTATTGACTGCCCCATCCATCTCCCCTCTAGTGTAGAATTAGTTCTCTCCATGGTGCTTCTTAAGTCTTTTTCTTTGCAGTATTACGTGCACCATGTGATGGATCATCCACAGCTTTACTGGAGGTTTTGCAGCAGTTAAAAGGCACAGTTAAAAGCCCCTCAGTTTTAAAATAGCATTGGTTGCTAGCAGATCATGTTCTCAATGTGGACTTTGGGAAATCCCTAAGACATGCGCTCATCTGGGGCTATCAAAGCTGGAGAAAACAATGAGCAGGTGTCTTAGCTCAGTGTCAATATGTTTTCCCTGGAACTTAGTTTTCGTCTTGGTTTTCTCAATTTCATTGGAAATCCTGTTCTCATTATTTCCTTTTGAGAGTTCAAAAATAGTTCTTCCTATCACTCATGTTCATAACCTCTGGTTTTGTAATCTTTCCCAACTGTTTTTTTAATGTGGACTTTATCTGTAATATGGTTCTTATCTTTGATCTACACTTCAGCTGGTAGGAAATTTCCTGTTAAAATATGGTGTTTTGATAAACCCCCAAACTGAAACCTTTTCTCCTTATTTAAACTTGTGGGGTTTTATGGGTAGTATTTGGTGTTTACTTTTTTCCTGAATAAAAGGTTGAAGCTTTTTTTATAGATAAGAAGACTTTCTCCCTGTCTGTAGCTATAGCCTGCACAGATCTGTGGGCAGTTGAATGCCTTCTCCCATGTGTCAGTAGCTTAGATATAAACCCTAATTAACACATTCTAACTCTGACTTCTCCTAGATATGTCTCTGAGAAGCACATGAGAAATTCAGGCCAATATTTGACCTGGAAACCCTCTGTTATTGCTCTGTCTAGGCTCTTTCTGTCATCCATCCAAGGTCTGTTTCAGTATTGTTTCTTTCAAGTTTTTGTTTTCACTAATTTCCCCAGATATTCACCTCATGAAGTTGCTCAGTGTATTTCTGACAACCCTATTTTAATGAAAGTGTATTTTTAATGGAAGTATATTTCTTGCAAGTCTTTTGGGTTTCCGGTTTTGAAAAACTGTGAACTCTTACACATTTTGCATAATCTGGAATGAGGAGAACTCCTAATTTGAGGAAATCAAACTCAACTCCTCTCCTGGAAACCACCAACCCCCACATGAGTAGAAAAACTCTACAAGCTTAATATATCCCCCCAAAAATAGTTGACATTTTCTGAACAATATCTACGTCATTCCAGCTGACTCAGATTTTGATCTCGTGTCTCTCCACTTCCTTCTCTTGCTGTTGAGATAAGTCTATTATATTTTTGCTCCCTGACATTCAGAGTGTCCCTGACATTCACATTGAATACTGTCTGTAAAATGCTATTAGCAAGATGCTTATTCTACTTTAAAGTTGTTCTGATTGTAGGAAGAGGAACATTTGCAATTTTTCTTCTTAAACCTAGCTACTTATAAACTGCAGATTAAAACACCAGAGGGTAGAAATTATTGCCCCTATGTACAGATAAAGCCGAAGTACTGAAAGCCAGTTACAGTTAACATACTGCTAGTATACCCCTCCAGAAAGAAGCCTACTGAAAGAAGAGCTTTTTGAAGTTCTATTGCTGTAATGCCACATTGGCAACACTGTTTGCATCTTCTACTGCTTCAGAGAGTGCCTCAGAGAGCTCAGGGTTTGGTAACTAAGCAGATCGTTGTACTCTGTCAGAGAAGTGAGGTTCTCAACCTCTAGGATATCAGACAAGATTGACAGAGCTGTTCAGTGTTTTGAAAGCAGACTGGCCTTACCAGAGATTAAGAAATGCATCTCCTGAAAGCTGGGTGTGTTTATTATCTTAATTCTGAATAGGCCTTATATGTCTATGCTTTTTGAAAACCATAGCCTTTTTATGAATACAAAGGACTGTTGCTGCTCTGGTTCATGCTGCTCACCTTTGCTTTCATTTCTCAGGAATGTTCTTTCTTGGCTAAGCCAATCACTGGCTCTACAATCTAGCTGGATTGTAAAATGAAGATGTATTTAATTTAAGACCAGCTCTGGGAGGTATGTGTTTTGTCTAACCCCATGTGCCCTCTGTGGGCCAAAGAAAAAAAAAAAAAAGAGAGAAAGACACTTCCAGAAGGCAATTCATCATGAGCTGGGACTGGATGAGAGGCCTGTGTCTCCAGTCTCTACTGAAGAAACTTAAAACAACTAATTCATATAAGGGCAAAATTAACCTCAGTCATTCTATCCTGTGCCACAGCTTCTGAATTGATCACCAGGACTTCTGTGTGCTCAGTTCCTGTGTTTTTGACACCCTGAAATGATTTCAGATAAGTATTGTGATGAAAACAAGAAAATACACAGATGTCCTAAGTGAAATATGTTATTTTTCTGGAACCCTTAAGTAAAATAGGTGCTGCTTTGGTTACTCTGAAAGGTTGAACAGATGTCTAGCTTGGAGTATCTTTCTTTAAAGTAGTACCTTAAGCTATCTAGGAAGAGAGAAGATTTAATCATCCCTCCAGGTTATATTTTCATTTCCCCATAGAACAAAATCCTGGGACAGTTCTTTATGACAGCATTTGCTATGACAAAGAGTGTCTTTAAAATGACTAGAGAGCTGTTTGCTACAGTGATTGGTCAATGAGAAGGGAGAGTATCTAACTTTATCAGTAGCCTGACATATAATTCCAGAGTTGCATTCTGTGAAAGCAGAAGGAAAAAAAAGGCTAGTGTAACAAATCCATGGAAGTAGTTGGGATTACAAAGCAACCATCTTTTCTATAAACTGGGTTAGCCAGAGGCAAAATGCCCTCCTCAGTCACAGATTGCCAGACCTTAATTTTTTTGTTTGTTTGGGTTTTTTTGTATTCAGAAAGCTCTAGAAATTGGATAAAGAGAAATTTACTGCTTCAAAGTGTAAAATATCAGTTCCTGCAGGCACTCTCTGGGGATTAGAGTATTGTTTAGCAACTCTCAGATTGGGAAATTTGGAAACCTTAACTGCAGAACTGCACTCATACTAGAAAATAGCTATTGTTATTGCCGAGTAGCAGCAGTAGTAGCTCTTGGGCCAAGTTGGTTTTACTTTGTAAGAAGTTCAAGGCACTGTTAGGGAACTAATATCTTGGACTGTAGACAGCATGAGGGCTAAAAAGTTCATAGGGTTTGATTCTCTTGCTGCTGCAAAGCAGTCTTTTCACTGATCATTTTACAAGCCTTTATGTTACTGGAATGCTTTTCGTTTAGTGGAAACTTCCGCCATAGTGGCTGTGCCAAGACAGGAGTTGTTCTCCCATCTGTGGTGTGCAGAGTCCTGTGGCAAGGCGAAGTCACTGAGACTTTCCTTGACTTTTGTTTGAGTAGTTTTCTATGGAGCCCTTATTCTCAATCACTATGTCATTAAATAAAAGCTTGGAGAACTTATTCCTTTGTGACACTCACCCAAACCCAAGTGGAACTTTGCGGCGCTTAGCTGAGCATTGCTTTGTTGTTAAGGCCATGGAGCTACTCGTAGGAGTTATGTTTTCGACAAATTGGCCTGGGAATCCTCAAGCTGTGCAGTCCTAAAGTGGTACCACACCACATTTGCCTCAGATTGGCTCCCATTGGTTCTGGAGAGGTGACAGAATTTTCTTTGGGAGTTAGGTCAAGATGAAACATGGCTTATCTCATTAGGATTGATTCTGTATCTTCTACAGCCACCTGTACTTGGTGCTGTAGGAAGGACATTTATTAGAAGGTATATGCACATGTTCTATATTAGTATCCTCTTGATGGGAGTTCTTTTACCAGTGCTTCCTTAGGCTCACCCAATATGCTAATCTTCACACAGAAAACTATTTGTAAAATAGTGTTTTAATAGAAGTATAAAGCATTCCTCACCCGCCTGTTGCTCTTGGTAAACCATCAACACTACTGTGTCCTGCAGGTATCAAGAATGTACATAGATACTGAAGTCTGAGTTACTAAGAGTGATGGGAAGTGTTTTTTAAATAAATTTATTTAATAATATTAAAACTATACCTTTAAAAATAACCTGTATGTTGTATCATTACACTCAGCAAAGTGCACATCCCCTTTTGGTTATCTGTCACACGTTTTTATGGTTCCTGTCACTTGCTTGCAAGCTTGGAGACTGAAAAATAGGACAACAAATGTATTAGATGGGGTTTTGTTGTGTTTCCTGAGAGCAGCCCCTGCCTTCTGTCTCATTTCAAATGTGGGCACTTCCACTACTTTATGAATGGTAGCTGTTTATATACACAGTAAGAGTGAGTGTTCTCACTGATGTAAATTGATCCAGTGCCACTTCAGACCTTTAGTCCCATTGCAAGTAAATTACAAGTGCTATGGTCATTTTGAGTTGGAGACATTAATCCAAATCAGTGACAACTCACAGCTTAAATTCCCTTATAATTCCAGTCTGACCCAAGTAGCTACTGACAGATTTTAAAAGCTTGTTCTAATATTTTACATTTTTGGGTAACTTAAATTATTGTTTGTTTTATTTTAGTGGGTTTGTTCTTTCTAGTTTAAATCCTTGTAAGTAATGAGCCTCCATCAGCTTGGCAGAAAAGCAGCTGCTTTCTACAGTCAAAACTCACAATCATCAGAACCTCGGGTCTTATGTGAAAAGCATATTTTTTTTAATTCTTAGGTTGGACTCAGTAAGGGAGATACAACAACTCTGTTCCTTAAAACAAAGAAAAAAAACCCCCAAATTGATAAAGTGTCTTAAAATTCTAAGTCTGGTGTGTGACAGATCTGCAGTTTCAGAAATGGGAGTTTTACACTTCTGGAAAGGCATGATCCCGTAGTGGCAGCCTTCCCAGCATCAAATATTCCTGTCTTGTCAAAGAAGCTTTGAAAGGAACAAATGCTATTTCATCAGCATCTAAAAAAACTCTGTGTTAGTGGTGTTCTGTGTATGCTTCAAATAACATAGAGAAATTATGTTACATGATGGCCTAGCAATTAAAGGGCACAGTTGGCTGTCATCTTTGTAATGTCTCCTTGCTGGTGTCTGTCTTGCAGCCAAAAAGTATTTTGTGTAGCTGAGCACAGAATTTCCCCACAGGCAAAATCCCGTTCATCTTTCATTCCATTCCACAGACAGGACAAAGAGTTTTTTCCAAGTTGTGTTGTCCCTTTTTTAGGCATATTCCAAAAATTAGACCAGAAGAGATATTCCAGCCTCCTGCAGATGGTGCATGAGTTTATTCTGAAGGGCTGGCGGCCAGTTTGCTGCCATTCAGCAGTCTATGCTGTGGTGACATGGATTTTTGCCACATGCAGATTTTTCTGGTGTTTTGCTATATTTCCAAAGAAAAATAGTTTAGGGAAAAATAAAAAGCCCAAACTCAACACTGTTGCTGTTATAAGTGTCAAAGTATAGGCAGTGAGTATAAAAACTTTTTCCCTTTTTCATGGTTGTACTTTTGTTTAGAAGCTGTCTTAAAAAAAACTAACAGTCTCCTGGTGTCTTAAAATGTTCCTGCAGATTGATTCTGTAAGGGGTAATTCATTCAATATACCTTCCTCTTCTTATCTAGATTTAAATATGACACATAAAATTGCAGTCTTATATTCCTTATTCCTTAAGAAAACCGAAGAAACCTATTTTATTGGATAAATAGTGTGTTGAAGTCCAATTGATTATTTGATGAAACTGCGTACAATTACTGTATACCACTGATTCTCTGTGCTGACATTTTCTGGTATCTATTATTTTTGTATGTAAAGATGCACCAGAGAAGGCCTGCCTTCCCTACCTTGGATATATGTAACAAAGGATTTCAGTGGCTATTCTTAGCCAGTCTCTCCTTTTTTCCTCCCTGTTAACATTCAGCCCTTCTTGTACACAAGAAACAACATGAAAATATTGAAACGGTCCCTTCTTCATCATCAGGCAATCCTAGCCTTAGGAAAGCAATTAAGTACTATTTTTTAAGTCCTGATTTAGAACCTAGTTATGAGGTTTTCCTCCTTTAAGAGGCCATGTACAGGGTATGAGCTGAAAGCAGGGGAGTATGCTCCTAATGCACTGTGAGAAGAGCCTTGGTGGAGCTTACAGGAACACGGCTGCAAGTGTGTGGTGCCTGTAGTACTGGGGACTGGGAAGTCTAAGCAAGTTCGACAGGGTGACTGCAGATCCCCTGGAATATGACATCACCAAGTAGATGTACCTGGAGATGCAACAGAAGAAATAGATGTTGGTTTTTCTAAACCTGCAAGATAGGACTTCATCTAGTGTTAATCTGAGATCACTAATCTGCTTCTTGCATGCAAAAATACCTCTGAGTGTCAGTGACAGTCAGACTACAGCTGGATGACCTGGAGAAGTGTGGATAGAGCTTTAGCACTGCTCAATACCTTACCTCAAATGATGAAAGGTTTCACATTCTCAAAGCTATCGACACCTTTCTTTCAAAACCCTATGTCCTTCAGACTTCTCTGCACCTCCCAGTGTTGATTTTCAATCATTAAGGAACATGTACCTTTATGCAGGTGATTCATTCCTTCCCTGTCACTTCTCTTCTGACATTTGAAATTGGATTTTGCAGAGGTACCACTTTCCTCTAACAGATAAGAAATGTTTGTTTCTGGCAAGATGGATTTTCTGTCTTGCTCCTCTCCTCTTTCCCTATATCTGCCCCCTTTTGCATTGTTCTTGCTTTTCTTTGTCTTCATTTTTTGTCTTCTTTCTCCCACCCACTCTCTTGTCTACTTTTTCTCTTTCTCCTCCGTTCTTCATGTGTCTCTTCAGACTCCTTTCACAGACATTTCTGGTGCTCTGCCCTGTTGCCTGAACCCCTCAGCCTGGAGCTGATGCAGTGGCTATACAGATTGCAAAAATGAAAGTCCAGCTTCCTCCTGCCAGCTTTGGCCTGTGTGTCACAGACAGATCAGGGTCTTTTTTTCCAGAGGCACATTGGTTTTGTTGACTTTTTCAGTAGGAAGATTTTTTTCACTGAGAAAGTATGTTTGTTTGGGATCAGCATATATGGTGTAAGAGATCCTGGTTCAAGCTGTTGCCTTCTGATTTTCAGTGGTGCCTTATGCCTTGGTCATTATTTCTTGTTAGAGTTTTAGTTTTTATAAATTACTAAAGGTTAGTTGAAGACAAAAAAAACTCTAGGCCAAACAAATTGTAGCTTAGGGATTCACCTGAAAGAAGGGCACCAAAGGGGCATTAATGAATTAGCCTGCCACTCTGTAGTCTTTAGTTCTTTTATTTTCCAAATGAAATCTGTTTTCTGTTGTGCCCTTTTTTTCTCTTCACAGAGTGCAGGAGAAGTAAATACCATGTGTGGGAGCAGAGAGTTCCTTTCACCTATCCTCTGGGGGTAGGCATGAGTTTCTTGGAAGGACCAGATATGGATTAGCCCAAGGTCTGGGGAACGGTATGATCTTTTCTGTGTCCTGTGAGTGTAGGGGACTTAAGCTTTTTTGGTGGGAGTAGGAGGGTGTACGAAGAGAATTTTTACTGAGAGTGAAATAAAGGAGAGCTGGAGTCTGAAAACCTTGCATTGGTCACAACCAAAGGAGGAGCTAGAATAGCAGCTCAGATCATGACACTAGGTAGGACAGAAATGAAGAAATGGAGCTGAAAGATGAGTGGTGGGGAAAAGAAAAGAGAGGGAAAGTAGTTGACTATGCTGGGATAGCTGCAGTGGCCAGCTGAGGAGACCCAGCAATGGAGCAGGAAAGACTCATTGTCAGGGAGGATGGAAATATGGAGCTACTGACGTGTTAAGGCTGGATCAGAGCACTGGAAATTGAAATACATTGGTGTGGCATGTGGGACAGCAAATAAGTGGGCCTGGGAATGACTGTAGCTTGAAGCTGCATGCAGGGGTTGCTTGGCAATGCTTCAGGCTCTGTGTCAGTGTGATTTTCTATCACATGCATTTCAGGGCTTACAGGATGGGCTAAGGGAGAAGGAGAAAGGCAGCCTGCTGAGATCCCTCAGCCCTTCTCACAGTGGGTTGCGTTGCTGGCCAAGCATCCTTGGCAGCCTGCCATTGTCAGTTGAGCTTGTTAGGATCACACCAGCACCTTTCAGAGCTGAAGGAGATCTGAGCAGAGTGGCTCTTTTGTTTAGTAGGAATCACACGGGCAAAAGCATGAGCAGCAATACTGAAAAGCAACACCTTGTTACCTTCCTCTTTAATATAATCTTTTCTTATGTATGTGTGCTTGACTATGACTCTCAAAGGATAACTCATTTAAAAAGTTTCTTAGAAAATGTAGCCACATGAAGTGATTTACAATCTCACTTCTGTCGCTGTACCTTTCATTGAAGCTGGGAGACTTTTATCAAGTCTTTAATTTACCTCAAAGTTTTATTCCATCATTGCTCTATTTTCAATTCCATTTTTATAATAACAGGACTTTCTTTTATTTACACTGGTGAAACCTTGAATTCATAAGCTGTCTGAGTGATTTTAATGTAGAACAAGGCTTTATCACTGCATATAAATATATTTAGCCTGAGACTTGTTCAGAGTAATCTTTTGTGGTCTCAGAATAAATGTAACATTTTTTATGTGTACACATCACTAGATTTAAAATGAGATTTATGACATTCATTGCCATTGTTAGAGAATGGGGGGAAAAATGGGGAATATTTTCCCACTGTTTAAGGCTGTACCACTTTGAAATAATAAACCATTATCTCCTGCTTCAAAGTAATTTTATAGATATGTTTAAAAAACACTGTGACTTTGTCTACTGCATTTGTAATTTTTACACTCAGCCAGAAAAATACACTTTGAAAAATGTTTTTTGTTCATTATTGTTTGTATTAAAATACAGTCAGTGGACCATGACCAGCATCAAAGCCTCGACATGTGTTCTGTGCTGCACATTGCTAGGCAAGGGATAGTTCATGGTACAGTTGGATACTCTGGGCAGAAAACATTTTCTCATTCTTCTTCCCTGCTTTGCAAGCAAGATATTGTCACAACAGACATTCAGCCTCCTATTTCAGTGTCTCATTACCAACTGAGAAGACAGCTTGCTGAGGGAGCTTAGCCAAGGTCACAGAGGAAGTTTACAGCAGAGCCAGGAACTAGACCCAGATTCCTACTAAGTCCAGCATGAACATCAACTCGACTAAAGCTTCCTTAAGTGTCTTGCCTGCTGCTGGATTTCTCCTTTGGCTTGTTCAGGTTTATTGGCAAACTTGTTTGGTCATCTCCTCGAGCAGATAGTGCTGATTTTACACTTTCTCTTGGAAAGCTTTGGAGAAGTTGTGTCTGGTGCTATTAGCTCTGCAGGAAACGTTCTGATCGATTTATCCATTGTGCTGTAAAATGAACTGTGCAACTCTTGTATTTTTATTAGAGAAGTGACACAGATGAATTTTGTCACAAGGTTTGCTCGATACCTGCTTCACCAGGAGCTAGGAGAGCCTTTCAAGAGAGAGTGCCTCTCAGTTATGGATATTCTGTCTTGTTTTTAGTTTTCTTGTCACAAAAAATATACGGTAACTACCAGTTTATGTGAAATTGTGAGTGGCTGGGACTTTCTGACCTGCGTGAAAGAAGTACAGAAAGACCTGAGGGAACAGTAGCCTGAGCCTCCAGGTTCTTTGGTGCCTGTAAGGGAAAGGTGAGTTCTGGTGGAAAGTAAGACTTCTAGGATGACATTGTGGGTACAGAGGTGGAAGTAGCTGGTCCACATCCCTTTTCTCTGTATGAAACACTGACAGTGTTCAGCCTGTTGTGTCCGTCTCCTTGGGGATCTCTACCCTGTCTAAAGATCTTCAAAAAGCAACAGAAAGAAGCAAGCATTATGTGAGCAGGCTTACAGTGAATGCACAGGGACTTGCAGCTTCTGTGGAAAATGCCTGTTGATGGACACATTGGAGAATACTGGAAACTGCTGCACATGTATGAAGCTGTCATTTTTCACACAGAATCAAACGGTGTGAGTTGCATCCCCTGTATGTGTTACAGATGCACAAGTGGATGTTCTGTGTTTAGCCCACCTTCAGGAGCCAGTGCTTTCTGCGCACACTGCATGGGACTGATGGGGTTGGTGGTTTCCACGTGTCCCCTGTGTACTCAAACACATATTTTCTGTAGGCAATACCGGATCTTTTTCATTATTATGGAGTCAGAATTCCTGAGAAAACTATTACTGAGCTTTTCTGGGTCAGACCCCATCATGATAAATATCAGTGGTGTTCCTCCAAAGTCAATGGACTGGCACTGATTTAAGGTTTGACCTGTTCTTACCTATATTCTTTTGTGAGTGTGTTTCTGTCACTAATGTACTCCACTAAGTGCCTGCTAGATATATTGAAATAGGTTACCAATGAACTTATTTCATGCCTGCTTTTAGAAAATGCATTTCTCAGACTATTTTTGATTATTTTGTTCTCTCCTTCCCAGCAGATCGTGCTTTTGATGTGTTTGTAATCGTGTATTATTCCTTCAAGGTAATGTTTGGAATCTCCTTTCACTTCTAAGGCAAGCTGTCAGCTCTAGGGTTGTTACCAGTTTTGCACTCTTGCTTTGCATAGTTTTCACTTAAAGGGCAATTGCTTTTTTCTTTCGGTCTGTCTTTTTTGGGTTTTCTTGAGATGTGGCTTTTTTTGGGTTTTTTTGGGTTTTTTTTCCTTTTTTTTATGTTTCCTTCCTTCTCAGTAGCAGACGCTTTGCTCTGTGATTAGTATCCTGACTGGCAGATAATGGAATTGAGCCACAGTCCCTTAAGTGCAAGAATTTGCTCATTACCCATTGCAACTGGCTGTATTTCATAGTATTATAAAGAGATTTTATTTTGCCTGGGTAAAAAGAGCCAGTAATTGAATTTGTACTAAAATATTTATTTTCCTACTGATCCTATCCAACACTAGCAGATGGCTGATAGGCACACGATGCTTAAAACTTTGAATGAGATTTGTAATGTTATAAAAAAATCTGGATGGCTTTTGAGTGAGCCTTGATACAAAGTAGAAGATTTCTGTCCCCTGTCTAGTTTGAATTTGAATTGAGAATGCAACTGTGACAAACCCTGGTGACAACAAAGAACTGAAAATGTTTGCTCTTCTTTGCTAATTGGCAATCTTATGGTAATCTTGTCAGATCACTTGAATATCACTGGATTTCATCCAGAGATTCCTTTCTTGTAGTATGTTTTGGGTTTAGTTTTGCATATCGGTGACTTTAGCTATACTCTACCTGGACAGTTTCTTGACACTTGGTCTCATATAGACAGTGTATTTCAGTGGAGTTTTCACATCAATAACTAAATTAGCTTAGTTTAATCACTAAAAACACAAGTGTGAGAACGGTTTTTCACAGAAGTAGGGCCAGTTGCTTCCCTAGAGCAGATTCAGAAATACTTTTGCTATGGAAAGCACTTAAGGCATGTGTGAGGAGTTCAGATGCCTATCTCAGTTTATGCCCCAACAGACTACCTGGAGCACATTGAGAGCACAGCAAAGCTTAAAAATTGAAGCAGCTGCAGGAACAGGGGCATGCAACAACCTCTGCCTGCCATCTCACTTGGGGACGAGACATCCTCCTCTGGTGCCCATGGAGGAATATTTTACGTAGTGTTACCTCTCCCATTGCTAAGCAGATTTAGGAAAGGTTTTCCCTAGATTATGCACAGTGAAAGCTGAGCAATCACTCTGGGGTGCAAGTGGAGTGGGACACTCTCCTCATCACTGTTACTCAGTGGGGTGTCCTGGAGCTACACAAAATACTGAAACTTCAAAAAATCCTGAAAGAATCTTGCCAGAGTCTAAGCGTAGCCTCCTCCATGTGAATTTGGCTAAAGTATCCTATTAATTCTACTGGGAGATTTTATGCCTTTGGGTTTTATGCCTGTGGCTTTTTATGCCTTTGTTTTACTCTAAAGTACAGAGCTGGCACTTTTTCAACTTCTGACAGGCCCCAAAATGGTGGTTACTCTGAACAGTGGTGGAACCAACTCTGAAGCAGAGTTTTTGCAGGCAACTGAGCAATAGAATGTGGCTGTGCCAGATCAGTGCAAAGGTCTTTCTCGTCCCATACTGTTCCCACAGCAAGGTCCCCCTTGCAGATGCTCAGAGAGGGAGTTAACAAACATAACATTTTGTGAATGACCCGTCCCTTGGATAGCTTCCCAACTTCTGGCAGTCTCTAGCTAAGGGTCTGCCTAGATCAGGGGTTGCAACCAGGCCAATGTATTTACTAGTACCTGAGAGACTCCAGGAATTTGGCTAATCCATTTTTTAATCCGCTTATTTTTCAGCTTGTGTAATATCCTATTGTGCTGTATAGAAGGAGTACCTCTTGTTTCTTTTGAACTTGCTGCCTTGTCATTTCCCTGGATGCCTCCATCTTACTGACAGGAAAAGCAGCGAATGAAACCAGCTTCATATTCCTCTTTCCCCATTTTTGATCTTACAGACTTCTATTAAAATACCTCTCTGCCATCTTCCCTCCAGGCTCAGCTATCTGTATATGTAAAGCTTCCCCTTAAATGAAGCTGTCTCAACCATTTTTGATATTCCTTTTTTCTAGTCTGTGTCCTTCTTTAGATGAGGTGGTGAGAACAGTGCTTAAAGCCTGGATTCTGGTGGACCAGGAACATAGATTGATATGTAATGAGTGCTACAAGTCAGTGCATCCCTAAACATTGCTTCCATATTTGTAGCACAGTCATCAGCAATAATCATCCCTGTTTTAAAAACATATCCTTCCCCTGGCTACTTGCAGAGCTGATAGTTCACCTTGAGAGATTTACAGTGATGTGATTTTCCTGTACCGCAAGTAAAGAAATCTTAGATGCACGAAATGAAAGATTCTGAACTGCCTTTAAACTCCGCATACTCGGAATAAGAAGTCCAAAAAATATTGGATAGTTGGGTCACTTATTAGGGACAGTGTTTTTCTCTGCCATATCTTGATTTAAATTGAATGTGTCATTTGGCATTAGGCAAAATGTAAGTTGTATCCTGAAAAACAGTATAACTCATAAGTAGTGTAGCCATAAGCAAATTGATGGCTTACTTATAAGCAGGAAAATCTAATATCCTGCTTTGCTGTAGGGTATGTGATTTTCTGTATATACTCCACACTCCTGTAATTGTTTGTTGTAGAGGATGGTGAATTTGATACTTGCCATGAGCTCATTTCTTGTCTTAATGCAGTTAATATAGATGAATTTATTTTTAAGGATTCTTTGAAATGTCACTCATATTTTACAGTTTTCTGAATATAATCTTCAATTGGCAAAGGGAATCTGCAGAAAAAATGACTACAGGCCAAAACATTTATTGAATTAAACTATCACTGAGTTTATTTAGAAAGATCCATATGAGGTTTCAGATTTTTTTGGCCAGTCCCAGAAAGATATACAACTAAATATAAAATTTCTCGCGAAGCAAACTACCTCACAGCAACTGGCTTTAATGACATTTGCTCAGAAAGATTCAAAGGCGAATGCCAGGAGAATTTACAAGGTAACCATAATCTGGCTTCTCTGTCGGGAGAGAAGACAAAAAGTGTATTTCACAAGCAGTTGCAGGGATTGATATGAAAAATAATGTTACATCCATGAGTGTATATTTGAACTGAGTATGAAATGCTTGCTCAATCAAGAAATAGAAAATTAATTGTGCAATTTTCAGTTATTTGACACACGTATAAGCATTGACTATAATAGAAATAATTCCATGAAATAAAAGTAATAGTAATATTATAGTTTCTAATACTTCTGAATAACAAACAAAAAAAATATATTCATGGGCCTTTCATAAGTATGACCATTTGCTGACATCAGAAACTACCTGTTTTGTTGTTTTCTACCAGATGAGCCATTAACTCATCTTCAAAGAAGCGGAAGGAAATAATTGACACCAGAATAGGAAGGTGTACTTTAGACAGTGATATAAGCAAGTTGCAGAGAATGGCTCTACCATTAAAACCCTTGGGAATTTCAAAGTTGTGATATAAATCACCACTAATTTTTTTAAAAAAGACATATTAAAAAAAAAAAACTGCTTACACTTAAGTGTAAAGTCACAGGCAATGTACACACACAAATAGGAAGCATTCAAAAATTGAACAGAATTCTGTCTTTCAGAGATTACTTTGCTTACAGCTTTGCTTTTGAATGAATCACAGTTCCTTATGTCAATAGGACCGTGTGAAAGGACCTTCCAGCTGAGTGTAAATCACTGTATGGCTGTACCCTTAATCAACCGTAATAGCTACCGTTCAGTGACATATGTTAGTGGTGGAAAAAACACTACTGTATGCTTAATTTCTGTGCTAGAGAGAGAAAATTAGGAAAGCCTAAGGCTGGGGTCTAAAGGAGAACCCACTGTGAGTTTCTCCTTCCACTTGCCCTCTTTACGGAGAAGCATTACAAATAAAACAAGAGGCTGCTCTACCTGTGAATGGCCATTCTTCATGTAGAACATCCTTGCTCCTTGATTACTAGCATGCTTCCCTGTGATTTATAACCATGCCTGCATTCAGGTGGCATCAGAATAGCAAGAGGAAAAAAAAAGAGTCAAGTTTATTAATAGGGAACCCATATAGCTACTTGGTTTTGCTCAGAGTCCCATAAGAAGCAAAATTTGTACAAAATATAAGGGGCCAGATGAAGATTCAGCACTGGCTGGTATGAGACACACTGCATGTGTGTCCCAAGTCTGAGCCCAAGGATTCCAGCACTCCAGCACTGCCCTTGCCGCATACTGCTGGTACAGTCTGGGCTTTGCATCTGGTCTGGTGGAACTTGTGTTTTGTCCTTCTGCTTAGCACAGGAAGTATTTTTAATTGAAACGTGAAGGGCCATAAAAGAGAGCATGGCAGAGGAGGAGAAAATAATAGTGCAAAGTACAGGAAAGTGGTAGACTTCACTTTAGGAAGAAGGAATGGTTTTAAATTGTATTTTGATCCCAATTTGCCAAGGTTCATGGCAGGACAGTAACTCTCAAACTGCCTGATGATGGCATCTATATTGAGGAGGAACACCCTTTTTTTTTTTTTTTTCAAGTCTGATCAATCTTGCATGTATTTACTTTTCGTGTTAGTGTAATTAGTTACCTAAAACACATTTTAAAACTGATAAAATGACATAAGCAGTCAGCTTTATGCAGTTGTACTGACTGCTTTCCTAAAGGCATCACAGCAATCACAGCAGAGGGCATGGAAAGCAGAGAAGGCTGACAGTGCCAACTGCAGCTGGAAATGTTGCCTGTGTTGCTCTGCAGGCGAAAATGTAGCCTGTGTTGCTCTGCAGCCAGTTTTCAGTGAAGATTGATATCAGCAATTGCATGTGGACGTGACTGACAGTTGCAATGGCACCTTTAACCTTTTACTTTGTTTGGAGTTAGCTGTGTCCCCTCCATGTCTTCATCACTTAGCAGACCTGAAGAGGTGTTTGGGGGGTTTTCAGATGTGGCCATAACAGGGCAGTGATATTCTTCCACTGGATGCTCAAACTGATATGCTTGGGTGACCTGAGTAACCTGCAGCCTTCATTGCTGCAGGATGCCCAACTGCATTGGCCCACTTTCCTGGTCACCTGCTCTGCAGAGGCCTGGCTTGCTTGGGAGAAATAAAATTGGCATTGAGCTTTGAATGGGGGACTGAAATTTTATTTAAATCCAGTGAGGTGCCAAATAACATTTGTAAGTGAATAGCCCCTTTTGAAATGTGCTCTGTTGTAGCTACCTTGACATTTCTAGACATCTGGCCTTAGTTTCATTCTCCCATGGGACCATAACCTCTGCAAGGCATTTCCTATTGTGTGCCAAAACTCTGTACAGGTAGTGGACTGGGGTATAAGGGTGTTCTTAGATAATCCTCAGAGGAGTTTTTTGTGACATTGCCTTGCTATGGGAAGCAGAATATGTACTTATCCCTGGTATTCTCATTATCTGTAGGGGAAAAAAGCTTGGAAAAAAGGTGTGGGAAGTCCCTGTGCGTTTTCATATCCACAGGCAGACTCAAAGAATTAGAATGTCCCTAATGCCACATTTCACCTAGGAAAGCTGTCTGCAAGGTGCTTATGGGAGAACTATTGTCACTGGCACTGGGGGTACACAGCTTTTCAGACATTTTTCAGGTGTAGAGTTAGATGCCTGTGTGGAATTTCAGGCTTGGAAAATGTAGAACTAATATTTTTGGGAGTGGTATTTTAATCAGAAAGAACTGAGCTGCTTATAATTTTCTGACCTAAGTGGAAGTAAAAATAAAGCTGGAATGAAGAGGAGATAGGATTTTTTGTTTGCCATTGCTGGTGGTGTCATTACTTGCCTCAGTCATACTGGGCAATGGTTTGATGCTTCAGAGGTAAAAGCAATACAGTAACTACTCTGACCTGTGTTTATTTCTGTCTTCTGAAATTATTCTGACCCTCAAAATTATTTCAACAACAAACAAGTCCTTTTCATCTGTGAATTCACTGTATAAAATAAATTTGTTTATAAACAATTCTCTGCTTTGTTTCTGATCTTTGCATTTCAGTCTACTCTATTTATATTAATTTTCTTAAAAAGATACTTGAAATCTGCAATGGAACAAAGAAGGAGACATGCCAAAAGTTTGCCTTCAACACTTTTTGCAGTTGGTGTTAATTTTTGAGCCATTATTCAAGCAGCTGTCCAGGTCAAGTGAGTTCAAGCATGCTTCTTCTGTGCCACTTGCACTCCAAGACTGCAGTGAAGGAAGAGAAGTCTGCAAAATATTAAGCATTTGGCAGTGCCTTCTAGTTGTATTAGATTATAACTGCATCAGTCATACGATTAAGAGGAAGTGACAGGTAAGCAAAATGAGAACAAAAGGCTCACGCTGTTAGAAGCAAATGCCACCATGTCATACACACCGTACCTGTATATCAATGCTCCCTCTAAAATTACATACAAGAGAAGGAAAATATGAGATGGAACATCTGTGTGTTTGTTGATATGTGTTTGTGTGTGTTTGCACAGGTTTTGTGTACTATACATTGACATTCACTTCAAGTATATGTGTCTGTTTCTGCGTGTGGAAATCAATATACCCATGGAATTGTGGCACAGGTTGTAACAGCATGCTGGAATTGGAGCATAGTGATGTCTTTGTGCAGCCCACTGGTCTGTTTACCAGCTTGAAGTTTTTTGTACAGGCTTTTTTATTTTCTCCATAATTAACTGATTTTTTGAATGGTATTTAGTAAACTTTTAAAAGTTTTGCTTCTCAGGTTTCTTACAAGCTCCGAATGAATCCAAGTAAAATATGCAGTTTATTAGAAATTACTGCATTTATGGCTTACTTTTTAAATGAGGACTCTTTATTTATGTTGTAACATTTTATAACAACATTTTTCAAGTTACAAGTTCCACAACTAAGTAAGGGAGCTTTCACAAACACACAGTGATTGTGAAACTTAGTTTGGTAGATGTTGGTCTGTAACATGTACATGGGGGTGGAAACAGCTCAAGTTGGCTCCTAAGAGTCGAGGTGTTGTCTGATTAAGCTCACAACCTGGAGTGAGTCAGAGAGGCAGAAACCTGACAACCCATTTTGTGGTGTGTGAAAGAAGGTGAGATTGTACAAGGCCCTGCCCAAAATAAGTCTTTGTCTTGGCTGGGGAGGGCAGAGGGCTCCTTGTCTGTTCTTTCCGAATTAGCCGTGCCAAGCCTTCGGGCTGCTTTCAAAATATCTTCACTTGGCTGTCAGCCATGGGGCATACCATATTTTTCAGAGACATTAGAGAGTCATACAGAGGCAGGAGTTGGTGAAGTTTCTTGGAGACCCTACCATTACATTGCCAGTTGACAACTGAGCTGAATGTGCAACAGGACAGACTGATGCTGTTGTTTTCCTGCTCGCATCCTCCCTCCTATATCTTGGGATTTTAGTTAACCAGGAGATGAGGAGGAGTGTTGTACTGACAGGCATTAAGCAGGTGCATGACACCTGACATTCTTGACTATCCCCTGTGGGTTTGGGTAATCCATGTTATTGTCATGGCTCATATGGCAGTCTATGTTCCAATCCTCCAGCTGCCCATATCAGTGTCAGCGTGGTCCCACAATACAGCATTTTTGGGTTGGGAGGAGGGTTCAGTTTTTATTTTTAAAATATTGGAACTTATGCACACATATACACCATATATGAATGAAAGTGAAAACGTGAAAAAGTAGAGAATGTGAGTTGAACATTGAAAAGTGAAACAATGTTTAGAAGAAAACATTGAATAACATTAATTCCCTTCTCTGTTCCTAACCAGTACTGTCATATAATGTTAATGGTTGCATTCATAGAGGAAAGAAATGCAGTATTTACTCCTGGTGATTCACAGGAGATGCTCTCAGAAATCCTAAACATAAGTGGAATTTTTCTTCCTTAAGATGCACAAGTTAAGTATATTTAGAAAATATGTAGACTAGCTTGAGCCTGTCCTGTCATATTTCCACAGATATAAAATGAAAATGCCACTCAGCTTTTGTGTTACCATATATAAAAGTTAAACGTGTGTATATCATTCACTCACAAGCCATTTGGAAGAAAATTTCTTGTGGTGGTAACAGCAGTCAAAACTTTTATGCTGCTGCTGGATAGGGTATTTTCATTCATGTATATTTATAGTAACAAAAGCAAAAAAGAGCCAACAACTCCCATTTTGAACACTTAACATGTGTGCAAATGTAAGAAAGAGCTATTCCTTTTATGTCACTTCAAAACAATAATCTTAATTTTTCTTTTCCAATTTTCTAATGATGTGCCCAGAAAATCAAGACTGATGAAAACTCCATCAGCTTAGGAGAAAAATCTTCACTAATTTATTTTCCCTAAAAAGAGACTATGGGCATTTAGTATTGGCATACCTGCCTACAGATGGTTTGAAGCTCACCTTAGTGCCTGATGCTGAGGCACCAGAGCTGGTCAGCCAGGCTGTCAGGGATCTATTTCTGATTGCAGTTCAAGTTAGTAGCTGAGCTTCTCTTCATTTTGCACAGGTGTCTGACTCTGCAACTTCATATGTTGGGATGCTGTATTGATTAATATTGTACAAGAGATGTGTATCTTTTTTTCTAGCAAACATACCTGTACAAGTCAAATATTAATGCCCAGGGTATTCTGTAAATAGCATTCATAATTCTGTTCTGAAGTAACTTTCTGTGAAGCCATTTTCCAGTCTGTTTCTTAGAGAAAAACAAATATATAACAGAACTCTGAGACTCCTTTCCAATATTTCATTTGCCGGCTTTCAAACGTCATCCTGGGAGCAGTGAGACAAGAAAAGACTATTTTCTTCCTTCAAGGTCTGCAGTGAACAGTGTAAAGCCACATACAATGTATTTGGAAGAAGCTTTATATATTATGACAAGTGAGTGTATCTCCAGGGTGCTCTGCTGTTGTAAAATGTAGTTCTAAACCACATCATCTATTAAGTCACTGAATGTGGTGAAATTTCTGAGGTTCTTAGAGATGAAAAGCAGATGAAAAGACCCCCATGACTCAGTTCTTATGAATGCAATGAAGTAAGATTATCAGCCCAAATTGTCCCTATTAATCAACAGCATAATATTACAGTGATAGCCTCTGTGAATCTTCAGAGCTTTGGGACTGTGCTGGGTAGAAGGAGTCAACTGACAGTTTTGGGGTCATCTACTTAATCTGAGTCTCAAACTCTGTTCCAGCTTAAAAAAAAGAAAAGAAAACATATGTGCTCCTGGGAAGGTATTCACTTGGTTAGGAAATGCATAAAGAGATTATAAATCTCTTTCTACAGAGAGGGAGAATTGTTGGGTTTGGAGAAAGTTTGTTTTTTAATCCATCTTCTGCCCTCTCACAGTTTCTCATTTCTTATTATGACATGAAATTCAGCCTTTCAAAATTTGCCATGCCAACCAAAGGAGGGGATGACTCTGTACTTTTTTCTGTCATGCTGAAAATGATTCAGTGTTGACATATCCTGCACTGATGTACATACCTACATTCGTGCATTCACACCTTCACCCTGATTTTCAGTTTTTAAGGAAGAATAGTCTGATAAGTATATTTAAAATGAGAATGATCTGTCTTCTCACTGATAATCAGAGCCCAGTACTGCTGTCAGTATCTTAACTATGATACCTGGCATCCAAGGGATAATAAATACCTTCTTTAATCTTTTTTAATTTGCTGTCAGTGTGTGCGTACTTGTCTAGGTACTTTTCATGCCTGTGATCTACTTCTTAGTTTATGTCTAACTTCACAAGTTTTATATTGTTAATCAGCTTTCACAGGAAAGGGACACATTTTTTAAAAAAAAAAAAACCCAAATTACAAAATTAATTAAAGTTGAGAAACAAAATAAAAAGAAAGTGCAACAACCTGACTAGAGACTGAAAGTGTAGAGTAAAAGCAGTATCAAATACTGTGAGAATATCCTATCAAAAAATGCACTGCACTGATCAAAAATGCTCATGATTAAAGCATGCCTATGAAAATTTTTTAAATAGCCAGTTTACAATAATGAAAAACATTTTCTACTGAGAAAATCTACATTGTAAGGAATCTTCTCCATGTCCATTTAGGTACAGTGCCTTCCAAGGAGGAGTCAGTAATTCCTGTCCTGGCAAAGTTTACTGTCTAGTTTTTGATAAAGAAAGGTGAAAGATAAGTCTTTTGCAGCCAGAAAAGGTGTGACTGCTAAACTCAGTGCGTGGACCTTAATCTTGGTAGAGAGGTAATAACTGGAGAACTGAACCTCCAAAAATTTCAAGGTCATATAGGCTTGTGAATATACTAGAGAGTCTACACTTGAAGCTGTAGAAGGTGGGAACTGAAAAGCACGTGAGGTGCAGACTGGGGCTAATTCCCAGTGTGTCTCATGTCACATTGCTGCAAGACACAATCTCCAGTAGTAAAATGCCCTGCAGATGCCATAACTTGCTTCAGCACATGACATCCAATTTTGCAAGGTCTGATGACAGGCACAGAATTAACTTGGTCTGCTGCCCTAGGCATGCCTGGGAGCTGTTTACCAGTTCCAGCAGCATGTCAAGATATTTGCCCCATCTTTTATGAAAGAAAAATAGCCGTCAGCACTGGCATTTGAAAGAGCACCAATAAATTCAGGTAGAAACTGAACAGCCATTTCAGTAGTTTCCCTTGTGTCTGAAGTTAAATGTTATGCTAGGTTTTTTTGTTAAAACTCAAGTCTCTGAACACAGAAAGTAAATGCATAAGATTTTTATGATACCCATTAAGGTCCTCTTTAATACAAAGCCTACAGAGTTAATTAGGGTAAATAATCGAGTATGTTTCTGTCACGTGTAAAATTCTATAGGTGGAATTTAGTTCTCCTAAAGTCTGTAGTGAGACTGAGAAGTCCAGTGAAGTTATTTTGTTTTCCATTTTACAGGGCTGTTCTGAAAAGGGTTACACCTAAGAGAGAGATGCTTTGTAGAAAATTCTATCCTCAGGTATCTGTTCCTGTAAGTGCAACTATTTTTTTCCTATATATCACTGATATATAATTTGCTCTTACGAGCTGATTTTATTTTATTTTTTAAAAGTCAAACCTCTAAAGAATAGCATGAAGTAGTCCAAAAGGAGACCTCATAAAACTTTTTACATCCATCCTAATGAACCCTGATTAAGAACGTGTACAGTGATGTTATCCTGATTGGTGGGAAATTGGTGAAGGAAATAACCAATTTTCAATCAACGTAATTGGTTGTTCAGGAGATTTGAGATCTTGAGAAAAAGCGTTGCATCTTCTGCAGCTGTGTGATTTTTCTGGGATAGCAAATAAATTGTTGGTAAGAATTGCATATTTCCAAAAATATTTACATGTATAAGTAGTTGTTTGTAAAAAATGTCACATGACAGATACTTTAAATCACTTCTGTTGTAGTCTTTTCAATCATTATTGAAGTCTAAATCTTATAAAAGTTATTTTAAAAAAACAAGTTCAACTCCCCAACCAACAAAGAAGTTTCTTGATTGATTTCTGTAGGTTTTGAGTACGTTTTTGTTTGCTTGATGGGGATTCAGTTCCATAGTACAGATTCATAGTATAGTGGTACTCTACTGTGGAAAAAACATGGAACCATGTTTTCATGGTTCACTCCATTTCAGTGTTAATACAAACTGTTTAAATTATATCAGCATTACACTGTCCTATCTATGGTTGACAACAGTGATGAGCTCTAGAAGCGGAGCAAATGCAAAAGAAAATCACTCCCTATAATCTCTGTGGCAATACGCCCTGGTCTTGAGCTGCCTATTAATCCATCAAAGTCCAAAAAGTCAAAGGGGTCTGTGCCAATTTAACCAGCTTGGAACTTTGGCCTAACTTTGTAATTCATCATGCATTTTGCATATGTGGCCTGATGTTTTGTCACTCTAATCTGACTGCACTTGATGCATAAATAAATTAAGAAATAATAAACACATTCCCATACGAAGCCAATCTTAACCGGTTTTAGCTGTGCTTTAAAGAAATGGATCTCTTTACTAACCCTGGCAGTCTGAACCAATTCTGCTGAAGTATTTTTGCTTAATATGTGCCTGTGAATTGAAGGTAGCCCAAAGCCACTGCCTTGAACAAGGTGGCTGCTTCACTGCAGTAAAGTTGGGCAGCACAGCTGGGCTTGTGGTGCCACATCCATCTAAGACAAAGACATACAATAGTGGTACAGATTTGCCACTTCCCCACTGCTGAATTCTGATATTGCAATTAGTACGAATCTCCCAGAGGAGAACAATGCTGAATGTACATGTATGTATTCATACATCCTCATGCATTCTTCCACTTCAGATTCTTCTCCCTTAAATCAGACAAGACATGGAATGGCTGCGGTGTAACTGGACATAAAACATTTTTGCTTGCTGTGCTTCCCAAACCCTTCCCTTATCACCTTGAGCTGTCCACTCAAGTGTAAAGAGAAGTTTCACTACCCACCTTCTAAAATTATAGTTTCCATCTATTAAAAGAAAGCAGCTCAAAATCCTTTTGAGAGGATAAATAGCACAGAATGCTTTGATTCATATCTGTGTGCTGGAAATTTCACACATCAAGTAAAACACCATGAATACATCATTATTTTGACAGCTTTGTGAAAAAGGAGGCAAGAGGATCGCATTGCATGGATTTAATTTCTGAAGTTTCACAGCTTTGTGTTTTGCAATAGAATTGAATCCTTCCATCAGAGCAGAGCAGGTGGTAAACTGAAGGGCAAAGGGGAGGTATTGTCAAATCTCGTACTTGGCTTCCAAGTCAGCTCCTGTGTCTCTCAGCTTCTCAGAACAGTGTCTTTTGTCTTTTTTTTTTTTTTTCAGGCTTGGCACTTCTCCAGCTGCAAGGGGGGGTTCATAGAAGAGGATTGGCTAAATTGCCAGAACTGAGTTTACCACCAAGACTGTTACAGGTGAAAAAAAAGAGCTTCACTTTTCCCGCCATAGGATAGTTGGATGCCCAACACCACTATGGCTCCCAACAAAAGGAATTTCATGAGCCAGCCTTCAAGTAAGACAAAAATCTGTCTGTAAATGCCAGGGACAAATTTGAGTGAAAACCACAGTATTTTCAGGGTGCCATGGACGAGGAGCAACATTCCATCTGCATTGAGACTATTTATATTGAGGCAGGTAAAGGGAGACTGGGAAAAGTGTCTTTTGTTTCTCAGAGCAGTACCATCTTCCCACATTCTCATGTCTTTGTGCCTGTTTGCAGAGCTCGCCCACCCAAAGATTTATGCATTATGTTTGTAGAAAGCCATTTTAAAGCACAGAGGATGCTGAACCATTTTTATTTCCCTTTGAGTCATGGATTTGGGTCTCTCTTGGTAATTACAGTATGAGAAATATATTTTTAGAAAACAAAGGAGGTTTCCTTCTCCCATCCCATGACTCCAGGATCTGAGGCTTTTGAAAAACAAAAGGTACATGCAGGTATTTAGTTAGGATTTTTAGCATATAGCCTTCTTCTTCACCTTTTGCTCTCAGCTGCTTGAATTACCAGTTCTCCTTGATCTAAGGCAGTTTAATATTGTAGTAAGCATGTCCTTTCTTGTGGAGCAGAAACCTTGTTTAAGCTTTGGCATTGACTTAAAAAACATCTGCTGTGGTAGTGGTGGTATTTCAATACATTTTCTCCTGTGGCCAGGAGAACACAGAAATTCCAAGGATAATGCAGAATCATAATTAAAACTAAAAGTGAACTGAGATTCAGTCAAAGCTCAGAAAACGTTTCAGTAAAGTTCACGTTTTTATGGGCTTGTTATTTTGTACAAATCCATTTTCTTCTTTTCTGTCACAGCTCCAAACCTTTTTGTAAGGAATCACCATCTCTATTCTCCCCCTAATTTAAATTCTACTCTATCTGTTTGGAATATTAGGTATGCCTTAGCAGTAAAATTATTTTAATGATGTGGCTGAGTGCTCGTATATATTCAGGCAAGCAAACATAAAATGGTCATTCTTTATATTAAGGGTCTATCTATAGTTTAGAAAAGCCAATAAATGATAGATTGAAAGCATAGGTGGCTCCACTAGTGGATGGTGTGTGTTACAGAGGTTATTAGCTCATCAGCTGAAGGTGCTGTAGATGGCTGCAAGCCAAACTTGCAAGGCACCTGCACAATGGCTGGATTCCGTAACAACTGATTTACTATGTATTAACATGCAGATTAACTCTTTAGCAACTCATTATGCAATATATACATATGTTTTGCACCCAAATGGCAAATAGGACTGTAAAAGGAGACATAAATGTTCCTTATGAATCAGCTCTTATTATTGTTTAAATGTGGAATAGGATGTGCAAGGGTGCCTATGCCACCTGAGATTCAAGTCCTGTTTTCATAAGTGACACAATGCAGAGATTGTCTCATTTCCAGTCAGGATTAGCCTCTAAATGTCCTGGGCAGTGTTCAGTATGTTTCTGTGTGCTTCATTTACTGTTAGGTGAATGTTCATTTTAAGGCCACACCATTTCCTGCAATGTGTATGTCTACCAGAAGCATCAAGGGGCATAGTGGAAGAGCTGTGGAGGTGCTTGTCTCAGGGAAAAGACCATGACCAGACCATGGAAGCATAGGCAAGAGTGGAAGGAGTCCCCTGAAGCTCCAGAGGAGGCATGGAGCACGCTGTTCAGAGTCTTTACGTGCACTGAAAGAATAGTTGGAGTGAAGACTGTGTTTCTTTAACCACATTTAATTCTTGCTCAGAGGTAAGAGTTATATTGGAGAAAGGTCTGTTGAATTGGCTGGGACAAAAGCATGGCAGTTTTGATAAAGGGAGGTTTATTGTCACATCTTTTGATCTCCCTCATCCAGCACATTTTTGTTGTTCCTGTGCAGAGATACCTCTCTCCCATCTAGGGCAATGTATCTCAAAAGACTAGAAGTCCCTTCGGGTCTACTGGTGCATGTGCTTCTAAGAAAAGATGGGTCAGCTCTATCTCTTATCTCTGCCCAGCTTGTAACCCTGTCACAAATTCTGCAACATGGCTATAGTCTATGAAGGCTCTGAGGCATATGAATATACTCCATTCTTATACCTTAAGTGTTTGGCTGCTGTCTGATTGAAGAACTTGGACTGGCTGCATGCACTCTGAAGGTCAGAGTGCAGAGAACAGGAGGTCTGCAGAGATTTTTACTCCTTGTTCACAGTAGTTGTAGATTCCCATGTCTCCTTTTTTCCATAATGGTCATCCTCCTCCAACACTCCAGGCTAAGAGTACTGCTAATAACTGCATTGTTATCACCTATAACTTTCTCTGTGAGACAGAGGAGACTTAGGTACTGGTGAGTGTGAAAGAATTTGGGCTTTCTCATCCTGTAATCAACTGCTGCAATTTGGAACAGTGGGCATGGAAAAATTGCCAGAAGTGCAGCAGGTAAGGGACTTTCAGTGCCCAGCAGAGCCAGATGTGCCTCAGCCACTCCTCAGTTATCTGGTAGCTGTTCTGAAGGTGGGGAAAGAGACAACTTCTTCATCTTGGGGCAAAGTTCAGTGCTTTACTGCTAACAAGGTATTGGGGTTTTTTCTTGTGAAACACAAATGTTTCTTGTTGTAACTTAAGCATGTTATTTTTATCTTGTCTACCCTGGAAGTAGAGAACAGATTGCTCCCTTCCTTTTTCCTGCAACCTTTTATGTACTTGATTACTGGTTTTATATCTCCTCTTAGTTTTCTGTCTACTTTTAGTAGTCGTCCTTGTTTCATGGCTTCATTTGTTCCAATCAGCAGGAAAATTCTCTTACATAAAGTGGCTTTGGATCAAGCCCTTTGCTAAATAAAGCTCTGTATTGAAAACATCCTTTTAGTAGTTCAGAAGTTGTATATTGGGATGGTAAGGCTATACTATTTAAAATCATCCTTAACAATCTCATTTGGAACAAAAAAGGTTACATTCAGGCTACTTAAAATCATTATTTCTATTTAGCTCCCCAGTCCTATTTTTTCTACCAGTTCTGCCACTGTTTGTAGTTCTTCACAACCAACACTGTAATCTTTTTTAAATTATCATAAACTAACTTTCTATTGACCAGGGTCAGCAAAGCCACTATAAGAATGCCACTGCAGAAGGCTACAGTGTTAAGACTTTGTGGTTTTTTTTTTTACTAACAGAGTTGTTTATCATTAGATGTTTCCAATAATGGCTCTGGAAAGCATTGATTACTTTTCTGCCTTCACTTCAATTTATAAATTCAGTTTACCAGAGAGTGAAAAAGAAAAAAGCAAAGGTATGGAATAGTCTAAGTGTCCCTCGGTGGGTTTACTGTTTTGTTTTGCCTAGAGTTCTCTCCCCTCTTTCAAAAAGGCTTAGATTTTTTTGGTGAAAAAAAGTCTGAATAAATGCAAAACCAGGACAGTTTATTTTGTGCTGTTTATTTCTTCATAACACAGAGAAATTTTCAGGCAAAAAGTTTAAAGATCCCTGTGACTCATGGCCAGTCACCTCTCTCTTGGCATAGCTGTGTAGAAGGGAGAGGATGCAGAGGGCTCTTTCATCCATGTAGTCTGTGAGGCGGCAGGGACTTTGTGATCTCTGGCGTGTGGGATGTGGAGGTAGCCTTGAATAGGGACACCTTGAGCTCAGGGCAGAGAATGGGAGCTGACTGTTTGAAGAGGACTGGGTACACACGAAGAGATTCTGCAGTAGTCATGGCCTGGCCCATGTCTGAGGCAAACATAGAAAGCGCTGGGGAAGGCTGTGCCAATGCTGGCTGTGTCCTGTTGTATCTCACAGTCTGACATCACCTCTGCTCTCACTCACAACATGGACATGAGGCTGCAGAGCCCACAGCTTGCTGCTTAGGCTGGTTGGCTACACCCTGTTACTGGATAAGATATGTATTCCTAGTATTGCTTTACACAGGTTTTGCTGTCAAAAGAGATGTACCTGTCTATCTTGTCCTGGTCGCTGTTTTCTGGCAGAGATGTGCCCACTGGGATGAGGAGGAGAAAGGAGATCTTGCCAGGGGCTTGGCTGGCTGGAAGAGGCTGCCAGCAAGCAAAGAGAGCACAGGGCAACAGGGCATGCCTGCTGCCTGGAGCACACACTCAAGCCAAAGGGGATGAGGAAAAAAATTTCCTGTAAGGTGTTTTTCCATGATGAGATAGCTACAAGGAGTGATGCAGACCCTCACAGCTAAAATTCAAGAGTCACAAGATCAGCTTTTCTTTTTGTACAAACGTTCTTTGTTTTTGTAGATCATATCAGTAGCCTATATAATATTTTGGGTGAACACATATGTAACCATTTTCTGAACAGAATTTCTACCTTTATTCCCAAAGGGTGAAAAGGAAATTCTTCTTCGACATCAATCCGTAATCCTGGAGAGCTCAGGAGAACATGAGGCTGAGCAAATGTATAGACCCAATTCTGTATGGTTGCTTGTGGCAAAGGCAGACACAGAAAAAGAAGATTCTGAATACTAAAATAAAAGTTATAAAAAGTGGTTATTTAGGTTGTGGTCCAGAGTCCTTATGTGAGAAGATCTGCTGAGAATAGATTAATGTGTCCAGAATCAGGCTCAGGTTGCCTTGGGATAAGCAGATGGAGGAGAGTTTGCTAATTTCTTCCTGCCAGAGTTAATTTTTTGCCTCTGGTCTTTTAGAAATTCTCATAAGCATAGATCTCTGAGAAGAAGCTCTAAGTGACACGGGTTGCCAAGCTGTGTCTATGAGGTAGAACCTCTGCAGAGCACCTTATGAACACTGAGTTTGATAGACATTTTAGTAACGTCTCTGACTTTCTCCCTGCTGAGTCATTTTGGTGGAGGAGAATGGTTTGATTTCTGTCTGTAGCCAAGGTAGGTTCCACAAAATCTGTAGTGCACAAATGACATTAGATGAGCAGAGATGATTACGCATGTGAATTGTTTGTAAGGTTACAGGCATTTTGCTGAAACTTCTCATTTCTCTCTTCCCTCATCAACATTAAAGTAATATGTAGTAAAGTAATTCAGCAAGAACTGGAATTGAAGTTCAGCATCAAGCAGATGCCAGCCTAGTGGCTAATTATGAGTGCCGACTGGGAACATTTATAAAGATACCTGATGCTGTTGAGCCTCTACAGTCCACTAGGACATCAGCACAATGCTGGATGTATTGAATCCAATTTAATTTTATGTAACTTAGACTGAGATTTCTCCCACTTCGCTGGATTTGACTGCAGTTGATCAGAGGTTTAAAAAACTAAACCAGGCTAAAAACATTAGGCTTGTCTTTTATACCTGGCTTGTCTCTACAGTGATCTAGCAGGGGAGTATGCATATGCTAATGGAAGTGGGAATTAGTCCTATTATACATTAAAAACCTTGGAGATATGGGAGTGCTTGGAAGCTTTTAGCTTAAGTTTGCCTTGTACATTCACTTTCCTCCAGCCAGATTGAACATGAAATGATTTGGCATGTGTTCCTGATCCTCTGTCATTGATGAATGCCACTTAGTAACATATTTGCATGATATTTTGAGGAGGGTAAATGGATGCTTGAGTCTTTTTTAGAGGCCATGACTTTGGATTTTTTCCAGAAATGAAGTCTTGCTGTTGTTCTAAGCTCACATTGTGAATATTATTTCCCACACGGTATGCCACGAGGTCCTGGTGCTATTTATTCAGTATGCACTTCGCTGTGGCCTGTAACTTCTCTCTGCCTGCTATGCAAGCACTGAGAGAGGAGGGGATGTCAAACCTCCCAACCCTACCTCCTCTTTGCATGAATTTCTGCGTAGGGTGTGACAAACATGCTAAATGAGATCTTTAAAGATGCACATTTGCATGTGGGGAGAGTAATATTGCCCTTTCTTAAACATGAAAGCTGTCAATAGATCTAGCTGGAGGGAGTCCTGCTGTGTCTGCTGCATGCTCACGTAGCATGCACCGAGCAGCATCTGTCCCTAAATGAACTGATCTCTATCTGACTGTTTATGACTCTTGTGCCATACTCATTATTTATTTAATGAAACGTCCCAGTGAAATAGAACAGCCATTCATAAGACCCTGACAACAAACAATCATGAAAATTGCCTTTGAATTTCCCTAATTTGCTTGTAAGAGTCAGAACAATGGGAGAGAATAATTGCAGTTATTAAAAGAAATTGCTGCAGGCAAAATATAACCCATTTTAAAACTCAAATCCAGGAAAATAGAAAGGGGGCAAAAAGGAGAGCCCACCCAGTAAGGTGCCTCATGCTCCCTATCTCCTTTTGTCTGCGTAATAAGAGACTTCACCTTGCTCTTGCTTTTTCAAGTACTGTTATTTAGGAGGAAAATCAAAGCGTTTAGTATCAGCACAGTCAAGCTGTGTGTGGCAGCGCCCCGCCTGGCACAGCCATTGAAGAGCTGTTTTCTTCTAATCTGCATCATGCCAATGCAAAAACATCCCTCTCTGGAAACTAAATGTATTGGAAACCAGTATGAGGAAAAGTAATTCACTCTAGAATTAACTACTGTACAGAGAGTACTTTAACTCCTTCCTGGGCACAAAATGGAATGATTGTGAAATCAAGAGGTATTTAGGATTTTCAAAAGAACACAACTGGCTTTTATTGTCATATCAGCCCTAATTAGATTTGTTTTTCTTTAGTCATTTAGAACTAGACATTAAAGAATTTGGGTCCCTAGAGATGTATCTATAGAGCCTTGGGAATTCCTGTTTGTCCAGACCCAGTTGACTTTGCACATAGAGAGAGGTGGTGAACTGCTGTCTGCCCTTGGCTGTACAGAAAACCTCTAAGCAATGGCAGAAATAAATAGGGCTGTGGCATCTGTGTGCCCAACGTCCCTGTAAAAGTAAGAGCTGAGCTTCTCAATCAGTTAAACACTGCAGCACTAAGCAAAATGATGCTTAAGTTCCTGTAAGACTTGTGCCTTAGAAACCAGATGGCATTGTGAGAAGAATCCATGCTTAATACAAACTGCCTGCTTTTGTCCTAGCCAATTCAATAGAGCTTTGTCCAGTATAACTGAGCACGGGGGTAACTCTCCTTTCTGAGTACAAATGAAATGTATTTGGCTCTCCCACTATTGTATAAGGAGATAACAGAACAAAGGATTGCTGCAATTTGAGGCCATGAACCCTTATTTTCTCTCCAGTCCACCTAAATAAAAAGAATTTCTTGTTGGCCTGTGATCTTCCCTTCTGCAAGTCAAAGCCCTTTCAGTTCCTACTGCAAGTAATGGCGGTTTACTCACAATTTTTCAGCTGCATGTGATATCCGAAATTGGCCACCTTGTTGTAATGAAAAGCAGCCTGCCAACACAGAGGTCCTTCCAAAGAAGCCTGACTATTGTCAAAGGAGAGCAAGCAACTGTGGTAATATTCCTGCATTGCTGTTTTACTTCATGCCTCGCCACAGAAGCAAGGCAAAGCAACAGAGACCACTGTCAAGTGTTTACAGAATGTGGCTCTTTGACAAAAATGATTGTCAGGCAGTGACTATAACAAAACATTAGCAGGAGATAGTGGGTTTTCTTGGGTTTTTTTTGCCCAGGCAGCTGGCAGTCTTAATTGCTCTGAAGAAATAGGAACAAAATTTCATTTTCTTCTGTTGTTGTTTGGGGATGTAAATCGTTCATCATTTTAACTCTATGACTCCCTGCCTAGTTTTCCCTTATCAAAGTAAAGGTGGATAAAACTTCCTTTTAGTTGCCTTGCTGTAGACAACAAGCAGATCCACTGAGTGTCTCTGTTTTGCACTGATTCAATGTGAATAAAATTTAAACTGTATTCAACATCCAGTACCTGAAATAATTGTCCCCAGCAAGCCCAGAATATTCAATAGTAATTGTGTTATTCGGTGGCAGTGTTATTCAAGGGCAGTTGAGAACCTGTATTCATAGTAACTCAGTACTCTCAGATACATGGTGTGAGTCTTGGAGCTGTCCTGTGAAGGGTCAGAAGATGGACTTCAATGATCCTTGTAGGTCCCTTCCAACTCAGGATATTCTATGATTCCACAATTTTACACAGCTTATGTAAATCCAGACAAACTCTTCCATGAACACTGGGGAATGTTAGTTCAAGCCTATGGCAATCTTAAGGCTGATCTAGGAATACTGCAGTATTCCTAGTTCTTATTTCAGCTTGCTAAACTGTTTTACTGGCTTAGATATTTTCAGTGTGCTTTGGTCTCATGAAGGCTTTTCATGGTATTTAATAATTTCCTTAAATATCGTGGCACAGGTGATTTGTAACTTCTACCCTCTCTCCTCTGTAATCTGGAGTGGTATTTCTACAGTTATTAGACAAAATCATGTTAAGAATGAATAGAACTATATAATGGAAGAATAATATTGGAGGCAAAGATTCTTCTGTCATCTTTTCTACTTCTGTAGGAACCTTTGCTGATTTACTTGCCAGGTGAAGGCAGGCTTTCTGTTCTCTCTCACCTTCTTTATCATTCAATCAGACAGCTTCACTGTGGGGCCACCTATGTGGGAAAGCTAGACAGTAGACTCACACCTTTTTTGCAGTGGTTTTCCTGAATACACTAGCTCCTAGGTGATCCAGAGCTATTATATGGAGCTTCAAGCCGCAGGTAGATTTGCTATGAAGCTGTTCAGTGAATGTCTTTCAGCAGAGTGTGAGTGTTCCTGTGTATGTAAAGTGATAGGTGCTAAAGGGTTGTGTTAAAATCGACTTTCTGTTGTACAGGGGTAGAAGGCAAAGCAGTGGCAGCTCAAACACAGAGTAGGGTATTTTTGGTTTCAGGAAGAGCAGTTCACAATGTGTGTAACCTGTTAATAAAAAAGAATGGCAGTTTGAAATGTGCAAAGGGATACTTTATATAAATCTGTAGAAGGTACGGGGTATGAATCAGGCAAAATATTTCCCAGTAACATTGCTGAATTTAGGGACTGCTTTGGGACACAAGAACAAGCCTTGGACACCTTGGAAATTTTTATCTCATATTTCATAGAAGAGGTCATTTCTATAAAAAAAATCTAATATAGTTTATCACAAATAAAAGCAGTTAGAAAGCCAGTATAGCCCTCTGTATCTCCCCATACTAATGGATTCACCAGACTTCAAAACTGCAGTGTAACACAGGTTACTTCTTCCACTGCACCTCAGCCACTAGAAGTTACAGCTCTTGACCTTTCTATGTTGGGAATAATAAAATTAATTATTAACAAGTAGTCAATTAACAAATAAATGCCCCTCTGATAAAACCAAAATGTAATGTTTTGAAATACTGCCACCTTCTGATCAGTCTGGGATGAAAAACTGATTTATAAGGAACTTGACAAAATTTTTTTATCAACTGTAATAATTCAGTTCCTGATTTTATAGTGTTAGAGCCATGTTGCACCATTCATTTTGCACTGCCAACTTTCACTACATGTGAGAATACATACAGAGTAGTATAAAGAGATGAGGAAAGTGCAGTATGATTTCTTTAAAGTGATGGGAGAGACAGCAGAACACTTGTTTGAAGCGAGAAAAGGCACTTAGATGCATTACATGTGAGTTTAAGGATTTACAAGCACAGAGCCTATGCTTTAAGTTACATAAGCATTAAATGCACTACAGAATTGCAGCTAAATTGTTGGTATGATCTGCAGGATAAGCTTGGCCAGAGGAGAGGTATGTGTGATATGAATCTTAGAGAAGCCAACTTCCCCGCTCTTCCATAACACTTGTCTCTCAATGTGTCCATGAAAGGTTAATTTTTTTAACCATTTCTACTTTGTTAACATACTAATGATACTTGTCTACATGCCACCTTTGTGTATATTTTAATTATACAGATGATGTTTTATGTATCCAGCCCCATATCAGTACTATATTACTTAAACTTGACAGTGATACATAAAAATAACTTTCCCCAAGCTGGCTTTTTCTTACAAGGTTCATCCAATTTCAGCTTTGCAAATATCGTTTGTGCTGTGGCAATACATATTGTGCACGTAAGTGGCTTGCATATAATGTTAAATTCTCTTGTTAGGGAAAATCTGTTTGACAAAGACAGTGTTTAGAAGAACCAGAAATTAACACAATAGCCAAGCTAATGTGACGTTAAAGTTATCATTTCAAACTCTCAAAATTTAGGCAGTTTAGGTTCTCATATTTCCTTCAATTCACTTGAATTTACCCAGGTTCTTTGTTGGGACACATTGTAGGAACGTGCAGATTTGAACATGTGCATCACCCAGGCAGTGAGGCAGTACTGGGGCTTGGGCAGGGAAAGCACACTGTCTGCCCATGAATATCAAAGCCCTTCCCATTGTCGGTATGAATAACTTATTTATTTTTTATTTAATGTTTTATTTTTATTTTTTTTAATTTTACTTTTATTTACATTTTATTTTCTTTCTTATATCAGTCAGCTTCTTGGATTTCCCACTCATTGCATGGCCTTTGTTTTGGCTTGATTTTTTTTTTTTTTTGACTTTCCACCTTGGTAATATTTGAACTTACTAGCTTCTTTCAACCTAATTTTGGGGAAGAGGAGGTTTGGGTGTGCTGAGTTTCTGCATACTTTCTGAAAATATGCGGTCAAGTAAAGGACTCAAACCTTATCAGTGCCCCACTAAAGAGAAAGACTGAAATTTGAGCTCAAATGTATAATTGTACACCAGGGAATCCACATGCAAGAGAGATATACTCAATGAAAGCACTCAGAAACCAAATTTCAAAAACTCTCCTGCTTGTGTAATTACTGGTACATTGGCTTTGATAACTCCAAAGCAGGTAATAGTGGTTTGTGTTTAGCCAAAGCAGCTGAGTCCTGCAGCAGGACTTGCTCTGCACGTTGGTAATGACAGGTGAATATCGAAATGTTATGCACAGAGGGGACTGCCCTGGAGGTGTACCCTTTTATGATCTGTGATGTGCCTGTTTTGTAGTTACAAACTTAAAATAAGAACCATTTTCTCATCAGAAAGGTGAATATTCTTGACTCCTGAACACTTAACAAAGCATGAGAAGCTGTGCTGTCATCCCAGGATGAGTGTTTTCCTTACTAGTTTCTAAATATGTTTCTCTTGTTTCAGTTTAATACAGAACAGTCTCTTCTGTTGAACAATAGAAAATTCCTCTCTTGAGTTTCAGATAAGGGACTATCCCATAGCAGAGTGTTAGAGCTTCACAGAATCTGCTAAATGTAAATGACAAGCCACACAGCAAGATTTGATAGCAATCTGCAAGTGTTTTTAAAACAGATCTTAACCATATGTACAGTGTACCACTTCTGCTGTTATATATTGAGCTCAGGAGAAGGCAAGTAACATAATTGCCTTCAGCAAAATTGTCAAACAAGGAAATCTTTTAAAACTACATAGAAGGGGGAACATAATGAAAGCCTTGGAAAGAAGAGGCTAAGAGAAGAAAAATTGGCAGGCAACATTAACATATACTTTTAACCAGTCTTTTCACAAAGAGAAGAATGACCCAGAGGCTTGACTGCTATAGTTCTTTTTTTCAGTGAAAAAATTTTGTATGTGCTGCTGTGTAGAAGAGAAATGCTTATTTCCCCTGTGTTATTTTACATTTCAGTTTGAACAAGCAAGAGGAAGTTTTATTTAGCCTGTTGAGTCCAACCCCATAGTAATAGAGCATATAAAACTTTCAAGAAGTAAAAGGCATGCTGAACTCACATTTCAGATAGATTTCAGGATAACTCCTTGGCTGTTATAACCATATGTCATAATAGACATAAATTATTAGAAATTATTTGCTACAGTCTGGAATCATATTAGCTCCCAGGGACCTTTTAGACTGGATTTATGAAGAGAGATGTTTCCTGAATGTTTTTCCTAAAAAAACCAACAGATTGCAGGACAAATCAAGTTTTGGTGAAATAAGGACTCTGGATTTGAATTGCTAATTGATACCTAAGAATTAGTGGGTATATCCTCCAGGGGAAATTAGGGATAACTATCTGCAAGGATAGTTGCATCTTGCAGCGATTTCTGTTGTAAGTAGAAGGATATTTTTTTCTTTATGACATATGCAGATGTCGCTGAATAGCAGCCACTTATCTGGTTCCTCTCTTGCAGAAGTATTGTGGAGAAATGGCACAGGAGTGAGAAGAGCTTCAAAGATCTTCCATTTGGATGAGCAGAAAGATGTAAATCAAAATTGTCTTTAGATAAGGGTGGGAGATGGTCTCTTGGGCCTTAATGAAACATACAAGTAAGTATCACGTTATTGTGGTGATTGTAGTTGTATACATCAAGGCTCTGTGCTGCACTGTGGTCTTTTCCAGCTTTCATTTACTTGTTCTGGAAAGTGCTCCTCATCCCCCTTTGCTTCAGCCCTTGTCTGCTTGTGCTGTAAACGAGCACAAGCACAGAACATCAGGCAGCTCACAGATCACATGCAATAGAAAAGCTTTGTCCATGAGATGTAGGTAGCTTCCTCTGAACATCGTAGACTTACTGTTGCTTTTCCTCTCTTTTCAAATTGTCCTTGCTCTTTGAGGAAAAGACTTGCATGAATCCATAAATGCCATCCATCCTGTGTTTTCTTAACCAGATGCTAAAATCTCACCTGCCTAGGCATGGGTGAACAGTTCTGGCTCCATATACATCAAGACTGTGGGCAGCCTGAATACCAGGTAACCCTGCAAATAAGGGAGCAAGACAGCAATGAGCAGAGATTGAGCCTTTGCCTGGTCTCTGTTACTCGAGACATTGTGGGCAAGGTGTAGCAGTCTGGCTTTTGGTAAGACTACTGTGCACTGCTTTGTGTTTCTACAGGTATGATAATCATAGCAATCTGCTCCTGCATGATGGAGGAAGGAGTCTGGTAGGAAAAGCTTTTAGTATGGGGATGTGTGGATAGAGGAATTCCATAATTGACAATAATGACCAGCACAGGTGACATTTCTCTGTAGTTAATAGCTGCGGGTGTGAAAGGCACTGAGGCAGAGCCTCAAGCTGCTAAGCTAGCAAGTGAATTGCTGCCAGACTATTTGACCTGCAGTTCATTCCTAATATATATAGTGTGACTAAGAAAAACCTGAGCAAAGTGTTCACAGGCACTGCTTCTTGGGCTGTGTGGGAGTGCCAGCAATTTTGTATTTGGGATTGAAGCAGATTTCTCATGTTGGCAATAGTGTTTGCACCAACTCCTTAGGAATATGAAGAACTGAAGGCATCACTTCCATCTTCCAGAGGGAAAGCAAAGAAAGTCTTATGCATCTGAGAAAGTGTAAAAAATTGTAGTCAAATTCTGTAGTAGGAATGTTATGGAGATTTTCACTATCAGGGCCATGAAAATTGAATCCAGTAAGGGGGTTGACTGAAAAAACTGTGTTGCTGAAAATGATGATGGCACTCAGGCTATCCCTTTTTTCACTATCTCCATTTCTGAAGATTCCTTCTGCAACTCTTTTGACAAAAAAAGGGATGGAAAAAGTTAGATGGTCTTGAATTATTCTGCAGGCGGGAGAAATGGGGCTTGTGACCAGGAACTGGAGATGGGCCAGCTGTTTGCCAGCTGAACACTTCAGTGGTATTCCCTGGGTGTTGCTTTTATTGGTGATTCAGGGATGGGTCATACTCTGCACACCTGATCCTGCCAAAGCAGCCAAACTGCCTCTGTCAGTATGAGACCCAGCAGCCGAGTAAGACTGAGGCTATGCCAGGCTGGTTCACATGTCACAGTCTGAGCTGGGTAGCCTCATTTGATAGAAACTTTGTTTAGACTGAGAACATGGCTTCTGCAAGTCCTGACCACTTCATAAATGCAGCTTTGGCCAACTTATTTGGGGGAATAGTCTAGTGGCCCCTAAATGCTGAGGCAAGCAAAAGCCAATATTTTTTTTCAAAGGACTGATTGAAATACTCCACAGTGCTGAACTTTGAGTAGAATTTCTTCCCAAAGCTTTTTTTCCAATTAGCATCTCACCATGAAATCTATTATTGCCCACTTTTAAACGCAACTATCAAAACCTTTTGTCTCCAGAAATTGCCTAGTGAATAGTACAGATGTTGTTTATTGTGCTGAACACAGTGAGAAACACCAACAGATCTACTGTAACAAGAAGTAACCCATTACTGTAAGAGAAGACTTTGTGCACTGAAATATATCTTTAGACTTTAGTCTGAAATACAACCTGCTGTCATGTTTTCTGCATGGCTGGCAATTTTACTGTATGACAAAACAGATCACAGTGCAAAATGGCTGGGTTTTATCCTCTGCTAAAAATTGAACCTGCTGCAGTGAAGCATATGGAAATTGGATTGAAGAAGTGGACTCTTCCCTGCAGTTGGGTTTTCACGAAGGTCTACAAACATGGCTTTTGATTCCATCTTATTATCCACAGTGTCATCAGGTTTACTAAGGTAAACCATATTAATACTGCATGTGTCGTGCCCTAAAGCAAAAGCCATAGAACAAGTCTTAGCTGGTATGAAGAACTACAACAGCAGGCACAACATTTAAAGTATTCTTTCCTGTCAGAGATTTGTCTCATATAAGATCCTGCATTTCTAGATGCCAGTGGCCTCTGCCCAGCCAGCCCTGCATCTGTCTGCTGTCCCATCTCATCAGAACAACTTATTCTCTGCCTAGATTTCTTCATAAATTCTACTATCACTTTTCAATTGTTGACTTTTAGCACCTTGCTGAAATTCTGGTGGATTTTTTGGCTCTAGGCATAGCTCATCTCTGTCACACAGACCATTTCTGCATGAAGTGCAAAGCCTCAGCTTCCACACATGAAGAGCTACAACTAAGTAAAGAAAATAGACTTTCAAAACCTGAGAGGTTTTGCTTAAGCTGCTGAAATCAAGGTCTGCCTGTCCATTTTATACCCATTCTAACTGTGCTTCAGTAAATTCTGAGTCTATTGACCAATTTTATCCAGATGTCACACAGAGGACAGAGGTTTTGAAGAGACTTTGTTATTGCAATGTTAATAAAAGTCTCTCTCCTCTACCTGCTGGTCATCTACAGCAAAACTTGATACATGAATCTGCTGTTATTGCATTCTAGACAACTCACAGGAAGGAGGCACAATCCCAGTCTCAGAACAGCTTTTGCGTGTTAGATAGCAAAGGTTCCAAAGAAGAGACAAAAACCCATACCAAAATTTAGTGGATCTTCTCAAAGTTTCAGTGCAGGCAAAATGAAACAGTTTTCCCTCCTGCTATTGGATTTTTTAGTAGTGCTTATGAGGAAAATACCTGATGTAACATAATTCAGTGCCAGTGATAAAATGCTAGTAAATTTAAAAGCTGCTGAAAGCAAGATCTCATAATAGTCTGTTGGGCAACGTTACTTGGGGATCTTCTCGGTGTTGGCTAACAAACAAGTTAATAGATGTCAGTCTCCATAGTTCCAGATTGTGCAACCATGTTGCTGGGAAGGGACTCTGACATTTCACCCTAAGGCTTCTGGAGGAGCATTGGGGTTTTCTTCACTGCACCACCATTCTGGGAAGGAGGGGATGCTAAAAAGAAGATATGATTTTTTGGTAGGTTTTTAAATGTGCTGCTATTAGGAAGGAAAAAGCATCAGGAATCTGAACGAAAGAGAAGACAAGCGTAGTTGCTTTTTTTGCAGCAGAAGCAGTTGCAAGTGTTATTTGTGTTAGTAAGGTTTGGCCTCATCACAAAAGCATGCTGTCATCATCTCTTGCATTCTCTCACTTCCTTCACCTATGTGGCTTTTGCTGTGCCTCTGTTCAGGGTTCTGTGTTTTAGAGAAACTTCATCTATAAACCTCTCGAGTTGGAATCTCATGTACCTAATAGTTGACATATCAGTTTGTTTCTATGGAGTGAATATTAAAATTAATGTAAAAGACTAAACCCTGAAGACTAAATTAAAATAACAAAAGAGATATTACTTACTGAAAGGAAATGAATGAACAAAATTAAAGCATAGACCATGAATTAGATTTTTCATGGAGCTCAGCTCCTATTAAGCAGCTGTATAAACAGAGGCACTGAAGGGCTTAACCTTTCTCTGCTCCCATGTTTTTCTGTTGGAGAAACTGGCATAGATGGTTTCTATATCTGACCCTTTTGCACCTTTTTATTTGCATTTGATTTACTCATTTTAGGTCATCATTAATTGATGAGATGCAGACAGTGAGACCTAGCAGGGGTGGTGGTGTGTGTGACATATGATAGCCTTGCTGAGATGAGGTGGGATGACTGGAGTAGGTCCCCTCTAGGAACCAGCATTGATGGTGAAACACAGCACTGGTACAGTCTTAACCTAGAACAGCCCTATCCCCGGTTCTGAAAGCTTCAGCAAGGGCTGTAGTCTACTTGCAAGATATATATTTTGAGTGTCTTCCTGAAAATGGATAGATTTATAGTTCCTCTTTAAGTACGTGTATCGACTGAGGCCCTTGATAGTTTCCAGTGTAATCAATATTGTGTTAATGAGCAACAGATATAGATATGGTCCACACTGCAAAAGAAAAACTATGTCCTAGTTGTACTGGGGACTGTGAATTAATTCCCAGGTGTTACAACTTTGTTCCTTCCTACCTCGGGTCATGACGAGGAACAGTTCTCTCTCAAAACAAGAGCCAGAGCATGTGTGACTGTTTGGGTGCAACGTGGGAAAGGCAGTTTAGAAGGAGTTCTAGGTCACTCACTGAACCTCCAGGTGAAACAAAGTGACACCAAAATGAGAGGTATGTTAGAGGCTAGGGAATATTTAAGCTCAGCAGGGTGAGCTGCTATCAAACTTGCAAATGAGGGGGAAGTATTTTATTAGGGCAATCCTATGGAGAATAAGGGCTGTCTGAAAGTGATGATATTCCTGCGTTCAGGTTTCTCTACTTCTATTTTTTTTTTTTTTTTTGATGGCACTGAATAGGCCCTTTATGCATTGTGACCATATTTGCAAAATGACAACTCTGGAAAAGACAGCTACTACCTGTATGCAACCCTGTGGTTAGTCTCCTGTCTTACCTGGTTTTATCCTGTCCTTCATACAGGTCTGATACGTAATCCAGCACTGTTCCCTGTCCTGGAGGTTCAGTTCCTGGTGCCATGAGACAGCAAGAACACTGACATTTGTCAGGTGGATATCACCTGGCAAGCACTGCCATGAAGAGCTCAGATTCTTGAATGGTTTGAACTGGATAAGAATAATGTTTAAGATAGTGCAAAGTTCCTTGTTTCCTTTTTACATGGCAGTAATTGTTTGAACTAGGAGCTTCAGAAAATAAGAAAGCATGTTTTATTACCTGGTCTATAATTGGTGGGCAAGGCAAAACAGATGAGTGTCTGTAATGATGCAGAACTGAGAAACGCAAGTGCTGGGCAGCCTATTTATCCCTAGTCTCTCCATTCTGCCTGCTTCCCAAAGTGTATTTGCATTGGCAGTGTTGGAAATGGGTGCAAAAGTAGATGCGGGTTAATATTAAATAATCCCCCTTATCTCATTCACAAAAGCCTAATATCAGCAGTAAGTAAACCCCAGGTCATCTCTTGCAGTGGGTAAACTTGTGCTCCTTAAAGAACTAAAGTGCCATCTGAATTCTGATGCTGAGCTTTAAGAAAGTGGGTATTTAAACACATGGATAAATAACTACCTTATCCTGTAGTATAGGCATCAGCAGTGATCAAGTATCTGAGCTCTGCTTGTCCTGGGGGGAATTTTTTGTTTGCCTGCTTGCTAAATTTTTCAGAAATGTCTCTGAAAGCTGATACAAAAGACTGATGCTAGGTCTCTTATGCTAGAGAGAGCACTTCTGTTCTGACAGTGCTTGTTCCAGTGACTTGAACATTAGGCTGGTGTCTCCTGTGTTTGAAGAGTAATAATCAACTTTGCAGGAAAAAAAAACAAAAAACTGTTCCTACTGCAGACTGTAACGTTTTCTGACAGTGACTTCACCCAGTCACATGCTTCGTGTGTCCCCAGAAAGCTGAATTTTCAAAGGTGATGTATTTTCCATTAATGGCTGTTGCACAACAATGAGTTTGATTCCAGGCAAGCACATTATATGAAGGTTACCTTATTGTGGTGGGAAAGGCATTCTGTAGATGCAGCTTACGAAGTTATCTCTGAATCAGTAGGTGGTAACTTTGAGCATGCTGCATGTCTGATCCAGTTGTGAATACAGCCAGTTAAGGGCTGATGTGTTCAGTGTAATAGCTAATCTGTCTCATTTAGCAGGCAATGTGTCAGAGCTTGTATGTGATATATCTGACATGGTGAGTGGCATGTCTGTCTCGGCAGTTGAATAACATTACTCATTCTGGAATATATCTTCTTCAATAGAGAATGTACACACAAGCACATATTTATATTTTGTGTTAGCAGATGATTGAGCACACACCAGAATGAATCAATCCTACTTAGTATGCAGAGGGGGTTTTTTGCTCTGTTCTTTATTCCCCTCTTGACCATTATTTTATTTGTCAGTAACTGGGATGTATTCAAAGCCTAATAGAAACCACTGAATTCCAAGAGCTTTGGATCGAACCTTTAAGCCAACCCAGCTGTTAAGCAGGCAATATCGAATATGGGTAAAATCTGTTGTGTGTCTTCCTGCTCTGTGGTTCTGTGAGGTGTCCCAGAGACAGCATTTCTCCCTTTTCCTTGATGGAAAGCAGTGTTGTATTTACTTCTGAATAAGATGAGCTGAGAAATTCATGGCCTTGAAACTGATGCAGTCTATAATTGTATTTCTTCCACAGTCTGCTGTGGTGTTGGTTTGGGTTTTTTGGCTTTTTTTTAATGCACGAGCAGTGGATAAAATAAAAATGCATGTGAGCATGTGACCAGCAAAAGATGCTTGAAGGCTTTTTGGTCTCTGAGTGCAGGGAAGATTCTCAGACTGTCAAAGAAGTAATTGTAGCTCATTTCTTATCAATGCATACTCTACCATGCCTGCTGTAACTTAGTCTTCTCTCTGGTCAGGAATCAGCTCACAGTCTTTTGGCAGCCCATGCTTTGCAGGATCACATATTTTTTCTTAAAAGGCCAAGACATCTGGCAGCATTTGGAAGGCTGGCAGTGCAGTGCTGCAGCCTGGCTAGAGCTCAGTAATGTGGGGTGGGGGTGGTGTCAGCATCTCTAGGACTGCGCTTGAGACTGAGGAATAACAAGAATATTGAAATGTAGCTCCAAAGGGAAATAGGGCTGCCTCGCAGGTTAAGCCGGCATTCCTAGAGGAATCCTAGGAGAGTGAAGGCTTATCTGTTGAGTTAGCAGAATGCCTAATGGAAAGGGGAACTGATCGTCTGATTAGCATTGGCATGTTATCCTTCAGCAGCAGATTGCCTCAGGCAATGGGCACGGAGCTGCTGGTCCTGCACAAGTTTCATGTTGTTCTGCTCCGTTTAGCTTATGCTTTGATTTGCTTCACTTATTTCTCATTTGGTGGAAGATAGAATCAATAAATCTTGAATACAAGTTGCTCAACAGAGGGCTGCACTATTTTTATTCTTTGTGCTGCACACCTGTCTGTGCTATTAGCATGTTTGCTCTTCATGTTGTGCTGCTTTCCATAACAATGGAAACATTCTCACTGCTGCTGCCTGCATTTTTTATTCTTATTTTTTAGGAGATGAGTCCCCACTGTGCAAATCTCCAACTGTGTGTGATGTTGATAAGTCAGAGGATTAGCAACCCAAGCCCAGGGCCTGCTGGTCTAAATGCTGGGGGTGGCAGAGACATTAGTACAACACATGGAATTCCAAACATTGGTCTATATTACTCAACCGCTGTACCCCAAGCTCCCTTTTTCTCATGTGATAAATCCAGAAGGCTTTTTACTGATGACCACATAAAAAGGGCTACCTTGGAAAGATAGCTGAAATGCTGCCTGAAACAGCAGTTTGCCTGCTAATTCTTGAAAAAACATTTATTGCAGCTGCTAAGAAATGTATGCAGTCATTCCCAAATTAAAGATACCTGTTATTTCTCTATTAGTTTTGCATGAAATTAGGAATGGGAAACTCACCTTCACCTTTCTTGTGTGCTGGTCTAAAATCCACACTGTGGTGAGCAAATAGCACAAGTGAGACAATGCTGGCTGTGGGCCTTCCAAATCCTGTTTTTGAGTATTTGAATAAAATCAGAGCACTTCCTCACAGGGAGAGACATGTATCAGGGAGAGTAATGCACAAACTGTTTCTCTACCTGTCTTGGACTGTTCACTGTGTGATGGGAATGATTTGTGTTACTATTGATTCTCCAACAGTTAAGGAAGTGGCAGCAGAGAGCCTTCTTGAGTTCAAAACCTTCCTAAATTTGAGCATACTATAATTTGGAAATGGTCTCTGGACATTTCTGCTCCATCTCTTTGCTCAAAGTAGGTCCTATAAAAGCAGATTGCTTGAGTCTTGTCCAGTTAAGTTCTGAGCTATTCCAAGAATTAAAATCTCACAGTCCATCTGGACACTTGTTCCAATGTTTGGTTGTGCTTAACTCAGGATAACTCCTCTGTGTTGCAGAACTAGTAGCAGAGGAAGCAAAAGTAGTTATCAGATATTGGCAGCTCTCTGGCACTTATGCTGTCTTTGATAAAGTGATCCAAGCTTCTTCAGGGCCAAAGACAAATATCTATACTCATGTCTTCAGTGAGATTAGAGGTGCCGGCATTGGCTGTGTTGGAATACATTATCCCATACTCAGCCTGGTAGGTACTCAAGTAAAATACACGCCAGTTTTTCAAATAATATCAAAAGAATTTAATCCAGAGGAAGCTTGCTCTGTCCTTGTAACTCCCCTGAATTACTATTACTGGCCACTTAAAATTTGCAAGTTTGCTTTTACTGGAAAAATGGAAAAAATTACATGAAAATAGTAGTAGGTGCCTTTGACAAGTGTTATGCAAAAACAGTGACTAGCAATAGGGTTCTAAGTTATTTATTTTATAGTATCTGTAAACAAACTGTGGATTGCTATCTAAAGGTAGGATTCAAAGGAACTTTGATGCTTTTTCCAAAGGATTTTTCAGTCACAATGATGTGTGTCTTTCAGTGTTTCTGTATTACCCTTTCATTACAATAATCAGAGTAAAACTGTGTCCAACTTAAGCCCCTCCTCCTGCCCCAACAATAATTGACTTAAACCGTAATTTTTAGGAGATTAGTGATGTGGATTGCTTGGTTTGGGAAACTACAAATGTGTCCATATAAGTTAAAATATTGACTCCTATAATTTTGATTTTCCTTTATACTTGCAAATCTTTTAAATGGGGAAAGATTTATTTCTTTTAATCAAACAGATATTGCAGTTCAGTTACAACTGTTGTCTGCAGAGGAAAACTGTGCTACTGTAGACATTTGTCATGTGAGAGTTTTCTACAGCACAGAATTAGTGCTGAAAATGTTCATGCCCACCATCTCTTTTAGTGTTGATGTGAGTCAAGCTTACTGTAATTAATTTGCATGGAAAACCACCTCTCTGCCAAGACATAATGATGATGATTTTGAGTTGCCACAATTATGTTATAAAATGTATTTATCCAGAAGCTTGCCTCTTCCAAAGTAGATCTCTTCGTAGTGCATATTCAATGCATGCTCCTTTTGTGGTTTCCACACTGTAGCTGCAATAACTGACAGCTGAAAACATCATTGCAAGACTGTCAAATGTGCTGTCTGCATAACCGGTGATAATCTAACTATTCTTCAGCTTCACATATCAAACTGCTGGGAACTGAAACTTCAGCGCTTGTTATTGGCAGCAGTAGGTGGAATTGAGTAATGTGGTTTGAGTGTCAAAGGCCTGTGGTGCTGACAGGAATATTAACCGTAAATCAAGCACGGCACAATGGTGGTGCTGGGCTAGAGTGAAAGGCAAGATCTTGCAGACCAGACTGCTTAGACCTTACTTGTGGGAATATTTCCATTGGCTAACAGAAGCAAGGACTGGTGCGCTGGAGCTCTAGCAATGATCCGTTTAACTTAAAACTAGGGAGGAGTGATAGAGCTGAACAAGTGACATGTGAGATGGCTGTGTGCTCTGCTGAATGTGTTCCCAGTAGCCTTGCAGCCCTGTCACGCTGCAGAGGCTGGTGAAGGGGATATCTCATCCCCGGTTAGGCAGTGTCACTGCTGCTCCTATCTGGCTTCTGTTGTAAAAATCTTTCAGTGATGGCTGGGCTAGCACTCACTGCGTTTAAGTGAAGCCTGCAGGGCCGATGTTTAAAATGTCCTTGATTTAGAGCCAGCTTGCGAGATTCTTTCTTGCAGCAAATAGTTCCCTGTTTGCAAAAAGGACCCCACTTCTGCATTTTGGCTGCTCCTAGCACCCACAGTGAACTGAGCTGGGGAAGGTGTGTGACTCCAGCCTCCCTGTTAGCAAATGAACCAAAGCATTGGGAACTGTTGGTGGGAGGATTGCGTGGAAATGTCTGGGTACCTCATGCTGACTGCTAACTATTTAATGACATATGGTCTTTCTAGATGCCACCGTCATATATTCTATTGCCTTTAGTGACTATTTCAGCAAGCTGCTCTGGTGACAAGCTTGGCCAACTCTCTTTTTATAATTAGGACCTATTAGGACAAGTTTTATGTATTTTTTAAGGTCTATGCATTTTATTTATCTGCTGTGTTAAACAGAGATGAGGCAAAAAGAGGAAATGGTGCTGAGCTGTGGGGCAGAAGTCTGATTCTAGATAACTCTACCCGGAAAACCTTTGGGGAAGGGCACTGCAAAATTTTTTTGCAATTATGTGGAGTTTCTCAGCAGGGAGTCAGCTAACAATATCCAGAGCAACCCAGCAAGCAAGAAATATAAAGCCAGGAGCTAAGCAAAATACAGAGATTTCATTATAAATTAGTGTTGGAAATTAGAGCCAGGCTGTGAAATAACCACAATTAAAATTCAGAGAGCAAAGAAGAAAAAGCTTACCTAGTGACCTCTGCTTGCTGCACAGGGTTAGAAAAGAATCTGTGCTACTTTAGTATTCTAACATAATTTGCACATTACTGAAATTGTTGGGAAATTAAAGGAAAACCAAGGGACTGAATCTTAACTGATGAAGGGAGCCTACAAGAAAGATAGACAGGGACTTTTTACAAGAGCATGTAGTAACAAGACAAGGGGGAATGGATTCCAGCTAAAAGGGAGTATGTTTAGCTTGGGTATTAGGAAAAAATTTTTACTGTGAGGGTGGTGAGGCACTAGAGCAGGTTGCCCAGAGAAGTCGTGGATGCCACATCTGTAAAAGTGTTCAAGGCCAGGCTGGATGGAGCTCGGAGCAGCCTGGTCTAGCTGAAGGTTTCCTTGCCCGTGGCAGGGGGCTTGGAACTAGATGATCATTAAGGTCCCTTCCATCCCAAAACATTCCATGATTCTATGAAAAGCAGCCTAACCCAGCTGATATCAAGGCCCCTAAACTGATCAACAAGACCTAAACATGTGCCTCTAAATCAATGGCTTCCTCACTCACTAAGCCAATGTAGATGGAGAAAGCGAAGCAGCTATTTTTCTGTCAAGTCTATGCACAAGGTCCTGAACTGTATGCATTTATTCAACAGATATGAGCTGTTTAGGAGTGAATAAAATGATCTCAAAGTTAACTCCCAACTGAGAGAAATGGATCCTTAATAAATCAGATCAGTATGAGGTAGGTGTTTTTGGTGATTCTATGCTGAATTTCCTTCAGTCAATTGATTTTACCAATATGAAACCAAGTTATTACCAGTTCAAGTTTCCTATGAACATTGAAATTCTAAAATATACCAAACCGACGGCAAAAAATAGTACCAAGATTCTAACATAAGAGCTCCCTGGAAACTAATTCAAAGGCAGCCAAATAAAACAAGAGACTAAAATATACAAAATAGTGCAATTTAAAAGAAAATCACTGAATTATTGAAACTCCATAGAAGAGATGTCACAGCAGTACTTCTGATCAGCCTGATTAAAAAAAGCACACTATCCTTTTTTGTTTCCCCTCCTTTGATGTCAAGAAGTGTATTGTAAACTTAAAATGATGTATGTAGTTCAATCAGATTGATCTGGGAAGTTCAAAGATACTGTAATTTTTTGAGCATTTAGGCTTTATTCTATGTGGTGGAAAGTGTGTTGCATGTTTACACAGCGTAACCCTTTCAATACTGTGTTGTAGGACTGCAAACAGAAACCAGTTTTATCTACCAAAAAAAAAAAAGGCTGCCTGTATGGAACAGCTCTGTGCTGACCTTCACTATTCTGGGTCCATGCCTGATGCAATCATCAATGCACCAAGTGTCTCACTCACCTGGGGAGAGCTTTGCTCTGTCCAGTTGATTATTTTGCTATAAATTTCCATACAGTCTTTGCAAACTACCTGAAAATTGCAACATCAGCTGGCAGATTAAGGAGCTTGAGGGCAGCCTGTGGATCCCTTGCTCTCCGAGTACAAGTCACATTCTCACTGCTAAAGAGGCGCACGGGGCTCGTGATGGCAGTTTTGGTGCTGAAGCGGCATCCAGGACCCCTCACTGTGCAAAGAATGCGTTTGGGCAGAGCTGCCCCCACAAGATGCTGATATCACTGTGGTGCTCCAAACGAAGTGGCCCAAGTGAGTGTGAGGGGCAGTGCAGTTCACCTGCTGCCAGAGTGGCTCTCACTATTGGTACCTGAAAGGAGAAGTTTGGCTTACAGCAGGTGAAAGGGTTGTTATTTCCCTAATGGGACAGAGACTAGGTTTTCCATACATTGCATGCTACTTAACATGGAAAGAGATGCTTTTTTTTCCTTACAGGGAATTGTGACCCATACTTCTGCCTAGCCAACCTATTTTGACAATCTCTGCCACTGGTAGTGGGTAGTGCTTTCAGGCTGTCCTGGGGCAAAGTACCTTTAGAAGTTACTTGCATATTTTGAGTGTTAGGCATGCTAGAGTTTGTAACCTCTGTCCCAGTGAAGTAGATGGAAAGGCAGCATTAAGCTGTGGCAGGCTATAAAAAGTAGCTTAGGATTTCATACCCTTGCAAAGGGCTGATCTAGACATTGCCAAGAAGAGTTTCAGAGTTCTGCCTCCAGTACAGACAAAGCTGAATTTAAGAACTATTTTAAAGAATTTAAATCTTACAGATTTTCCTCTTCATTAGTTGTGGTATTTTTAGGCAGAATCCATTTAGATTTTTTCATTTCACCAGAAGTTCCATAGAAAGAAAAAGGTATTGTAATTCTGCATTTTTTTAATGGAAACTTTCCGTTTATTTTGGCATTTCTGTAGACCTGTTCAGTAGAATGCAGAATGAATCTTGCTTGCTCAAGGCCTGTTGCAGAGAATAAACCCAACTGGCGTAATTGAAGCTACACCTATTTATACACCTCTTTATACTAGAAATATGTGACCCTTGCTCTTTGATTACTCTGGTGGAACAGAGTGCTACAAGGCAGGGATTTTTCAGTGGTCCTTTATCTACTTGAATTGCCTGGTCAGCTACAAGGTACAGAGGCTGTAAACAAGGGGAAATTGGGATGGCAAACCGATCAATTACAGAATATTGAAAAGATCAAGGAAATGGCAGCAATACTTCTAAAGCCAATATGGAAAACTCTTTCTTGTCCAATAACCTCATTCTTGTGACAAAGGTTATAACAAGATGGAAAATGGCACAACATGAATGCATTCTGGTGGCAATGATTGCTGTGAGAATTGGGACTGGTTTGTACTTCACCCATTCTGTCTATCTTTCCTAGATGCTGTATCCCAGGCAACCCAGGCAGAAGGTGTTATATTTATTATGTCCCTGTCGCTTTTTATCTCTTGTAGTGAAAACCGACATTAAACTGTCTGTCCAGCTTCCACTCTTTTAAACAAGCAGGGAAACATGACTGCATTACCTTCAATTAATCTCCTAATTATCCCAGCAGAATATATCTCTTTCTTCTCTGACTGATAAGGTGTGTGCCATAGATCTCTGAAGTGGCTGCTGCTAGCACGTTTTCTGCCTCATCTTGTACAAGGGGCTGCCCTGTGCTTTTGGAAATGGGCTCGGTCTCATTTCCACTACACATCAAGTTTAAGGCCTCAAAAGAGATGAGGTCTGGAAACTGTACACAGAGTTTGAGAGATGGTAAGATACCTGTCCGGAAAGGGTAATGCTTACCTCGTCTTTACAGGGTCTGCTAGATTGCTAAAGGTCCTGTAGTTAAAAAATACATATAAATGAAAGACGTTTCAGGACACTGCAAGATTTCTATGTTCAGCTTGAGAAATCCTTTTTCTTTCTTTCCTGTACTGAAAAGGCTTCTTTGAGCCATTGAAAGTGCTCTTTACATCCCAGAGGTTGTTAGCGGCAGGAGGTGTGGAAGGAAAATCCAGCTTTGGCAGTCACAAGATCAAACTTGCCAGGTCAGATCTGTATTATTTTTTACAGGTTAGTGAATGTTAAGGTCACCTGGGTAGGATCAGAACTGGTAACTGACAATGAAGAGGTGACAGCTTCTTACAGCTGCCTTTGAATAGAGCTTGTGGTGCAGCTCTTCTTTCTCCATGTGAAGTTTAACGTGTCAGCGTAAACCACTGCTGGTGTGGTGGCAGTTTCACCTGGAAGATAGTTTTAAAGTTTGCCACCACGCAACTTTCTGCTGCCACTTCCCAGATGACTGCATGTGCCAGTGGCACAAAACATGCAGTCAACTAAGGAATGATGTAGCTTTCTTCTTCTCCTAATGGACCCCCTTTCCCTGCACTCAACTCCAGTGTAAATCATGCATTCTGGCAAGGCTGGCCAGAGGACACAAATCCTGGTAGGGTGATGGTCAAGACTTCTTTCTCTTTCAGACTGTTTCTTGCCCCAAGGTATATTACATGTAGTAAAGTTTCTTTTATTTCAGGCATCACTGCTGTCTACATGATGCTGTTGTCTGTACCTGGGAAAGTCAAAAAGGAACAACGGAAGTGTCAGCAGCTGTTTGAATCAATTCCATCTTCTCTGAGCTGGCAACACTGGTTCCTATTCCAGGGCAGGGCCATGAGATCCGGGTAATGGCACAAACTTTAAGTGGTTACACTAGTTTGTTAGCTGCTCACTATCTTGAATCTCTGTTTGATGCTCAGTTCTAGCATGATGGAGTGGGAAGAAAATGTTCACAGCCTGGGACTGCAGCCTGTGCTCCTGGCCTGGAGGAACTTAGGATCATATGTAAGCAGATGAGCAAAAAGAGGATCCACACATTCGCAAAGATAGAGAAATCCTACTTTAATCTATTGATGTCACAAGGTGCAAAGCATAAGTAACAGTTTTCAACACAAAATTTGAATTCCCTTTTGTTTTTCTCTCTGTTCAACCTAGCTGAATTACTTCATATTCCTTAGCAAACCAGGGGTCAGAACTTGGAGTGATAGGTGCTCTTTGGTCTTCATCTATGCCCAGATAGCTGCAGAGGGCTCTTGTTACAAAGCTAGGGAAGTCCTCATCTAGTAGCTGGGGAAGAAATAAATTCCTGTCCTGGTGATGAGGGAGAAATTCCTCCTTCTGTGTGACACTATGTGTTTCTTCAGCATTACCCCCATCAGGTTGTTCTGTCCCCCTTGCTGTCCCCCTCATCCATTTGCAGAAGAGTAGTTCAAAAGTCACAGCTGTTGTTTCAGACTTCATCTCTCCCTCTTCAGTTATTCTGCAGATAGGCCAAGACAACAGCTTGTTAGTATTTAAATCAGCCCATCCATATTTTTGCATGAAATTCTCAGTCATTTAAGCCTCATGTCTGGTCACTGAAATGATCTGCTCTCTAATTCGAGGCTTTGCTTTTAAGCCTAACTAGAGTGTAACGCTATTATGTGGTCATTGCCTCTCAAAGGACGGATAATTCTGAACCTAATCTGCCATTTCAGGGCATTTTTTTTCAGTGTTGCTACTACAGAGTGAGGTGCAGGAGAATTCTGCATCATTTACATGAAAATGAGGGATATCAGAAGGAAATTAGGAGAGGGAGGGATGGAGTAGATTATGCCATTTTCTGATGCTTCCCTAAAAGAAATTGCAGAACAGCCTGTCTGTCAGATCCTGGAATTGCATACGGGCCAAGCCAGGGAAGGGTATATGCTACTTAACTCTTTTTCAAATGTAGACTCTGATTGAAATGCTGTTGGCTCCAGCTGACCCAACACAACCTGGTTCTGTTGACTCCCCACCCACCAGCTAAAAATGACAACTCACAGTCCTTTTTGGCTCGAATCTTTCTGTTCCTGTGTTCAGATGGCACAGGGCTTTTGCATCTCCCTCTAGGGCAGGCAGACAGGTTGCCGAAGCATGTGGTCACACTGCTGGCAGGCAAGGGGAACTCCGGGTCCTCAATGCAGTGTGGCTCTGGGAAGCCAAAAGGTGTGTGTGATTCTGGGATTTTGGTTTTTCACTTCTATTTTTTGGGGTGCAGTGGAGGTTATTTGCCACTCTTGTTTGCATTAGAGCTTCCAGGTGCTTTATACCAACTAACAATATGTATGTCATCAAAATGCCAGCCGATGTGCAAGCCAAACTGCTGTAGCTATCATTGGGTTGTATTTTTGGAACTGACTTGGATCCAAGGTTTGCATATTTTAAACAAACCCACACTGGCTGAGATCCACACACAGACAAGTACCTTCCACCATTCTGCTAAGTGACTGACTCTTCCCCCAACAGCTGTCTTGATCTCCTCAGAGGTAGCTCAACTATGGCTTCAGGGCAGAAAATGACAGTCCAAAATGAGCTGAAGAAAACTCTTCAGAATGTCTCTCCTCCTTTCCATTACCTTAAAAAAATTAAACTTCTGTTTAGTCTGAAGTGCTTCTGTTGCTCTCAAGCTGTATCTCCTAATAGGTTTCTTAGAGAAGCATTTTTCTCTATGCAAGTAATTTAAGCTGTACATGCCCTCTGGCTGTTTTTTAATTAAAAGAAAAATAAAAAAATCTTGTCCCAAGTAGGGGGCTTATACTGTTGATTGACTATAGCAAGGAATTTTGCAGGAATTCTGAATTCTGCACTGCCAGATATGAAGTCAGCCCTATAAGTATAACCCTGACCTGAGGCTGGGATTTTTAAAATGAGATTCTTAATAAGAAAGGGAAGAAATAAACTTGACTTTGAATAAGCATAATGCAATCTCCCTTCACACAAATTGCTCCTTTATTATAGCCCAGATATTCACATTTGTCTGTCTAAATACTTAAGTCATATGCAGCTTCATTTTGCAGGACTCAGCTCAGTCCTACCTAAGAGGGAATCCATTATTACAGTACCTAATTCATAGATGCTTGTTGTTTACCCTGCCATAACCCACCAAACACATGTGGCCATCAGCTCCTCTCCTCTCCCTGTGGCTTAGCAGGGACTGTCTCTGTAGTAGAATCACAGAATGATTTGAGTTGGAAGGGACCCTTAAAGCTCATCTAGTCCAAGCCCCATGAAATGATCAGGGACATCTTCAACAAGATCTGGTTGCTCAAAGCCCCATCCTACCTGACCTTGAATATTTACAATGATGGGATATCACTGGGCAACCTGTGCCAGTGTTTTGCCACTCTGTGAAAAATTTCTATCTGACATCTAATCTAAACCTACCCTTCTTCAGTTTGAAGCCATTGCCCCTTGTCCTGTAAAAATGTGCCCTTGTAAAAAGTTTCTCTGCGCTTTTCTTGTGGGCTCCCTTCAGGTACTGGAAGGCTGCAATTAGGTCACCCCAAAGCCCTCTCTTTTCTAGGCTGAACAACTCCATATCTCTCAGCCTGTCTTCATAGAAGAGGTACTCCATCTCTCTAATCATCTTGGTGGCCCTCCTTTGGACTTACTCCAGCAGGTCAGTGTCCTTCCTCTGTTGGGGACCAGAGCTGAGGTGGATACAGCACTCCAGGAGGCGTCTCCCCAGACCGCAGTAGGGGAGCAGAATTACCTGCCTTGACCTGCTGGCCACACTTCTTTTGGTGCAGCCCCGGATACAATTGGCTTTCTGGGCTGCGAATGCACATCCCCAGCTCACGTCCAGCCCCTCATCCACCAGCACCCCCAAGTCTTCTCGGCAGGGCTGTTCTCGATCTGTTCATCCCCCTGTCTGTATTTATTCTGTGGATTTCCCTGGAGCCAGTGCAGCACCTTGCATTTGTCTTTGTTAAATGTCTGAATTTTGTTAAACCATGAATTTTTCATGGACTCACTTCTTAACCTTTTCCACTTCCCTCTGGATGGCATCCCGTCCTTCAGATGTGTCTACATCACTACCGAGCTTGGTGTTGTCTGCAAACTTGGTGAGGGTGCGCTTGATCCAACTGTGTCATTGATGAAGACATTTAAGAGCACTGGTCCCAGTACAGACCCCTGGGGAACACTACTTGTTATGAATGTCCACTGGGTAGTTGACCACTACCCTCTGGATGTCACCATCCAACCAAATAGTACACACATCAAATCCTTCTCTCTCCAACTTAGAGAAAAGGATGGGGTGGGGGACCATGTCAAAGGTTTTACAGAAGTTCATACAGATGACGTGCCCTGTCCCGTGATGGAGTCACTTCATCATATAAGGCCATTAGGTTGGTCAGGCAGGACCCTTCATGAAGCCATTCTGACTGTCTCAAATCGCCTCCTTCTCCTCCATGTGCCATAGTAGCAAGTATCTTGAGCTGTTACAGTGCCATGCAGCTGGATTTGTCAAGATCATGGAGTAGTTCTCATTTAGTTTTCCAGAGCATTAGATTTTCTCAGACAGGAGAGAAACTGAGGATAAAGGACATAGCCTAAGTTATGTAGTCAAAAGCAAATCTATCCACTTGCTGAACCAAATGCAGGGTATTTGGTGCATGCAGTACCTCACAGCACACTTTCCTGCTGTACCATGTCTTCATCACAGCAATGGATGTAAGGTCACAGAGTTAGGGATTCTGTGGTCAGAGCATTCCTGTACATGTGGCTCACGTTGTTTGTTTCCATGGACGTGGGGGACATTTGTTAACCATTTCTGGCCTTTTCAGTTCAGTGACAGATGGTCAGGTTTCTGCCCTCTTCTAACAAAATACTCTCATTAGGTGTATTAGGGAAACTAGGGCAAATCTAAAGGGTTGCAAACAAGTAAAAAGGCACAGTCAGGTTGTGTGACTTTACCTCCCTATCCTTGTTACCAGCACATGGATGCAGAGGTGACAACCCTCTAGACTACTGTGGGACTGGCTGTTGTGGACAAGAGGCTGACGACAGTAGAGAGGCTTAGTTAATGTAGCACAGCATGTCTGGTGGGCAGGCTAACTTTAAGTAAATAAACCAGTTAATGGCAGAGCTGCTTTCTCAGAATGGGCTGACCTTGGACCAGTGGCTAGAGTAGAAAAAGGCCTGAGATTAGCATTGTTTCACCTGTGTGCTTCACATACTTTTTCTTTTTCTTTTCTTTTCTTTTTTCTTGTACAGGCTGACTTTCTTATCTGAGAGCAGGCTAAGTATGCCCAAAGCAACTCAGCAACTGCTGAATATAAAGCCAGAACTGTCAGAAAACGCAGAGCAGAGGTGTTTTTGCGGTTGAAATAAAGGATGGGAGAGCCACATTTGGATTTAAAAAAAAAAAGAATTAACCTTGAACCTCTCTCCAAAGTCTGATTTAAACATGAATCTCATTTGAATTAAAAAAAAAAAAAAAAAAAGGCTAAAAGTATAATTCACTGAGCTCTTTTATGCAGTGTCTGCAGTTCCTGGTTTGGGGAAGCAATGAGAAAAGGCAGCCAGAATTCAAGACAGTGGTGCTGACTACAAACTTCACCTGCACAGGAGGCAGAAGCAGAGATCATTAACTTTTCCCCAGGTCTGTGCCTTGTCCCCTGACTGGTGTGCCAAATTGATCATCAGGTGGTTTATTACCTCCTCGAAAGTGCTGACAGAGATTATTCTTTGCAGTAGCACCAGAGACAGGCTCCTTACATATAGGTTTAGGTGAGCCAACATCTTTTTTTAGTATTTTGTGAAGCCGTGGTAAGGAATAATATTTGCTGTTAATCCCTGGTTTGGGTAAGAGCATTGCAGGATGAATTTTCATTGCACAAGGGAGTGTTGCTTGGTGGAAGACGTAGATGATGAGGGGACGGAGGACTAACAAGGCAAAATGGGATATGGTTCAGTCTGAATAGATGGCCAAACAAAGAAAAGTGCAGTAAACTGATTGCAAGTCAGGTAGAAACACATAAATTAATCCAACTTCAAGGCAGGAATTTACAAAAATCTACTACTAGCCCTTTGCATCTTCATCAGTCCATTTTCCTGATGCTTGAAATACTTTTTTCCACTACTACCTACTCCCACCACTTTCAAATACCTAGAGAAGGGGTAAGAGAGGAGTCAGTTTTGCAGTGAGCTCAGAGCACATCTAGAATGATGCTAATAAACACGAGCTGAATATATTGCCCATGATCAGTGATTATCCCTTGGAGAGAAGCGGCAGCTCTGCTCGAGTATCTGCCCATGGTGTGAGGTGGAGAGATCAACTTGGATGCTTGGTCAGCAGGGTTGAGTGGTATCTCAGGGAGGAGAAGGAACTTAATTTTGTTTTGAAGCACTGCAGTAGCAAAGCCCTGGAGAAGTTTTTCATTTGGTGTGCTTGGGTTTGGTTCTTTTTTTCAGTGGAAAATTGTGCTTTTTCCTGTTTAATCAAAAGCCCAGTTTGCCTCATTGGTTTTGATGGAAAATTTTCACGTAGGTCTTTGTTGTAAGATACCAACAAGTCAGAATTATCCCTTTATCTCAGCAGATGTGCTTTCCAGAAGGGGATCTCAGATGATAAAAAACACAGCAGCTCTGCTGCCTTGACTCAGAGAAGATTTTTATGATAGAGAATTTGTCTAAACAGACTTTTTTCATTAAAACTGAAATGCTTTGTGGACAGGTTTTGGATTTGTTCAAGTTTTAACTGCTAATTTTTTGCTACAGTTATGTGCAGTGCTTCATTATGCTTTCTGTAGTGACAGTATGTGTAGTGGTACAAGATCAAGTCTTTGCTTTGCCCTTTACTTAAACTAGTCTGTCCGGAAATGATTCAGATGAAGACAAGTCATGATATGAAAGAGACTGCCAGTGTATTACAGTGTTTGCATCTCACATCTGGAATTGGAAAGTAGTGTGTGACCTAGAGAAAGAAGTTTTGGCCCAAGTCCAATCAAGCAAAATCGTTTGTGAGACTGGTTCTTCTCTCCTGAGGACTAGAGAAGCCTGGAAAGCCACCCCAGAACACCTGTGTAATTCTTCCACCAACCACAGTGGGAGAACCTTGCCAATACCAGAACCTTGGGAAAAAACTAAGTCTTAAAATATAAAAGCAAAACTTTTAAGTGGTGTGAAAATGTGTAAACTGGCATATTTAAGAGAAAAAACCAAACAACAACAACAAAACAAGACACTAAAACCAAGAAGGTGTGGGAGAGGACCCTTTGCCAGGGCCCCATGCAGTGTGTGGTGTGCAAGCTGGCTGCCAGGCCCAGATTTCCCTAAGGGTTGCTCTGTGCCGTGCCATGGAGCCTGATGCAGAGACAGCTGTGGCAGTGCCAATCTAGGAAGATTAATGGCATCGTGCTTCAGCCTGGCAAGACACTTTTCCTTGGACTACCTGAGCAGCATGGTCACATCAGTGGTGTGCCGTACTGCAGTTAATAAGCTTGGGCTCTCAGCAGGGCTAAGCAACAGGGTCCAGCACGGTGCTGTCACGCCTATTCCTGCATTCGGTCCAAGAGTTGAGTCTGCATTCAGTATAGTGCTCCCTGGCATTCTAGATGTGCCATGAGTTCCGGCCTAGTGATGCAACCACTGGACCATGCAATTTTTCCTACTAATGGTGTTGAGATGAAATGCCCTTAAAATATACTTTACTTCCCCTCCTGTCTGCTGAAACTACCTGGCACTGCGTTCAGGACCAGAGTTCAAACTGTTCCTAAAGGAAAAGTGAGTATTTTTAAAGAAAGTCTTTCAATCTACCTGCTGGCAGGATTTAAGTTCATTTAAAATCAGTCCTTGGTTTTCTAATCTGCCAGGCTGGGCTGGCTGAATGTGGTGAATCTTCACTCTTCAAAATCTTCAGTTGCTACAGATGGTAGCAACTAGATTTTCAGCATAGAAGTTTTCTTTTGAGGTACTTATGACAATTTTACCCAATCCATGAAGGGATACATTTGGGTATGTCTGCAAGTGCATCAGCCTGCAGGCTCAGGGAAATGTCTGCCTGGTGGGTATCCTTGTAATCCTCTGTATTCTGTTGGTACTGGGAGCAGTGGCACCTCCCTGGTAAGCAACAGCTGCGTTTTCCAACATGTTTGTTTCTCACCTGTTGTCTTCTAGAGAAACTCAGATGCCACAAAAGGAAAATGTATATACAGCAATGGCTCTTCAGGAAGGATGTCTGGCTATTAAGATCATATCCAACAAGGATAAAATATTTGTGAGCAGTGAGACAGCCTTTTGCAATGGGATATGACATATTGGTAAAAATCAGCTTCCTGGGAGGCAGTGGAAACACAATTGCTCTTTTTTTTTCCCCAGCCATGTACTCCTAGCTCTGCTCTCTGCTGATGAACTACCGCCTATGCAAAGGAGATTGAAAAGGGGATTTACTTTGATTAGACCAAAGCCTTTCCTCGTATTTTCAGTCATAAGTGTGGCAGCTTTAATAAGCACGAAAAGAAGATAAATGTGAGTCAGACTGACAAGAAACTCAATTGGAAAAGAGCAGAAACTTCGGTTGGAAGCCATGCTCTAAGTTCCATCTCTTTCTAGCAGAGTTTGATAATCTGCTCAGTCCAAGAAAGGTAACTTTCTGCAAATCTCTGACAAATACCAACTGAAGGATTTCAAAGGGATAAAATTAAAGCTTTAATTGCTGCGATAGAATTGAATTTATATTCCACCCTTTTAAGGCTGGGAGAATTTCCCATCAGATTTTCTCTTTCTGTGACCTGTTGGTTCACAGCCTTCAGTGATCTGCTACCAATCCTGAACTAAAAGTCAGAGAGGTTTTGAGCTGATCTTTTTAATACAGGGGCATAAATCCAATTTTAGAGGTTGTAAACAGGTAGGGAAGGAGCCAAGCAGAGTTTGTTCTACAGTTTACCCAGTGGAAGCTGTTGATTCATCACTTATTCATGAATATCACTTATGCCTGTCAACTTGTTACCCTGCTATGAAGAATTCAAACCAAAAGCAGAAAACATATGCAACAGATATGACAGACAGGTTAAGGGAGGTGACTGCCCTTCTACTTCACTCTTATGAGACCACATTGGCAGTACTGCATCCTGCTCTGGGGCCCCAAGCCTGAGAATGATCAGGGGGCTGGAGCACCTCCCCTGTGAGGACAGGAGAGTTGGGGTTGTTTAGCCTAGAGAGGGCTCTGGGGAATCCTTACAGCAGCATTATAGTACTTAGGGAAGGTCTGCAGGAAAGCTGGGAAGCACAGCTTAATCAGGGATTGCAGTGGATAAGGGGTAGTGTTTTTAAACTGAAAAAGGGTAGATTTAGATTGGATATCAGGAAGAAATTCTTCACTGTAAGGGTGGTAAGATACTGGGACAGGTTGTCCATAGAAGTTGTGAATACCCCATTTCTGGAAGTGTTCATGGCCAGGTTGGATAGGGCCCTGAGAAACCTGGACAAGTGGAAGGTGTCCCTTCCCATGGCAGGGCGTTGGAAATAGGTGATCTTTAAGGTCCCTTCCAACCCAAGCTATTCTGTGATTCTATGATCATTTTCCTTTGCATTCACTTGGACAGGTAACAAGCATTTCCAGCAATGTCCTGTTGGCTGTCCAAAGCATTTAGAATTCAGATCAAAGAAGTAGAGAAAGGACGTTTGGAAAGAGCATCTGTTTGAGCAAAGAGGTAAAGGTGTGGCTTTTATGAGGGCGAATGGCAAGGGCAATGTTGTTACCTGGGGTCAGCCAGTGGCAGTCTATAGTTAAGAATCAGTCCAGACTCTCTTCTGTCTAACAGGAGAGAAATCATTGTTCAGTGTTAAGACGCAGTTCAGATAAGAGGTTGCAAAGACATAATTTAGCTAGACTTTTATGAAGCAGCAATCATTGCTCATGAAAAAGGTAACATACATCTGTTTTTAGCATAATTGCAATGTACGTATTAATAAGTTACAGAAACAGATAGCATGCAGTACCCAGAGTTTATATTTTTATCTATGATCCTCATATATTATTATGGAATGTGTGAACAAGTTTTGTTAAGATACAAAAGAGAGCACAAAAATGGGTTTTAGTACCTTTTCCCGAAAACGAAATTGTGCTTGCTATTCATCTTGACCCTTCCATGCTGGACTTGTGAGTATGTCTATCTCTACTGTACATCAAGTGCTATATGTGAAAGGATGCATCCTTCCTTGCAACCATTATACAGATACTACATGGTATGTGAAGACAAGGGCCAAGAAGTGTAAGTTGCAGAGACCTTAGTACTTGTAGAAGTCTCCAGAAAATACACTGCAGCTTCTTAGATGTATTTCCCTGTTGGATGTACTTTTGTGTATAGTAGCAGGGCCAAGAGGGAATTGACCTGTGCTGGAAAAGACTACTGTCAAGGCTTTTTGAGATGGGAGTATGGGAAAGTCTGGTCTATTTCTAACAGGATTTTTATAGGATTTATACTCTTAACCCCAGGAATCTATGCACTGCTTTATCTTTCTGATGAGTCTCCCTCAGTTTTGGATCATGTGTTCCACAGACAGCTTTTCTTCTGAGTTAAACCTCCTAAGTATTTAATCTTGAGACAAGATTGTTAGTTCAGTTTCAGTAAGGCTCAGTGCAGAATTGTCTTATTGAATGATATTTCATTATCTGTAACAATAATAACTGAGAGAGGAAACCACTGTGGGGACTAGAATTTGGTGGAATTATCTCTGCAGCTGACCAAAGTATGACAAAAGACATTGTTTTAAACGACATAATAAAAGTAGCTTGTGCCTTTTTTCCTCCAGTTGAAGGAAGAGACACTGTGGTGCGACTGAGGACTCCTCTTTGAAATCTGGTGAGATATAAGAACTACTTACTTGCTACACCAGCTGCAGGCATCTTCTCTGGCCATTTCACGCTCTTGAACTCTAGAGAAGAGGTGCTATTTTGTGACCACAGAACTGCAGTTACAACATGAAAATACAATAGTTCTTGGTTCTGTAAGAGAATAAAATTGTGGTGGCAATGAATCCAGCAGGTGGGAAAACAACTCCCATATCCTCCTTTAGGAAAAGTAGAAGAAAATATATTTATTCTGAATCAATGAGCTTGAGCATTTAGTCAGGTTTTAAGAGAAATGGTAAGACCAGACGCTATTTCTCTTTTATAATTTTTTTTGAAGATGGGTTTTTTGTAAATAGGTAGTCCACTCCCCCATGAAAGGTAGATAGATGGACAGAAAGAAAATCATTGAGGAAAATATGTTCTGCCACAGTAACATATAATTACACGAGAAAAAATATATCAGTCTGTGCTGCAGGCAAGACGGGTCTCATTAATGTTTGGTGGACTTGATCACAAATAACGTTTCAAAACTGTGAACTCCTTCTAATTTTTTTTTCTATATACTCACAGTCATGTTCAAAATTAGCAGATCCCTGGAAATAGACTTCATCTGGCCAGCCCTGTTTCTAATAATTTGCTTGTGTAATTAAAGGAACATGTCCTTCTGCAGCTGGACTTTCAGGGACTAAAAGCAGACAGCCTGTTTTCAGTAAGAGACCAACCATTTTTAACCATTTTAATGATACTAAATTGTCCTGTGTGCAGTGAATTATGATAACTGGCTAACTGTACTAGGTACTCCTGAGGTGCATGGGCCAGAAATACAATCCAAGAGATCCCCTTTGAGAACCAACATTTTCCTCCACTGCTTGAAACTGAATGCAACAAACCATTAACAACAGCAGCTTCACTTAGGGCCGTGGATCTGTGCCTTCATGTTGATACACTTGAAAACATGAATGAAAAAATGAGCAATCAGCAGCTGAGTGTGCAATCTCATTTTTTTCAGCAGTATTGCTGAAATACATGCAAGTTTCCATTCTTTAGTCCCTCTCTGAGTTCCCAGCTGTTAGGGCAGTAGAGAGGAAACAGAGTTTCTTTCCTGATATCTACAGATTTTTTGAGATACAATTGTTTTTAATCCTATTATTTTTAGTAGAGTCAATGCATATTGATTGATTTCTTATTGTTTCTATTTTCTTGGAAGACCAGTGTATGAATTTTGACATGCCATATATTCAGTGACAGACAATAATAAAGCATACTACTTTGACCTTTTCAGTTGCTTGAACTTTAATTTACTGGCTATTCTCATTCCCTACTTTTTATGGCCCCTCAGTATAACTGGTAAGGAGAAAATAGACTGGTCAGCTAGTTCAGATGCAGATTATTTAAAAGGATAAAGACTGGCTTTACCATTCTGTTAAGAATTTATGGTGTTTTATGTGTGTTATAGGTCATTAAAGTGGTGATAGCCTGTTCTTAGCTATAGAAACACATTTGTAGCCGTTTATGGACGAGCATCTAGTTACAGCAGTGTGGGTGCAGTCTGGATTAAGTTTTGTGGGAATTAATAGATTTTATTCTGAGTTTTGTGGATGAGTCTGTGATTTGTTTAAAAGTGGCTGTGTGAGTGCTTGCCTGACCACTGCTCTGACTCCAAACTGCTGGACACTACTGGAAAATTGGGAAAAATATTCCCATCACTGCTTTCCCTCCTACCAGTTCGATTCACAAGAGCTAACCCTGCTGAAGGCTGTGCCAGATTTCCTCCACGACATGGTCATGAAGATAGTGACTTGTCTGACTAATGCAGAGAGGTGAAAAGGGGTAACAGCTGCCTGAGATCTTTCTCTGTGCACTTGAGAAATACAAGCCACAGTCGAAACTGCATTTTGAGACACTCACTGTGTTTGGTTGTTATCAGCACACCACAAAAGATTCTGATCATCCTGCAGTTTGGTGGAAGCCTGGAGGAAATTTTCACGTTGGAGAATGGTAAAATGAGGACAAAATGTTCCATTAAAAGACTTGTTTGTGTAGAGAGGTCTGAGAGTGGGAAAAAGTGACAACATAGCCTAGATTTTTGAGACAGAGCTTTGTGTGTAATAGGGAAGTTTCAGTTTTCTGGTGGCTCTGAAAAGTTCTCGGTGGGAATCTATACATTAAAAAGAACAGGAGTGATGAAAAGGTAAAAAAAAGGGCAACAGCTTTCGTCATTTTGTTTGTTTCATTTGTTTTTCATCTAATAATTTTGAGTTCAGGCTTACTGTTTTTTAATTTTTATGTCTTTGTAGGGTTGCAACAAAAAATACAAGTAGGAGAATAAAGAAGGGTAACCAAAGCTTGATTACATTCTGTTGCTCATTGCGTAGTTTTGCAGATTATTTTTTTGTGTTTGTTTTGGTTTGGGTTTTTTGTTTGTTTGTTTGGTTTGGTTTTTTATTTATTGTTTATTTGCAGATTGTTAATGCAGAAGGGACTGGGATGGTTTTCTAAACTGACCAGCATGTATTAAATTTTACCCGCCAAGTCCTGGTCCAAGCCTAGCCACCTGTGGCTGAACTAACTCAAAGTTTTTAGAGTAATATTCAGTTTTGATTTTGAACATTTAAGGATTTATAAAGATCTATAAATCTTTAAAATTTAGAGAGATAGAGACTGCCATCCTCCAGATGTTGTCAGAGAACATCTCCTAAGACCTCTGCCAGTTAGAAACTCAGATTAAAGAAAAAGCAAATGGAAACACCCCTCTCTCTTTTCATTATTCTGAGTTCAATTTACAGCCTGCAGAGGTAGGAATGATGTGTCTGATAGGCTGAAGAATTTTAGAAGAACTGGAAACACTCTTCCTACTTGGATAAATTAAGGCAGTGGTGAACTACTAACCTTTCACCTTTGTTTTTAGAAAGCAAAGAAGAAACCAAGAGGAAATTCTGCCTCACGAATCCATAGAGCCTAGCATTGCTTGACTGTGCTCCCGGAGTGGTATGGCTCAGGCATCACTGTCTGGTGGGTGCTGACTGCAGAGACATCACTCAGCTCCAAGAAAATCAATGGGATTCACTGTGGACTAAAGCGTTACAAGCAAGGTAAAAATGTCAGAAAGAATAGATGCAGTTATTTGGTGGAGCTGGCTGAAAATTTCCTATCCTAGTGCTTTTCTGCTGAAAACTGTTTTTCATGAAAGCCTTTGTTTTCCTCAAGCAAAAGTTGTTGTGCAGAATTTGAATGTGTAGTTTTCATTAGGGTTTTGAAACATTTTGATTTTGTTTGGGGCAAGGCAAAATGAAGGACTCAGTTAAAAGTCACAGCTCAGCAAAAAAATTGAATAAATTCAAGCACAAGGCATATTTCTACAGAAAGAGATAAATCCGACTTGCAGTTATGTTTGTTTAACTTTTTTATGAGCCAGTTCTAAATTCCTTAAAATATATCAGCATTGTGTGGGTATTCTCTAAAAAACTGGGCCAAATAAAATTAAAGAGAATTCAGACTATGAGTTGTTTCTGAAATTTTTGATGCTATAGAAAGAGGGAGCTCAGACTATGATTTTACAGGTATAGACATTTTTCTGAGTTTTCTCCAGCAACAAATTAGCTCAATGCTTTTGCAGTCATGGGATCGAATTCCTAGCTGATATGAATCAAAGCACCTCTACCGCTAATAGCCAAATTTATGTCTGGAATAAAAAGACACAGCTCTCTTCATGAAGTCAGGTGGACCACATCTGCGGGGGTGTAAACATCAATTCATGAAGTTACTGGATGCAGATCAGTGGCAGATTTGACCTATTTGAGGTTTTATTGAACAGTCTGAACCATTGTTGAGTTCTCAGCACAGAGTTCAGCAACTGAGAAGCTTTGAGCAGGGTGGCTTGGTCAGACATTTCTAAAATTAGTCCTTGGAGGTGTTTGCTCTGTTAATGTTGTTCTTTGTAGAAGACCTGAAAAGAGAAGAGATTGGAACAGTGCTTGCTGATTATGCAAATTATAGTCTAAATTAGTATAAGGATACAGAAAATTACCTGAAATATATACATTCTCTGCTGGCAATTTTTAATTTTCTATTCTATACAATTTTTTTCTTGTGGATGACTTTTAATGTTGCACCAAGTAATCCACAGACAATGTTGTGTGTGGGATGGAGGGAGAGAAAGTCACAAGTCTGACTTTGTGCCCTGACTTACAGAAATAGCTCAGAAGGGGAAAGATGCTTTCTTCCACTATGGTTTCTGCTTTGTGCCCAAGCAGCTGCCCTCTGTGCCTCACAGGGGATTTTTCAGAGTGTAGACATATATCCCTTCATAACTGGTCTGAGGCTTTGCATCCATAAATTTTTTTGTAGCCAGAAATCCTTAATGAAGATCAAAGAAATGTTGGGAGTGGAAAAATTAGTTTCCCACCCCAGTTTCTGACTCCCTCATTCTCCTGTTTAAAAAGAACTTCATAATTCTTACTGGCATAACAAGTACAGAGAGCCTCTCTTAAAAGATTTCTTAACAGATAGTGCTGTAGCACCTGACTGGTCATTCTTGCATTCCCTTTTCACCTCTAATAGGACTGATATGCCAGATACATTTAAGACAGAGTTTTAATTCTCTGCTGAGTTCTTCCACCTTTCCCTGCATACACAAATACTTAAGTATTTCAGGCAGTAGTGACTCACTGCTGCCTCTGAGGAAATAGAATAAGGTTGTATATAGTTTTCTTTCTACCTGTAGCAAATAAAAGCAGATGCCATTGTAGCAGCAAGAGGTAGTCATGGAATGTCAGCAAGATTTTATTGGAGTCCTTCCACCCTCCCCTGTCAGAGAGGTTTGGTTTTCTAGCTGTCAGAAACCGAGCAGAAAAACCTATGTTCAGAAAGCCCAGTGAGAGCCTAAAGGACTGATGTTGGCTGTTTTCTTTTGCCCGAGCTCATATTACTGACCACACAGTTGAGCTGTGGTGTGTTTAGAAAGCTCACATTTCACTTTCCATCACATTGGTGCAATTTAATTTAAAAATTTAATTTTCTCCCCCATTTGAATGAGGTTTTCCAGCCCTTCCAAGGGGCTTCCTTAGTACCAAGCTAAAATTATAGCTTTGTGATCTGTACTCTAAAGCATTAATTTCAATATTTGCCTTTTATATATTGTCTTGATTAAGCAATGCAAGTAAATATAACATGTGAAGATCCCTTGTCAGAAGAAGTCTTCCATTTTCATTGGCAGAGATTAGAGAGGGTAAGTTTTCTGGGAAATATAGTGAGGTGGTTGTCTGGTGGAGGTATCCTTTTGCAGTTCTCATCCTGTGATGGTCATAGAAAAAAAAAATCAAAAAAAAAATCCAAAACAAAACCAGACATAAGTCAAATGGAAGATAGTAAAGTTTGTAGAATTGTAAATGCTACTTTCTTGACTGTTATGACAGTCTTTCTACTATGCACATTAAATTTCCTGCAAGTCTATCCCAAATCACTCCTGTACAATATCTTTGTGAACAAAAAGGTTTTAAAAACCCCCACTATGAGGACATCAATTCTTCCAAAGTTATTCCTGCTTTTCTGACTTCTGTTATGAGTTCATTCAGGTATGTTTCTGGAAAGACTTGAGCTTACCTCTCTTTGCAGAATGAGGGTGGGTTCCATGCCCTGTATTGTGGCTCTCAAACTGGGCTGTGCATTTTCTGTGATCGCAGGCTCTTTTCCTCTGAATTTCTTGGAAAATTTCTTTGGAGGTAGTTACTTGCTAAGATATACCAGTGCTGCTGGGTTTCAATTTGATGCATTCTTTTAATGTGCCAGATAACTTAGACCTAAGAATAAAAGCACATAATCACTTCATGGTGTAGTTTTTCGAATGGGAACAAAATGAAGGATATTCTTAATGAAGGGTCTGCTTGGCTGCCTCTACCTCCTCTTTGGTTAAACTGAAATCTCTACTGATAAAATTGCAGCTTTATCACCCCCAACGACTACTGCTAAAATGAAATTGTGTTTCTACTTTTGCAGTGTAATTTTTTTTTTTACCTTCCTAATTGCATAGCTACATAAACTGGGATTATAAGAAAGAATGCTAACTATCAAGACTTGCAATAAAATTAGAAGTGTTGGTCAACTACATAATCCATGTTGCTTTTCAATAACCTCTTGCTGTAAAGTCACTGAGGCAGATAAGTAGAGTGATGAGATAAAGTATATGTTCTGCGATATTAATATAGTTTGCAATGAATCTTTTCGGATTCATAAGAAGTTTTTTAGTGTAAATCCAAAATAAAACTATTTTACCAGCAAAGTTCAAAAAATAATAATAAAGAATTACTTCTTCCTAGTCAGCTGACATTACTAGACGGGTATGCCTCACCTAGAATGCTATATGATATTCCAAATTTATTGTGACTGTAAACAACAACTCTGCTTGCTTTATGGCTTTCCTGGGCTCCAACAGTAAAACACAATATCTCTATCTGGTTGAAATTATGTGTTATAACAGTTTTATGGTGGGGGGAAAGCTCTGATAAAGATAAAATAGAGTTTTGCCTTTTGGTGTGACCTTGTCATTTGAAAAAACATTGCACTCTAACGAGATATAATTTAAAAGACCTCTGGGAGAAAATTGAGTTTACTGAGATATTTCTAAGAGTAATTACTTACTGTGAGTTGTCAGTGCACTCTGTTACAGTTCCTTCCCTAGCAAATGTAGATATCTGGGACTGTGTAGAATGGATTAAAGCTCCCACCATTATTGTTTGATGGGAGACAGTAGTGAAAAAGATGGATGCTTATATAACTGACATTTCCAGCATTTATGGCCATAGACTAAAATGCCAGGCGCATAATTTCAAGTAAAATGGCAGACCCAACTCAATAATATTTAATGATGTAGTAGACCTTGGCTAGGAGAATAGCTAACGGAAGTCATTGCGCTGCATTTATTGAATTGCTAAAATGAGTTGAATAATAATTGTGTTTTGCAGGAGTTTTGTTTTAGAAATTTATTTCTGTGATCTGGTACTCCAAAAATAAATTATTTATCATTCTAGTCAACACAAAATATAGGAAAGACTTTGAACTTGTTAAGTGATGGCAAGATTTTTTATGCTGACTTTGTCCTGTGTTTATAACACAGAAATATATTCAGTAGCTCATGTTATGGTTTAGAAGATTGGGTGAGATTGATTTGAAAAGCTAAAATTACCTTCCAGATGGTAAGAAAGACAAAATTACCTTCCAGAAGAATCTCCTTTTAGAGTTTGATTGTTTGCAAAGTTGGGCCTTTTTGCCTATTGTCGTATGTCTAAGAATGCCGAGATTTAGATTCTTTGAAGCATGTTACGTTACCGAGATACCTATGCCAGGATTATGATATCACTGATGTTGTCAGCAAACAGAATATTAACTCCTTCAGTGCCATTCTGCTAATACTTTAGCCTGGAATAAGCAGAAAGGACTTCAACTGATGGAGAACATCAAATTGCTAGAGGTCTGTAAGTGTCTTGTTATCAGGTCTGCAGCCACAGAGTCTGCCAGAGGTCTCCCTCAGGCAGTGTTTCTCCCTGGGGACGGCACAGAACAAAGCTGACTGGAAGTGTGCACAACCTACCATTTGTAGGCTTGCTGGATGTTCACTGGAAAGCAAATGCAGATGATTGTGCAGGCCTTCCAAAAGTTTACAAATTAAAAATGGCCAGCATAGGCATTCAGCAACAACAAAAAAAACACCTCAAATTTTTACTTTTTGAGACATGATCTTTAAAGCATTTTATCTCTTTAAAAATGCAGATATCTTGATCTGAGTATTCTGAGTTTTCTATCTATAAAAAAGGGAAAAATTGGGATTGGAAAGGAAAAAAAAAAATTATTAATTTTTCAAATGCCAAGATAGAGTCTGACATTTTTCAGGTCAAACCAAAACCAGATATACCTGGTAAATAAATAGAACACTGACTTGTTGTATATACCTCCATGATTATGGATGAACTTCTTTTAGCTGTATATGGAAGAGTCAAGCAGTTGCACATCTTTAGCCTTAGTACTTCAGGAGGCACAACAATTAAGGACATGAAGGAAGTGGAGTGGCAGGGATTCCCTAAACATCCCCTTCCTTTGCCTGCATCCTTAACACTTCCTGTGCAATCTGCCACAGTGTCCTGCCCCTCTAAAATTACTTTTTCAATGAATACAATTCCCTCCATCCCCAGCAGGGAGGGGGAGACAGAATATTTCACTTGCTAGGGCTTCAGAATGGGCTTTAGTTTCTTTCTTTCTGGACTGTCACCTTGAAGAACCATTTCAATTCTTTTCATCGCTGACCAAGGTTTTCCCCCTTCTTTTTTTTTTTTTTTTTAACTTGCCATACCCCCGGTAGACCTCTTTGCTAGGTATCTGAACTGCCTGAGTCCTGAGTATCCAAACTGCTTTCTTTCAGTAAAAACACTTAATTTTGCTTTTCTTTCAAAATGCCACCAAGCCTGGCTGTCGTGGCCTTGCACATAAATTTGTCAAAGCTGCATTACTGTCAATGGGACATGACATAGCTCTTAGTAATACTTAGGAGCTTCCTCTGCTCTGTGCAAAGCAATACTGAGCCAGGGAACAGCTACACTTCACATCCTGGAAATGTAGACCAGGTTAATGCAAAACTTATGGAGACTTTAGCTTAACTGCGGAAAGTTTTAAAATAGTTCAAGCATGGGAGGAAGGGAAAGGCTGATGTTAATAGATCTCATAGGTAGGGTTGCTATAAACCCCCAAGAAATGGAGTGGTGGAAAGTTTCCAACTACTAGAGAGTTTTAGGGGGCATTTTGAGAGCAATGATTAGGTCCTTATTTTTGGCCTTGCTTGTTTGGCACTGAAAGAATCTGTTTGCCAATCTGAGCAGTTTACCGAGCCAGTAAAACTGCCGAGGTAGAGCGTACGACAGTCATAAGTATAAATTCTTATAAATGGCAAAATTTCTTCTCACTTCAACGGGTAGAGGGTTTTTCTGTAGTATAAATTTCTGGAAATTTGAAATAAACCTCTCTTGTTTCAGAACTGCTTAAAAACAAAACAAGACAAAACCAAAAAAATCCACCAAACCTAGAGGAGTTGGAAATTCCCCCCTGGAGAGTGTCAGCAGACACCCAGAATACATCTCCAGGGTCACTTAATTCTCTGGATTCTACCCAAGTTCTATTGAAGTTAATTGAAAAAACTCCCATTGACTTGAAGAGTTTTTGGATCTGACTCAAATGGCTCTTAGTGGCAGCAGATTACAAGAAGGAACCCCACTGTGCAATTCCAGCCATCTGCCTACGGGTAAGCATTTGATGACACAAATATATTTGCTTGGAATATGTCATGGGGTACTTCTCATCCAATTATTCAGTATTTCAGAGTGAAGGAGATCTCTCTCTTTCATCTGAGGTCATTGTTATCAGAGATCTGTTCTGAGCTGGTGAGCTATAAAGTATCAATACAAGCTTACCTACAGCAATATCACAAGCTCCTTCTCTGTTCTGTGTATGTAAAAACATCAGCTAGTGCTTAGTTGAGCTGGCGTTCACATTCTTGTGTCTCTGCTGGCTGGATGTAGCGCAGTTTGCATGAGACAAGACGAAATGTCGTCCTTTCCATCTCAAACCCAGTGATACCATTGTCATTATCAATGTTTTACTATATCAGCTGTGGAGTTATAGAAGTGAACTGCTGGCAAACAAAATAGAGAAGTATGCTGAGTGCAATATATAAAAACTTTCTTAATTAGCACGCACAGCTGCTTGTTGTCTTTTTCATGTAAAACTGGCAGAGGAGAGGAATGATGTGCATGGAAAGCGTATCTGAAGGATGATTGTCTTCAGCAGTATTGCAACAGACCAGAGAATCAAATGAGTTTTGATGTAAAACACAGCCAGAAACTGCATAAATTGCCCCAGCTGATTAGGGAACAGCAAAGCTGTCAGCGTGCTGGAACGATGTGTGTAAGAAAATTGCTCAATGGTGTGAATTTGGAAGAGAGCAACTGATCAGCCTTATTGCGTGCCAGGCCTCAGCGGTGTCCTGTACCTTCTTTAATCATCAATTACTGTAATGCTGGGGCAACCCACTAACAACTTAATTATTGTCTGGAGCTCCAGGCCATAGGTAGCTCCTCTAGGCAATGTTTCACAGTGAAGCAAGTCAGCCAGCGTGCAGGCTAAAAGGGACTGTGCTGCAGCCTTTGTCTCGGGCTGTAGGCCCTACCTGAGCTCATGCTGAAAGTGTTTCAAAGTCTTATTCTGTCAGACTCTGTGCACATAAGGAAGAGGCTTTCCCTAGTCAGGAAACCCATTGCACAAGGAGCAAAAGACAGGCAGCAATATACTTTATAGGCTTGGGGTAGCTGTGTACTACCAGTGTGGGCAGATGTAGCAAAAGGCTTATGGTTACGGAAGTAATTTTTTTTCTCCAGGACAAGTATGAGAGCAGCATAAATTTTGCACCATAAGGAAAATCAGAGCAGGGAGCTCACAGAGTCTCCCAAGACTCTTTTATTTTATTTCAGTCAGTTTAGTCAAGCCCTTGGGCTCTTCTCCAACCAAGTGTTTGTCTGCCTCCAGACATGAGAGTCTGCTACTAATCTCCTTTCTGTGCTGGGCTAGATTGTGTCCTTGATAGGAATTTCCAATATGGATAATGCAGACCTTTTGTTGTTGCTTGTGGGTTTTTGCTTATATTCTTCAGAAACATACTCAACACCCCTGGGTTTGTCCAACAGACATTTTAATAAACATGTGTATAAGCAAGAAAGGAATTCCTTGGCTGGAGAGAGCCTTTTTAGTTCAGCTCTGTGATCAAGAAGCTAGCAATATGATAGTTTTAGTTTTACTCTGGACTGCAGTTGCCATACAGTGCCAGTGTTCATGGTATTAAAGAATGGCTTGGGTTGGAAGGGACTTTAAAGATCATTTAGTTCTAACCCCCCCACCATGGGCAGGGATACCATCCCCTAGATCAGGTTGCTCAGGGCCCTGTCCAATCTGGCCTTGAACACTTCCAGGGACAGCGCAGCCATAGATTCTCTGGGCAACCTCTTCTAGAGCCTCACTACTCTCTGAGTAAAGAATTTCATTCTAATATCTAAACTAAATCTCTCCTCTTTTAATTTAAAGCCATTCCCTCTTTTGTTATCACTCTCTGCCCATGTAAAAAGTGTCTCTCTCTCTTTATAAATCCCCTTTAGGTACTGGAAGGCTGCTTTAAGGTCTCCCCTAGCCTTCTCTTCTCCAGGCAGAGCCATACCATTTCTCTGAGCCTGTCTTCATGGAAGAGGTTCTCCAGCCCTCTGATTTTCTACATGGCCTCTTCTGGGCTTACGCCAGCAGATTCCTGTCTTCCTTGTGCTGGGGGTCCCCAGACCTGGATGCATTACTCCAGGTGCAGTCTCACAACAGTGAAGTACAGGGGCAGAATCACCTCCCCCAACCTGGCTCCCACCAACCCAATTGGCTTCCTGGGCTGCAAGCTTACCCTGCTGGCTCATGTCATTTTTCATCCACCAAAACCCTAAGTCCTTCTCTGCAGGGCTGCTCTCAGTGAGGTCTTCTCAAGAAGGCCAAGAGGCCTTCTGAGTGCATAGAAATGGTGTCAGTTGGAAACAATATGCTTAATTTGAGGCTAACAAGACTGTGCTGCCCCAATAGTGTGCTGCTCTTGGCATCTTTATCAGACAGGGATGTGTACTTCCTGAAATCTCATGATCACAAGTTGTTTTGTAGAGAATTCTAGCAAACTGTAGAAAACTAAGAGTTAACATGCAGGCCAGCAAATCTGAGTTACTAAATTTCCCTTCAAGATAATAGATTGGAGAAGCTTGCCTATCGTGCTAAAATGCCCCGTTAATTTGAGAGCCAAACAGATGGGAAGTTTTGAGAAGGTAGGAGAAAAAAGGAGATAATAGAAGCTGCCATTACGTACACAAGATCTGGTCTGAAATAACAGCTATAAATGGAAATTATTTGCAGGATATTGCCCATATGCTTCCCGAACCTATGTCCAGGCTGCAGTGTTTTCAATTACTTTCCCAAATGCTGTCACATCTTTTGTAGATCTGCATCTGAAAGGGTTTTTGAACATCAAGCTAGGCCAGCAGTAAGATTAATTTCAATATTGAAAGCTGATGATCTTTCACAAAGGTGTGCAGCAGCACCAGACCACCACAGCTGCTGATCTCCCCACGATCAGGCTGCAGGAACAGGTTGCCTGTCCATTGGTAGCTGGGTGGCTCACACTAGCCCACAGCAGCCTTGGCAGGGACATTGGCAGTGCACACACCTGCTCTCCTAGTGGTGGAAGAAACATCCCCACTGTTGGAAGCAATGGGAAATGGCTGCTTTAATGTGGACATCCTCAAACACTGGGGATATACAGCAACATTAAAGCAGCTTTAGAAGAATAGGTTTTTTTCACATTTGAGAAAACTGAGGATATGGCAGACCCACTTTTGTCCCTCTGCTCTGTTGAAATCCCTCTATAACCTTCATTTTTCTGTTTCTTATCTGTGAATGGGGAGCAATGTAATTAGCACTACAATTTGGGGTGGTTGGATAGTAAAAAAATCAAATTCAGTGCAGAAAAAAACCTAAAACCAAAGTGGAGGATATTGGGGGAAAAACACAATCCTAACCATATAGTTAGCTACCAGCTAGCCTTTCAAGAAGAAAATGTTGGGGTTAAAACAGGCAGTTCTGCCTCAATATTGGCTTAATGGTCAGTAACAGTTCTGAAAGTAGACATAAGGTTAGGAATTATTGTGAAAGAATAGACAACCAGGTAGAAGTCATTATTAAAACACTACAGAAATTCATTACTCGCACCTCATGAATGCTCTGTATTTCTGACAGCCTTGCATTTGAGTAACATTGCTGGAAAAGATACAAAGGATATATTGTGATGATCCACCCTTGAGGGGAAGGACAGCTACATGTATCAAGGACAATCAAAATATGGAAGAGCTTCAGCACAGGGAGTGATCAAGCAGCTTAGGACTCTTCAAATCTACCATGAGTTCATGGTAGAGAACAATTGCTCAGGGCTTCTTCCAGGACTTCAAGGACTAGAGTGTAGAGTGGGGAAAAGCTATCACGCAAAGGGTTAAAGCAATGCAAAGTAGTATTTTTTTTACAAACCATACAGTTCAGTCATGGAAACTCTTGGTGTAGAATATTGTAACCACTGAAAGTTTACAAATATTAAAAAAAGAAACTAATGAAGCTCCAAAACTGTCCACTGGGAAAATCCACAAGAGAGATGTTAACAGATAACTGTTCAAACAAAGGCAATGCTTTTTCATCTGGGGCCTCTGGAGCTCCAGGCACTTGTTGCAGGGAGGGAGTGTCATTAAAGTCTGTAGTTTCCAATTGAATTTCCTGTGAACCCTTTATTTTATCCTTACTAAGGTCCATAACACAGCTTTTTCTTCTCCCTTTCAGCATCATGGTTTAACTGGTCTTTTCCCTCTGGGAAGGTCTGTGTGAGGGCTATCTCACAGAGAATGACTGTGACCTTCTGTTTGCAGGGTGGATGGCAACTTCTTTGCTTTGTGAAGAACCTTCTCTTTTGAAACCTTGTCCTGTGGTTCATAACATGTGAAATTGATCTTCTCTGGAGGAGTTGGTTTTTTTTTTCCCTGTGGTGCTTTCGTCTTTGAAAGAAAAGTTGAGAAGAAAAATACAAGAGATCACAAAACATTTCTCACTGTGTGATTCAACAGGAATCAAGAAGGCAAGAGACAAAAGTAGAATAGAGAGCTCTGGAGAAGGGCCTGAGAAGAGGAGGCAGGGAAGAAGCCTCCTGTCTTGCAGGGAGCCCGGAATCACTTGCTTGTTTAATGAACTAATTTTAAGCTTACAAGGCAAACTGTGAAGCTGAAAGTAACAAATGCCCAAGGACTCTGCAAGCTTAACAAGTCCAGCCCATCTCATGCAACTTGGCACCAAATGGAGGCTCTTTCAGACTAAGGGAATTACAGATGGCTCATTGGCAATAGTGGCCAGTCTCCACCAAGTAGATTATTGCTTTATTCCTTCTTCTCTCTCAGATGAATTTTTCCGTGTATATTGTAGTCGCAAAGTTTTATCATTAGGTTTCCTTCAGGCTAAACAGCCCTAGCTCCCTCAGCTGCTCCTAACACTTGTGCTCTTGACCCTTCACCAGCTTTTTTGCCCTTCTCTGGACATGCTCCAGCTCCCTGAACATCTATTTGCCCCTGTTGTTTTAAGGTCTAGAAAAGGTGCTCCTGTGGGTCTGCTGGGGGTTCTGAAGAACTTGTACCACTCTGTTCCTTATTTTTCCTTCCTCATCTGTCCAGGAGGGATGCCTATCCTCACAGTCATGGTGTCTCCTAAATCTGTGCTAGATCTCTGATCTGCTTCACTGCTGGGAATTACATAAATGCACTGAAACGAATTGGGAGTGCTTGCATGAGTCACTCAGGTATGTTAGCTGTGATGTGTTATAGCCAGCCAGGGCAGTGAGATCTTAAACTACTCCATGAAGTCTGCCAGAGAACATTTGCTCAGACATTTTTCCCATATTTCCATGCCATTAGTTGTATGACAGACCTCTCAGATGATGCTGGAACAGGCTTCAGCTTTCACAGCTTTAACACTTTACACTCACTCGTACATCTTCAATGACAGCCTTTATGGAAGCCTCTAAGTATGTCTTTTTGAACTTTTTTGTGCTCCATCTATAGCAAAATTCTTATATATCTTATACATTTGTCCTACTTCCTATTTGGAAGCAGGCTCTGGGGAGAAACAGTCAGGGAGCTGCTTAGCAGCATGGGAATCTTGGAGAAAAGCTATCTTATGTATTAGCTCGAAGATGACCAGCTGACAAAGTACAAACCTGAAATTTGTTGATGCTTCCAAATTAATTCCAAAACTTGTTGAAGCTTAGAGCTGAGTTTTTTCAAAATGAGAGTGCTGGGCCTATGGTTCAACCTTGGGGTTCCAGAACTGTCACAAAATGTTTTTGCCTGCAGAACTAGCAGCAAAGCAGCATAATACTTTTCTGTAGGCTGCCTCTCCCTTCTTCAAGTCAGAGAAATGGGAAAGGCTGAACTTCTTGGGTCTATTCATCACTCATTTGAAGTTGCAAATTTCAGGGAGCAGCAGCGGGTGACTGCCAAGGCAGTGCTAGCACGTGTCTTCTTGGCTATGAAGGCAGAACTGGATTTTGTGCTCCCTAGAAGAGGAGTGATGGCAGGGCTCACCTATTCCAGGCAATTTTCTCTGCAAGAACTCAAAGCCCTGTCCTGTATAATCATTTGAGGAGAGCTGATTCATTATATGCCTGCAGCCTTTGCTCAAGGCGAATATCCGTGAAATGCAGAGGGGATCCCTTCTGTAGCTTTCCTTGGTGCTTTCTCACTTTAAGGAAAAAAAAACAAAACATGGATAATTGTGTCCTTTGAAGTCATCTACTGAAATCAGATGTTAAAGAAAAGCTGAAGTTTAGTGATGAGATAAGAAGACTAGGATTGAGGTTCCAGATGCTTTCCTCAAGATATTGGGGTTCAGTTACTCTTCAAACCTGAGAGAAGTC
>JAYRBT010000139.1:18243728-18259203 GCA_036023395.1 Myiotriccus ornatus
GCAAGAACTCAAAGCCCTGTCCTGTATAATCATTTGAGGAGAGCTGATTCATTATATGCCTGCAGCCTTTGCTCAAGACGAATATCCGTGAAAGGCAGAGGGGATCCCTTCTGTAGCTTTCCTTGGTGCTTTCTCACTTTAAGAAAAAAAAAACAAAACATGTATAATTGTGTCCTTTGAAGTCATCTACTGAAATCAGATGTTAAAGAAAAGCTGAAGTTTAGTGATGAGATCAGAAGACTAGGATTGAGGTTCCAGATGCTTTCCTCAAGATATTGGGGTTCAGTTACTCTTCAAACCTGAGAGAAGTCTTACACAACTTGTCCATGTAGTCAGACATGCATTTTATTTCTTCAAATATTTTATGCTCCATGCCTGTGATATTCTTTTTACTTCTTTTTCGAGCATTCAAGCTTTCTTAATTTTTTTTCTATACAATTACCTTTGTACCTCCCTGTTTTGTACCCTCCTCTTTTAGAGGGTAACTGAGGCTGGGAGGCTAAAGCAGCTTGCTATTATTCTGTGCAACATACAGCTTTCAAAGATACTCTTCTGAAGCCATACACAGACAAACACCCATCAAGCTGTCTCCATCTTTCTCTGCGAAAGAAAGAAATTCCTGCTGAGAAGTGATGAGAAGAGATCCTTGCAAAGCAACAAGGCTGAGTAAAATGCAGCAGGGCATGGGAGTGTGCTCATTGCTTCTCATTAGTGGAGGAATCTGTACAGCACATCACAGCACATACAGGCTCATGTGACAGCTAGTGCACCTCCACGCTGTAATACAGTCAAGCTGGGAGGACACAAAAGCAAGAAATTTCACTTTATTCTCCTAATATTTTTTTCAGCAGGTTTTAACTTACACAGTCTCTCAGAATATACTGACAACTGCTTTCAAAGATGAAATTTAAAGTGATATAAAATTGCTTTGTGAGGGAAGGTTTTAGGGCTGTATCTTCAAGTTAGAATTTTAAAAAACTGAAGCCAAAAAAACATTTCCTTCTATGTTATCTATTTTAATGTAAAAAAAAAAAAAATTCCCAGCCACTAACAAACCCCAACCTGGTCTCTATTTTCTACAGAAAGTAATAAGTACTTAGTCTGATCTAACTTTGTGGTTTCTTTTTGTTTGTTTTTTTTTTTTTCCTGGGATTTGGCAGTGATTTTTTCAGTTACAGGAAAGTATAAAGCTGCTGTTATTTACAGAAAAATGAAACAAATGTTTTTAGTAGAATCATAGATTTTTGTTTTTAGAAATGTGTCCAGTAAACACTATAAAGCATTGATACATACACCAAAGCAAGAAAATAGTACAGCTGTTGCAGATTGTATAGAAAAGATGTTAAAAAGGCTTGTAAAGGGTTCTGCATAGTATACATTTGACCTTAGTGAATGCATAAATAAAAATGCAACAAAAAAACCTAGGAGGAATAAAAGATTTATATCTTGCCTGCTCTGTTACCATGGTCCTTTATCAGAGAAAAAACTTGCACGTTTATCAGAGGTTCCAATTTCTGATGACTTTCTTGGTACAAAGGACCAGCAATACCATTCTTCAAAAGAGTTGTCAACTTCTCCGTGAAATCCATAGGGGTTTTACCTCTGCAAGACACATAAGCCAATAACTCGTTCTACTAGAGCCTGCATAAGCTGTGTATCATGGCCAGTGAAATGAGAGAAATGCACTACATTTCTCTTGAAATTGGTAAAATTGACCTCAAGTGGTAGATTTGTCCCTGTATTGCATGCTTTAAAAAGTAGAATTTCTTCATCTGAACTGTGTACTTTTTTTCAGGGGTAGCAACATAGATTTTTGGTATCTGTAAGTATTAACCTAGTAATATGCTTTCTAATTCTATTTTCACAAAAAAATACAGGTATAGCAGGATGAAAAGATGCAAAAGTCTTGGCGTAATCAGAACCTTTGTCAAAATTAGGGTATTATTGGTTTACGTTTGTTGTATTTGACCTGAATGTAGGTATCCTTTCTGTGAAACAGAGTTTTAAAAGGTCCCAGCCCACTGAAGTTAAGGACTTAGTTGCCACTGACTTTACTCTGGCAGGTAAAGAATGCTCCCCTAGTCCAAAGGGCTTCAGCCTGGAAATTACTACTCAATCAGACTCATGCCTGGAGAAATGCACTAATCAAAAAGTACTTGGGTTCTGTCTCACTAATGCCTCTCTGTGAGTACCAAGTCAGAAAGCACTACTGATTTTCATCATTAAAGCTTGCCTCAGATCAGGAGGTGATGGCTCTGCTGTCAGAGAGCCAAGAAGCATTGATGCCATACACTTTTATCTTCCTACAAATGGAAGAAACTATAGTGGAGTCATGTTTTCCCATTTATAGGTGGGTATCAAGGTTTACAAAGCACACCAGAGTGTAAATGTGATGCATTTAAGTTACAGAGTTGAAGGTTAGTCAAAGCTAGTGAGACATGACTTGGGGAGAAACAGAAGAACAATCACATTCCTAAGTATAAAAAGAACCCCAGCATCATGCCTTGTAAATAGGTTGTGAGTGGCCTTTGAGTGTTCAAGTCTCAAGGACCATTAAATAGGACTCCAAGTTCCTAAAATTAAACTAAAATCAAACCCTTATGATATTTGCATGCTGTAACTCAAATATTTTCCTTCTCACTGTTTCATATCTTCATTTGAAGCATGAAACTGAAATCTTGTTTCTAACACCATCCTGCAAGTAAAAAAAAAAAACAAAAAACCAACACAACAAAACCAGCAACTTAAACGGAAAATTCCCCAAAAACACCCAAAAAAATCACGGTCTGTCTCTCCCCCCAAAAAACTATTTCACTTTGTTTTCCCTTGGGGCTGCTGTTTGGGTTGGACATAATTCCATGCCCTGGATTTTAACACAGAAATCTCCTGCCATTCCTTTTGGCGGTTTTGGATCAGGCTCCCAGATGAAGACTTTCACATTGTTTTCACTTCTGGTGCCTCAACCATTATGCCTTCAGGAACTCAACTGTGCTATTACCTGTGAGACTGGCATCCCTGATCTGTGGCTGCACAGCTATGGGGATAAATTAGCCAGTTGAGGTCTGTGTTTGAGAAAAAAACGAAATTGGGGATTTGGCAGGGGGACCTGCCAGATACAGAAAAGGTAGGGGTGGGAAATGCTCAAAGAAATAAATAGTCAGATTTCTTTATCAAAATTCCCCCTGACATATATGTTTTGCCAAAGCCCATGTTGAACTACCTTGTTTTGGATAAGACTTTTGAAATATTTGAAAAGAAGAAAATTTCAAGGATATTTTCAATTGAGTAACCATTTCAAAAGGAAAAATTTAGATGTTTCGTCACAGATTCTCAGACAGATTGAGAACAAGCAGTCTGGTTCAGGGTAAAGATTTGTGACATGCTTGCTGATACTGTGAAATCTGCAGTGTTGTGGTTGAAAAAAAACCTCTTTGCTTGGCCTGTCTAGAAAGAGAAGCACTCTGATTTCTTGTCACTAGTCACATGAACATTTTATTTTATTCACAGTGTCATGTCTGATAATGATACATGCACAGAGCTCTCAGCAGGCTTATTCTTTGTGGAATATTTCTGTTACTCCTACACAGAGTTCCATTCAGACACAAGCATCCTAAAATCTTACCCAATTTTTAAGTCAATACCATAGTAATTTATTATTAGTTAACAATTAATGTGGGGTACTTTCCTGCCAGCAATGTTTAGAACTATACACTGGTTTAAATGCAGTCTCACTATATCCAGTGTTGGGATGTGGCCAGTCTCAGTAGCACATTTTTCAGTCCCCATTAATGCACAAAATCTGAAACTCCTGTTAATACATATGTTCCCTTTAGGCATGAGATATTAATGTGTTTGAAGAGTGTGGGTGTAGGGACGTAACTTCTGCAAACAAGTAATTTTGTTAATTTTTTATTATTTGTTTAATTACATTTTTGCCTTAATCTTCAGTTCTGAAAATCAGCAGTGACCGATGTAGCCATGAACAGTGCATCAAGGTCTTGCCATTGCTTGAATTTCAGAGTTGTTTGGTTTATTGGCAGGAACAGCTAGAAGATAAAGTATTTAATTATTTTCCAGTTCTCTACTATGATGTTGAACTTGCTGCAAGAAAATACAGATTAGAAATGAGATTGTAATGACAGCATGGGTGCAGAAAATTGAGGAATTAAGTTTTATTGGACTTATTAGATATGGGGGTATCCCTTGAAGACAACAATTATTTTTAGCTGAAGTATTTGGACTGGATTGGTTTATTTAAAGGGTTTTCTACTTAATGAGTTTAGTCCTAACATTTGCCTTAAGCTTTGGCCCTTGAGTGAATTCCCCCCTAATTCTTGACTCTGTCCCAGTAGTGACACCTGGGGAGAAGCCTCTCCATATCAGAGGCGTAGAAAACATTGCCGGTATGAGTTTCAATTTGCCTTGTTCCATACTGGTACTAAACTATCCTCCATTAAAATGATTAAGTTTTTAGCAAATTATTCAGCATGGTGAAAGGTTACCTAATGTAGCTACTTATTAGTCACTTCTCAAATCATTAACAAGCTATTTATGACACCTTCCTGTGCAGGTACAAAGCCTTCTGGAGGATTCCTTCGATTTAATTTCTCTCGCTTAAAGCCAAATGGAGAGAACAAAGGCAGAGCTCGCAGTCATTAATTAAGAGGATGAAGGAAGGCAGAGGGTATGCTGACAGAAGGTGACGGGCTCATTGAAAAGAAAAAGCTACATCCTGAGAATTGTGAGATATTTTAGACGATTCTATGAGGCTTGCTGAAGTGCAAAACTAATCCATGAGTATCTCACTACCTCTTTTTGTTAAAAAATGCTTTGTTCTTAACTATTTACTTAATACTGCACAAGAGCAGCTTATAATTCCACATCTGAAATAATACCGAGTACAAATTCTGTTTTTCTATGCCAAAGGACTTTGGTAGGACATGTAGTCCCTTGATTACCAAATGCTTCATGAGTTGCTGTCAAAGGAGCCAGACTGGGAGTAGGATTTCCCCAGTCCCACGGACATGCTGTCTGAGGTTGACATACCATGCATGTCAAAGGCTCAGCAAACCTTGCTGTCCGGGTGGCCTGAATGTCCTGGCCTAGTCCTCTAGCAGAGAGAAATTTTACTGCAGCTGAGACAAAGATGGGCTTTTCTGTCAGTGCCCAGGGGCTCCCTAGTGTCAAGGGCAGCAAGGTGAGGAATTTCTGAGGTTTTGGCAAAACTTCTTGCCAGTGTGTTGACAACTTCTCATGTAAAAAAAGCCAAGAAAAAAACCCAAACAAACAAATCAAAGAACAAAAAACCAAATCAACCAACAACCAGGTAACACATTTTAAACCATCCCCTAAAAAAATAAAGGGAGAAACACTGATCATTCTCTTTGGCATAAACTCATTGCTAGCTTTTCTGCTGCACTCCCCTGCTGTGTTTTCTGTGCGGTTACTTGGTCTTTTAATTTCCCAATTTTCCATCCTTCTTTTTTCTTCTTCCTTACTCCCTGGTGTTTTTAAATCTTAAGATGCTGGGGTTTGTGCAGCTGTGATATTCACCAAAATAATTTTCTCATCTGTAGACAAGAGAGCAGTTCCCATCTCTGGAGCCTCATTTCTTGAGGGAATCGCTGGGGACTTCGCAGTCACAGTGCAAATGCATATTCTTCAATTTCATTTTTCCCTTGTTGTCTTTGCTGCCTCAGACCTTGGTGTCAACAACAACTTAAATTGCTTGAAGCATCCGGTTCCTGCTTGGAAGACTGAAATGATCAGTACCCCACCCAGAGGTACTGCATCTCCAGCGCTGCCTTGGATGGACTCCGAGAGCCCCTGTGTGAGCTGTCTGCTCTGCATCCTGGTGTGGGGGACTATTGTCAGCACTGCCATGCACAGGTGAGTTCCCATAAAGCATGGACTGTCAGTGTCACAAGTGGGGACCTTTGCTATGTGTGTGTGCAGCCCACGGCACAGCAGGCTCCATTCTCAGCTGGGGCTTGGCTTATTCAGGTGACTTTATTATAGTAATAACCACAGGATTGAGTTGGTTGTTCTTGCTAAACTCCTGTAACATTTCTAATTGGTTTATGATCCTGGGGAGAAAGAAATGAACTGTTGAAGTAGTTAAGCTTAAGCACTGCTGAAGTGCTGTTTTGTGGCACTTGAGTTGAATGGGAGCTCTAGCTGAAGAGAAGGACTCATTTGTAAAGCTGCCTCTTTCTTTGCCAGTTTCTAAAAATTTTTATTAACAGAACAACTGTTTCATTAGCACACTGATTAGCTGCAGAATTTCTCTGCTGTTGAAAATGTGGGAAGGACAAGCTCTTAACACAAAAGGAGCAATCAAGGGGAAGCAACTGGTTGCAGCATGCAAAACTGTCTGCTAAATGTTCTTACACTGTCTTATTGTATTTGCTCATGTACAGAGATCCTGGTACTCATCATACAGGGGACAGGAGACATGGCAAATTATACAAGCAGCTGAGCAAAGAGGTAGAGGGATCTCTGAAGCACACCTGCTCCTGAGTATTCCCAGACTGAGGAGGTAAGTGCAACAGGGAATATAGGCAATTATGTACACTGCCAGATCTTCAACATAGGACCCACGGAGGCAGATGGGGAATGGACTGGAAGGGGATACAAAGTTTGGTTGTCCTTGAGCTTGCTAAGAGGGCAGACTACAACAAATATTTTTTGCCTTTGTGGGAAAAGGATTCAGTCTCCAGCAAAGGAAACCCCAGCTCTGTTAACTTAGAATGACCCATGCTGAAGCCACATACATTGCAACACGTAACTGAGCTAGTTTTTACCTTGTGTGTTCAAATGACGAGCACTCATGAGCAGTTTGGGGTGCTGGAGGACAAGCTGCACCCACTGCGAACAGTAGGTATAAGCCCCGTCTGGCACATCTCAGCATATCTAGGCCGTGTGTCCATGCCCAAGCTGCAGACAGTATAGGCGGCTCAGGGGTTTGGCACTACTTGTAGCTACCAACCACCTTAGCTTATGTATTTGCCAAATGAAATGGGTGTGTTGTGGCTAATGAGAAGCTGGCGATATCCTAAGACAATCTTGACTTTTCTCATCTATGGGTGTAGAAGGACTTAGTGTGCAAAGACTGTCCCAAAAGGTGTGACTTAATGCTCACTGACTTCAGTGGGACTTTTTTTTTTTTTTTTAATTTCAGTACGAATTTTTTTTACAGCTTGTGGAAATCAAAAGCACATTTTCAATTTTTTATTTTTTATAACAGCAACTAATGCCTAATTCTCACATTATGAAAGTACTTCATTTTTGGAAGTACTTTGATTATTTTTTTCTCATGAAAATCAACTTTGAAAAGTTATTCATTTCAAATTAGTTTAATCTTTATTTTCTAAAACTGAAATTACACAAAAATTTGCCTAGAGGCTATATTGGACTAATTTCAGTTTTTCACAGTAAAATAACATTCTCTAAAATGACACTGCTTGTTTCTGATACAGAATGAAGGTCAGGTTTTCCATCCACCTGTGTCTGTGGTGTCTTGGCATCAGAGTTAATGTTCTTCCTGCTAAGTACCAGTTACATGCATTATCTATCCAATCTTTTTTTTTAATACAATAACTGACTTTTCTGGTGTGTGATTAATGTCCTCAAACAGGTACAGATATCAACTGACATGTATGGGCTAGAGGTATTACATGAATTATGCAGACAGCTGGATGAAGTTGGCATTTGAATACAGTTCCCTTTATAAAATTGATCTCTCTTTTCTCCCCTAATCATTCATTTGTACTCTACTTATTTTTTTCACTCTGATCCTTCTTTTCTAATTAACTCTTTCATTCTCATCCGAGAGCTCTTGCAGCTATACTGGTGGCATATCTGCTGAGAAAGCCTTTCTACTACTGCTGTCAGTAACAGCTCCAATTTGTTTCATTTTATACTCCCTAGGAGTGGTATATTTTGTAGGCCATAGTTTTAGAAGAAACCATAAATACATAAAAGTATACCATTCCAGGAAATTTTCATTGCCAGTTTGCACAGTCCTCAGCTTTTGAGCTATGCAGACTGAGTTGAATAGGTAAATACCATGCTACACTATGTCCCAGCAAGCTTGCAGTCTTACAGGAGAAGAGAAGGTGGGGGTGACATGATTTTTGCTCATAGTTGAACGAGGTGTTTTTATCCAGGGCCAACTAGAAGTAGATAATTTTTTTAGCTGCTGATCCTAGTATCCCCAAATTAAATAAGCTGTGCACTGTGAGTAGAAGGATTGTCGTTTTGGGGTTTAGACTGAAGTGATTGCAATTGTCACATTGTAATTATGTTTTAGTTGCAAGGTAATCACCTAATTATTCTTTTTCATATTTGTAATTATACGGTAATATAACCAAAGGTTTTCCTACACAATTTATAACAGTTGTAGAGTAAATATACTTAGCTATTAGCAGCATATCTCCTAGTCTGTCAAAAGAGTAATATATACAATGTTATTACCTTCAGCTTCATGTATATCACCTTTAATTACATGATGAAAATCGAAACTTTACAATAGAACAAGTTTGTAGTTATGTAAGTCCAACTGGAAAATATGGTTGTGTATCTATTAATATCCCTAACTAAGCTTTACTTTCTGCAGATATAAATTCTGGCATATCTCTAGTGACTGCTTGGGAGTGTGGGTGTAAAGTAATAAGCTCCTTTGCACTAAGTGGTAATCACTATGAGGTCCTGCCCTAAATTGCCTCTCAGCACTAGCAGATTATGAAATGTTTAATAAATGCATATAATGGGAGGAGAACTAGACCCCGGGGTTTAAATGAGACATGCTTATGGCAAATGAACAGTTATGTTATGTTTAAAGCAGATTAAAATACATCTTAATGGATTTCATTCTTCTTATAGCCTTCTCTGTGTAAAGTTGTATGTAGTTGTAAGTAGGGTATGCACTGCAAGCCTGTGGGCATACAGAAGTAACCTTGTGGTCTTAATGCTGTGCCACCTTCTCTACTGGTGGCTTTTCCTTTTCCCGAGTCTGTTGTTCTTTCACCTGCTTCTATTTTTACAGGCACAGAAAGAGGTGAGGATCTGCTCTGGTATTTAGTTTCTGTGTTTCTTAGCTATAAATAGGGAATACTGACCTTATGTTTTTGGTGGGGCGTTTTTTTTTTTTTTTTTTTTTTTTTTTTTTTGTTTTTTTTTTTTTTTGGGGGTTTTTTTTTTTTTTTTTTTTTTTTTTTTTGTATTTGGGGGGGGTTTTTTTTTTTTTTTTTTTTTTTTTTGTTTGTTTGTTTGTTTGGTTCGGGTTTTTTTTAGTTTGTTTTTTTTTTTTTTGTGAAAGTAAACTTGTGGCTGTTTATGAGGCTCTTATCTACTGTGAGAGTGGAGGCTGTAGGGACACATCTGTAAGAAAGTTTCTTGCATTGTATGGAAGGTCCGATTACAAGTCTTGGATGAAGTAATGCATTTCACCCTAATGGTATTCTGACCCTGCTAATATTAGTGATGTACGTCTTTTAATATCCCTACACAAGACAATTGAATATAATTAGAGTGGGCAGACTTCTCAAGTAAGTCAAGATTTACTTTTCAAAGGGTGAATCTAGCTGAGTCATCATTGCTGTTCAGTGCCCTTAGAAATTAAATAGAAATATGATGCTATCAAACATCTGTGTTTTGCCCTAAACTCAGTAGAAGAGAAAATCTGTGGACAGAATTTGATTGGTCGGTCAGATTTGGAGGAATTTTTGCTTAGAAAAATTATAAAATACAGGCTAGCGTCTCTGTGTAGACCTTTTCATTAGTCCTGCCTTAACTGGTCCCAGTTCTGTACATGGCAATCCCACTTGCATAACCTTGGAAGACTTAGTGTGAAAAGGAATTGTGCAAGCCTGTATAATGCACTTTCTTGTTTTTCAATTATAGAGTGGTTGATTGAGCTTTTCTTTCTTTCTTTGACCCTGTGTGGGGGTGAAATGCCTTTGTTTACACTAGAATTAAGAAGTCAGTGATGATAGAGTGTGAGTGAGCTCTAGGTGCCTTTTTTAGTGGTTGAAGAACAAAGATTCTTGTATCTACCCATCAAATTTGGAAAACTTTCTCCTTTCTTAAGTTTGAGGAACACACCAACGTTTCCCTGCATGTGTTTTCCCCACAGTGGCATTTTCCTTGCTCTGCAGACCTGCTCTTGTTATTTCTGGCTCAGTTTCATCTAGTTTACATCCTCATTGTAGTGACATGCTTCTTTCCTGCTTAACATGTGTGTCATATATGAATTATGGCACTTCAGCAAGGTCTGATTTGTAGAGAAATCAGGATATTTGTGGTCATTTGAGCACGGGAATGGGCAAATGTATTTTACATACATATGTAAGAGATGGAATAAGAATTGCAGCTTGTTAGTGAAATGATTCTTCAAGTTTGTTGTAACTTTATTTGAAGTCGAGATTCTCAAATCTGCCCAAGGTTTTATGTGGTTAAATTTTAGTTACCTAATATGTACTTAGTCTGTGCTTTGATACTGGATTCCTTTACAAAAAACGTTCTTTGGAGGGCAAAAATATACAGCTGATATCAAAAGTCAGTGCTGAACTGCCAGTCCATTTATTATGCTTTATTTTTAACAACAACACACTATGCCATTTGGAGAGGCAGGATGGTCTTGGTTCTCATGAAAACAGCAGTGCTTAGCTTTTGTTTGTTTGGGAATAATTATGCCAGTATTGGACGTATGTTTTTATTCTTCCCTTCAGAGTGCTGGATGATTGTCAGATGCTACTACCTGTCAGTAAGCCACTTCCTTTTGAAAACCACACAGTTAGTTTCCAAAGGTTTCTTTGATTGATATACCATAAATGTGATTAAATATATTATAGTTAAGTTACAGAATCCCTGAGCTTTTAATCTGGGTAAACCTGAGAAGTTAAACACCTCTTATGGCTTTCAGAGCTTTATTCCATCCAGAAGAAACCATCTGCTTTCCACAAAATATCACTCTGTTTCCTTGATCTCTTCAAATTAATCCTACTGTGATTAACTTCAATCCAATTAAAAAGAACATGTAGGCAGCTGCACAGGTCTGATTACATGTGGACATGATAGTAGGGCTCCTCATCGGGAAACCAGATTAAGGGCCAATATGTTAGGCTAGACGAGCCTGGTAGCAACACTTCAAACTCCTGTATCCTGGCATGACATGCAGTGTATAATAGTACCACGCTTGCAAGCTATAAAGCTCCTTGCAGTCAAGGAACTCAGAGGTTTTCATGTGAATATATGTATCATTACACATCCTTCTAAAGATGCAATGAGACTGAGCATTTACATCTATAGCAGGATATTGAAATATGGCTTTATTTAGTGCATAGGGCTAAGGCACGCTAGAGGGGACAGGCATTTCCCACTGCATTTCCATGAGCCTGTGGCAAATAGTGTCTTCCTTGTTTATTCTCAGTGAAAATGCCAAAGTCAGGGGGATTTAGGAGCCTAATATTTGCTGGAGCTTTCTTTGTTTTCACAGAAAAGCGTGCAGAGAAGGGGCAGATTTTTAGGCACAAGTTCAGAGAAATCATCCTACACCTCAGCCTCTGGGCTCCTGATTCTCATGAGCTGCCTCAGGCTCTTGCTGCAAGAAACAACGAGGCATGGAGTTTGTCACGAAAATCTGTCTGAGCCTGCATGTTCCTCTGCACCACGCTTAGCAGACTCCCAGCATTGCAAAGCCTTGTTCCACATCACGAAGGAATTACCATCAGCTTGTGTGGATAATTTAAAGAGAAGCACTTCAAAAACGTTTATTGTTATGAATCATATTGCCATGAATAGCCCTGCAGTTGGTGGTGGGCCAGACTTGGAAATGGCTCAGCGCCCAGCACATCTGCTTTCAGATACCTAAGTGGGGAGTGATTGTTCCCAGGTGAGACTGCTGGAGACCATCCTGCCTTGAAAAAGAAGCAAGAGCGAGCCCAATTCGGGATTTTATGTTTTTAGCATATATAAAAAAAAGGGGAGAAAATGCCATCCTCAGTTTGATCTTTGAGACGTCTTTGAAGGATCTGACCACGGTGTGACCAAATCTGAAAGCTACCCCAGAAACACAATTATAAGACAGTAGGAAGAGCACTTACAAGTAATGATTTCAGCAATACTAATTAAGGCTGAAAGCTTTTATGATTGAATTGGTAACATTGGGCATTGAATGTTTTGCTGTGTTTGGAACAGGGTTTTTTTTATTAGGGTTGTTTGTATATATATCCATAGCTTGTCATTAGTGGTTAGACACTGATTTGTAGCGCCATAAAATTATTCCACTGAATGTCACTGCGGCTTCTATTCTGTTTCAACTTCTCTCTTCTTTCCTTCCCTCCCTCTCCCTTTTTTTAACTAAAAAAAATGGCAGAGAAGACCATTACCAAACTGATTTATGTAAATACAGCCCTAATACAGAATGGTGTTCCAGCAGTCACATAAAAATGATGCATTGCCAAGATGTTTGTATCTTTAATAGCTTTTGGGATGGAAGGAATCCTTGTCCTAGTAAGGCCACCCCTAAAGGACTGGAAATGTGCAGATTTTTCATCTGAGTTGCACTGAATGCTAGAACGAGAAATCAGTGGCTGCAAGAGCTTCTAATTCAATTTAAAGCTCTGCATCAAAGAACTGTGGTTGTCAACAGTAGCAATCAGATAAGGATCCTGTTAACCTGAATATTTAAGACAGTCTTTGGAAATTTTGAAAACAGATGGCAAATATCCATCTACTGTAGATCCAGCCTTATGCCGGAGAGAAAATACAGAGCTAGCCAGTTATCTGGTTAAATTTGATGATTAATAAGAAAGCTAGAATGTGCTTTTTATTAGTCTAGCATAATTTTGTCTCTTTTCCACTATATTTTTGTGTTGCTTTCTTATATGTGTCATAGCCGTTGTTTTCTGGTGTGGTCTGTGTTCAAACCAGATATGCATAAATGTAAAATGTAAGGCATTACTTATAGGCTAGTGCACCCAATAAAACAAGTCAGCTAATAGTCTGAGCATTAACCCATTCACTATCTCAATAAAACATTAAAAGTCTTTACTGGCCAGGTCAGTAGGATGGGAACATAATCTTCCATCACTGCTGGAATTGTGGCTGATTCTTCGTGTTTCAGTTTCCATCTCCTGAGTTTCCCCATCTTACCATCACCACCCCCACCTTTGCCTGTCATTATTTTTCATGTTCACACTCTATACTGCTCACTGTACCCAGCTCAAAAGTTACACTCTTTGCTTTCTCTTTTCTGACCTTGAATGGCTTTATGTCCTCATGGACACTCTAACAACATCTGGGCCAGTAAAACACATCTGGAGCAAAACAAGTGCTGGTGCAGAAATACAGCCTTGTCATTAATATTCCATTCATCTCTTCCAACTTTCCTCAAGCAGCAACTGGACTTTGAGTCAAATTGTTTCTGGGTACTCATTAGAGAAAGAAATGGGTGGGCACCCCTCAGTTTCCTCATCTCATAATTTGCAAGTCCTCTGCTTGGACACTGGGCTGCCAACACAAAGGGAGCTCTGCCTCCCAGTTTCAAGTACAGTTGTGCTGCCTTGTACATATTGTTAGCTTAGAGGTATCTCTGTTATCTCAGAATAAGGCATAATAATGTTTCTCTGTGGAAATCAGCCTTTTACTTCACCACCAGTGTCTTTACAGGGATACATTTCAGCATGTTACAGTTCCTATATACAGGCTTAAATAGACAGATTTCCTAACTGAGCACAAATATCAACTGAGATCAGCTGAGATCCCTGAAGTAAAAATGATAGGGAATGGAAAGAATGCACTATTCCTGTACTGCTTTTGGAGGTTTTTGAGATGTTTTTTTTGGTTTGGGGTTTGTTTGGTTTTATTTTTTTGTGCTGGGTTTTAGGTTTTGTCTTTCTTTTTTTTTTTTTTTTCCCTTATCTTGTATAATTGGGAGATACTGTTTGGTTAACACATGTGTTGTGGGTTTGCCAACCAACCAGCCCCCCTGGGGCCGAAAATAGTTTTTTCCAGGTGAATTTCCAGAGCAAAGCCAATCAAAAGTTGTGCAGATCACAGTATAAGGCAGTTCAGTACCATTCATAAGCATAGAAAGAACAGGCTTGGAGACCTTTAAACCATGACTGTTATTAGGTTTTTTTTGTTTGTTTGTTTGTAATGAACAGCCTGCATAAGTATTTATCCTTTACAACTAGTCTATTTGACCTTGCTATGGGCAGGGGAATTGAACAGATATTCTCTTGAGGTCCCTTCCTTTTTTAAGGGAAAAAATTCTCCCTCTTATTTTCTAAGATTTTCCTCTGGCCTTTCTAAAGGTAACAGCAGTTGCAGTCATGGAGAAAACAGATCTAGTGGTCAGTTATCACTATGAGAAACTAATAAACTGCAACATTAGTAAACAATGCCCAAATACACAACGTGATCTAAGTCTTCTGTTCCACACGTGCAAATAAAGCAGCAGTAATGCCACAGAGGGCTAGAAAGTTACAGTGACTTAAAACTGGTGTTGAAAATAATGTCTGTGTGGATCAGTGTTTTCCCCTACACAGAAAATAATGTGAACGAGGATCTTTAACCTCTCACAGGGACTTTGTCAAACAGGTGCTTTGCCATTTCCCAGAGCTACAAAAGGCTGTCTTGCAAGTATCATGTATGAAAGCCTTCCATCACTTGTCTGGCAGAACTGGTTTTAATATCTGTCTGAGTTACTAGGAGGTTAGCAATGAGAAGGTCATTCCCAGAGGCGTTCTTTTCAAGGGCTGAATGATCCCATGCAAGGACAGATAAAATTAAGCCAAAATTAGTGTTTGTTAGCTAAGGAAAACATTGTTTTCTGTAGCTGTCAATCACGTACACAGAAAGAGAGATTCAATCATAGTGAAGGCATTGGACATTCAAGTCAGCTTGATTCTTCAATTTTATAAACAGTAGGAGGTTCAGGAAGAAACAATGAGGAAAAACAGGGCTATAGAATTAGCAAATAGAGTCAACTTTTGATTCCTATGTCATTTAAATCCAAATTATAGTAATTTACTCAGTCCAGAAAGCCTGAATTTTCACCATTTTCCAATTTAGGCAGCTGTGATGGCAGACTCCATGGAAAAGTTCATCCTGAAATTTAATTGATAAATTCACACCTCCTTTGCTAATTTTTTTTTTTTTTGCCTCCTCATTCTGCTATGGCACATGTGATCCCATGTGGTTATTTGCGATAGAAACAACACATACTGCATAATAACATTTTCAGCTAGCAAGATAAAGGATGTGTCATTAGTAAACTCACAGTCCCAAATTCCCATCCTGGTCAACCTCAGATATCAACATTGTATAGACATAACCTATATCTGAAGTCTTGGTTCCTGCCTTACTCCTGAAGGAGCTGTGTAGAGTCGCAAGTGTTATAAGTTAATTCTTCTCTTGAATTTTGAAGACGGCAAAAATACCTGCAGGACAAAGAAATATAGCAAGAAAT
>JAYRBT010000139.1:18268597-18349803 GCA_036023395.1 Myiotriccus ornatus
TACTGTGAGAAACCACCTCCAGAGAGGACAATGCTTCTCTGGTAGAAGAAAGTGGTATAGTTTGCGTGTGTGTGTGTGTGTGTGTGTGTGTGTTAATCAGCAAAGTGAGCAATGGTTTGTCTTAATGCGAAACATGTACCTTGATCAGCAAATTATCTGCTTGCACATTAAATTATGCACTGTGATCTCTGAGGTGTGTTAAATATTGAAATCAGAAATTTTATCATTAATGGAAACCTAATGAGCAACAACGACATTATGTGCCACGGATGACTTTCGTGAGAAGTAACCCATTGTAGTTGGAAGGTGACTTCTGTGTCTCTGGTGGTAATATGCCAGTTATTTCAGTTATCAATGCCCCTGGAGGCTCCAAATGCCTACCATGGTTGTTTTACCTCAAACTGTGTACGGAAGAGGGTTTCTCTGTATGTAGATAAAAGCCAATTTGAATGGACTGGAGGAAAGAGCGACCAGTTTTTACCATGCAGATTTATAGCATTATACCAGCTTCTGTCTTTCAGCTTCTTTCATCCTATGAGGTGGCTTTTAGGATGTGCAGTTTCTTTGGATTTTGGGTAATAAAAGCACAAGGTGATGCTTTCACCTACAGTTAATGTGTAGGTGCCTAAATTTGAATATATACATATGCAATGCATTAAAATGCCTGAGGATGACTCCAGGTAATTCTGTCTCTGAAATGTTTATTATTGGGATTATTGAGCCATCAGAAATCCCAGTCAAGATCAAGGTCCCATTACAGCAGACTGCATCTCCTGTTGTTGCTCTGCAATTTAAAAAGACTCTGGGAAAGTGGTGTGACATTTTTAAGGACACTCAGCCTGTCAGTGACAGACCGGGAGCTAAATGGGAATCTGTTGTTTGGTTTACATTGTGGTACAGGTACTGGGTTGCACATCATTTATATTTATGCCCAAGTTAGCTTTTAATTAGTGGTATACAATAAAGGGTGTCTGGGTGGGCTTGCTGAAGCCCATGTCACTGCTACGCCTGCTCATCCTGTCCCTGTAAAGTGTCACAGTATGTCCACATCACCCCTGTTTGCACCATGAAGTCTTGCACAAATATAGCTGGAGGCTTTACCAAATTCTTTCACTGATGAGCTAACCTGCCTTTTTTTTTGTCCAAGTGGATAAATTGAAGCCAGATTTGGATACAACTGTAATTATCCACGACATGGCAGGTGTCATGGGGTCACAGCTTGACGGACAGCAAGTTCCAGTTTCTGGTCTCTGTACCTCAGCTGGTGTATTGGCTGCACAGCCATGTATTTCCCTCTTCACTGCTTGGACCTGTGGAGCACGAGTGGGGCCAGGAGGATGAAGGGAGTTCATCCCATTCTAAGACACAGTGTCAGCTGCCGGCTACCTTCCAAGTAGGCGTGTGCCTCTAGGGTGAAGTGGGGTTTTGCCTTCTCTGGGAGGCTGACCCTGCCTACAAACACAGAGCCAGATGACAGTCTTTCTAGGGCCTAGCTGTGTCCTGCTTTTACACCCCTCTCCATTGCTGCACATTATTAGATGCCCTTGACTTTTATGACGGCCCTAAATTGCTACAGAGAATAGCGCTGTTTTCTGCTGGCTTAACTGTTGCATTCCTTAAGGCTTGTTTTTCAATGTTACACTTTACTGCCTGTTAAGTTAACTGGATTTTTATCTCCTCTGCCTCTGAATGTCTTCTGTAAAAGTCCAAAGTGAGCCACAGCTTGCCTAGAGGAATATTCCAGGAGAGAAAAGGAAGAATTCAGGAACAGTAATAAGGTAGCCCTGGCAATACTGTTGCAAAATACTACTACAGAAACATTTAGGCATGAAAGAGTGGTTCACCCCCATAGATATCTACAAAAGAAAGAGCTCCACAGGGACTTCCTCTGCTTAGAAGAGATTGCAGGTTTAGTTTATCCTCTCTAGATGCCAGTGCAGCTTACAGGTATCTTTGAGGTGTGCATTAATGGAGGTGGTATTTTCTCTTCATTGTTCCTGATTCCATTGTCCCCAGATATCGGAGGGAAAGGGATTATGTTTCATTATACTCCCTTGCTTGTGATAATTGCCCTTCCCTGTGTTCCTCTCAGTCCACAAACAACCCCTCTGATGTGGGGACAGGACAGAGATGCACAAAAGCAGTTGCCTCTGCAGCCCCAAGCAGCATAGGTTAGCAAGGTAGCAAATTTTGCTCCCCACACCCCGTCCTATAGAGGGCAGGACTAAAATACAAAACAGACATTTGGTGCCCTAGCCTAGTACTTTATCTCCCTCAATTCAAAGAAACGGGCCTGTGCTCCTCCCTTGTTGGCTATAGTTTGCCTAAAGGCTTTGCTAACTTTACCCTGAAATATGTTCCTACAGACTGTTTATGCTATTCTGAGCCAATTAAATAAAAGCAGTGCTAAAATGTTTGTGTTTCCTTGTACAGCAGCCACTGGGCTCATTATGTTACAGCACTAGCAAGGGCTGCTTTGGGAGGGGACTTACTGTGCCCATGCAGAGCTGATGCCACCAGAGACCAGCCCAAGATACAGAAAAAAAACAGACAGACTATCCTTTACAAGGCTTGTTGAACCAGAGGCGCTGGTTTTGAGACAGACATCTATATAGATTGTCAGGGTTTTGTGATAATTTGAATAGTTCCAAGTAGTGAGTGTTGAAAGAAGGGATCTCAACACTGCTTTGATAGTCAAAGTTTGCTGTGATCAAGCTAAGGGTGGTAGAGAGTGTTTGTATCATTTGTAGGGCTAAACATGGCAGTAGGTTTTCTTTTATCAGAAGCTACTTGTGATCTAATGTTGAGGGCTGATCCAAGCTGCAGAGAGGTGATACATAACTGCAGACACCTTGCAGAGAGGTAATACATAACTGCTGGTTGCTCTACAGTGTGCGTTTGGTCATCAGCTGGATGATTAATGTGAAGAGGAATAAAGGATGGGTTCTGGTAGTATGTAATTTAGGGAACAGTCAGAAGTATTACTGAAGCTCTTGTCTTATTTTACAGGAGTGAAGGATTCATTACTTTGCAGAACAAATAATATATTTTTTCACCTAACAAGTAATAAATGATGGGGAGAGAGAAAGATCTTTAAATATCAATGGACTGTGTTCATGGTCATATTGTATCACATGGAAGAAAAGACAGAAATCAGAGCAGGAGTTTCAAGAACATTCAAGTAAACAAAAACTTGGTAAAGGGGTACAGCCAAGGATAGTCCTAAACCAAGGCCAGATCTCGAATTAATGTTCCTAAAAATGTAGAGGGACTGTCATGATATTTTATTTTATTCTCTTCTCATATAGGAACAAGAATTACTGCGGGAAGGAAAGGGCAATTTCTGTTGCCAAATACACTCTCAACAAGCAGGAATGAGACCTAAATCCTAAGATTTCTTCTTTGGTTTTGTATATTTGATAGCTTTTAATCCTTTAACAGTGGCTTGCTTTGTGCATTTCAGTTTTTAAATGCATGTCTCTCAATTAGTTGCAAAAATGATTAAAAAAGAAAACCAATATTATCTGTTAAGAATTAATAGATATTGTCTTTCAAAGAAATGGCAGTAGTTGTTAGCTGAGAGGTTACTGCTTAGTTCAAATAGATGAAGGGGAGTAGGACACTGTGGTGTAATCTTGTGCATAGACAACTTCCATGAGCTTGGTATACAGGGCCAGGAAAGTGCCTTTCCCCTGTGTAAAGAGACTGTAGTTGCATTTAAGCAAGTTAAAATATTAATTCAGCAGGTGTGTTGTGCCTTCAGATACCAAATTACTTTCTGGAAAGGAGCAATCAATAGCTAATAATATCACAAATGGTTATTTTCAAATACTCAAGAGCTACTCAAGAGCCAGATGTGCTTTAGTTCAGCAATACCCTGACAGATCAGGATGACTTCTTACACACAGAATGTGGGTGGTAACAGATGGTGTCCACTTAAGCTGAGTTGTCCATTGCCATCTTGCTATCTCAAACTTTATAATTGTGATAACTAGACACCTTCTAACTTTAAATAGTCTCAGACTTTGTATCTCATCATGTGTTTCTTGCCATTCAGACTGCTCCTGCATGAAGTGTTCTGCACCTTTAATGTTGAAAAAATTTTACTCCTATTACATCCTGGAACTGTGAGAGTTTTATTCTAGGAATTTCATTGTAAAGATGACTTCTTTCTTCAGTAAAAGAAAAAGCAGTATAGGTGGCAAGCAAAACATACAGGTGACAGACCGGTGTTTAATCCACTATTGTCATTTTTGTGCAAAGCTCTAAGATTATATGAATGCTGAGATTATGGGAATGTAATGAAAGCCCAAGATACCTCAGGAAATAAATGCTACTTTCTCTCTGTAGAGCAATTAATTCACCAGCTAGCTGAGAGAGGACACTCTGCCCTTGGACTCCCTGCCATATGGAGGACATCAAACTGGCCAGACTCCAGCTAGGACAAAAATTGTTACTTTGAGAGCTGCTTTCTGAAGTAACTTGTAAGATGTGTGATGTTACGCCTTCCCCTGATACTGAGGCTTGCAAGTCAGTTTGGTGTCTTGAAAATTGTGCTGATTCATCATAATACAGGTGTAGCAACAATTTGAGGATGCGGGATACCCCTGTCTTGTTTCTTCAATGACTTTAGAGGGAGCCTCGTCAGGTACTTGAGGCTCAGCACCTGATCTTTAGATAAAAGAGAAAACTCACCTGCATGTCCAGTTGCACCATAGAAAGCCTGACATTGGGACTGCTTCCTGCAGCTCAGGAAGGCTGAAAATCTGAACATGCTCTCCATAGGTGTCAACTTGATCTCTTCACCTCTTGAAATCGAGGTAAACCTTTCCCAGCTCTTTTTTTTGCACTGAAAATTTCTGCTCATCTAAACTGATGACAAGGGAGCAGAATACTCACCACCTGCCAGAGTCCCACCTCCAACCATGCAGATGGCAGGTTACAGGTTTTTAGTATTGTACTTGAGCTTTTTCTGACTTCTCCCCTCCATACCCTGTCTGTAGCCACGTGCCCTTTGCACAGTGGGCCCACCCTGTTCCTGTGGTCAGGCTTTTTCAGTGCAACTCAGCATTCCTGTTCCATTGACTCGATATCAAATTGGTGTTGACATACCGAATGTGGTAGAATGGAAAATTCTTCTTCCTTACACTGCAAGAAGCAGCACACATTTTGCACCATATTGCAACTGGAAAGGTAGTTGAAATGACTGATTGAGCTTCTCTTGGTGCTACTGTTGATCTCTCTGTCATTGAAGTTTAGGACTTCTTCCGTTAAGCTTTTTAGTAAGAGCTGCTACAGGCTTGGCATGTTGGCATTAATTTAGTCTTTACAGAGGAACACAACACCCTTTACAGACTTGCAAAAAAACACTAGTTGGAGCTGACCCTGGTGTAATTCTCTTGTAATTCTGCCTTGGGCGAGAAGCAATTATTAAAAACTTGTGCTCCTGAATCCCTTCCCTGCCTCTGTCCTATGATACAAATGTATTACTGAAATCCAGAGAGTCGGTGATTTGTTGCAAATTTCCTGACCAGTGCACTCAGTGTGGATGGCTCTGCTTCCCCCTGAGTTCCTCATGCAGCTGCTGCTCCCAGGGATATGTGGAACAAGAAGCCCATAGTGCAGTCTTTCTGGGAGGTGCTACAGCCACTTATAAGACTGATGGAAGCCAGGATATTTTTTTTTTTCTAGACTACAGAACACACAGAAATAAATACTCAGGTTCTGTAGCTGCAAGTAAGCCCAAGGGCAAGGTCAAATGTAAACCTTTCTGTGACTTTTTGGTTAATCTGTAATGGCCTTTTCAGCCTTCTAGCATGTACGAACCACCAGGCTTCTGGTCAGAGTATTGGGTTGTGCTTAGAGCTAATGTTATTTCTGCCCGTAGGCTAGATAGTGTGCTTTGTGGTTATTCTACTGTAAAGGTCAAGCTGCTGAGGCGTTAAGTGCATCCCTCCTTTTCCTGTATTAGCTGTTTTCTCTTTTTGGTTTGCTTCCACATTTGGGCTTTCTGCCTTCCTTGAGCAGTTATGTGTTTACTTCATATGCAGGTTAAACACCTTAATGTATTCTCATTCTGTCTATTTTCTTCCTCTGGTTTCACAGACTGTTTCCTATGTTGCATATTGATATCCCCAGGAAGGCGCTCTTTGTCAGGAAGCAAATTAAATTGAGTGGCAATGCTTGACACCAACTTGATGGGTGATTAAGTTACCTCTGGGAAACATTTGAATCCCAAAGACAGAAACAATATATTGTAAATATGCTCTAGTCTTCTTCAAGGATTTTTTATGTGGAGGCAGAGCTATAGAATCTTAAATAATACCTTATGATTATCTCAAAGTTTGTCTTTCAAAGAACAGGATGTCAGCAAAAGAAGAGGCAATATGGCAGGAAATACAATTATTGTGCTAATTGGAGGGGTGGGGGTGGTTTGGTTTGGAATTATTTTTTCTGTTTCTTTTTTTTTTAGAGACATGATGGATAGAAAACTACACTTAATGTCCCATGTGGGAAATGATGCTATCAGGGTCTTGGAGTAACTTTGGGACCACCTAGCACAGCCAAAACGCAGTGAAGAACTGACAGTGAGTATATGGTCATTAACCATGTACAGCCAGCAAGTGCCTTTGTGATCTTCATTTTCTCTACGTTCAAAATGAATCAGGCAATTAATTTTTTGTTAGAGGGATTATATGTTTTCCTCTGTTCTCTGAAAGTAATAAGTGAGAGGTCATCTTTGTCTTTTTCTGGACAGGGTAAAAGGAAAACTATTAACCTGCTTCCCATCCGCCTTTTCTGATGCTTCAAGGCAGAATCACATGTACAGTGCTGAGCTTCCAACCTGTAATCTTGTGATTAGACATAGCAATACTGCTTGTAGCTCCATTTACTATTCAAAGGTTTACAATTTTAAAACTGAATAGCTGAATTTCTTTAGCCTTGAGTCCTGATTCTGCAAGCAGTTCTTCTCAAAAGGGGATTTTCTGCAGGTCAGGAGTTTGATTTGCTTTTATGTCTTTTAGTATAACCCTGAAAACTACCTTGATTATTATGGCCTTGTGATACAGCAAAGTGCACCACGTGGGCTTTTCTTTTTTATGTTGGATGTTGCTTTGGTTTTTATTTTGGTTCATTTTCTAGAAGCTACTAGCTCAAATTGGTTTGGGAATTGCCAAAAGACTGCTTTAGAGCTCTAAGCACCAAAATCTCAGTCCAGCAAAACTCTTAGGTGTAGGTTTAACTTTGAACATGGGCTTTAGACTTCATCATGCAAATTATACTTTTGGGAACACCTGAGGGTTTTATTCAACTCCAGCCACATATTTGGGCCAGTAGTACAGCTGGAAATGGTGTATTTAGTGATGCATGGCAATGCTTCTTTCCTTGAAAATGGTCACAGGGAAAAAATTTTAGCTAGGAGGTGTGTTATTCTTACAGACTGTCTACAGTATTTAGGACTGAAGGGTGCTTTTCTCTCTAAGTGTGCTCTTATTGGCAGTGTGGCTAATGCAGCTGTCTGCAGCTCACCAGTGAATGAATTGAGAGAAGCTTGGAAGTGGTTTATGCTCACTCAGACAGCAGCTCTGAGACAAGAAAGAAAGAAATTAAACATACAGTTGCTTTGCACAGAGATTAAAAAGCTGCTGCAGACTGTTCCACCCAGGATGGGATGTGGCAGTCTAAAAAGAAGAAATAAAAGTAGTTTGGGACTTGTTTTCATTTCAACTGGTGCCCAAATCAGTATTTGTATGTGAATGAGTGATAGCAGGTCTTCTATTCCTTCAGAACACGTTGAAATGAGAGATTTGGAAATGTGTACTTCTTTTGCTTTGCTTAAATAAAAGAGTCAGGCCACAGCATCTCTCAGTGCCTCAGTTTCTCACAAAATAAAGGGGACTCAATATTATTAATTCCATCAGTATCATCTTTGGGGTTGGAATTATCCCCCACTACAGGAGATAATCATGTGGCAGTCGCACTGTAGGTGACAGAGACAGAAGAACCTCCAGAAAGTAAATGAGCCCAGCTGAGATCTGAATTTCTCTCTGGAGTTCCATCTCTGTCCAGTGGCTAAAGGAGACAGTTAGGCAACTGCGTGACCCTTTTAGACAGTGGAATGAAACAAGATCTGGATAACTACAGATGTTACTGAATTTATATGGCCTGAAGTATTTTTACTGGCTATGCAGGAATTTTGCAAGTGTAATACACAAAAGACCCTTTTCTTGGAGGCACTAAGGAGTACCATCCACATCGTTAATCTCTCCTAGGATCCTGTCGCTTCTGGAGGCTTATGATAAAATTGTCATAAAGAAGAGCATTTTTTTCTATTAACATGCAACCAGCATTGCATTTCTAAGTGCCAGGTGTCATTTGGGGTCATTAAACTGCTCTTCTGCCGCAAACTTTTGGAAATTAGTAACTGACCTCATGCAAAACCAGAGCTGGGACATAAGAAATCATAATTCGCAATTAAGCAGTGCCTTGAGAACTGCAGTCAATTAAAAGGTGTTTTTGTTGGAGGGGGGTTTGTTATTGTTTTAGCTTTTTGTTTAAGGAGTCTGAAGTCTATTTCTTTTGGGAAGGCTTGCCTAAGCACTTTCTAACCATTATAATGTCATTATATATGGGATTCATTACATTAGAGACATTAGGGGAGATTAAAAAGGATCTATTGGAGGCATTGGCTGAAAAAGAAAGGATAAAGACTAGTTGCAGTTTGTGCTTTTATTATGTGACTTGAAACAAATGTTGAAATATTGTATTTAAGTTAAGTGTTTGTTGGAGAGGGCATTAGGAGGGAAAGCAAAGCAGCAAATACCACTCTCACAATTAAAGAAAGAAATCACAATGGCTGGGAACAGTGTGTTAATTAGCAAACTAATTTCCCTGTACTTTAAGTGCATAACAAGTTTTAAATGCCTTCCGAATGGATGGTATCAATTGCATTTTGTTCCTTGAATGTAATTGTTTCCATGGCAATGCTGAGTTCTGCTATACATGGATTATGTCTGTAAATCCTTCCAGTCATTTATGGGAAGTCTGTATTAGTTTAGCAGCTGACCTGTATTCAGGTTGTATTCTGCTTTTGTTGCAGCTGTTTTACAAGCCAGTGAACAAAAAGAAAAGTCACTGGCAAAGGGCCAGATCCTCATTCCATCCCATTTGGCTTCATTTCATTGATTTTAGTGGAGCTGTGCTGCATTACCTCAGCCCCAGTCCTGTTCTTATGAATATCTTCTTTACATATGCAAGAAAAAAAGGCCGCAAATGTCATTTTCCTGCTATTATAGGCCATCGTTCAGGCCACTTTTAATTTGCTGCCTTATGAGATGCTATCAAGTAAGCTCTTATTCCCTAGGGAGAACAGGTAACACCAGGGCACTGCTTTAGAGCTGCTGGCCACTGCCTGGGCAGCTGGAAAGGGTCAAGAGGAGACTGTTGCCTTCACAGGGCAGTAGTCACTGATTGCAGGGTGACTGCAGAGTCCTCTCAGTGTGGTGAACGTCATACAGGAAAAGGACTAACCCACCACCAAGTTCTGGTCTCCTAAAGCAGGAGCACATCCCCTTTTCTCTGCCAGCTGTGCCTTTTCTCCTTGATTTTTACACAAGGTGCTGTAATTAAACCTTGCTCAGAATCCCTTTACCTTTTCCCATGTTAATTACATTCTTTTTTTACTTCTGGTATTGGAAAGAGTAGCCTGTGTTCAATAATTCACTCAAAGTCCATGCTTTTCAGGTTGGCATTTGCTAGACTTCAATTCATCCCATTTTCCAATGGTCATGAAGTTCAGTGTTACAAAATACACCATGGATTTCAGGAAGAAGGTCCAAATACCTGCATGAAGATATTGAAGGGCTGAGTTCAAGCCCTAGCTCTGTCATAAATTACTGGTTTAGGCTTGGGTAGATTAGATAGTCTCGTAACCTCAGTTCCCATTGTGCAAACCACTAATTTTTCATTCCCATCACCATTTTATCAGTTCTTTCTAGTCTATAGAAATAGTCTAATGGGACCAATTGTTTACCACATTGTAATGATGAAACATTTCATAGAAAGGAGCTAGGGATGTTAAACTGTTGTTCTCACCAGGAAAAAAATACTCTGTATTTGCATTTAATTTACTCATTTCATAATTTACAAGCTCCAAGTATGGTTTAGTCTCCCAAAACTGGCACCACCTGAACATTATGGTGTCTACCACATTTTGTTTTCTTTCTTTCATTTAGAAATGCGAGAGGCAGTTGGATTCATTGGGGTGTTTATATAGTTATAAAAGATTAAATAGAGGAAATACATAACCAACATGGGAAGGAAATGGAAACATTTATACAGAAGACTCAGCAGTTTCTAGTTTAGTACATGTTTTCTCTTTCATATTTACGTTTGTACTCTTTTTTAGTGCAGTTTTTTCTTTTCCATTTACCTTTGTTTGCTCAAGACAAAGACATTAAACAAAATCCTGACCTTGAAGAAGGACCGATGTGTGACAGCATTCAGCAGAAATGCACTCTCTAAAAAAAGTCTTGCATGAATGTGTTAGAGAGGAATGAAATTCTATTTGGGAATGGAGGAGAAAATAAAAGAAACTCAGTTTTAGCTGTGTACCCTGTAGCTCCCGTACCAGCATGCCTCCTTACATCAGTAGTACTTAATCTCTATTTACATTTAGTTGTTCCTCGTATAATGTGTTGCTTTTGTCTTCTGTTTGGACCCAGGTGTTCATTTTTATGACTCGGTTCTGCATAACGAGAAGCATAAAGAGATGGTGTAGGGATAGCCCTTGCCCACAAGAAACTACTAATGAAAAGACAGTAATTAAAGTTATCTCTGTTTTACATGTAGGAAGCTAAACTAGGGAGAGAGATCATGTAATTTGCCCCAGGTCCCATAGGAAAGTCATCCAAAATTGGGAAAACAGAGTTCATGTGCTGGGTAGACAGCATGACAACAGTTTGTAGCTAAATATCCAGGATACTAGAGTTTTAGGATAGACAGTCAGTGATGTCCAGGCACTAAACTGCTAGAAAGGTACTTATGCTTCAGTGACATAAATGTGAGGTAGAGCCTGAGGGCCTTTTTCACCTTCTGCCAAGTACTGTCCAGGCACTGAGCTTGAAGCCATTCCCAAGAGCTCCTGCAGTGCCTGAACACACAGCACTCAGTGATAAAGCAGATGAGTAATTTGCAGCAACCAAGAAATCCAGCAAAGATCTCTTCTTTCATGCTTGGGTAAAATATTGATCATCTCTAAAATATGGGGCAGCATCCAGATATTCCCCAAAGGATGTATCCTTGAGGTGTTTCAGGGCACTTCTCCCTTTCTCTGGAATTCTCCCTGAAAATGCTCAATGTGGAATCAAAAAAAAGCCACATTCTGGGGAGAGACCTGACTTTCATATTTTATGCTAGATGGCAGTATAAAAAAGTATTATTAGCAGAGAAATTGAAGAAACCCTTGGTTTAAGAGCTCTTTGTTGCCAGACTCCAGCTAACAATGCTTACTGTAAAGACAAATAAGAGGTACCATTGCCTAATACCCTCACTCTTGTCCCCCTAACTAAACTCTAGCCAGGTGTTTTTAGCTCTTGTAATACCTGGCCTAGGCAAGCGTTAATGTCTTGTGAGCCAGGGAAGAGCTGTGTTGGGAAAATGGATTTTTGGTTCGGCAGTCAACATGATTGTTCCAGACAATTTGTTTAGTTCTTTCAGGAGAACGGAAAGAAGGGGAAAAAAATTATATTGACCTAAACATTTCATTTGTTCTATTTTTGGATACTTTTACTTTTTAATTATTTCAATTTTCAAAAAGAAATTTTCCTCCAAAACAAGAAGTTGAACACCTGTATCTAAAAAAAGAGGGAAAGATGGTATTTTATTTTGGGAATTAATACCTTCCCTCTCCTCCTCTCCATACTGTTTTTTTTTTACTATAACTCCCTGCCGTGTTTGACCCAAACAGTTTCAGTTGTGTAAAACTAGATTTTTTGACATCATATTGCTAGGATAAACTCTTGCAGTATCAATCCTGGCCACACTTTAACTTAGGAAAAGCCAAGTGTTCTGTTTCCATGAGACTCTTCCTCTCTCATGCAGCCAAGGCAGGGCCCCGTTCTCCCCTAGAGCTGCCTTGGTCTGTCATGAGTACAGTGTGTGAGTTTGGCCTCATTTAGTTGCTAACCATGGCTGAGAATCAAGAGCGGGCAGAGTAAACATTCTGGATAAAAAACTTGAAGCACTGCATTTTCCTTGGTAGCTGATCCCACTGAGTCAGTGCTCTGTCCCAACTTAGTCTTGCCCTTCAGCTAGGCTAGGTACCAACCTTTTCATGCCTCCCTCTGCCTTGGCCTCATGCAGTTAAGAGGCTTCTTGCTGCTCCAGATGTGTCCCTGAGGCTATAGCCCTATGTAGAGTGAGTTAGTCTGTGTAGCATCTAATGTCGTGTACTAACCTGTGGTGTTTCATTCACCATGATCTCCTTTCTCATCTTTCCTACAAGTACAAGCAAGAAATCCCAGTGTTGGCTTCTCCATTGCTCCCTGTGGGGTTCACCAGTTCACTCTTTCTTTACTAATGACAATAAGGAGCTGTTGGGTAACTAGTGACTATAAGTCATCCCAAAGCCTGCATGCCACCTCCAGCAAGCTAAAGAAGGCTTAAAGTTTAAGATAACTTTCTCCTGGGTTAGTACATTAGCACTTCTGCCTGGTTATCAAAGCCCTCTAGCTCTCCAGCATCCCACAGAACAAGCTCTTTAGCCCAGGTGGATGCTGGCATCCATTTTGAGTACTTACACATAGGAAAGGTATGGAGAAATCACTTTCTGTCTTCCTGCTCACTGCACAGAAGTTTCCTTCCACTTCTTCATCCCCTTCAGTACATCTTGCTTGGCCAAAACAGCTACATTCACTCACTGGACTGCACTCCTACTCCTGCACACACTCCTGTGCACAGTCACGCACAGTCATGTTGTACACGGCCACCCTCGTATGTACTGTACATGCCCACAGGCTTGCACACACATACTGTCTCCTGTACACACCTGGTGTAAATTTCATGTTGAGGGTATTTTTCTGGATTTTGGGATTATTTAGAGATTTATCTCTAGGTGTGACTTGGAGCCTGTTAAGGTACTGAAGAAGTAACACGTTTTCTTCACTAAGACGGATGCTAACCACGTCATCCAGTCCTGTGTTGCACCCATGCTCTTATGAGGCAGGAGGAACCAAATACCTTACAGACTCCTTTACTAATGATCTGCTTGATAAATCCCAATCTCAAAGGACCTGGTTTCTTTCAGAAAACTTTGAGAGCTCTATTCCCAGTGGGATAATTCGGGCTCTGCATCTAAAAAATTTTAGATTTACGAGGAGAAACAGAGGTGATATATTTAGAAATTCAGGTGGAGAAGTTTTTGAGAGAATGAAGTTAAATTTGTACTATGAAACATGGAACGTTTCAAGCTCCTGATAGAGGTGACCCAAGGTATTAATGTATGAGGGACTGTGATGATGAGTTGGGAGCATCTATTCTAAATCCCTTTGAGTTTTAATCTGGGACAGATGAGAAGTGGGGAGAAAAAAGCCAATTTAAAAATAGCTGTGTGTCTTCTGCAGTTAACTCATTCTGCAGGAAATCTGAACAATATTCAGGGAATAGTATAATTCCCAGAAAAGCCTGTTGTTTCTAAGCAGAGCCAGTCTGGTCTTATCCACTCTGAGGAGCAAATGGGATTGACAAGCATGTAACCGAATTGAGACAGAAAGTGTGAAACTGTGTTTGAAAGCAGAGAGAAGTTTAGAGACAATGTTAGTTTCAGTGTGATTGAGAAAGGGCTGGGGCAGAGGGAAGGGGGTTCCCTAAAGGAATTGGATCTGCATTTGGAAAAAGCAGTAGGCACCTGAGAGGGTCAAAAGAAAACCAGCTCAAATTTTGTGCCAAATAACAAAAAGTTGCTGCATATCATTAAATAGAGCATGTCTGGCTTGGTGCAGCTGAACAAAGCTATTGGTATGGCAGCAAGTGACATTCACTTTGCATTCCTTGCATGAATGAGTACAGAGGACTGGGAGCCAGAGCAGAGTCACACGAACAGGGGGAGGACAGTCCCATCAGCTAAACACAAATCTCATGAAGTAACTGTCTGTCTGAACAATCAAATTCCTCACTGACTTGACAGGACATCACTCAATTGAAAGCTAAAAGTTTAGTTTTCAAAACTGCTTCTCATGGCAGTGGTACCTTGTCCACAAGGGAGTTTTTCACTGCAAAAGCACTGGCATTTATGACGCTGGATTTTTTCTTCTGGGTTTGGACAGTTTTCTATTTTTGTTTGCTTCTTTTTAAAAGCCAGAACAAAAATTTACATGTTTGCTTGTACTGTAGGGTGGATTTTTGTCAGTCTGAGCAGAACTGTGCATACGTCTTAGGAGGTCTTTGTGATCTCTAGGAAAGGAAAAAGCCACCTCTTCAGGAGCCACCTCTCCTATTCTTTCATCAAAGCGGAAGGGATTTGGCTTTCAAGTAACTTTCAGACACCTAAATACCACTGAAGAAAATTTTCATAGAATGAGATGGAAAAATTGGGGGTTTTTTTTGTGAGAAATGAATAATGTTGTGCATTTCAAACAGCTCTGCTGCACTGAGGAGTCTGTGTGGTAACACAAGGCTGTGCCTGAGTACCTGGTCATGCCTGAGCTATGGCCAGAGCTGCAGCATCTCCTCAGGCCAAAATCAACCTGTGAGGATCTTTTATTAGGGTTGAAAGCTTAATCATCAAGGCTATGACCTGATCTTTTGTTGTTTCTATCATACTCAAGCCTAAAAAACCTCCACCTGTTGGTTTGTATACTTGCTTAGTTCCCTCTGAGAAATGCCACTCTTGGCCAGCACCACTTTCTTCCTGCTGGGCATCGTTTTCTGTTTGGGATTCAACAGCTGCTATTGGGAAATAGGAAAAAACTTGGCTACATAGAAAGGATTTGCATGCAGAGCAGCTGCTCTCATGAACAGGATGAGCACATGCAAATCTCTGCCCTGTCAGTGTGTAACATACTCACTGATCAATAATATTTAAATAGTGGTGATTTTAAGTGTGTCATCAGTCTTTCTTTGGCTAAAAAATAAGAAAGGTTTTGTTATTTTTCAACTTTGTTATAGTCTTGATTTAAATACGCTCAACCATCTGTTGAGGTCACAAAAAGACAAAAGCAAGTAATTAAGCCGACCAGTTGCACTCAAATAACAAATAATTGAGATTAAGTGTTTAGAGACAGCTAATAGGCTAAAAGTACTTTCTCATAGATAGCTAGTGCTTGTGAAAATTTTATGCACTTGTGAGAGAAAGAGGTGGCTCCTCAATAAAAGGCAAACTAGAATTAAGGTATCAAATCTGGAAAAAATTTTTAGGGACTTTTCTCACCTTACTGTAATGGCCTAAAAGTTTCACTAGACCTGTAGGTACTCCTAACTAGTCAGGAGAGATCTGTAGACTTATTAAATGAGTTGCCTCTCACTTTGGAGATGTTGTCCTTTCCCAGTATAACTGGAGGGAGCACACACCCTAGGGTTATTCAAGATGCATTACTTCAAAAAGTCAAGTCAGGGGAAAAGTACTACTCACAGAGCGAATTCCCAGCTCTGTTGCAATCCAAGACAATTTTGCCTTTGGTCAGTATTTTTTGAAGAAGAGTCTTTCCATTTAGGAAGCTACATCTGCCAGAAACTTACAGGAAATGTACAAAATTATAGTGTAGGTTGAGTGCTAAACCCTAAGTTTAGAAACAAGCAAAAAGGGCAGGCAGCCAATATTTCTGTGCCTTCTCAAAAGCCTTTATTTTTTTCTCAGTAGTGGGCATTTTATTGAAACTGGCATAATCCACAACATAGAACAGACATTTTACATGAAGTAGCGTATGGAAGGTGCATGGTGGCAGTGAGGAAGAGCCAACACCATGTTGGGAACTATCATAACCTGATTTAACTGTCTTTATTTGTGATGTGTTTGCATACCACTTTAGGAGGTGCTGGTGGGAGAAAGACATTCCTCACCCATGCTGTTGCTAAAGTCTTTTAGACTGAACATCCACTACCATGGTTTGGAGTAATCTGGTCCAGCAGTTCTTGTGGAGCTACACGTAATTTTGAAGTATATCAGACACTATCAGCTGACGAGCAAAATTACTTATCAACGTTATAGTGGCTGTACTTTGACAGGTATTCAAACTGAAAGATCAATTTACATTTTCTGAAAAGAAGGAACATGCAGTACATTAGTTTTCAAATGGTTTTTAGTGCAAGAAATGAAACTACTTACATCAGTGATTTCTAAGGTTACATCTGTTTCTGCTGTGGTTTTTTTCACCCATTCTGGGTGCAATTCCTATTTGCTAAGGACTCTGTGCATTATATTAGAATAAGGAAGACTTGGAGGGCAATTTTAGAAAAATAGATATCCAAATCACTACCATAATCCTTCTGGCTCTTTGAAAATGAAAAGTAGAGTGTTTCAGAGAGCTGTTTATTGAAAAGATTAGTTTTATCATGAAATTATTACTTCAGCACATGGTTTGAGATTTTCCATTACCTTAGAAAACTCACAGATGAAAACACAGAGAGTTGCCAATGAAAAAGACCTAATGACTGAAAGACTCTTTTCCTTGTGCACATTTTTTCCCCCCTATAGCTATATAGTGGCTTCACCTGGGAGGAGTAAACAATCTGTTAAAAAAGCTGAGGATGGAAAAAATAAGTTAAAACTCTACTTTAAATTTTGTAAATCAACTCATTTTTTGGGGGAAGGTAATTTTACTTATTTATTAAGAGTGGTAGGTAAATTTTGAAGAAACTGCATGAAAGAGTGACTTTAAAAAATAAACTCCTTTGTTCTTTCTTCAAGAACAGCCTGGCAGTACGTGTTCACATGGAAGCTTGTAAAAGAGCTCTTAGTGCTTTTGAATGAATATATGAACAACATGTAATGATATAACAATCCCCTTAAAGGGAAAACTTTGCAAAACACAAAGACAATTCCTGTGAAGATTGTTAATGCATTGACAGCCTTAGCCTATATTCTTTGTTACAGGTAACCCCTTGGGAAAGACTTCATCAACATCACCTAAAATCAGAAACTGTCTGCCAACTGAATGCTCTAAATAGGAGAGGACCCTGTTTGTTTTTTTGCAGCATCACTTCACCACCTGCTTAGTTTAGTTGTGGAAGGACTCTGGCATGAAACTGTCTTTCATTCAGTAATGGAGACTCAGTTGCTGTTACTGAAGCTCTGAATTTATAGTCCTTTCACATATGGAAAACTTTGATGTCCATAGCAATGGACCTTGAAAAAATACATGAATGGTATGTACTCAGGTCCATTGCTGATATGGAGACCTGTATTTTGGAAGAAGACTTCTAATCTTGTAGACTTTCTTTGTATTTTCTTGTTTGCTCTTGTTCCATCTCATTTGATTTTGGCCAATGTAAGAATTTTCTTGAGTAAAACCTAAATACCTCTGGCAGGAATCTGTTCCCCTGTGTTGAAAAGATGGAACGTAAAGGAAAGTGGATGTTGAAGTTCAGAGTCCAGATATTTTCCCTTAAGCTCTGTGTTTTTTTGAAACACACATTTTCCGAGGGCAGGGTAAATATCTTCTGTTCTCTCTTTCAGCAGTTCTGTTTGTTCAGTTGTAAACTGACTGTACGTACAGTGGTGGAGAAGAGAAACAGCTCTGTAGAAAGTGTCGCTGCCAGTGGTTATCTTGCATGCATCCTTCACTGTCTGGCATGGGCCTTTGTCTTAATTTCCCTTAATGGGATGGAGTTTGCCCTCATCTCTTATGCCCAGCATTGCCAGATGGCAAACTTCTTTAGTTGTTTATAAAATCTGCTTCTTGTCTGGTCATATCTATCTGGCTGGCTGGCTGATCCAGCTGTGTGTAGGCTTCTCCATGAAGTGGAATTTATCTTGGTTTAGGAAATAAAATAGATAAATTCTCCCTTTTTACAGAAGTACAGGTAACTAGCATGTATTCATGGCAACCTCATGCAACTCTTTCCATGCAGGAAGATGGTTCCCTGTGTTTATCATCTTTTATCATCATGTGTGTGTTTTCTCTTTGTAAAAAACAGCAACAACAAAACAAAACAAAAAAACCCCTGCAAAATCTAACTCCAAATGATCTGCTTCTCCCCTTCCCTCTTATTCTTACTTAGTTGCTCCTCCCAACCTCTTGTATCTCTCATGTGAAAAAAAAAAAAAAAAAACCAAACACCAAAGAAGAAAATTTCATATGATGGAATGAACTTTGCTATATATAGTGTTAAATTTAGTATAGGTATTAAATATACTGATGCTTTCCAGTGAAATTCTATGGATCTCTGGATTTTTTTTCTAACTCTGGCCGCAATAAAATATCTGCTACTTGTAACACTGCAATCCCCCCCTCCATCAGATCAATTCAAAATCGATTATATTAAACTAAGGCAAATACGATGCAACTGACAAGCTGCAGATAAAATGTAAAATGAGCATGCAAGATTATCACCTGTGACTCATAAATATGACAAATATGTCCACCTCTCCACCCGCTCATCCCCACAACAAAATGTTTGCCTGGAATGGCAAAAGAATAGATGCTCTCCTCCCAGTCTTAAACGCATTGTTTTTTCTTTTCATTTACCAGCAGTTTGAACTAGTTAAAGCTCTTCTAATTGCAGCTGTGACGCCTCATGTCATCATTGATTTCTGTAAAGAAGGTGTTTTGGTTGGTCTGTGCTTCCCACGATCGACCACAGTATCACCCGGCCATAAAGGAAAACAGAGGGAGGGAAAGGAGAGGAAGCTGGCTTGGGGCCACAGCTTTGCTAACTGTCAAAGTTAAAGGAGTCATGGTGTCCCCACAGACACCTAAACAGTGAAATTTGTGCAGACTGGTTTTGCCCTGCCCAGGTAGCTGTGAACCTGAAGCGTGTCTCCGGGTGAGCACAGGAATCATTGATTGGTGCCCAGGGCAGCAATGTGGTTTTAATGAACAGTGAAGCAAGAACTAAACTTGTGGGCTTTTCTTTCTAAGAATGGTAGCTATTTTGGGGTTGATTTCTGCTCTTCTTGCTGATTTCCCAAGCAGCAGCTTTGAAAGTTGTCTCTCCTACTTTTCAGAGGGGCTTTTTAAAAAGCTCTGAGTTTCACACGGTACAGAACAGAAATAAAAAAAGAAGCCAATGCAAAACCAGTCCAAAACCAAGACAATTGTATTCTGCTCAGCACTAATTTGGTTAAAAAAATAATAATAGTAACAGTGGTAATTTCAAATTAATTTATGTGCATACTCATCTATTTTAGTTGGAATCTATTTTGTGCCAACGCTTCTGGTAAGATTTCAGAACTTGCATCTTTAGAAAGAAAAAGCATGTCCAAAATGAATTTATTTAAATGCTCAGAAGTACAATTGTAACAGCCTGTCTGCATTATTTGCCCTTAATGAGAACAAACTGTCATTGGCATCGTTTCCAGGCAACTACCAAGGAATGCTTAAACCTTATACGGGGGTCTCGCAAACCAGACATTATGCCAGGTAAAGCATGTCTTTGAAATGAAACTAGCTCAAGAGATCACATAGAAACTGTTTATTTAATCTTATTTTTAATTAGTTATTTTCCTTATTTTCAGAGCTATTATTTTCCTGTCAAAAACTTGCTTTCCTTAACTATTAAAATCAAATAAAATATATTTTTCACATTCTATTTTAATATTTAACAAGTCAAGAAGTATTCTAGGCTATAGTGGTTACTGTGGGGTCATTTGAAAAGACTTTGACAGTTTGAGAGTGTTCCCTCTTGATGAAAATGGGAAGAGCCAGTAAGCAAAATAAGATGGGCAGTTTTAGAGGCTTCCATGGAGACTGGAGACTCATTATGCATCATGCATCCTGCAAATACCCATCTCTCTTAACAGAGTACAGCCTGAATAAATAAGAAATTGATGGAGAAATGAAGGTACAGTAATGAGAGGCACAACTTGCAACAGGGGACTCTCCACCCAAGTTCCAAACAGTGCCTCATGAGCTGAGGGAAGTGTCAAAAATTAATCCAGTCTGGAAGTGACTGAAATTACTTTCCACTTACTAATGAAAATACATATAGATGGTATTGACTGTTACTGTGCTTTATGTTTGGCAGCATTTTAAATCAATTTTTGTGGCTATATTAGAATTTGATCATCAACATATTTTCTATCCATGCTTCTAAATGGTGCTTGATGACTAAACTTGCAAATAGCTGGAACCTTTTTTGGCAATTCACTAAAGTTTACATTTTTTCATCGCAACACTGTTCACTTTGAAAGCTCTTATTACTTGGTGCAAAGAACAGATAAACCTATAGAATAGAATGCAATGAACCTGCTCTTTACAACCACAGTCTGAGGATGGCTCACCCATCTCTGCTCAGGGTGCTTTGAGCCTTCACTGGGAAGTCAGGGGAGATGAACCTAGGCTTTCACAAGTGGCAGGTATCACTTCACTGGGCCAAGGAGGTGCTGTTTCTCTCGGTGGGTTCTTGGTATAAAAAAGAGTACAAAGGAATGGGGAAGCTTTGTGGAGCATTGCCACAGCATCCCTGATTATGCCAGTGGATCCCAAAGTAAAAAATTCAGTGGAGCACCTTTCATTCTTCCATTCAGTGAGCCTGAACTTTCCCCTTAATTTTTGTGTTGGTAGTGGGAAGGTGGATAGCTTTCTCATGCAACGTGGCACCCTTTCTGTCTGCTGAGGATCATCTGGTCTCCAAATCCCTGGCTGAAGTCAGCTGTCATGCCATTGTAGCTTGGACTAACACACATTTATATGATATCACCACTGGGCTTGTCATTTTTTGCTGGCAAGGCAAACAGGGTAAGTGGTATTTAGTATTCTACAGCACCAGTAAAAGCTCCAGTATATTTTCTTACCCAGTTCCCTCAGCCTTCAGGAGATGCAGAGGAAAAGTGGATAAAGGTTCACAAGAAGATATTCTTGTTGATAGTCATGGATCAGTTATAATAATTGACATGCTTTTCTAATGAGAAGATATTCTAGTTGTAACAAATTTACCAAAACCTGAAGCCAGAGCAGTGCTGCTCTCTTGACCTCTGCGGAGACAGGTTTGTGGTCTTATGTGTCAATACATAGATGTGATGTCTTTTTTCTTCTACCAAAAGAAATTCATGTAAGGCCTGCACAGCGTGGCCTAAACTGAGAAAGAGATTTGTCACTTTTTTGACAATAATTCACATAGACTCCAAAACAAATGTACTTCTGAGCAGTGACTCCGTGAACAATAAAGCAAACACTCTCGACTACCTACCAGCCCATCCATCTTTTTAAATCATGTCAGCAGACTTCAAATTGTTCACTAAGCTTTATTGTTTCACAGAGAAGGAAAAAATTTGTGGTGAAATACACTGAGCCATTGAACTTTGCAATTGTTTATTACTTGGTCTTGATTTCTTGCACGTTGCTGCTTCATCATTTACCTATCATTTGCTTTGGATGACATGGTTTGTCCTCTCTTCAAAACTATCTGGATTGCATAGGTAAATTTGTAAACTCAACTACTTAGCCTTTCCGCTTGTAATAACGTCTACTTTTTGTAAAATCTGCAGTAGTGCTGTGGATGGGATTTTGTTGTAGGCTAGATGTGAATTCTTTTTTCTATCAAGAGAAACAGGTGTATGCAGCCTGAAGTGAAGCTTGCTGGCTTTTGTTTGGACTGGAAGGCTGATGAACAGACTTTTTAGAAAGAAAGAAGGTATGTACAACAAAGCAGATGGATAGAAAGTGGTTGACATGGCAAGTAACTAGGCTTTGTGCCATAAATGACATCTCAGGATATAAGAACTCTTGAGATATGGGTCATTTTTGTGGCATGAGAGAAAGAGAGGTGACTTCATCTGAGCTAAGTCTGCTGTTGCTTCTCCTGTGTTGTTATAGCTGTTATAAATGGGTGCCCTAATTAGAACTGAGGGAATTTATGGGCAGATATGAAAATGTGGTTACCATAGTTACCAGGTGCTCCAGCTCAGTCAGGAAATGTGGCTAATATAATGATAGTCCAAGGGTAAACACATGAGGTAAATGGTGAACAAGCCCCCCTGCTTCAGGAGAAAATATTTTTCTTCTCACTTTTTCTGGTGGTTTATTTGCCAAAGTAACATCTATCACTACAATTCATTTTCTGTCCTTCCCTTTCTTTCAACAGACTGGTTTTGGTGAGACTATAAGGAGCTCTGGGGAAAAGAAAGTGCAAAAATGAAGTAGCATTTAGAGGAAGGATAAAGATCTATGTCCCTATCTTTCAAAGCTCTCTGCTAAAATCCTTCCCCATTTCTCTGTACATAGGCTAGACAGCAAGGTGAACTATATATATTTTCACAAGTTTAGAAAGAAGTCTTTCCTTGTGTTTGTATTTTTTTGCTTCTGACCCTAATTCATGTAGCAACCCTATTTGTCCATGCCAGCCTGTGGACAGAGAAGGAGGAGAATGGATGAGTACCCCGCTGGTTCTCTCCTTGCATCCCTTGACTGAGATGTGGGGGACATTTCAGTGCATATCTGCTTTAGTCCAACTGCTAAAATTAGCTGTCAGGTGTGGGAGGATTCAGTGAGAAGAATGGCATTTCAAAACACTCAAGCCCCATAGTTGAGGTTGAAGTGGGATCTTTCTTGGTGCTGCCTACAGGCAGAATCTACCTAGGTTATTTCATTTGTTACAGGGAAAGGAAGAATTGTGAAGCGAGATTAATTCCTGCTGCAATTTCTCTGAAGTCAGGGAGATGCTGCTACTGATTGCTTTGACACAGATTTTTCAGTCCTGAGTAATTGCCTGACCTTTTAGAAAAAACACATGAGGAGACAGAAAATCAGAACAGCTTCTGCTAAGGGAGCTGATCCCCACCCCTTTAAACAGTTTTGACCATTAGTTGCTCTCTGCTTTTGGAGGAGGCATGCAAGAAGAGAAAGAAGCCTGAAGCATCTATATCCTGCTCAACCAGAGATAAACTGCAACAATACTTAGCAGTATCCAGCATGTTGACTGCTGTTACTTGTTGACAGAGACCACAAAATTATTGCTCTGTGATTTATATTGCTCTGTGTGACTGTAGGGCCAGACTCCAGTGATGTACACAAAAGCAGAGCCACAGCTGCAGCAATGAGGTCAGTGTAAGCACTGTCACTGGCTGTACAAGTTCCAGCTCCTCTCTAGGCATCACTGCAGGCTGATGAACACACATTCTGAAATCAGAGAGGATTGCTTATCCAGTTCACTCTCAGATACCTTGCTTGAGATGCCTTAATCAGACACCATAACCTCAGTCTTCAGCCTTAGAGAGAGACAGGAGCTCTGCCTCTCCCTTAGCAAAAAAATGCAAAAAGTTTTTGAATTCAATTGCCTCAGCTAGGGTCTTAGTCACAGTCATTGCTGTCTTGATGAACTTGACCATCCTGAATGGTTTAAATTACTTTGGATGATGGATTTTCTCCATTAGCAAGAAGGAGATACATCTTCTTGTGGCTCTGCCACAAGCCTTCCCACAGGAGGAGTTAGGTGTGCTGAGTTGTAATGTCTGGGCTTCAACATTAGCATTGCTTAATAAAATGAAGCAAAGCGAACATGAAGAGGCATCCAATTAGGCAGTGTCTTATTGCTGCAAAGACTCTTCTTTCTACCCAGAGTTTTCGGGGTGATGTCCAATGCCAAGTATAGCTGAATCAGATTCTCAGTGAAACTAACCAGGCAGAAATTATACATGGATCTATGCATGCACATGAGTTTCTCTTTTGCTTCAGGGTTCATGCATCGCTGTGGCTGCACACGGCTCATCTGCTAAAGCCTGCCCTCTTGTGCAGAGGAGGATACTGAGCTCATCCTCTTGGAAGATGGTCCTTCACTGAATGTCCTGGGGTATGAATGGAAGTCTCATGGCCTTTTCTTATAGCCTAGCTGCTGTTCCCTGTCATCTGATGTTTGCAGTGAGGCACAGGTTGCCCACTGTAGTTTGTCTTTGTTGCAGTGGACTTTCTGCAGCCTTACCCAAATGGAAGAAATAGAAAATATCTAGAAAAGAAAACTTTCAAAATGACTAGGAAAGGAGGGAGGGAGCAAACAGGTTACAAATGCACTAGTGATGAGAATAAGGTTGCTTATCCTTTTCTTATGATACAGAAGATACCAGTGAAATTTAAAAGCCTCAAAAATGCCTGCTCTTTTAGTATTACTTAGACTACTGCTCTGACCTAGCATAGCTCTTTGACTTTAGAAGATGAAGTAAGCTTCAGTGTCCTGGAAGTTTGGGTTTGTCAGCATGGCTTTGCTGGGCTGGGCAGTCATAGCCTGGATGGGACACAAAGAAACAGAGACCATTAAATCAAGTGTTCCCTGGTCACTGAAAGTGTTCCCAAGCAGTAAACAAAACAGACTTTAGTGCTTCAGCTGATCTTCCAGAATATGTCTTCTCTAGACCTGTTTTTTGTTTGATCTCTGTATGGCTTAAAGAACAGCATGAGAATCCCATCCTACCTACTTCTCTGTCTGTCTCTTCTGCGTACCTCCCACATGCTATATTAGTCAAGCACTTCATACATTATATGTATGCTTCATAGATTATATTTAAAAATTTTCTGTTTTCTCCCATATCCAGAGTAAGGGAAATGTGAGTCTACCTGTTTATGTTGGGTTTCAATTCTGCAAGATGTTAACACTGACTCTTTTAAACATCTTAGGATCTTGAACATAAATGAATTCAGCAGCAGCATTGATACATGTATTTTTGCAGGAGGGATAGTAAGGGGACAAAAATTTCTAGAAATATTTAAATAGAAAAATTGTGTTTGGCCATAGGAATGCTCAATGATCCATGCTGTTGTGACAGAGCTGGAGAAATCCCATCTTCTTCACATCATTAAGATCAAGGGCAACTGCTGTGTGCTGAATCTCTAACAAAAAAATGTAAAATTCAGTGCTTCAGACCTGCCTTTCTTTGTAAAGGTGATTACGTAGACTTCTTTCCTCCATAAATTAATACTTTTAGAGGTACTCTGCTCACAGTGCTGGTTTTCTTTTTGCTGCAAGAATACAGCACGCAACCTTTGCCTGGTGATAAGCTTCTCCCTGATTGCGTAGGCTAGTTCCACTCTTTGAATTTTGGATTGAGCAGGTGGCTTGAGCCAAGTTTTTATACTTTGGCATTTTACCGAGCCACAGCTGCCAGACTGGGTGAGTTGTGAAAACACTCTTCTGTAGAGCTTGGCTATTTATCTTAGCCACATCTTTAATGCCAAAACAGTCCAGGAGCATCTAGCTCTCCTGTGGTCTATCAGCCTTGAAATAGGGCCATGGCTCAGACTGAAGAGCCAACAGAAGCAATTTTCTTCTGTACAGTTTCTATGCATTTGCTCTTGAAGAATTTTTTTGGAAGAGCAGTTTATGTGGCAGCCTGAACAGCAGTCTATCTGTCTATTTTTCCCTTTGGAAGACAAAATCCAAGAACCCTTCTGTCTTTCAGGACCCAGAAAATATTCTTTTCCTCTGATAGAGGAACTGGTATTACAATACTGTGGACAAGGTTTACTACTAGAAGTCAGGAAGACAGATTAGCAGCCTGCCAAGTTTTCTGGGTTAGCATGGAGTACAGGCTGACAAGCCTGATTACTGAGGTTGGATGAGTACATACCTCATTTTCACACCTCATGTTAGCACCAGGATAAACAAGACTAATTTTGAAAAACAATGAAGCTAGCTGGGAAATGATCTCTCAGCTCAAAAAATGTTTGATATGTCAATACTTTGTCACTTGACCTCAGCTGCAGATAAGAACACTGCAAAGTCCTCCCTTACATCTCCTAACTGCTTTCTCTCATATTTTTTAGGCCACATGGATTCTTCAGGTTGAAGGTGGAGTTGTTATGAGTGGTGTTTACAAAATCTAGCCAGTTTATGCTGTAGATGTACTTAAAGATCAGTGATTCTGAAAACCCCTGTAAGTTTGGGATATGGTTGTTTATACACACAGAGCGACCTTGACATGGCCAAGAGCTGTGCAGGGCTCCTGTGGTCATGGTAAGGACCTTGTGCAATGCATAAGGTGTTGTGAGATTAAAGAGTGACCATCTCCCTTGCCTTCTGAAAATTTCTTGAAGAAACAAGCTGAGGTACCCTCAACTATCATTTTCTGCAGTCTGCCTCCTTGGAGATATAGTTATAGAATTATTTTGCCAATTTTAACCAAATTTAACTCAAGAGTACACAGAAGTAATTAAGCTCCTTGGAGAAAGGCAGTCAGATGTCAAGAGAGTGAGATCCAGTGTTGGTCCCACCAAAATGACACCCTTGATTGCAGCGAACCAACGTTGTGCAGCAGCATCGTGACAGAAAGAAAACTTACATTTTATTAGTCATCAGTGAATCCTGCCAACAGAGTGGAACTATGCAGGAGTGCAAAATTTTCAATGGCATTACATCTCATTAAATAATGAGTTGTTTTCAGAAGAGATTATAAAAGACAAGAGAAAACATCTTAATATTATATACCACCTACAACAATATAATAACTATGAAGTAATCCATTCAAGTGAACTATGAAATCAGTAATTCACTTAGGGGTGCATCATAGAATTTCTTCTGAAAGAGGCTTTCTTTAAAAAGAAAAAAAAAATTGAATGCTATTTTATAAAAGACTTGAGGGGTTTGTGGGGACATCCTCAGCATGTGTGTCATTCTACTTAATTCATGTTCCTAAGGAGTATCTAGTGTCAGTAAAGGCTGGGGAATGAGCAGATTGAGAACAGCCCTGCCAAGAAGGACTTGGGGGTGCTGGTGGGTGAGAGGCTGGAAATGACCCAGCAATATGCGCTTGCAGCCCAGAAAGCCAATTGTGCCCTGGACTGCACCAAAAAGCAGCGTGGAGAAAAGAAGGCTCTAGGGGGACCTTACAGCAGCCTTTCAGTACCTAAAGAGGGCTTTAAGAAAGACAGGGACAAACTTTTTAGGAGAGCATGTAGTAATAGGACAAGGGGTAATAATTATACACTAAAAGAGGGTAAATTGAGAGTAGATATAAGGACGATATTTTTTATGATGGGGGTGGTGAAAACCACTGGCACAGGTTGCCCAGAGATGTCGTAGATGCCCCATCCCTGGAAAAACTCAAGGTCAGGTTTGGACAGGGCTCTGAGCAACCTGGTTTATTTGAAGATGTCCCTGCTCATTGCAAGGGAGTTGGACAAGGTGGCTTTTAAAAGTGCCTTCTAACCCAAATTATTTCACGATTCTCTGACAATAGTATGCTATTTGCCAGTGGAGCAAATAGCTTTGCCCTTGTCCACTGATGGAATCACTCCATCACAGAAGGATGCTGGGTTGGTCAGGCAAGACTTGCCCTTGGTGAAGCTGTGCTGGCTGTCCCAAATCACCTCCCTGTCCTCCATGTGTCTTAGCATAGCTCCTAGGAGGATCTGTTCTGTGATCTTCTCAGGCACAGAGGTGAGGCTGACAGGTCAGTAGATCCCAGGACCCTCCTTTCTAGACTTTTTAAAGGTGAGTACATTTCCCTTTTTCCAGTCATCTGGGACTTGATCTGACTGTCATGCCTTTTCAAATATCATGGAGAGTGGCTTGGTAACTACATCATCCAGTTCCTTCAGGACTCTGGGATGCATCTCAGCAGGTCCCATGGTCTTGTGTACATTCAGGTTCCTCAGGAGGTCATGAACCTGAATTTTATTTACAGTGGGAATGGAGGTTAAACATATCAAAATATTTGACTTAGTATTCATTAAGATTACTGTCTCCTTAGAGTCTTCTGTAAGCAGTAGCCAGTGGTGTCTATAACAGGTTTTGCAGTTACTCCTTTGGACCACGAACTAACAAACCTTCCCTTGTGTGTGCAAATCAGATTAAAATGCAGCAATATAGAGGCATCTAGAACACAATACCAGATAAAACATCAGCACCTCTGCAAAATGTTTTCCACCTCTTTGGAAATGGAGGAATTCAGAAAAGATTGGTGGCTACCATCCATGGGGATTAATTTTTCAATTACAGTTATGCTTTGCAGTGGCTTTATGTACATGTTATAAGGGTAGAACAGTATACGATGGTGATCCTTAAAGAATGGGACAGCTTTTCAAGGCTTAAAGTTGGAGAAAGTAAATGGTGGATGGCATGTGAGGAAGTGAGCACTGTCAGAGCTCCCATCAGCTGTGGGCAACATCTGCACTAGTAGATTAAACATTAGCAGAGAGCAGGTTTTGGTTCTCGGGCCAGCTGGCAGGACTTGACCTTGTCCATATTGTTAAACTTCTTCAGCTGAGCTGCATGGCCACATGGAAACTGCCTGTTAGACATAGTTCCTGGGTCGTGCTAATGGCAGAATTTGGGAAATACTTTGTTGGCAGAGGTAGCAGCGTGCTGGAGCTGATCAGCAGATGTAGCATAACTGACTGTCAGGCTCCTGTGTGCAGGAGTGGTTTCCGGCACGGTGTGTTTGACTTGTCTAGCTTCAGCCCTTCGGTCTACCCCAGGTTCTTGTATTTACAGTCTGTTATTTCAGAGGTCAGAATTTTCGTATGTGCAGAAATCTGGTGAGGTGCGAGAAGCACTTAGTGTTTGAAAGTGCCTTAAGCTCTTCCCTGACTTTCTGAACCTGACTTAGGCATATGTTCATTAGCCTTATTAATGACACGAGATGCCGATGGAGCCAGGAAGTTGTTTTGCAATAGTGACAACTCCTGTTCTGTGAGTCAGACTTGTGTCACTAAGCTGTGACCCTTTGGAGCTGGCAGCTCCTCTGCACTGGGAGATGGCAAGCGCTTACAGGTAGTGTGAAACAGCATCATCAAGCAGACAGTTTCTGTTTGCCCCAGTCAAACAGTTGTCTTTCAAGACATGTCCTAGATTTTAACCTATTGAACAAGAACAGAACAAATCAAATGGAAAACACATGGTTCACTGCTCTCAGTTTTGATAGCATCAGGAAGGTCAATCAAGGATTAATGGGTGTAACTGTTTCCTAAGCCTATCTTTAATGCTTTTAGCTTGGTTTCCAATGGAAGTAGAGTGTACGTAGTAATCCTCTTCTGGATTTTTTTCCTTACCAGTAATTCTTAATCTGAACAAATCTGACAAGTATGTCAATTCTTACAAGTTTTGTCTATCCAAGTATAGGAGAGAGTCTCTGTCAGTGAGGGAAAATGGTCTTTAAGCTCAGAGAAAGACAAGAAGAGATTGCACAAGGAAGAGCAATTCTATAAACATCACAGCTGAAGGAAGAGCTGCATGCTGAGTTTTTTCTCTCAGCGGAGATGTATAATAAAGTAGGTCTCAAAAACTGCCTTTTAGTTACTCTTCATCACATCTTTTCTTTAAAGGCAACTTTGCAAATGGGACAAGGTTAATAAAAGCTGCTTGGAAGGTGAGGGCTGGTGTTTGCAACTCTGCCTTTGTAGATAAGAGCGGTAGTTGCTTGAAAAGGAGGGTGGCACCATCCGGCTTTGCTATCTGGAAGGAGCACTGCTCAGCACAGCAAGGAGCAAAGAGATCCAGTTGCTTGGTTCTGCAAAATGCCACGTGCTCAGAAAACTATGCATGCTGCAACTTATTCTTAGTGGTAACAGACAAGAACAAAGAGGTGTGTTTTGCCCTGAATTGGATATATTAATACACAATATTTTGAATGTGCCTTGTCATTTCTGTGACTTTTTGTGTTTAATTTAGAATAACAGCCTAAATGCAAGGCCATGGTAACAGAGCTGCATACAAAACCTCAGATAGGTTTCAGGAAGGGAGAGGGCAGTAGTCAGAGGTATGGTTTCATGGTATGCATTTTTTTCCTAAATTTTCTCTTTTGTTTCTTTCCACGTATGTCTCAGCTTTTTCAGTGCCTCCCAACCTTCTTCCAGTTCTTCCTTTTTCTGCAGACCCCTTTGCAGCTCACTGTGGTTTTTTTCCCCATCTCTTCCTCCCCATTAACTTGTTACTCCAGACAAATTTCATTTATCTGTTTTGAGCCTTCTTGCTCCATTTAACTCTTGCCCCTCTCCCCTCCCCCCCTGCCCCCCCATATTTTGTTATCTTTGTTTCTGCTGATACTGCCTGAATTCAAGCATCATGACTCTGGTGGACAGCAGACATCCCTTGGTACTGAAGAGACCCTTCCTTTGATGTCAACTACAGACCAAGCTTGAGTATCTGTATTCTAACTAAAACAGTGCTGCATCTTTCCCTGATCATGGCCTGACTTTTCTGCAGCCCTAAGGCGGATGGAGGATTGGGTGTCATTAGGACCAGTTGTCATTAACTGGAAATAACAGAACTGAACTCTGGAGCAGCACTATGGCTACCCAGTGCCATTTGACACATGCATGTGTTTTTGCAGTGCCAAACCCAGGAATGCTGATGGTGCTCACATCAAAAAGAGGCAATGAAAACGAGCACTTGCTCTCAGCTATTTCAGTTTGCTATTATTTTGGACCATTGACTGTGAATGAAGTTCAAGCCAAATTGAACACCAATCACCTAGAACTGCATGTGAAAGGCCTCAGATAAATTACCGGTACAGCCACTAACCTCTCACAGCTTAAGGGAGCCATCATTGCATATCTGCCCCTAAATGTCAATACTGCTCCTCCTGCCTCCATGTTGCTGTACATTTGAGAGCACATAGCCTTGGCAATGCTGGAGTCCCATGCTCAGACTCTGGCTGTATGGATTACCTTCCTGTATGGCATTTTGTAAGCAAGCCAAGCGACTGCTGAAAACTAATAAGACTTGTGACAGTGGGGCTGATGTTTGTTCTGTCCCCAGTGGCATGCAGGTAGTGATGGGGAGACTCTTCTGCATTGTCCTTCAGGTGACCTTTCTCCTTCACAAGGGAGAAAGGCTTGTTCCACTGGGTACACATCAGCAATTGCAGGAGAGCTCTGAAATTACAGGCATCAGCCACAAGTACCCCACTTCAACCCATTATTCTGGTGGGGTGGGGAGGGGGGGTAGGGGGGCACAGAGTAAAAAGAAATGCAGGAGCTTGTATGGGAAATCTTAGAGAACTACTTGGCTTCTGTTCCAGGCCCCAGAGCTGTGTGGCTTTGTGTGTCTGTCAGTAATCAGGAGCGGGAAAGAGCCACTTCTCACTAATTGTCCCTCTAATTTTCTTTAATAGAGGAAATGGCTCTTTTTGTGGACATTTCTCTCTGATGGGCAGGTTAATGCTACAAAAGGCTGCTTTGGGCATCCTGTGCAGTGCTTGAATGAATGGGAGGAAAAGTGCCTCTGGCTGCATGGCATTTATTCATTGCGTCCTCCTTGAGAGGGAGGTTAGTGTATCATAGCATGATTAAGGACAAGAGAATCTTACCCTAAATCAGAGAAAGCTTGGGAAGAAATTAAAATTTACTTCCTCAGGCCACATATATTTATTTTCTTACTGCTGCCTTTCCTCCATCACAGAGTTCTAACATTGTTGGCACGTACGATCTAATGGGTACACCAGGGCCAGCAGTGTGATGGATTTCAATGTCACAGAGAGAGTACTGAGTGAAGTATATAGGGGAAAAAAAAAAAAAAGAAATGAAAAGACCCTTGGATTTCATTGCACAAATAAATGTCAGAATGAAACAGGTCTGGCATGACTTCAGCTCCCTGCTACCCAAAGTCAATCACACTGAAATGCTCATATAAGCAAGAAATACTGTACTGCTCTGGCACGGGTGAAATATAGGGTCTAAAGCAAACCTTTTTGACCACTTAAATGCTGCTTAAAACTTAAGAATAGACATAGCAGTACTTCACTGGAGTCTGGGACTTTTCACCCAACCTTTTAGCAAGGGTTAGCTGCAGGTTATCAAGCCTGGGTTGGAGTGCTGGGTCTGACGCTGTGCTCTGGGACCCCAGATGAAGCTTTCTTCACCCCCTTTAAGTCCTGTGAATTGAACACAAGGTGTGTGTGCCTTACTTTGTGCCAGTTTTTTCAGCCTATGCTTTTTGTGCAACACAGGTCCATATTTCCCACAGCAAGCCTGGGTGTCCCAGCTCTTACAGCTACCCCATTGGAGAAAAAGAGCAGGAGCATATCTCTCAAAGGAAAGGCAAAGATGGCTTGTCACCTTCGTGTGTTGCTGGCTGAGATGGAGGTAAGGGTATGGTCATATAATTTAGCAACATGTAGCAAATTCAGATTATATATATAATATCATATATATACAGGTACACCTCCAGATGGGCTGCTTGCAGTGGTTCTGTGTAACAGAAGCTCAGGTCAGCTCCCCTCAGTAAAGACTTAGTCTGAATTTACTTGGCTTACGAGACCAGCTATTGCTGTTGTATGGCTTTTACTGGAAAACCAATAAGTAGAAAAAAGCTGGGTTTGCTTTGTTTCACCCCTTTTCCCCAGCACTTTCCACAGGTAGGCTCTTTTCTCAATTGAAGCATAACACTACCTCTTTAAAGTAAATGAGCAAAGATTTAGAAGCATGAAAAGTCTTTCTCTGCACAATAAATATCCTTTAAGACCCACCAAAATGTTTTTGAAATTTTAATCATAGAAACATAGAATATTTAAGTTGGAAGGGACCCGCTAGGATCATCAAAGTCCAACTCCTGGCCCTGCACAGGACAGCCCCAAGAGTTGCACCATGTGCCTGAGCGCATTATCCAAATGCTTCTTGAACTGTGTCAGGCTTGACATTGTGACCACTTCCCTGAGGACTCTGTTCCAGTGCCCAACCACCCTCTGGGTGAAGAACCTTTTCCTAATATCCAACCTAAACCGCCCCTGACACAACTTCAGGTCATTCCCTTGGGTCCTGTCATTTGGTCACCACAGAAATAAAGATCAGTGTCTGCCCCTCCTCTTCCCCTCACAAGGAAGTTGTAACTGCAATGAGGTCTCCCCTCTGTCTCCTCTTCTCCAGGATGAACAGAACAAGCACCCTCAGCCTCTCCTCATACAGCTTCCCCTCAAGGCCCTTCACCATTTTGTTGACCTCCTTTGGACACTCTCCAATAGCTTTATATCTTTCCTATATTGCAGTGCCATGATATTCAAGGTGAGGTTGCACCCCTGCAGAGCCAAGCAGGACAATCACCTCCCTGCTCTGGCTGGTGACACTTTGCCTGATGCCCCCCAGGACACGATTGGCCCTCCTGGCTGCCAGGGCGCTGCTGACTCATACTCAACTTGCCATTGAGCAAGACCCCTAGGTCCCTTTCCATGGCACTGCTTTCTAGCATCTCATTCCCTGGTCTGTACATAGATCCGGACTTGTCCCATCCCAGGTGCAGAACCTGGCATTTGCCCTTGTTATTGATTGTCAAGCCCTCTAATTAATTTAGATCTGTCTGCAGGGCCTCTCTGCCTTTTAGCTAAAATTTTGCTTGTTACAGCACAATCCTTTGTGACTGTAAAGTCTTTCCAGAACCTGCAGTTGTTGGAGGGCAGGTATCAAGCAAAAAGCACAAAGAAGCAAAATATTCATTAAGAATCCTGGCAAGAGTACACTTGTGGCCAGGTCTAGATAACAAAGATATTTTTTTCCTTCATTAGTTCCTTCATTTCTGCAGGCATTACAAGGTGGCTTAGTACATCCACTGTTGTCTGGAAATAGTCTAATCTTTATTTGCCAAAATGATAGTTTAAAACTAGAAACTAGCCTAAGAGGCATCATGTCAGTTGGACAAATAATCATAACAGTTTCCATGTCTCCTGCAAGGTTTTTCTTATTTAAAAAATAATAACAAAAAAGCTGAAAGCAAGCATTGAATCTTCGTGTAACCCAGTGAGTGCTCAGACAATAAAATTGCTTTATATGTGTCTCTCTCTTACCCTTATCTTTCTTCAAAGTATCAAAAGAACAAGGCAATAAAAACAAATACTTTACAGAGTGGTAACCTCTGAACTGCACTGTTTTAACTGAGGACCATATAATGTAACACAACATGATGCTGCTCTTTCTCTCACTGATGCCAGGCTGAAATGTAAGGTGAGTGTTGTGTCCTGAATGCAGCTTTTGAGCTGCTACTTGAAAATTCTGTTTAGTTAATGTGGTACAGATGTCTGGAGTTACTTGTATGGTGATGCCCTTAGGAGTTGTTTCAATTAGAATACTACAGTATAAAATCAAATCATTAACCATTTGGGATGGAAATCTCAGGTCTTAAATAGTTCATTAGTACAAAACCTTAACGTAGAACAAAACTGTATGAATAATATGGGGGTGGGGTTATGTTTACAGGACAAAAAAAAAGGGAAAAAAGATAATTATAATCTCTGATTGTTCTTATTGAAAGAAAAGACAATCCCAGCATGTTAAAAGAACTTTATTTGACATAAATCACTGAAATTTTGAGTTTTAAACATAGTATTTACCTTGAAATTTAAATCCTATTTACAGTGGTAAAAAGGATTGAGTGGAGAATAACCTCCTGACTCTTCAAATATATCTGAAAAACTGGGTACTTGCAGTACTCACTCACTCTTCTTTTCCTCCCTCTGAGTCTAGTTTCAGTCAGGACCATCATGAGTTTGCCACGTTGCCTGTGTGGGGCACCTGAGAGGGCCTGGCACTTTCAGGAAAACCATGGCATCTCTGAGATGGCATCCATTCAAAAGTGCTTGTGATCACCTGGTCATACTTTAAAAGTAATTATCTTCTCAGTTTCTTAAACTGTACTCTTAATTCTTCTTTTTCTTTCCTTAGGAAGATAATTATCCATTAATAATGGATATCCAATGTACCCACTGTATAGGGACATAGCAATAGCTTCCCATGAGGTCATGAAATCCTTCATAAAAAGTGTTTGCTCTCAAGCCATTTGATGTGTTTTGCTGAGATTGTTCTTTGCTGTCTAGGTGAGTTTCTGTAACATCATTGCTGCTGAATCCCTGAATGCCTCAAACATGGTGCTTTAGGACATGAGACTGAGGGAATACTTCATGCTCTTCTGGAAGCTGTTTTGGTGTGATTTACCCATCTGCGCTGTTTTATGATCCTGTGCATAGGAAAAGAGGTTGTTGGTAACACAACTTAAGAAAAATATAGGTTCTTTGGTAGTTCATCCCTTCAACATTGGGCACGAGTAAAACTGAGGACATTTCCATGGACTTGCTAACAAATTACCTTCAGGGGAGAGACTTGTTATGCCTGTGTTTCTGTTCTTCATCAGGGGAGAAACTTTAAGGCTTGTTTGTTGTGGTTTTTGGGTTTGTTTTCATGTTTTGTTTTGTTGTTTTTTTTTAATCAGACTTTGGATATAAAGTAATCTGGCATAAACATCAAGCTGGAAGGAATTTTTAGGGTGGTCCCTTATGGTTCTTACATTTCCAGCAGAATTTTTTAGCAGAGATGTCAACTGCCTCTGGGGCAAAAAGCACAAAATTAGGACGTGAGAGTATTTAGTTTACAGCTGATCTTAGGTCTCTCTTTCTTTGATAATGAAAGTCAGTGACCTTTCCACATCTTTGGTTTCATTAGATAATTCTCAGTGGCCTAGGATGCAGGCTTAAAACCAGTAATCCTCCAGAAATAGAGGGGTTCTATTTGTCACCCAGACGCAGCTCTAGCAGTAGCTTCTTTGCATTTGTTTTGTTGAGAAGATGGCATCTTCATGTGAGAACAACCACCTGGAAACTTTCCAGAATGGTAGTCCAGGAAGGAATCAAATTTGCAGTTGGTGCTTAGGGACATATGTGAGTACAGCAACCTCTGTTTCACTGATAGCAAATGAAAGGTAAATATTGTGAGTGATGGGTTTATTTGAAGGGCTGAAATGAAGCTTTACTCTGACTCTCCAACAAGCCTTAATTTCCAGGCAGAAGAAACTTTTGCACACCCTGAGTGGTGACAGACTGCAAATAAAGTGAGCCTTAGAAGTGTGGTTTTGTCATTCATAGGTCCATTGCACAAAGAGGAACAGTAATCAGAAGGTGCTGCTGATTATGAGGTGGCTTGTCTATGAGCAACTTATTACTGCTGAATCCAGTGCTGATCTTTTATAGTCTTCCAAAGTTCTTCCAGCAGCACCAGACTAGTGTGAGTGGCTTTTAAAGGAGATGTGATAGAGCAATAGTGTCTTTGTTTGGCATGTGTCTGTGGAACAGCTTGCATCCACAACCAGACCTTTTCATTTACTTGCTTTCAGTCCATGTTCTCATCTCTTTAAAATGGGCACTATAATGCTGTCTCATTATGCACAGACTTTATGGGAGAGGTTCAGTAATCATTATGAAAAGGTCAGATGCTTCTGTGAAGGGCACCTATAAATGAGTCTATATATAAAGAGTCCGGAAGCCTTTAGGAGAGGCTAACAACTTATTTATCTTTTATCCTGCTGTTTTCAGGAGATGTATAAAAGCAGTAGCATACTGCTAATTAGTTTAATGCTCAAATTTTGGTTTGGGGGCACTGAGACACAGCTGGGTGTAGCAATCGGCTTGATACGAGACCTGACCAGCGCTCAGCTTGTACTAATACACAGTGTGGCTCCATGAGATCTGTGCTAAGCCTCGCTGGAGACCACGTTTCTTGATTGGGAAATGGTTGTGTTTTATTGAGATGATACTCACTGCAAAATATATCATCGGCAACCATGTGGCACTGCTTTTTTCCACTTGGCTTGAGGGAGAAAAGCAACTGTTGGTAATGCTTTTTATTGACTAGTCTGAGTGCCGCTGGTTGTTTGGGTAATGTTCAATAGTGTCAAGTCTGGACTTGAAGCTGTCTAGCATGAAGCTGGTTTCATTCCACGCTCTAGTGATGTTTAAGACAGGTAGTAAGAAACACCTCGTTTGCTTTGAGGTCATTATACTTTTTATGAGAGGACACTCCTGATCTGCCTGTATACCCGTGGGATGGATACTTTTGTTTGCCAGCTGCCTGTGCAACAGGTTTTGGCTGCAACAGAAAGGTCTGTGGCAGAGCACAAAGACAGTCCCAGTTCTGAGGGGAGGCAAGAGATGGGGGAAGTGAGGGCAACTGAGGAGATGAGCCTCTTTGAAAGGCTTCTCCCTTGGGCAGCTCATTTAATCGCTTCAGTAATACTTAGCTTTATGTCACATGAGATTCAACACTTCCAGCTTCAGAGAAGCCGACAGTCTCAATGTGAAGGTTTTCAGAGCCTCTGGCACCTGATCCTTAATATGCAGCTCCTTAGGAGATCCCATCCGACTCCTTGATCCCTGGCTGCAGACTGAAGCACAGAAAAGCCACTTTAATTTAACTGCAGGACATAGAGTGCCCCCTTCCTTTTCTCTCTGACCAAGGAGGCTGGAGTTATTAAGGGAATTGAGCACCAAAGCATCCTGGTGCTTCTGAATCCATTCTACTTCAGGTTGCAAATCTGCTTAGTCCTCTAACTGTTTCCTGTGTCAGATAGTTTAATGCCAAGTAAAGAGAGAAGAAGGCAGTTATTCATTGTCCTCCCTTCATCTGTCTTCTGAAATAATTCTGACAGGCTGGGTGTTTATTTTAATCTGGTTTAAATATCTGAGTTAAAAGACTGGCCTTTTTGTTTGACAGCCTGATCCCACCTGGGTTTGCTTTTATCGGCAGTCTGAGTGGAATAGGGCTCAAATATTCAGTTGCTTCATGGCAGGCTCATTTCTACCTGCTGGGCTCTCACAGGATGGTACTGGGTGTTGCACTCTTTGCAGGTGGGATTTTAATGATTGCAATCTTTCTTCTGTTGCAGCCTTTCCTTTCAGAGAGGTGGGAAACACACGTGTGTGTCCATGAAGAGAAAGAGCAGAGACTACTTAAAAAATGAAATGCCCTGATGCACTAGAGAAAGAGGAAATGAACCTGCAGGCTTTGTTCCTCACTGCAAGATGACCTATCTTAGGAAGGTAGATTTGGTAAGCATCTTACTTTGTCCTCAGACCACTGTCTCTTCGTAGTATCTCAACACAGAAAATGTTCTTCTACTTTAGCATTTGTACTGTTTTGATAAGGCTAGAAAGAGAATCAGCCTTTTTCTGATGGCACACTGAGCCACTTCAGCCCAAGAACCAGGAGAACACCCGCTACAAAAACACAGAGACACTAGGAGCTACAGCAAAAGACACAGCTGAAAAGCATCTGCCTTCAGAAGGGTTCCCAGCTGGTGCTAGAGAAAAGAATTAACTGGTGTGTTAGCACATTGCAGGTTAGTCCAGCATCTGGCCAGCCTTCCTGAGCACTCAAGGCAAGCTTGTGGTTGGGGTTCAGTTCCTACAGAGGGCAGTGCCTGAATTGAAGTAGCTGTATGTATTAATTGAGCCACGTGGGAGCTATTCGCTTGGCACATCCAGAAGGGCAGTATATTCAGTGTGACATCCAGCAATATGCTGGATTTCTCATTTTACTAGAAAAACACAGGGTTGAAAAGAGCCTAAGCTTGGTCCCTAGCAAGCTGAGCCCTGTCCACTGTGTGTTTCCTTTCAGTGAGATGAAGGACTCCATCTTAAGAATCACTGAATCATTTGACTGCTGTCTTTTTCCCTGGAGGTCTTCCCTTCTCCCCCACTCCCCTGTACCTCCATCCAAATCCTCTTCTCACAAGGGACCTCTCCATTTTACTTCATGCTAATCTTCTGAGAATTGTTCAGACCTGTATGAGCTTGGACAAGCTGAAGAAGAGCATGGATGGAGACTTTCTGGATAATTAAATCACCAGGTACCTTGGAAGCTTACAGTAGGTCTCTCCTCTCTTTCTCATATGCGTGTAGTCTGTTTGTCCTGCAGCTTACTTTTAGCCCAGAGTAAGAAGGTAACTCCTCTTTGCAACTTTAATCATCACTGAGTATTGGATCTTCACTGTAAGGAAACAACATATTTTTGCAAGAAAAGAAAAAAAGTGTTCTGATGACTAATAAAATAGACTTTCCTGTCAAGCAGAACAAAACATTTGTGTCAGCCCAAGGCTCCTTTTCTTTGGAAATCTCTGATAACGGGGTTTATAATCTTTGCTAGATTAAACATTGTCAGCCCTTCAGACTCCATTTCAGGCATTAGTATGTGTGGTAAATGAGAGTTTTCCAGACCAAGCCTCACACCATATAAAAGTGTATGGAGCCAGGGCCAGTCAGGACATAGCATTAGCTAGTCTTTTATTTTCAGTGTGTTATAGTTGTAGGGATCATTCATTCAAGCCCAAATTTTTGCTATTTTTCATTACTGCCCTGGTGCTGCTGTACTGGAAAATTTTCAACTAAAAATTTTCCCTAAAGAACTACTGAGTTCATATATATGTAATGTTTCCCCCTAGTAAGTTAGTGAAAGGAGAGCAGTTTCCTCAACATCTTTCTCGTGTAAAGTTTCCTTCCTGCAATACCAGCAAGACACATGATCACTCTTCGTTTATGTTTCCCTCTTTCAAAAGAAGCATTAAAGTGTTGGCTCACTAGACCGACTTGTAAGAAGGATAAATTCAGTTGTACACATAAAGATGGCAGATGCTGAATAACAAAATGCTGAGCTCTCTCTGTCCAGGCTATTGCTTGGATATGGGAGATGCCAAGCAGTTCCTATCAACCAACGTATTCCCACAAAAATTATATTATTATATTTTTTTTTTCTCAAGTAGATGATGATCACCTTGGGGCTGGCTGACATTTCTACTTGCAGTCTTTTCGGATTTTTAGGAAAAAGAGTTTTTTTACATTTCCTAATGAAGAAGAAGGGGGGATATTTGTTCTTCAAGTGCCTGTTCTAGACTGAGTATTTCATCTCTATTTGTATTCCTTCTTTTGACAATGGTCACAGACATTTTTGTCTCATTATTCATAGACTTTGAAGGATTAAGTAAGTAATAATTGTGAACAGGACAGATTTCATATTTAAAGGTTCCGTATCAACAAGACAATGAATAAATAGGACAAATAGATTTAACCAAGGCTTAGAGTGTATTAACTTCATCTCATTTCTCATTAGTTTGGTATCGAGCTTGTCTTATAGTCTGCTGGAGTTACACTGTATATAAAAATCTGCTCTTAAAAGCAAGTTGATAGTTTCTGGGATTTATAAATATTGATGGCTGAATGTGCTTTCCACTTGTGTCATGACATTTCACACTGGAAAACAAGAAAGTTGCAGCAGCTGTGCAGCATCCCTTGTTACCAGCCTTTTTTCCTCCACTGTTCAGCCTTTCTATTTCACCCTCCTGAGGACAGACATCTTCCTTTTTTCATGGGTTTGAACCTACTTGGGAAATAAACATTCTGTGAACAAAAAGGCTAGTACACACCAACTGTTAAGTGGCTAACTGTTAGTTTTATGCTACTCTGGTTGAAAACCTCACGTCTTACCTGTGCCTCTATGCTGTGCCCTCAGGCACGGTCAGAGGTTATGCTCTTCCATGGTCTTGGATGGAAGTGTCAGAGCTGTAATGGTTTAGTTCTGTGAATTAGCTATTTGAATTCTTTCTCAGGCCTGAAAATGAGTAATAGATGTGTCTTGTGTCTCTAAGATGTGAAGCACACCCCTTTCTGACTCTCTGCAAAGATCATCAGGTTTAAGAGAACAAAGCACAAGATATTTGCATGCATCTCGAATACTTATTAAGATGGAAGTAACACTATTCTTAAAAGCAGAGGTGTAGAGAGCAATCCAGGCTATTGATTTTTGAACCAAGTTCTTTTGTTCCAAGAGAGAAGGTAATTCATCCTTACATTAGACTGTTGTTACATTAGATATTGGAAATTTGTGTAGCAAGGCAAAAAGGAATTGCTGCCCTAAAACATATATAAGTCGGCATCTCCTCTGGAAAAATTCCTGCTGTAGCTGCAGAATTGGTGGCACCGCATCAGCTCTGGGCAGGAATTGTCCCAGGAGAGGTTCTTGAGTGCTTTGTCATGCAAGTTTGCACTTTGGAGGAGGGCAGTTGAACCCTGGTTACTGTCTGAGAACTGCCTGTGATACAGCTCTTCTGTAATGAGAAAATCAGGAGTGTTTTATATTTTTGTGTTTATGTATGTCTCTTGTCTCAACAGCTCTTGTAACACTGTATTGCTGTGGAAATTTGCTGTTATGACAAACGCTGTACTAATCACAGAGATGAGATGTTTTAGGAAGGTGCTCTGCTCATACTATGATAAATGAACAGAAGGGCTTTTTCATAGTGTTTTTGTGGGAGAATAAAGTCCTGTTTCCCCTCATTGTCTCTATTTTTGAAAAAGGTTATCTTTAATTCTTCTTGGTTTGTTGTTTTGTTTTGGTTTTTTTTTTCTGACCACTAGACCACCAGGGTAGCACAGTATTTGGGGAATTTTCCCAGAATATATATGTTGATGCAAAGAGCTTGTAGTCTGTCAGTGTTCACAGCTGCTGTGCTAGGAAAGGAAAGAGACCTGTTTGTTATTCACTGATGGTTTGTTAAATGCTTAGAGGCAAGGATACCCGATCATCCCTTCACCTAACTCCTTCATTTACTCTTCTGAGGAGAAAGCAATCCTGTTTGGGAGATACAAAGGGGATATAATAGGGTAGATTTGGTATAATTCTTTTCTCAAGGTAATTCAACCCTACTGCAAGACATATATCTTCACATGGGTGAATGGGAAAGAGTTTTCTTTCCCAAACGCTCTCAGCAGTGTGGGGTGCACAACCGTAATGCTTATTATATATGACTGTCTGACAGAATAGTGGTCTAGTTTTCTCTCCTCCTATAAAAGATACAGTAGGCTCCTGAGAGAAAGTAGTATTTGTTGCCCCATCTTGTCGCATATTTGTGTGCATATATGCCTGTGTCTTTCCCACCCTTAATTGCAATTACACCCAGTGCTTGGATGCAACCCAACAGTTTCATGGGTGCTCCTGTAAATTTTACGAAAATAAATGTCCGTATGGAAAACAAATGTGCTGCTGAGGGAAGGGCTTCCAAATTCATGCTGTATTAGACTTTGGGGAAGCCACATAATGGAGCCTATTGTCATAGGATACATTAGCTCTGTTAACTCAAAAACCTACTGTTGGGTGTGTTTGGTTTTCAGTGTGCCAACAAACCCCTAAAATCAATTAGTCGCACAGCTCTACTTGCAGTACATGTTTTCCTGCTGTTCACAGGTTGAAGCTATTTTATGTTATCCGTAATTATTTTTGCATTCAGCTTTTCCTGCTGGCTAAGGCAGGCACTGCTTTTTGTGCAGGAATTAGATCCCAGGTAGCTTCTGATTTTTTCAGATCTGCTGTAAACCACACTAAATATCTGCACTGGTATCAGACACTGTTTGTGTCACTGTCTAGCACACTTAATGGGGAAGGAGAAAGGCTGGCAACTATTTAGTTTCCCCCCAAACCCTTTGATGATACACTTTAGGGTAAATAGAAGTCCACTTCTTCTTCCTATGGCCAGAGCTTCAGCTTTCCTAGATTCAACTGGAACTTCATAGTTCATCTCAGAAAGCAGGAAAATGTGATTGTTTGGTTATACTGATTTTAATACATTGTTTTTATACTTACTGGTATATGCACTTGTATTGCTATCTGTTGTATACATGAGCCTCAGTTGGATGGGCAATAGGCTTAGCACTTATAGGTGATTCCGTTTTTTTGGGTGCTCTCAAAGCTTTTTCTCTCTTCCATTTGAAGCAATTTTCAGCTGTCGAAGATCTGGCCGTTAGGTCACAGCAGGAAGAGGTGACCTGCTCTGAACTGCATTGGGATGCGTCTGTATTATCCCAGAAATAAAAGTGTGCACCCTGGTCTTACTGTACTACAAAGTACCACTGCGGTATTTCATATCTGATCCAGGCATCAGCAAATGTTTTCAGTTCACTAGCAGCTCATGCTTTAATCTTAGCTTTAAATCTAAGAAGATGATCTATTTTTACCATAACTTGAAGGGATCTGAAGGATGTGGAAATCGTCACTTGAAAAGCTGGACTGATACAGGCAGCTACTTGCCTACTACATGTGCAAACACAATCCTGGTTTCTCCTGTGCATTTACTTGATCATCCAATCATAACTTTTTTGGTCTTATTGATTCTCACCACATTGATGTACACTTTGTAGAGATCTTCTCTGACATGGGGTGTGGTTGTTTCACAATGCAAAAGCAATGCAAGGCTGGATGCTATTTTCCAGCAGTTACCATAGCACCAAAGTTTGGATAACCTAAGCAAATTTGGCCATCCTGCAGCTGTCTCTTGCAGACTATTGTCCTGTTAAGGAAAACGGCATAGAGAAGAACATTTCCAGAAAATTTGATATGTTTTTCCCAAAACCCATCCATTAGTTTCCTTATTCCAAGTCTCTTAAGGCTTCTCAGTGCTGAAGGGGATCTTCCCCATCACCTCTCACTCTCCTCCCCACACTTGCTCCGACTGTTCCTCATCTCCCTGTCTCCCCTTTTCCTTGTCCTCAGCTTCCTGTCTGTAATTCCATCTCTCTGCAAATGGTTGCCCAAGAAGGAGATGGCACATTTTGAGGCTCACGCTGAGCTGCCCAGTGGCTACTCAGTTGCTTGGCCAGATACATGGCATAGGGGATTGCTGAACTCTTCCACTTATCCCCAATTTTTGCAGTTCGCTCCAATTCATCTGTGAGATTTCTACCCTCCCTTCCATCTCAGTTGAAACCAGTCAAGCAATTCAAATGCTGTTAAGAGGAACTTTTCAGACAGGCAAAGTGCAACCATGCAAACAGACGCACTTAGAAAACCATGGCCACAAACATGCTGTTCCACCTAAAGGGTAAGAACATAATAGCATGTTCTCACTCTAGCAGAGTATTTCAGGGTGATTTGTGAGAGCAAAGTTGGAAACTCTGCCCTATCCACTAGGTATCCTAGAAGCAGCCTGGAACCTGAGGTAATTTGGTAATTTCATTGTTACAACTTCGGCTCCTCTAAATGACCCTTAAAATTTATTTGCTGCATCTACTTGGGGTTTTAAGAGATTATGCTTAAGTAATACTTCACTGCATTTAATGTTTTGTTGTATTTTAACTTACTGTGTAATGACCGTCTATATTAAATAATAGCAGCAACATCTGAAATTATTAATCAACAAAAGATGACAGATAATGCGTGTTAAGTTCTCTCTGTGTTTTGAATCGTTTATCTCCCAGGTAACATAAGAAGAATGTTAAATCATACTGGAACACATTTCTCAGCTGATGTAAATCAGCAAATGTACAGCAGCTGAATTTCTGGCCCATTATGTTTTTCCATGAAAGACGTATTTTCCTTCGAAGTATTAATTATCTATGATTCTTTTACTTTTCTTGTTTTCTGCCTTTGCAGGTGCTGCTAATTCTCCCAAATTCTTCCTGAAATGGGAAAATTTATCTATATTAGGAAATGTGTTCTTCCCTTCTTCAGTATGCTGCATTTTCGTTTTTGGCATCCTTATTTAAATCCTAATGCACATAGAGATATGAATGATGTGGGGTTTATTGCCTACAGTTTTAAATCCTACCATGCATCAGCTGCATGGACAGCTTAACCCCTTCTGGTTTTTGCAGAAGACCGTTTTTTGTTTTTTTTTTAAAAGATGACTATGGTATACACTTTGTCACACATTGCCCAGAGGTCTCTGTCAATAAGCTGTCCCCATCTTCGAGTCCTATATCACAAAATCAGTTAACTCAGACAATAGATGATGCACCAAGTCTGGTTGCTGTAGGGGGGATGAAGAGAAGACTCAGTCTCTTATCCTACAACCTGCTGGCACCAGCAGATGCACCAAAAGCTCCGACCCAAAGGGACGCAATTGAAGAGGTTCCTTTCCCCTTATCTGATTCCCCCTTCAGAAAAGCTCAGGGTGAAGCTCACAGTATCTGAGCTCTGGGATAACTTTCCATGTCCCACTGCTGTATGTGAGGAGGCATTTCGAGGGTTGTATGCCAGGGCGAGGAGTATCCCATGCTGCTCCAGAGGAATTCACCATTAGTGACCTGTATCCAGCAGCCATGGGAGAGACCCCCACCCCCATAAGCCTGTGTGGGTGATTCACCACCCCCCAGTGTTTCCCCCAGGAGCTGCAGGGCACGCAGCCTGGGCGGAACAGGGGAGAGGGTTAATCCTCCTGTCTCTACTAGAGTTTAATTGGAAGGGAAATTGTCTTTGACTTAATTTCCTCTCTTGTCTCAGCTCTAGCGGATCAAAAGAAATGCAAATTGAAAGATAATATTTTGGATGTGCCTGATTTTAAAGTTGAACGTGAATAATCTTTCATGCCTCTGACTTAATGTCTGCACCATTTTTGTTACAAAAATCTTGAAACAATGTGTATTTCCTTGTGTAACAAAAAGAATTTACTTTTCATCAAGAAAGGAAACCTGAATGATGCTGTCGCAGTATTAAAACACAGCTACTAATTACCTCAAGTTATCAAACCTGACATTATCCTTTACATTAAAATACTGTATGTTTCATTTTATAATGAGAGGGCAAAGACCCAGGTACTACAAAGTCTCAAGCTACTGTATGTGGGCTGCCATTATATAACAGGTTTTTTTCACAAAGAATGCAATTGGCTGATTATTAGATTATTGGTTAATGCAATTTAATATAAAACCTTCTTTTTCTTTTTCTTTTTCCTTTCTTTCCTTGTTATTTTGAATTATAGTACTAGGAAAGTATTTTTCAAGTGGTTAACTTGAGTTTGCTTTCCAGCATCTCTTTATTTGTGAAGAAATGAATTCAGAGGTTCTGTTTTCTTTTTAGTGCTTTTGAAATGAAGGATAGTTGTGCCTGCACTACAAGAAGAGTGATTTAGGTAAACGTCTCTGAGGCAGCTTGAGTCAATTTAGCTTAGACTTGCCCTGAAATTCTCTATTGCTTTGCTGCAAACCTTCCCAAGAGAAAAGGTTTACTCTTGCTGAGCTGTATTGGAGTAGAAGGTGCTTTTCTTGGTGTCCTACATTGTGTCTGACAAAAAGGGTAGAGAAAAATGCTACACTGAACCACTTCAATGGGGAGGAGAAAAGATTTAGTTACTTTTTCTCCACATGTTCAGTCTGGGGCTGATGGATGTAAGTTATGTCATCTCTAAAATTCACATCAAACTCTGCCAAGAAATCTATAAGGAGTTTTTACTGATGGTTTTCCAAGAATTCCTCATTTTCAAAGTGCACATAAGAGATTTTTCTGTGACTACTTGACTGCAGATAGTAGAGCCCTACGTTGGTCGAAAAAATGCCCAGCCCTATGTTCAGCCCCACCTTGGGAAAGTCCAAATGTATAGATGGAAAAAAGAACCCCACCTCACTCCTCTGCCACTGAGACCACACTGTCCTGAGAATGTGCCCCAAGTCTGCCCCATGGAACATGCAGGAAGGCAAAGCCCTGACACAAAACAAAGGGAAAAGGTGCAAGGGTAAATGTTATTTTTCCATTACCCTGGCACTTATTTATAGATTGGGAGAAATAACTTGTGCCTGCTCTTTGAACAAAGCCATTCCTTTGCTCATGCAGAGACATCTCGCAGGCCAGCTGTGCTGCCTTGGAGTTGCTTGTTATGAACTCCTACAAGTGTGGGGGAAAGAAACAAAATCATGACAATGATAAATACTGCTTCTTTACACGCTTACACGATGCCAGCCCAGTCTGTGGTCCAAAAGCCCCACTGTGGTCTGGCTCCGAGTAAACAGAGTTATTAGCAATCATGGGAGGCTGAGAGGTTGGAGGTTTGAGCTGACCAGTTGTTACAGAAAACCAACAGATTCCTCCTTTTTTTTTTTTTTTTTTTTTCCCTCTGGGCTCCTTTTATTGCTGAATCTTTCACACTCCAGAGAAGAACACTGCTGTTTTCTGGTGGCTAAAAGCAAAATCCCATAAAGAGGGAAGAGAAAGGAGAGTAAAACAAAGCTGTCTCTCACTCCCAGCTCGATAACAAATGCAGCGAGTGATCTCGTAGGCACAACAGGTAGTGCCCCTGGGCTGGCACGGTGCCCATCTGTGCCATCTGCTGAGTATCAAACCTTCTTCTGCTTCCCATCCTGCAGAACCTGCTGCAGCCAGGCTCTGCTTTTCTGCTGAAATCACTGTGGCACACAGCCAGCCCAGGTTAGCAGTTTGATAGCTTTTACTACAAAAAAGGGGAAAGGGAGGTGCACTACATCTTTGTATTTTTGCAGTTATAATCCCTGTTATGGTATTGTGCATGTAATAGGACATTTCTCTATCTATTTACAACAGGTCAGGGCAAGAACCCTGATTCCCATATGGCCTCTCACTGAAAGGGTTACTTTTGTTCACTGAGTACAACTTTAGATGGAGGCTAGTGAAAGAGCCACACTGGAATTACTCATGTGATTATTGTGTGAAGGAGAACAATAAATAAAAATATGTTGTATCTATAGTGAGATGCAGGACTCAAAATAACGGGCTGTCATATAAAAGTGGGAACGAAATAGGAAATTGAGACCCCAAAAAAGGCAGTAATAAAAAGCTCAGTATTTTATTCCATGTCAGATAGCTTCTCTTCTATCTAAACTGGCATGTCTCCTAAAACAATATTGTTTAAGGAAACAGCTGGTCCATCAGAATATTTTCCCTCTGCTGCGTATCATCTGCCGAGCATATTGCTCTGATCAGAAAGGTAAAGAGTGTTAGAACAGAACGAGGGCTGAAGGAAAAAAATTTCCATGACCCTAAATAACAATGCAGCAACTCCTAGAAAAGCCATAGAAGTATAAGAGAAATTCACTGATAAATCAAGCATTAATGTTTTCAGCAGAAAAAAATATGTACCAACTGTCATAATATCTTTCAGGTTTTACAAGGCCAGTTCATCAGTACTTCAAATCAATAAGAATGTTAAGACTAGTGTCTGAGATTACAGGAAAACTGTTCTTTTTTTTTCCTTTGTGATGATTTCAAAGCACAAGAAATTTCCAAGGAATTCTGTAAAATTCATAAATAGCATATCTAGAAGTCTTCCACGTGAAAAGAATCACATTGCTTTAGTCTTAAAAATTGAAAATATAAAATCTGGTACAAAATGTTTTGAAGTGCCATGTAACTGTCCCCTTGGATCAGATGCTGTTAGAAAAGCCTGTTAGGGTTGGAGAATTAGGCTTTAGTTCAGCTTCTGGGGTCTGTGTTAAAGAAGAGTTTGATTTAGGAGCCCTTTTGACTAAGAAAATCCTACTAAATAATTTGGGGCAGTGCTATACTTCTCCACAGAAGAGTTTAATTTCCAGTCTCATAAGCCTGAGAACTCTCACCTGTGGCATTTTACATTTTGAGGGTTTTTTTTTCTCCTTGCAAAGTTTGGAATCTTGGAGACACATCAAAATTAAAAGGCAGGATGAACCAAAGAGGTGTTTTGCCAGGAATTGTGCAAGTTTTACATGATGGCACATTTAGATTGCATTTATTTCAACCTGCATGGGCTGACTATAGAGCATTTGCAAGAATAGCACATACATGGATATGCGATGTTGACTTCGAAGGATTAGGTATATGCCCTAATAAATAGTGTGATATTTAGAGAGGATGAGTACTGAGTGACACCTAGTGAGTTATTAACCTTTACTTTGTTCATTTTATTATCTGTCCCTCTTGCTAAATTTCCCATGATCTCAAATGCAGATCCTCTAGTTTAACTGATTCTGTTCTGCAGCAGCTCTGCTTGACCAAAACCAAAGTTTTCAAGGCAGATTTACCAAATTCACCAGTGCTGATCCAGAATTCAAATATTCAGGTGTTTTGAAGGGGGAAAATGCTGGAAACTGAGTATATCACTGAGAGTTGTTAGTTCTTTTCAAAACCTAGTATTCATATTACCACCTCTTCTCAAAAGCCCTGACATCTTTTGACGAATATAGTTCTAAATGTGTATGTTGAGCATTTAAAAATTAGACTTTGTTCTTTTTGAACATAAGTCTACAACTCATTTGGATAGAGTTAATGTAAGTACTGCATCTCCTAAACTCAACTTTCTTGGTGCAGATAGATGAGAAAAAAATGTCAGGGAATCTTGCATTGAGACTTAATTTCATTTGACTAAAGGACATATTTGCTCAAACCATGTTGTCCAAAAACCATGCAGATGTAATCCTAAGAATTTTGAATTGAATTGGTTTGAGCTTTTTTTTCGTTAAAAACCCATCATTCCGGTTTCAAGAGATTTGTTTGAGGCAAAATACATGGGAAAGCCATACTGTCTGATCTTGCTACAGTTGATTTACTACAGATTTAACTTGCCAATGTAAAGTCCTAAGTCAGAGACTTACATTGTTTTAGTTTTACCAAAACTCTCTCCCTTATGTAGCTTTTTATCAGCTAAAGTTGGGTTCACTATTTTTTCCAAAGCAGAACAACAGGGTCCCTGGGTTCTGCTGGCTCTGCTGTGGCAGCCACTGCTTGAGCTGGATGCCCAGCTAAGGCAGCAGCCCCAGGAAAGTGTGCCTTCTGCAGCTGAAGGAAGAGCCTACACCAGCCCCAGGAACTTGCCTGGGGCTTACCAAACTTCTTTTGGAGGAGCTTTTTAAGGGGCTATGGGGCTTCAAACTCAAAGGATTATATAATGGTGAAATTGGGTTTTGTAGTTACCGTGGAGTGGCACAGCATTTGGTCTGGGCTAACTGGAAATGGTTCATTTCTTCTTTTCCAAGGAAAATTTCATTTCAGCTGGACTGAAGGCATTCTATTCAATGACCACCAAGTGTTTTTGGTTGTTCATTTGGGGGTTGTTATTTTAGGTTGTGCCCATTTGAGTGCCGCCTCCAGACACTTCTTTTTGAACCCACTGGCATGCAGTGCTCCAGAGCGTTTGATTTGATTTTCACCTGTCTCTTTTCTAGGCAGAACTGCTCATCAGATAATCAGAATTTGCAGTTCCCATTTGCCACAAGCTGGGCCTTGTGCTGGAGAAGTAGCTTCAGGCTGGTGCTCTCCAAAAGAGCACCGAATTTGGGGTCTGTCTGCACCACAGTAGCAAGAGTTCATACATCTCTTTCTGATAAGTACATGCAATGTGGACACACCTTAAGCTTTTATGCAGCCCTCCTTTAGGTGAGCAACTAAGGTTCCTCTCCAGACACTCCCCTGAGACTATGTGTTGGGTGAGAACATCCCATAACAGTCCTAGTCTGCGCTGGAAGTATTCAGATAGTAAAATCTACTCAGAGTTTCTAGTAATTGCGCTGGACCAGGTAGATGGTGGTGTTGAGAGTTTGCAGCCTGAGCAAGGTTGCATGGGGGTACTTGGGCTGATCTAACTCCAGAGCTGTGCATGGAATTAAATGCAGTAGAGAGAGCTGCAGGGCTCCTTTTCCTCAATGTTAGAAGTCCCTCTTGAGAGACAGGGTAGCTGAAATTGCTGTCTGGCCCCCTGTGCTGTCACAACAGCATTTCTAACATTTAAACAACAGTTTAGTTTTTCTGGGGAGGAAATGTCTCTAAAATTTCTTGGGAGAAAGCAAAGCAAACCTTCAGAAAACTGCAGATGGAAAGCTTGCATTTATGTAAAATGGAGACATGCTGCGAATCATTGGAGAAAACCTATATTTTCTTGCCAATTATAACAATATTAGGTAACAGTGAAGGTTTCCAAGGCAACCTGGCCACGGGTGCATTCATGTGGAGTGTGTGTGACTACCTGCTTTGTCAAGCCAAGGGATGGATGTCAGAAGGTGGTGTGGTGGGGGAGTACAGATCATTTCATCAATCTACACTAGGAACACTATTTAAAAGCAGAGGATTTTTTTTTTTTTAATGTACATCTGATTGTGCCAAGCATTTCACTGCCTTTGTTTCTAGAATAGGCAAATGTGTGGGAGCCAGGTTGAAGACACCTGGCTGGTGAAGTGTCCACGATTATAGGAGACCTTCAGGGGAAGATCATCTCGTCTTTGTCTGTCATTCCCCTACACTGTGTCTGTTTGGTGTATAGAAGCTTTCTTGGCCTCTCCAGCTGTCCTGTAAAGCACAGAAAGTGCAACAAACAGTGTGGTCTCCCATATATTTTCTCCAGGCCATCAGTCTTGTTTCCTCTGAAGAGTCATTGCAGTTAGATGTTGTGTGACAACCCTGCTGTCAGTCTCCAAGGAATTCACTGCCTCGTCTTTGACCTTTTAAAAACTTCTGAGAATTGCAGATTAGGTTAGTTTGGAGAAAAAATCATCAGGGCTGCACAATACCTGATACAGGTGTCAGGAAAATAGAAAAAACACACCCCTAGCCACCCAAGGGACTTGAGACAGGAATGTGGGTCGCCTTCATCAGTCCTGACTGCTTTCCACATTACCAGGGTAGCTGTGAGACAGCCATGACGTAGAGCAGTCTGTTCCTCATCTTAGCTGGTCATGTAAGCTGAGCTTGCAGGTCTGTGCTGACATTCAGAGAGGGGCAGATCACTCGGGGATGCACTCCGAGATTTGGCTGAGCATTTCCACTGTTCTTCAATAGTAGTCCCCTTTCCAAATTTTTGCCTCAGAAAAAGGCAGAGGAATCCCAGTTATCTTTCTCTAAACCAAAACTGTTGCAGTACTGAGTTCACTGTAACTTTGCAGCTTCCCCTGGGAATTAAACAGTCACAGGACATGTGGAATGCGCTGTTATTCAGGTATTGAAAAATGTCTGTGTGATTCCTTTTCGCTCTGGCATGAGGGCTCCAACCACACTGAAACTCTGGTAATGTGCACGGCCACGTTCGTTACTCAGTGCTGCTTTCAGAGCAGCCACATTGGCTGCTGTGTGCAGTGAATGACAATCACACCCTAAGCACCCAGAAGTAAGCTCGAGTGAAAAATTAGGATGCTGGGAATTTGTTCTTAAATTACTTTACCTAACCGTTGCTTTTTACTGTGGGTTACAAAATGTCCTCCGTGCATGCAGATGTGCTCACACCTAGCTCATGCTCTAACAGCTCGCACTTTTGTGCTTTCAGCTGTGGCTCAGATGTGCATCATTCCGTGTCCCTATCCCTGCGCCAGTGTGTACACTGCCATCCAGAGGTGCAGCAGCTGCATGTGCAGGTACACCCCAAACTAGCTGTCAGCTCACTGTCGCCGTGCAAACAGCAACAAAACCACACTTGCTGAAAGGCTTGGCAGCTGACGTCCTGGGACTCCCAGCACATACATGCCTGATGGCCATGGTCCTCTCGCACCCGAAGTGGCTGAGCCATGACTGGTGCTCTTAGGTGTGTGCACAGCACCCCAGTCAGCGTGTGAACACCAGGGAGAAGGAAAATGGGTTTCTCTTCTCAAAGCAGTTGTTCAAGCACTTGGCCAATGCCAGACTCTCAAAGAGGGAGGAAACAAAGAGAGGAGGATGCAGGTCAGGAACCTACTCAGCTAACCAACCCAGGAGAAGGTACTCATCTGGTTTTACAGAGATTTTCCACTGCATTGGCTGTCCTGAAATTTGAGGCATAAGCCCATTTTTTCCTTGCTTGTGGGCAAGGAAAGAAGAAACCTGGAAAGAGACAGATGAGATTATGTCCTTTCAGTGCCTAAAAGGGGCCTGCAAGAAAGTTGAAGAGGGACTTTCTACAAGTGCATGTAGTGATAAGACCAGGTGAAATGGCTTTAAACTGACAGAGCATGGGGTTAATTGGATATTAGGAAGAAATTAGTTACTGTGAGGGTGGTGAGGCACTGGAATTTGTGTCTCAGAGAAGCAGTGGATGCCCCATCCCTGGGGAAGCGGGACATTGATGGAAGGTATCTAAATGTGGTAGTAGCTCTTAAGCATTGAATATGTTATTGAATACTTGGGCCCAATTGATACAGGCACTCCTGACACTTAAGTCTTGTGGTTAAGGCTCGCAGTCACCTTAGGGCTCTGCATTATTTGGCATTTTGGGTTCCAGAGAAAGATATATCAAGGTCTTGTCTCTGGAGACAAAATCAAACACAGGATTGTATTACCTTTTCTTTTTACAATATGGGACACTTGAAAGAGCTAGAGAAATCCCATTTGAAAAATGATAGCTGTTGATTTTCTGCTTGCTAAGAATTATTAGTATTTTTCTATCCTGCAAAAACAGCCATTAAATCAGCAAAATGCTTTGGCATTAGAGCCATTTGGAATGTAAAAATACTGCTTCAGTAATGTTCAGCTGCAAAGTTAAGAGAAAATCTAAAAGGACAAATAATGATCTTAATTTGCAAGACATTTTACAAGTAAACATGCTACAGTTGTAGCTACAAATCAGATAATTGCTGAACATTTTAAAACCCAGGTGTATAAAATTAAAAACAAGAAAATCAAATTTAAGTGAAAACAACAGGGGAATTCTAAGTAGAAGTAGAAGGTTCAGATTCTTTTTTTTTTTTTATAAATGATTTCTTTATCTCTACAGCCTCAAATATTACATAATGGTCTCTAATCATCTACTTTATAATATTTAAATGAGCATGTACTTTAATATAAAGTGGTTTACAGTCAGTTTTTCTATTTCTGTATAAGAAATGTATGCATGAAACATAAAAAGGTCAACCACTTCAATGAAACAACTTTTAAAAATAATGTGGTTTTACAGCCATACGTAAAGATATGTATTTTATTATGTCAAAGAATATGAAATAATATAGCTCAGCGTTAAGTACCAAGTCTTTCAAGAAGGATACATTAGCTTTAAACTGGGATATATGATCATTGAAATATATTATTTCTGCTTTGCACTTTATGTTTCGAAGTGAAAGTTTTTTCTTCTCCCTACTTCCCATCTTTTGCTAATCTTTTTTTCCCCTCTCATAATAGTTTATCTATCAAAGTACTAATATGTCTTTTCACTGTGTATTTTAGTAATGTCTAATTAGGCACTGAGGGCTGTGCTGGTCCCCTGTGTGCTGTCCAACCCTGTGGCCCAGCTCTGCCATGCCAGGACCGCCCATCTGTTCTTACCCATGCTTCTGGAGGGTGCTGGTTTAGGGAGCAAACCTGAAGTGCAGCCATGATACAGATGGCAGAGAGGGTCTGGAAGCATTCCCAGGCGGGATGGGACTTTGACTGGGAGGAAGAGGCAAAGAGACAGTGCTTATGTTGATGCATGTGGAACATCCATCAGAACTTCCTGAGAAGGTAAAAGGAAAGGGAGATGAGACCAGAAAATATACTTTGTATTTGGTCCTCCTATTTACCCAGGACAAAGTATGGCTTGGTCTAAGCCGATCCTTAGAGAAGTTCCTAATCCTTGGGTAGGTTTTACATCTTATAACAAGCCTTTATCAGCCCAGTTATCTATGCTGAGTTCCTTCCGTACAGCCTCCTAGCATCTCCCACTTGACTGTGGGATCCCATGAATACAGATTCCCAAAGCATCTGCTGTTACACAGCTAACTAATATCTCTAGGCCATACCTGACCTAAATTTAATGCAAGTAATTAAAAGGGCAAATTTATTTCTGAGGAGCAGCTGTTCACAGAGTTGGGAGATAGAAGTAAGGTAAAAAACATTCCCATTCCCTACACATCCTTCCTCTGAAGCACTCAATAAGTTTAATTAGAGTGGTTAGGAATGAGCTGTGAAAGCAGCAAAGTTAGTATCAGATAAATTAGGGAAATATTGGGACAGAAGATATATGTGTGACATTTTTAACAAAAATCTTACGCACATAATTGCCAGTGCTGCTTGTTATGAAGTGGAGGAGTGTGTGCATCAGGACCTTGCAGCAATAGAAGGAAAGTCTATTATAATCCATCCATTTCACACAATGTAACTGCAGTCTAAATAAGTAATTGGAGGGGAGAATGGTATAACACCCACACCACTCTGCCTACCCCCTTGAAAATACTGGTGTTCTCTTACTGATTAACCCCTGAAGTCAATGGGTAAGTACAGGTTTGATATAATGCAATATGATATAATCCTTCTGTGTGCAAGCCATTACGCTTTGCAAAAATACTTTGCTTCTTTCTAGCGTAGAAAGAAATCCTCTACAGTAGTTCTTCTTTGAGTACCACTTGGGAAAAACAAAAATCCCAAAAGATACTGACACCGCTAGATTCATCCTGCTATTTCCCAGATGCCTTGAATTAAAAAGTCTAGTTGGCTTAGGAGAGTGAATTCCAATTGCCCACCTACAGTTCATTCCCCTTCGGATATACCTTGTCTTCTTTAGTGACCATGAAGGTCCTCCCAGAATAAGCACCATGAGTGTATTTCTATCAGATTTCAGAGGCTATCCAGACTAATTCAGCACAGCTGTCACCACTGGACTGTATCATGCAATGTATTCCAGCTTATGTTAGCATTAACATCAATTCCACACACAGTTCAATGTAAGACACATCTCTTACCTTCCCTCTTGCTGGTTTGTTGGACAATACTTCTTAAAAATGCTTAAATACATATTTTTAAGGAAATCATCCCTCAAAGGATGGACACAGTTTAAAGGTGTGGAGGTTCCACAATAGGGATCATTTATAACTGCAAGCATCGCCTTCCTGGAGAAAGAATTTTAAGGAAACACTGTATTTCTAAGTTGGATTTTGTTTGGGGCTGCTCACACTTTTGAAGTTAAGTATCTTCTTAAGAGCTATATTCAGTTTGGATCAAAGTGATAAGTGACAGAGCTGAGAGAACCTTTCATACCAAACACCTTTCTGAAAAATGCTATAGATCTGTTGACACCAGAATGTTTTGTGGGCACATACTCTTAGTTCTTTTGGTGCAGTAAAAATACCTGAAATTTTATTTGAGGCACTGAAATTCTCTGAGACACTGAATTTCAAAATTTTGTTGGCTGAAATAGCTGAACTTTCAGTTTAAAATTGCTTCTCATGTCAATATTTTTTTATTCAATTGAGACACTTAAAACCAAGACATTTTGCAAAATCTGGTTTGTGTTTTTTGGTGTTTTTTTTTTTTTGTTTTGTTTTTTGTTGGGTTTTTTTGGGTTTGTTTTTGGTTTTTTCTGTGGGGTTTTTTTGTTTGGTTTTTGGGGTTTTTGTGGTTTTTTTTTTTTTTTTTTTTTACTATAAAGAAAGGACTTATTTAGGTTGGCAGAGAGAATAAATTGAATTATTTACTGTAAAGAAGAGAACATGATGGAGGACATTTCTCCAAATAAATAAAAGGCTGCTGCAGTGAAGAAGGCAATAAATCTGCTCTTCTTGTTCAGGGTGAATACAAGAAAAAGTAACAGGACTCCAATTGAGGAATAAAAAATTTCCAAAACTTCAAGCTAAGCATTAGGAAAATATTCTACTGGTAAGGCTCCAATAGCTCTTGGAGAATTCTGCCTGACTGGAGATCTCCACCAAGCTACTTCAAGTCTGTTTTTGAGGTAAAGCACCCTCAGGATAACAGAAAGGACTTGTTCTGCCTAAGGCTTAGATTATCTCTGGGGTCTCTCCAGTGCTTGGGATTCTCTGATGTTGAGGGCTGTTTTCCTGAAAATAAATGGAAATAATATGGAAAGGGTCTGGTAAGAGGTTGTAGGTGCAACAAACAGACTCTCAAGGAGAGTTTGCCTTGGACAGTAGTGGCTTTGGCAGGCTGTTCCCAGGCTTTGAATGTGCTTTGCCTCTTTGTGGTCTTCATGTATATGGGCGCAGATGGGGCTGGCAGCGGTGAAACATTTCTTTTAATCCTTAGAAGAAATGACAAATTAAGATGTGATTATAGAACTGTTAAAAACGAATTACCACAGAGGAATTTCCAGATGGTCATACAGAATAACTATTGAAGAGTGAACAGTCAGGTTGAGCTACTTATCCAAGTACAGTTCTTTCTTCTCTTCATTTCCAGTTGGTGAGTCCCATTCTGTCTGTCTTCCAGTCCCTCCAATAATTTCTATTTCAGTCCAGTTACAACTACCTTTCTGCCTGATAGTTTTCTTGTCCAGTGGTGGTAATATTCTTTTAAACCTAATTCCTCAGGAAAATAAAAGGTGTGGGATCAGTTTTTCCCCCACTGTGAAAAACAACTTCGGGATTTTTTTTTTTTCTGGTGTTAAGTCGATTTGATAGTGCGTAAGGGATGTTTAGGTACTGTTTTGTGGAGCAGCATTCAATTTTGCACGATAGGGTATCAGAGCAAATCACTGCTGATAACCTCCTAGGTTAATTGCTGTGCAATGAGTGCCTTAAATCAACACATTGTTTAATCCAAGAACACACTATAGATACCTCTTTACAGTGACTCCACAGGGCTTCCAATTGTTATTTATGCATGATAAGTGATACTTTTTCAGGGCCATGTAAGTGATTCAGATACAACAGTTTAACCATTTTGCAGGAGCTCATCCCTGTAGATGATTCTGGCATAACGTACATTGCAAATGTTTCTACATATTCCAGCTAATGCCTAGATAATTCCCTACTCCCCTTTTTCATCAAAGCTTGTAAATCCTTATTTGTTCTCTGCACAGTGGCTAGATTTTTTAAAAATTCTCTTAAGTGCTGAGCACTGCACGTGAGTCTCAGAGGTCACCATGAGATCCTGATGAAATTTCTCATCTGACTGGAGGTTTCTGTATTTGACAGAGCGGCCAAATGCTGTGTTTATTCTAGATGGTCCTCTGGGAACTGATTCCAGGGCTGGAGAAAGATTTCAGTCAAATCAGTGGAAAGATTCTTGTTGTCACTCCTTCAGCTCAGGCCCAGAGAAACTGTCCAGAAGTCAAAAATCTTGCAGAGTGTGGGATTTCTGTTGCTGCTGAGGATTAGGCTGGATTGCCTTTTTACTAAGGAGAATTTCCCAGCGTGTTTTACAGGAACTAGATTCACATTCCTATTGAAGTTTGTGGTAAATTAGATTTTGCTACTTCTGTAAAAACATACCTTTATGATCTAACTGGAGCAAGGCTGTTCTAGTCCTAAAAAGCATACTACTAATGCAGCATCAAGTTTCCCTAGGTTAAAATAGCACACAGTAACAAAACCACATGCTTGACACTAGGGCTGAGCAGGTTCTTGTTCACAGCTTAACTGACCGGTCACAAGACAGAAGGAACTCTGTAACTTGCTCAGTACTCCTTAACTATCCACACTGCTTGTGTTCAGTCTCCTTTTTCATTAGGTCTTGCGCTTCCAAATCACCATGTTGTTCACAGCTGACTATTTAAGTATTCCTGCCATGGAAGACTGCAAGGGAAGACAGCTTTTGTTCCTCTTTTAATATCTTTCCAGACAAATTGTGCCTCTGCAATGCTCTGTCTTTCATTTATTATTGTATCACTCACATCTTCATTTTATGTTGTCTCACACCTCCATATTTGCAGTATTCCCTCCACAATAACCAAGGATGTGACTGAAATTACATCACCTTGTAATGTGGGGAGTGCAGCAAGAAAGGGAGACAATGCTGCACACACCCTGTTCGTCTAAATAAAATGAAGTCTGTGTACACAACATGCAGTTACTTCAGCTGCAGCAAAGCCCAAGGAAAATACTGTTTTCTTACGATGCAGTCAGCTAGAAGCTTACTAAAACTTCCACCATCAACATCAAAATAAATCTTTGCTTCCAGATAGAGCAGTATAAGTTTTCTTCTCAGGTTCACAGAGTAGCTCTCAATTTACATCTTATATACAGAATCTGTGGAAGGAATTTGTATTAACTTTTTCTGATCTTTGCTTTGTGGTGTATGAGGCTTTCCATTGCTTCCTTATTGTTTTCAAGGCTGGTAGCATGCTGATGGTGAATACTGCTAAAAGTTGTTTTCCCATCACGTGCTTAGACCCATAGTCCAAGCCTAGCTTATAGACTTTAAAGTTAACCTTAAGTATCCGTGAAAGAAACTTACTGCAGATATAACCGTGGTCTCTGTAGCTTCTTTGTTTATAAGTTAAAATTTTACCTTTTTTTTTTTTTAATGGAGATTTAAAACAAAATATCATTTGAATTCATAAAATCCATGTCCAAAAAGTAACGTAGATACAGGAGTAAAAACCTCTGGCAATTAAATGCTCTCATGCAGAATGAAAATCCTGATAAAATCATACTTACAACTCACAAAAAGAAGCAGATAGGGTTCAGTAAAATGCAGGATTTTTCTGATAAATTGCAAACATTTCCATGGAAATGATAAGGATTTTGCTATTTGGGCTATTTCTGTGTATACTTTATGTAATTTCTATATACTCTTCTTAAGCTGTACTTGTGTGAAAAGATTTTACTGATTGAAATACTTATAGAAATCATGATTTCTTGTTTGAGGAAAGTTTCTGCAGAGAACATTTGCAGATTCTGATCACATCTTGGCATAATACAGCTCTGTTATTAAATTTAGATCTTAGACTTTCTTACACATTACGCCAGGGCTGAGGATTATCCCATAAAGGACAGTTTTGCATTCTAATCTGATGAGGAAAAGGAGGGTGGCATTCACTGGTAAATTAGGAGTATCCTTCATTTACAAAGGAAGCTAACATTGCCTTTATGTATATTTTCAGTGGTTTTCTTCTTGTACCCTTTGTATTTCTCCATACTTTCCACTATCCCTCAATTTTTGTAGAACAGTCCTGCAAGAATTTTTCTGGTGATTGACAGTCTGAGACTGGGCATTTAAAATTGTGGAATAGTATAATGTGCTAGATGTGCTGAGATTTTTATTTGGATGGATGTCTTTAAAGCAAACTTTCATCTGTAGTAAAAAGTTTTCAGAGTGTTAGGAGTCAGCAAACCATCATTATTTGTAATAAGCAAAAAAGAAAAGCCACTATTTTCACTGGAATTCAAACCAAGTGAGAGAGACTGCACAAAAATTTTGCAGACTTTAAAAAGCATGGAAGAAGTGATCAGTGTTATGTGATGGAAATGTCAGGCACAGAGGATTAATCAGACATCTCAACAGTCAGATATGGCTGGAAAGGTTCCAAAGTACATTGCAGCTGAACTGTGGGTTCAGAGATGCTGCTGTGCCCAAGGCCTCTATCACTGATAGTGGTCTCCATTAGCTGAAATGATGACTATGGTTTGCCTAGCTCAGTGTCAAGTACCTTTTCTATGTGTTTCAGGACACAGTGAGCTACAAGGAACAGGCAACCGTTCTTTTAGACCCACACAGCTCACATCTACTCCTGTCCAGTTGTAGGCTGGACTGGCTAAAAGCCTGAGGCTACACTGCTAATCTGTCTCAGAGCTGATGCATGACCTTGTGTAGAGGTACCTGAATTAAGTACCTCAGGCTCCTTGTATTGCAGGTATTGCAGATTGCCTGTCAGGCTGCTTTAGCTGTTGATATACTGTAGGACTTTGGTGTCCACATTCTGGTTTAGAACAGTTTTGTGACTGCTCTGACTCTCCTGGGACTAGACTTAATACACATAACCTTCTAGGGAGGGAAAAGATCATGCTCAGGTATCTGGGCTCCTTGTTACATAATGTTTCTAAATCCAGATTTACAGAGGCAGGAATGACCATAAATTAGTGCTAAATGAAACAAGGAAGAGAGAACAGACAACAGTGTTTTTCGTGTATAGATATGTCTTTAGGGGAATGACCTACAGAGAAACTGTGCAGTGGAAGGAGTGTTTGATAATGGCTAACATTCAGTGAGCAGTCAAATCCAGTGAAGATATGCCTTAGAAATCAGCTGTGCTACATGAAAGAAAGGTGCAGAAAATTACTGATGCATTCCTCAATATAATAGATGCTTTCTAAGAGAATAGGCAGAAGACGATGCTGCACAAGGACCTATCTTTTGTTGCTTTTGTCTTTTAATGAGACCACAGCAACTACTTTTTGTCATGAACAAAAAAGTGCTTTCTTTGAACATAAGTGCTGGTAGTTGCATAATATGAAACTTACTGATGCATGTAATGGTAGCAGTGGGCCGTCTGGGCGCAATGCATGCTTTAAAATTAATCTGTGCACAGATCAGCAGGCACATGCAGATTCTCCCATGTTGACAAGAGCACTGTACTTCTTTAGGAGAAGTCAAACTTTCAAAGCCTGGCAGCTGGAGTTTGCAAGCTTGTTGTTCCGTTATTAACTCTGTAGGCCTTAGGGAAGGGGTAATGGATAAGGTGATCCCATGAGGTCCCTCCCAGACCTACTTTGTTTGGTTTCATGCTTCCTAGCCAAGCAGGCAATAAGCAAAAATGTTTTCTGAAAAGAGCAGAGGGAAAGGGATGTGTATTAGTTATGCAAGATGCTTCATTCAGTGCAGAACAGTGTAGTCCATCCCAGTCAGAGCTCAGCAAAGAACAGGTGAGAGGAGCCAGAGCCACAAGGAAGGTATTTACTGGGGACCACTGTGACCTCTGGTGCTGCTGAATGTACCTTGAGGAGAACTGCGAGACTGTAAAGAATGGGCTTTGAGGGAGTGAGTTTGGGCAGGACAAAACTGTTAGCGAAAACATCTCCCAAGAGACCTGAAATGAACATACCTTGACAGCACAGTTCATCAAAATCTCATTTATTTTCTGCAAGAATAAGTGGCGTTTTACAGTGATGCCGAAATCACTCAACCCATATTGTAAATACTGGGGATTTGAATCACTATAGCAGAAACACACTGGGTTTCTCTGTTGCTGACTTGTGCGCTGTGATCCTTTAGAAAGCCTAAGGCTGGAGGGAGAGGTCGAGCTCCCACTCAGGGCAAGGCCAGAACTGCTTCCAGACACATTTGCTTCAGGCTTTGTTCACTTGGGACTTGAAAGCCCCTAAGGTCTGAGATTCTGCAGCCCCTCTGAGCCCTTGCTCCTGTGTTCGAGTGTCCTCCCAGCGAGCACAATTCAATACATCATCTGCTCTCAGGACTGGGGTTGCCAGAGGTTAGCCAGGCCTGGCAGAGTCGGACTGTAGCTGTATCTCAGCTCTTTGCAGACCTTTTGATGCTCCAGTTGTCATCTTCACTCACCCCTTGCAGCTTGTCTTGAAGAGTCTTTTCTTGCATATTTGGTGGTTTCAAGTAATATCTCCACTTTTTTTTTTTTTTTTTTGAAGGAAAAGGAAGGGCACCTTTCTTTTGAATAAAATCTGTCCCAGTCTTTTCGCAATCCTTTGACTGAAACAATGCATTTGTGTATTTCTCCCTTTACCTTCTTTCCAGCAAATCAAGCAAGCTATCAGTTCACATTTTAAATGGAACTCAGATGATTTGTAGGCAATTTTGTGATGCATTGTAGAATATTTGTACATTTATGATCTCAAGTCAGAATTTTCCTTGTGTCTAGAAGAATGAGCTATCCTTCCCCATCAGCTTTCAGGGGCTTTCAGGCATACATGAAAAAGACCCTGAGTGATTTAGGCACCTACTGAAAGTCAATTAGACTGAGGACTCTACCGCACTTTTAAAAATATGACTTTCTTCAGTGTTTTAAAAATCCCAGCTGCAATAGCTGTAGTAATAAGGTGATAAGTTGAACTCTGCCGTTTTGTAAAACAGGATGTTTTTTCTCTGTGTTCTGGCAGATATATAATCCAGAAAAACAAGTCATTAAAAGATTCATTTATAAGGATAAACAGAATTGACAAATAAAGCCGGTTTTTGAAACTAGGCTGAAAAATTACTTTTTCTCAAGAGGTGATGATAGATTTCAAAGCTCAGTCCCTGCTACCTCATGCCTACACCGTAATTCCTCCCCCAATTAGCTGTTTGTAAGGCAGTGCCATCTTCCACTTGTCACATTATAGGCTTTATTCAAATGAAATGCAAAGGGAAGAACGAGCTGATACCACTGTCACTACCTGAAAGAAAAACCTCCAACCTGTCCAGTACTACTAAAGTAGAATTCTATTATGTAAATATACTTCCATATTTTGGGAACAAATGATAGGCAGGACATAAAATGGAAAAATAAATTATACTCACACAAGTAAAAGATCAGTCAGGCAATGTACTGAGGTATCATTAGGACTGATGAATCACTATTATCATTATAAAAATAACATATAATGCTTCAAATCCTGCATCGTGGTTGACTTCTTTGCTGATGAATATTTATGCTGTTTCTTTTGTTTCTTTGTGTGTCTAACAGATGCCAAGTTAAGTTCAATAGACAAATTGCATCTCTGTGAACTGTCACAGCCGTGTCCTTGTTTTTTCTAGCAAACTGAAGTTAAATAGCAAAATGGAATAAATAAACAGAGGTCAGAACCTCCATCTCCCTACAAGATTCAATAATCTGTGAAAGAATTCAGTTCAGATCAAAGGAAGAATGAAAGTTAAATCTTCTTTATTTGAAATGAACTGTTTGCATATCTGCACTCTGAGGATCATAAATTACCTAACCAATGCCTATGTCATAATCTAATTAGTCACTTACCTCTGCTAAATTTCTCAGTATTCCTTGTTTCTGTGCTCCTTCCTGCAGTGTAGGACAGGAGAATTATTGTAACTGTATGGGGTTTATTAGCAAATAAGGCTTTTAAACAAATAAAAAAGTTACAAGAAGGAAAATAAAGATGGTTAGATAGTGGTATTTGTAGACACAAAAGCTGAGATCAACAACATTTATAACCTTTTTCAAGTGGCAATAAATCAGGTCAATTAATTCAATGTCTTAGCATAATCTTGTTCCAAAACAAACTGTTATCTTAGCATAGTAGTATTTATGGCAGGTGATTTTTTTTTTTCTTTTTTCTTTTTTTTTTTTTTTTTGCATCAGGGACCTCCAAATATACAGCCATATCGATTTGCTTTGCAAGCTTTCTGTAGAAGGTAGAATCAATGGTGCACTCTCACCCAAACAACTCTGAAGCAGAATTTATAGATTTGGGGAAATGACTTAATTGCTGGAACCATGCTTGCAGTTAAGCCTGCCCACTTGCACATGTGCAACTACTGTGCATTATCCAAGTATTAGGCATGAAATATATAACAGTATATAAAAGGAACTGGAAAAAAAAAGTGTTTCTGGAATGTCACCACTCTTGTGAGGTATTACACAGCATTTAACTGATGCTCACAAATGGATACCATCTCTGAAGTTTGTTCCATATTCTGCCTAGAACAACCTTGAGACTTTTGACATCTAAGATACACAAGGCTTCCCACAATTAACTTAGGCTATACAAAAGTAGAGTTTGCCATTTAAAAACCATGCCAGGCAGTTATCTTAAGGATTTTCTTCTGTCTCAGTACCAACCATTTGTCTTCATGTGGAAAGTCTCTCCTTGCAAAGGCAGTACATGGGATTTGGTAATGATTCAATGGGCTAAAGAGGTAACATGCCTTCTGAGAAGCAGATAGTTTGGCATTGCTTCACTAATTGATACCTTTGTAAAGATCATGTCTCTGATAAGTAGAAACTCACATAAAAGTTGATTCTCCCTTGTCAGCTTGACTGTTCCAGTGCTCGTTTTTTCAACGTGGGCAGTGCCCACCAATACAAGTCCCACTAGTCACTGTGATTACTTACAGCCCAACCTCTTCTCTGAGGTCTTGTAGTCCCTCTGTTCCGACATCTTCAGAAAGTGAACTTGCTGATATTTAAAAATGACAAGACTGTAACCAAGAAGTGAAGGGATTTGCGTTTTGGTTTGGGGCTTTTTTGTTTGTTTGTTGTTTGTTTTGCTTTGTTTTGTTTTGTTGTGGTTTTTTTTCCTGGTGATGGAACACTCTACATCTTTTGGGCAGCTTTGTCCAGGAAACTTTAATATCTTCACAGAAATCATCAGCTGCCGTACCCAGCTATACAGAAGGTACTGAGCCTTACACTGAACACCTCCTAGTTCTTCTGTGCTTGACCACTGCCGGGATGTTTCCTGCCAAGGGATCCAACAATGTGTAACACCACACCGTTTGCTAGCACTACCGATTCCTGAAGAAAACACTACATCTGGAATTAGTTTTTTCATGGGGAAATCTTTTCACACACCTGCATGATTCTGTCTTTAGCCAGTAGCTCTTCAAGTGGCAACGTAAAGTCATTTGATTCACTTGCTTGACCAGTTTCTAATTGGATATAATGAAGCAAAGCAAAATAGCTGTATACACTCTCTCTAGCACTGCTCTATTATTCCTCACGTCTCTGTGATGAGATCACTAGGACCGTCTCATACATGCCGGGCTCTCCATGCCGCTGACAATCCCACCCAGCTAATGGGGCTTTACTGCTATTTCAGCACCGTCACATTTTTATTCACTCGTCCTCACATTTACACTTCATATGAGCCTTTGCGAGTACTGCATGAGCAAATCGGCTTCCTAATGCAAAACAAATACACGATCTGTTGGTATGTATTACACATGCATACCTTTTGCTAAAAATCAGCTGTGCATTAAACGGATGGTATTTCTATTTAAAACAGCGAGCATGGGCTGAACAGCTACGCTGTGAGCAGGTTACCTAGGCAACAAAATTCCTCAGATTGGAGGGGTCTATAACAGAAGATGTTTAGCTGGCTTTAGTTTTGGGGCATGGTTTCTAAAAAAACTTAATTGACTCCTTTTGAATGTATTTTATCTAGTGATAATGCTATGTTTCAAGCAACAACTAGGACAGATACATCTACTCTCTCTCTGCTCCAAATTATAGCTATAAAGCATATAAAACATAGACAAAGGTTAAAGGGTAACTTATTTCACAGTTTAGCGAGTATTTAGATGTTTGAGCTTTACTTCTTAGCTACTACGTTTACTGAATATTTGTTTATTTTCTGCATACATATAAAGCATCAAAAATTATTTTGGGGAATTTGCCTGCAGTGGGACTATTGGACACAAAATTCTTCGTCTTGTTTTATTAAGTTCTGTATTTTCTGTACTGTTTTCTGTAAGTCTCCCTGCAACATGCTGCTCTTTCCATATAACTCAGCACCATGAAGAGTGGTTATCCGTAATCCTAGCAATTGTGTCGAGGGAGGTGTGTAGGCATTTTTGTCTTGCCTCTGGGACTGCACTTTGACTTGCGGGACTGCACTGATTTTTTGATAAATAGGATGGGCCTTTTCCTCTCAGTAGAACATGACTTTGGTCTCCCTTAATAAACCCCACCACTCATATGGATATGGGAGCAGGGTTATGTGTTAACATGGCTTTGCAGCAAGGCCTGAGGGCTCAGTGCAGGTCAAGCTCCCACTCTGGGGGTGGTGGATTCATAACAGGGCAGCTGTATTGCTCTCAGAGCTTCAGTCAGTGTGTTAGGGGCTATATCAGGCTCTGCTGTTAAGGTTGACGCTGCAGGGCTCAGCTGTACCATCAGTGGCTGTACATTTACCTGAGGGGATGCTGCAGCACCGTGTTGGAAAGAACCATTTCTGACATATCCCAGCATCAGTTTCCTAAGAGTTCAGTGCTCACAACTGGAGAGAAAATGCCAAAAGGCTTATCTCCCATTAGTCGTTGGTTAACTGACGAGATAATCTAAAATATTCAATATTAGGTAACTTCTGCTGTTCTTGCAGCACCGAGGCCTCTCTAAAGTCAAGCTGGTCAGGGCAAAGTGGGTACATTCTGCACATCTGTGGCAGCTGACAACTGGCTTTCAGAGGTGGCTGTGTGTGCAAAGTTGTCCCCATGGAGGGGATCTCTTGGGAACCTGGTTTTGTGGCTTTCCAGGGACTTTGAAATGAATTAAAATTAATAGGAAGTGAGCCTTCGGATCTCTTAAGAAGAAGTTTCAAAAGCAAAGGCTTAATGTTTCTGTAGGTGATTTTTTCCAAAGCGCTCAGGAGATTTGAGGGCATGAGGCTCCCTGCAAGGCAGTGGGACTGCACTCCTCAGTCCCTTTAGGGAGAGGATTGTGAGCTGCCTACCCAAAGACAGGTAGGAAATATCTCTCTGAACAAAAACCTGAGAATTTTCCACCTTATGCTTCCTTTCTGCTCACCTGGATTATACTGATCTGCGCATAAAGCAAATGTAGGGCTGGGAATCAATCACCCATAAGTAACTGCTGCTGTCTGGATTTAGGTATTTCTTACTCTATCTGCAGCTGCAGTTTAAGGGAAGACGTGCAATTTAGTGAATTTTAACTTTGGGAGGAAAGGGTTTGGCTTACATCTGTTCTGGACAGCAGAAACCTTGCACAGATGATGGTGATATTAATTTTTCTTGCCTTCATCGAAATTAAATCTATTGCCTCTCCCAAATTAATACTGATGTTCCCACTGTAGACTGAAATTTCTCAGCACTTTGTTTCTTGGGCAGATATTTTTGCTTTTCAGTACTGTTTTCTACAGATGTTTTTAAAAACCTCTGTTAAGTCTATCTTGAATACAACACATTGAAATAGTCATGTGCACTCATGCCTGTGTATTCACAAAAAAAAAAATTAAAATAGTTTGACACTTATTTGAGGAAATCTGGTAAAAATGACCTGTCAAATGTACTAAAGTTTCAGTGCCAAATGCAGGCAGTGAAATGTTTTATGTTCAATTGAGACTGGCTCATCGTCTTCTTGCTGAACACCCATCTTGCTCCCTCTCCTGCGTGCAAGTTCTTTCTCACTTTCATTAGCTTTCCCTAAAAATTCAGACGGTATTGTTTGGTTTTCTCTGCTGACAGATTTCTGCCTTTTAAAGCTCAGCCTTGCTGTATGATTATGAAAGTACTACTGAAGCTTCTGATTCAGTATTTTTATTCTTGATTGTCCATCTTTTTTTTTTTTTTGTCCCTGAAAATCTCAGTCGTTTAGACAAGAGAGAGATGTCAGATTCAGCTTAAAGGAATTGGTATGATAGCAGCCTGTTACTAGGACCTCTCAGTGCCTCAAAACAAGATGCTTTGTTCCTAAGCTTTCTTTTGCATGTAGCTCTGGACATTTATTGTGGTGGGTTCAGCTTAGACAGATGTCTGTTGCAGGTCCTGTCTTATTCTTACAGTCAACAGGAGAGATGAAAAAATGTGCAACTAATTGCCAATGGGATAATGAATCTCCTCATATTTTGACAGAGCCTGTTAATTCAGTTGTGACCCTGTGGGTTGTTTAACCAATTCTGCTTGGAATGGGTAGACACACAACAGAAGGGTAGAGACACATCAGTCCCTATGTATTCAGGAATAAAAAGAAAAACTCTGTTTCAGGTTGATACAAAATAGACAGAAAATACCAAGTTTTAGTCAATTAAAGTATTTTTAGAGCAAACTTTCCCTGTGGCTTTTTTTAATTGCCATTATTATTTTTTTTGGTATTTGGCTGAGGTTTTAAGACATTTTAGGTAAGATGTAAAGGAATTTTGGAAAGGAACAGTCACTTGGAATTGAATGACAGAAGTAGTTGTTTAAGGAAACAAAACAATAAAAAAACCCCAAACCCAACCCAACAAACCAACCTGAGATGTCTAGATTGTTACCATCCTGCACCTTATTCCCTCCCTAGACCCATTCTGGCATGGGGGGGAAAAAAAAAAAAAAAAAAGTAAAGGCAAACCAAAAGGTTCTTTCTCCAAAAAAAAATTCTGTAGTATTACCAGATCCCCATTTTTTCCCCAAAAGCATTCTTTGATAGAAAATGCTTTACTTTGTGCTTATCTAGGAGCACAGGACATTCATCTGAATTACAGGTGAGCACAAGGAGGACTACAGATCTTCTGCTATCAGCAAAAAACAGCTTTAGAGTTAGCCCTGCACTGGAATTGCTGAAATCCTCTTCAACTGAAGGCAGTGGCAGCGCAGTCCTTTAGGAGGAAAACAAACAAACTGAAACCAATCTGTGGGGCATTTATTAAATCACATAGCCAGAATTCATGCATACAGTACTTAAGTCAGTAAAATCTGCTTGTGGGAAATACATTTGGGAGCAAAAGTACTTAGGATTTCTCAGTGTCATTTTACTTTGCTTTAATTTTCGAGTTAAATTTGGAATAGCTTAATACTTTTTCTGATATGTAATAGGGTGCAGAATCTAATAACTGGAGAATGGCAAAAAAAATAGAAAGGGAGGTAAGGAACATATACAAGTAAGTGCTGAACCCTTACTCCTTCCATGGCTAACCTGAATGCCAGGCACCTAATGCTGCTATGATATATGCTTATTTGCTCCTAATAGCAGTGGAAGTGGAAAGTGCTAAGAGTGATCCTTTTTTATTTTTACTTGTTTGTCTCAAGTGAGAGGAAATTTATATTGACCCATCATTTGGGCAGTACTGGATGATTATGTTGAAATTGTAACTGGTTGACCTGTCCGTGCAGTAGCAGATAGGCCAGTCTAGCTATTCATGTTACTGTTTCATGTCTTCTGCTGGTATTCCTTGTGCCAGGACCCACAGTGCCCACTGTTCAGTGGGTTAGTCCTTCTCTGTCTCATCCTCCATGCTGGCTTAAGTGCAGACCCAGACATTTCTGCACACAAAAAGACACAAACCCAGTCACCTCTTCCAACTTCATTTCTAGTCTCTGTTGCCATTGGCTTCACAGAGGGCTTCTCTATTTTAACATGACATTGAAAGCACAAATTCCTACTGGTGTGCTAGGTACCCTTCACTATTATTGAGAAATGCTGTGATGAAACTCAGAGCTTCTGTAGACTGTTCCTTCTTTTGCAGTAAGCCTTCCACACTGCCTTCTCCACAACTGAAATCATCGGTCAGGCCAAAGACCTACCTGCAAGTCATATTTACTCCCAGAAAACACCTTCTTTCTCTTCTTATCTCTAGAAGACTAAGGCATTCCTTGGGAGTTTTAAAGAAAGGTTGGGCTGCAGTGCTCTCAGTACAGCACAAAAAGGAAATGAGAGGTTTGTCCTGCAGATTTGGTGACTTGAAGGAAGATGAAGTTCCCAGTGCCAAGAAGTATTGTGAATGTAGGAATCACTTGAATCATCTGCAAAAACTCACCTGCAGAACAGCTTAGAAATAATTTCTGTGTTAAGTAAATTAACCTGTAGCAATTACCTAGGGAGGCACAATTTCACAAACTTTATGGTCAACATAAAGTTAGGCCTGGCTGACTAGAGAAGGAACTCTCCAACCTTCATGCGTATTGAGCTCACAGAAATTTGGTCTGCTCACTTGAACTGGAAAAATACCTTTGAAGCCCATTTACACCAAGGGAAATAGGTGTATTTCAGGCACATACATCAAGGCTAATATTTTGGGAGGGAACTGAATTCTGGACTGGGAAGCCTAACTAAAGGAAGCTGGATCTGGGAATATTTGCAGTGTTGATCGGTTTGTTGAAGCTGGCAAACTCACTTCTTGCATTTCAGGGATTTTCAGAAGTTTTTTCTGTATTTGTCTAAGTTGTCTCAGTCCTGTGGGGGCTTAGGTCACTTCATGCTGCTCAGCAGGGTACGGGACAGGGCTTTATGACCTCACGTGCCCCAGTGTCATCTGTTATCTTTCTTTGTAGTATTTTTTGCTTTCTTTCCCCATTTCTATGGCAACTTTCGACAATGTCCCTTCTATTATGCAGCTCAGCATAACTTGAAAAAAAAAAACCACCCTGTTAAATTTTCAGCAGGGTCAGATGTCAGGCTTTTTAGAATGAGATTGAACATTTGGCTGGCAATGTTCATGTTGGCAAAGTAGGGGGGAAAATTCCTTTGTGGGGAAACTTTTTCTAAAATGTGCAATACAGGCTCTGATTGTGGGTGATAGGTCTCTGCCCTGCATCCCCAGCATGAAGTAAAGGCAGGGTTACAACAGGAGAATAAAATCAGCCGCTGGTCTGGACTACTTGCATCCTTTTAGGCAGTTGCACTTCTCTCATTGTACTGCTTCACAGGTTTCTCTGCAGGAACAAGGCAGTTTAGTGTGCTTGTTCTCCTGCTGCCATGACAAAGGGACAGGTTAGAGCGAGGCTTTGCTTCTTATCTTGCCGCTTTTAATGAGAAGAATCCAGAGCTACACAGCTGCCCTCAGCCTTGCTTATTAATCACACCTCAATCCTGCATAGAAAAATGCAATGGTAAAAGAGAATATCCACTGGGCACATGTTATGTTAATCTCTGTTCCTCAGCAGTTATGATATCTGTAGTGAGCCTATATGTAGTGAGATATCTGAGGCACAGTTATGAATGACAATATTTTAGCAAAGGTCTTGTAAAAGTTGCTGGCATGGTGGTTGGTTCCTCTACATCACCTTAAGAGAAGCTGCAATTGCCAGACATTATTCAAGAGCTGGACTCCTCAGTGTAGGACTAAACTATTGATGGGGGGTTCTTCCAGAAGTCTAGCCTGACTAGTTTTGCCTCTCTGGAAATGAGATGGCTAGAAGAGTCTCTGACCTCGTACTTGCAGTCAGGAAAGAGTGAAAGAAACTCTTCTGTTGCGGTCGGAGCGGGGGGCGACAAGGTTTTCAGGATACCAGCTGCAAACTTTATTACAACAGTGCTTCTACTTTATACAGTTCTAGGTGACACATGTACACACACCATTGGTTTAGCACAAACATAACAACTCATGATTGGACACACAGCCACATGTCCGAATACTATAGGTTAGACATGCCTAGCAGGAAGTCCACCCTGTGCCACAGTCCTTACTCTCCGTGGTTAACCCTCTGCCAGGTGTAAAGTTCTGTCTTCAATATCTCAGCTTACAGAGAGCCCAGAGCCAGCTGGGCTCCCCCACACTCTTCCTGCACACCAAGCCTGCAAATGAGATCAAAGGGGGCTCAGAGATCAGAACTTAAGAGGAGTCAGGGGAAGAGCAAGTAGCAGTTGTTTTAAAAAATTCAGATATGTAAAATGAAGATCAGCAGTTTCAAAAGATATCATGTTTATTGCTGACACACTCAATTTATTTTTGTCTTCTGCTCTAGGAAATGACAGTGTCCTAAATGAACACAGTGGAGAGCATGGGCAGGCCAACGAACACACCCTAAAACAAGTGGCTCCCCGCAGATGAATGGAGGAACATACTGTTTGCAAGCCTCATAGCGCTGAGAGGTGAGTGATGGGGCAACATCTAGACCATGTCTCCCCAGGGGTGGGAATTGAGGTCTGTGTCTGGGGCATTCCTGGCAGGAGATGGCAACATGTGCCCCCAGCCTACCAGCGTGAGCTGTGAGAAGCAGAGGGGTTGCACTGGGGTAGCTGTCACCTTTGCACCTGTGTTGGAGGGAGACAGAAATGCAGCAAGTATGATTTTGAAGCAGTCCCTCTCTCCATTGCTTTGAGGAAAGCAGAGCAGCTGTCAGGAGGAATATCCCTATTCCACATGGCTGTTCCATGTAAACATAAAACTGTAAACAAAGACCTGCCTGAGAATTAATCCCAGGGTGACTAAAAATACATGGACCTGTTTTTGCTGTCTCTTCTAACACTTAGTACATCACTTTTCCCACTCATAACTGATTGATATTTCCATTAATGCATGTATAAGCAATTCAAAGAGTTGCTGCTAGCAGAACAGGCTGGAACTCTCAAGTGCCACAAACTTGAAGTGGAGAACAGAAGTCATGCCGAAATGCCAAGCCCAAATACTTGCGTGTCGTGGTGCGGGTGAAGCACTTGGAGCAGGGAACATTAAATGGCACAAGAGGGCCATGACACCAAAGAGGCCCACAGTAATACAGCCAGTTAGTGCCTGGCTGAGCTGTCTGACTCTCCTGGGGAAGGAGGGTGTATCACAGGTTTGGAAGCTGCAGGGTTGTTTTTTTTCTCTGGGTCTGGTGTGGGCAATAACATGCCAAGGTCACACGCCGCCTGGGTTTGGAGGCCATCCTGCCTCCTTGGCTGCCCAGCCTTCAGGTATAATTCCTCCCTGCCTAGCTATGTCAGTCATTATTTTCCCCCAAGAGTCCATGGGAAGAGAAGTGATGAACAGAGACTAGATTATCTATTTTAAAGAGATTAATTTATGTTCTGCATGAAAGTTTTAATATTTTTTGTAAAAAATAAACCTTATTCCCCCTCCTCTTTTCAAATCACAACCATATTCTGCTGCTTGTAGAGGACATTTGTATTTGTATTAGTGCTATATATTCAAATAACCTCTTCCTCACTTAGGAATTCTTGAAGTTTTGAAACCTGTAGGGAACTCAAGGGTGCTGGCAAGTGCATTTCTTCAAAATGGTCCCAGTGGTGGAGATTTGAAAGCATTTATGAGCTGTTTTGATAATCCCTCTACTGAGCTACTTTATAACTTTGGATTCTAAAATACTTCCTTGACTCTGGCCTAAATCACTTCAAAAACAGAATTTAGACACTTAAATCATTAGGAGAAAAAAATTCTACCAGTAATGCGTAAGTCCTTTCAAGAGTACAATTCAATGTCTTTGGCATCAAGTCCATAGAACCCACATGTCAGATAAGAAAGCAGGTTTTGCTAGCAAGAAAATCCCCTCAACTTTGAGAATTAAACTGCCATGACACCCTACAAATCATATGCTCTTTGTAGCAACCTGTCATCAAAGTTCAACATCTTGTTCAGACCTCTCACACTGAAAAAAGGTGCCTTCATAAACTCGAAGACACACAGGCACCCCCTAGAAAGGTCAAAGAATGACAGATTCCTTCTGTGTCATATATCATACAGCAAAATCAAGAGAGACTTTTAAAGTGGTGCACAAACGCAGAAGCAAAAATAATTGGGATAGACAAGTTAGATGACCTACCTAATTGCATCTCAAACAGGTAATGCCTTCATAGATACACATGGGAGAGGAGTTAAATATAGATCCTGATTTGTATTCTTCAACATGAGATTGTGGTTGGCTATTTTTTTCAGAAGAAGGGGAAACCACAGAGTTGGACTGCTGAAAACACGTTGCCTTGTGATTCTGCATGTCCCCTGCACTAGGATAATAGCTGGAAATAGTTTAGGCATTCATTTTGGCTGAACCTGGATGCCCACTGTCACAAGGCTGGCAGATAGGAAATACGAAGTGTGGGAAACAGCTGTGTTTCTGGAGAGATAGCCCACTGCCTGTCTGGGTACAGAACAGGAGAGATATTTCTACCCTTTGTCTGCAGTCTGCCTAAGGGGTTGGTTCATAGAAACATAGAATATACTGAGTTGGAAGGAACCCAGTAGGATCATTGAGTCCAGCTCTCGGCCCTGCACAGGACACCCCAAGAATCACACCATGTGCCTGAGACCATTGTCCAAACGCTTCTTGAACTCTGTCAGGCTTGGTGCTGTGACCACTTCCCCGGGGACCCTGTTCCAGCGCTCAACCACCCTCCAGGAGAAAACCTTTTCCTGATATCCAACCTGAACCTCCCCTGACTCGGCTTCATGCTATCTCCTCGAGTGCTGTCACTGGTCACAAGAGTGAAGAGATTGGTATTTGTCTCTCCACTTCCCCTCATAAGGATGTTAAAGAACATGTTACCACATCACAGACTGCAACATTTACGTGAAGCACCTCTTCATCAGCCTCTTGTCTCACTGCTACTTCTTAGAGTATTTTGGTGGGGCACAGTTTTGAAGAGATATTTACCTCCTTCAGCAGTGCTGGAGGGACCAAAGAGATGTTCAGGTTTTCTGGGTTTTGAAGAATGACACTGTACATCTTTGTTGTGACAAGACAGCTACTGGGATAATTTGGGGAGGGGGAGGAGGATAGCTAAGCCTAATAACAATAAAAATTTAAGAAACGAGGTTCTGACTAGGTCCTTGAATTTTTCCTTTGGGGGTACTATTTTAAGGTAGTGAAAATAAGAAAAGAAATCTTGTGGTTTGTTTGGCCCACAAAGAGCTACCATGAAGACAGGGTGATGGATGTGTTTCATAGAATGAATATCGAACACATTCATGTGTTTGTTGGAGTGAATAGATAGAATTTCAACTACTTCTTGAAGCTGAAATACTGATCCTAAATGTGTTTGAAAGCAGGCAGAATCTGACTGACTACAGCCCAAGTGACAGGAGAACTGAGAAATCCACGTAATGAATAATACTTGGGAATTTCACCAAAAAAATGTTATTCTTACTATCCCATGTTTTTTTCCCTGAAAGTATTTTTCAAGTATTAATTGCCTGAGATCCTCAAAGCCAAATACAGGGACAGCTCACTTTAAACTTTTCATCTGCAGTCTGACAGGCAGTGTCTGTGTCCATCACTCCATCTGCTTAACATTCCCAGGAAGCTGATGATCATCTTTGGGCTTCAGTGGATGGTTTTGTTTTACTGAAAAAGAAACTACCTCAGTAGCACTCATGGGGCTGCCAAATGAAAATGGAATTAAAAAATGTTGGCAATTTCTCTAATAATCAACAGTCTGCCTTGAAATACTCTTGGCACTTCCTTTTCAAATTAACTCAAGAAACACTTTTACATGCAAAAATCTTAAGGAGGTTCTCCTAACCCTGAGAGTTTGAAGATTGTCTGTTGTATGCAGAAAGCTGAAGAGAAGTCCTCAGAAAGCAGTCTGTAGAAATTCTCATTTTTACTAATTTTATAATATCCAAAATAGGCATTGTGCAGGTGAAGGCTTTTTGTTTTGTTTTCATTGGTTTTGTTGCAGCTTCCTTACAGTCTGTCTGCACGCCAAAATGAAATTCGTTGTGACCCAGACAGGAGGAAGTCCTGCTTCATTTCATGTTTGTCAGGTAATACCAGGTAGTCCCGCCCCTGTCATGAGAAAACTAGAATTTTGTGGGACTTTTGGTCAGGTTTATTACATCTTCCTATTTGAATTTCTGGGCTGCTGAGGATTTGGTGTATCAAGTATTCTTTAGGTGGAAGGTTTTGATTCAGTGTTTTCTAGCCTGTGCTAGCCATACTCAGGTTCCTCCAACTATATTATTCTGACTTTAGGCTTCTTAGAAAAGAGGGGCATGTACACACAAAACAAACCTGAACACATGCTATTAAAGAGATCTTTGTAAGCCGAAAGTCAAGTGCTAAGGCTTTTGAAAAGCATCCTAGTTTCATCAGGCCCTGCTCAATCTCCCTATTGGTTTCTCTCACCTACAAGGCTAATCTTGCTGACTGTGCTTTATCAGCATAGAAGCTGCAGCACGAAATGGCTGTTAAGCTTTGTGCCAGTGCATTGGTGGGAAGTACTTATTGGCTCTCTATTAGCTACTAGCATATCTTCTGTCTCTTTTAAGTTCTGTTTGCTCCCTAGCTGAATGTAAACACCTAGTACCAGCCCAGACCTGGAAGAAAGGACAATTCTTACCTTAAGGACAATACCAGCAGGTGCAGCCTTCAGTATCTGTCAGCACAAGTTGGTGAGACTTCAATGGGAGAGTACAGTACATGGCACAGGTCAAAGACTTGCACAGCTCATCAGTGGGAGTGACCCTAGCACAGCATGCTCTGACAACACCCAGCCTTACTGTCCACCCACTGACCTGTTCTTGCCCACTGCTAGGATGAAAGCTCACGCTGTGCATATGCAGCAGCCAGGGTGCACTAACACAACTATCAACACATAGTTCACGCTACGGCAGATGTTAATGACGGTTCACAAGAGGGTAAACAAGGCCACAAACAAGGGTTCTGTTGTTCACAAACAAGGCCAAATGCAACAGCTGTGCAGCTGAGAGGCCTGAACAAGTTGCAGTATTGGGTGGTTACCATGTCTTGTAATTGGCAGACCAACATTTTGGCACAGTGGTTAACCCAGAGTAACTTCCTAGAAACAGTTATGTCCCTGAGGGCACAGTGCTGAGTGTTCCCATTTTGTTCACAGTTTCCCCACAGGTTCAGCCACCGATGGAGTCTATTCTAATATGAATACAGTGTGGGTGGCAACTTCAGACTGGTCATACTGCAAAGATGACACACTACACATTTTACTGACTATCTTGCTCAAAGGATGGGAAAATAATAGCTAGCATGCAGAAAAGGAATAGAATAACTTTATATTTTTACAACTACCAGGTTAGTAATTTCATAAGTCTTTCTCATAAAGTTGCATGCCCACATACTACGGATTTAGGGTTTTTTGACATCTCTAATTGAGGAAGCTCTTCTGTCTGCCAAGTACTGCTTTTAATCTGTTTTTACCTACTCCTTTTACCTATTTAACGACCATTAATTTCTATAATGTTTTTCTGAAAGACATGAAAGTATAGTTCTCACTTCTGAAGTTGCAAAGATAGCTTAATGATAACAAATTATACTTTACCAGATTGCATGTGGGAAACATTTGGATTTAATTGAATCACTTGTTTCTTCCAACTCAAATATCATTTGCAAATACCTATAATTATATCTACAGAGACTTATATACATACTTGACAATTTCTACATAAACATATTCACGAGCAGGTCATTTGGATCATATTTAATAGTGGGCAGAAACAGAGTTTCTCTTTTGTGGACTGAGACACCTGAATTTAAACCTTATTTTCTTCTTTCCATACCTTCAGTCATGGCCATAAACTAAGTGTTGCACCTTTTCCTCCTCATATAAATATGTAATAATGGAAATCATTAAAGCAAAGTTAGGCGGCGAGTACTTGTTAATATCTATATGGTGGAATTAACTACTTGCTCTCCTGTAATACTTACTGAAGACATTTAAAAATAAAATAAAACTGGTGTTAATTACTATTTCAGTTACCCAGACTAGAACATCTTCCTCCATAGGAGTCAGCTGTTAACAGCATAGTCGATAGTGGGGTTTTTAATTCTTTTATTCAGTTTGTTAGCTATTATTCTTAAACAACTGTTCACCCAGTTGCTTGCTATTTTTTTGTTCCATCTCTTGTCTATAATGACAAAAAGATAATATTTATACTTTAAAGTGTCAGCCTCAGGAAACATGAAATGCAAGAGTTAAACCTCAGCTATAAACAGGTAAGATTATTGTCTACTACTTTACTAGTTTTGGCTAGGATAGAGTTAATTTTCTTCATAGTACCTTATAAGGGTTATATTTTGTATTTGTTTCGAAAACAGTGTTGATAGCACAGGGACATTTTAGCTACTGCTGAGCTGTGCTTATAAACATCAAGGCCTTTTCTGCCTCTCACACTGCCCTGCTACTGAGTAAGCTGGGGGTGTATGAGAAGTTGGGAGGGAATGCAGCTGACCCCAAATGACCAAAGGAATATCCCATCTCATGATCAGTAGAAAAATCTAGGGGAAGAACAAGGAAAGGGACTGCATCCAGCATTTGTCTTCCCAAGTATCTCTTACTCGTGGTTGAGCTCTGCTCTCCTGGGTGTGGCTGAACACCTGCCCACCTATGAAAAGCAGTGAATGAATTCTCTGTTTTGCTTTCCTTCCATGCTGTTGCTTTAGCTATTAAATTGTCTTTATCTCAAGCCACAAGTTTTTTCACTTTTCTGATTCTGAGCAAGCAGGTATGTGGGGCTGAGCTGCTGGCCAGAGTTTACTCAAACCAACCATTTTCCTTCAACATTTATTCTATTATGAAAGAATGAACATTTTACTATTAATTATTCTCCCCTCAGAGATTTCTCCAGTACTTACATAGACTTTCTTGAAAGAGCACGACTAAAATCAATAGCTTCAAGACTAGATTCAGCTGCTTCTTTTAAATTGTTGTCTTGTAGAGTGTAATCCTATAGAGGTACAACAAATCAGAGAGCCCCACTAAGCCATGAAAGTGCTTGGGTTTAGTGCACTTTCCTAGTAGTTGATGGAGACTTACAGAATCACTTTGTAAGACTATTTGCTCCTGAAGTTTGAATGCTTTGTCAGTGTCTTCATTTGTTTCATTATTTGGGCATTTGTTTTGTGTTGTTAGGAGGATTTTTCCCAATTAAAAATACTATTAGTTTTTTGAAGTTGCAGTCTTCTACTTTTTAACTGCGCTTCCTGGGCTTTATTGGGTTCTTATCATTGTGATTAGCCTTTGCAGCAGGCCATCATTATTAATTAGAATTTGCACAGGATCTTTAATGTATTCTACTTGCATATTCAGCTTCACCCTCTCAGTTATACCTGTAAAAATGCTGTAGCTTCATTGTGTAGTTGAGTAATGGTTCAAATGGCATTTGTCACAGCCTACACTTGCCTAAAATTTCTACATTATGCTGATAGATAAACCAATATCTTACACTACCCAGTGGTCTTAGATTAAGTCAACTTTTAAGTTTGTTAAATATGAAACTGCAAACTGAAAAGCTGAGAGTTACTGCTATTCCTTGTTGCTTTGCTAATCAACATCTTATTAATTTTAATAATACTGGAAAGTCACACTGGTAAGGGCAACAGTACCTTCATAAAAATGAAACACACCACTCCCTCCTGTATAATTTGGATATATTTGCCCCATGCAGAGGCAAAAGGCCTGTGCTGGGCAACTGCCATGTGCTGCCTGATTCTGCCTTGCTCCTACCACCTTCATGGGGGTAGGACTGCAACTCCTGCTCACTGTCATTCCAGGGGGGCTCTTGATATGGTTGTAAATAAATTGCTGACATCACTTGATTATAAGTAGCATAGTTTAATACTGAGTATGTATTGAATAATCAACTTATATAAATACTAATGAATTACCAGTTTATAAATATTGTCTGATTATTAAACACTTGATAATTAGTTAATAAGCACAGAAAATATTGTATAAGTGTAACATATCGAATTGAAGATGCTGTTTGGCTGCTTTCTGGAAAAGTGCCTTCCTTCCCAGGAGTGGGGGAGCTGGTTCAGTCTTGGGTTTGTCTGTGGTGAGTGAGGGCAACTGAGCCAGTGGCACTGCTCCTACAAATTGCCCATCAGGAACCATGCATGTGCTGGGACACATTTCTGCCCTTGAAAGGAGACAGGGAGAGACCTGCCCAGGATTCCCTGAATCTCTGAGGAAGAAGCCAGGCTGCTTGTGCAGAGGACAATGCTGCTGTCTGCTCTGCTCCTGGCTGGGGGCAGCCCTGCCCATCCTTGAGCTAATTAAAGCTTCTGCTCATTCTAGCAGTGTGGGTTTTGGCAAGGTCACAAATCAATCACTGTCCTAGGAATATGAGCTGTCATAATTGTGCATTGTCTAAATGTGAACTAATGAGTTAATGACTACTCCAGCTGTTGTACACACCTTGAATAAAGAGTTGGACACACAAAAACAGTATGAGACTCTTTCAGACATTGAGTTCAGCATGTTGCAGGCTGGTCTCTCAAACTTGGGGGACCACTATGACCAAACCTCACCTCTGGCAGGGGTCTACATACCCTGCCCACCTCCTGCCTGCCTGGAACACATCATCTTCTCACCCCCTCCCACCCTCCTGCTCAGAAACAGATGACTCAATCTCAGTTTCTGAGCCCAAACACGCAGGACTTGGTCTCTGCTCCAACCCCACAGCCCAGCCCCAGGAACCCTTTTCCCAGCCCCAAACACATGGGACTTTGTTTCTCTTTTAGAGCACCCAAAACAGCCACATGAGCCTTTTTTCAAGTCTGGAACACTCAGGACTTAGTCTCCATTTTCAAGTACAGAAAACACAGGACTTAGTTTCTGAGTTCGATGACTCTTCATCTTAAGGCCCAAGGGCACGTGTCTTCCTTTGAGGCCCACAGCCCATGACTTGCCCTCCTTCCTTGAAGTCAGATGAGCTGGGGTTTTGCATCCCCAAAACTCATCCCCCCGAGCCCTTGTCTGGAAAACAAGGTTTAGAACAGGTTTTGGTGTCCTGGATTGTACCAGTTACTCTAGTTCCAGCCTGCCTGCCACCTCCCCCATTCCAAGGGCCATTTAGCTTGTTGGGTGCCACGTAATGCCTTTGTATCTGGGAACTGATGTTTCTAAGAACAAAACCAGAGTGAAAAAAAACACAACCATAATGATCCATTTCCACATCTCAGGCAGAGCAGAAAGTTCCCTCATGGTCACATATACTGACAGCAGCATTGGATCAGGCACTGACAGTGTCAGAGCTGCTGTGAGAGCACACAGACATGTTGGGAACTGCAATTTCATTGGAGAGCACATCGCTGAGTGCACAGGACTCTCACAAGTAAAATGCTAAGCAAGGGGAAAGATAAAAACAAAGAGGAGCCCCGGGATCTCCCTGAAATCACTTTAGTGCCTCTTTTTCTACAGTCAGATTTGTGCACAGGGGTGTGGATGTATGAAGGACACATACTGCTTCTTTAGTTGTGCCTGAAGGACAGACACAAAGCCTCCTGCAACTCTTGGCTGGAACAAGTGCCAGGAGAAAAGAGAAGTCTCATGCATGGAAGCCAAGCTTCTAGCCCTAGCCAGTGATAGAGGACTCCAGAAATGATTGAAGGCTGGTGTCTTTCCAAACTGACAGGGTGTCATCCAGCCCAGCACTGCAGCTGGTAAATCCTCTAGGCTGGACAGATCCTTCCTTTCCCTGGAGCTGGCTGGGGGACTGCAGGGCTTCAGCAGGCACAAGTTTCTGCTCCCAGTTACTGCCTTCCAGCTGCTTGCACATATTTCTAAGGGCAAGGAATAGTTCTTTTCTAATGCCACAGTGTCATGTCTGCCACCTTGTTGTGTTAATGCTTTGTTACTTTGTAGACTGACTGGGTTGGGATTTGAACGAAACCCTTCAAACTGCTGCCCGTAATGAAGACACAAACTAACAAAGTGTCAGTTTATGCGGTGCTTTATTCAGGGCCCGGGAACCT
>JAYRBT010000139.1:18349903-18372678 GCA_036023395.1 Myiotriccus ornatus
CTCTGACAAGCCCTGACTTGTTTCTGGCAGGGGCTTTTCAGACCTATGCTCCAAGCCTTGACCAAACTGCAACAAAACTAAGATCAGAACCTTTAATTCTCATCCCTCCTCCCTGATTCTGGTGGTGAACTAACTCTCTTGACTTTGGAAGATCTCTTCACTGACTGTTTTGGGAAACGAAGATGTCTTGGGAGCTGGCTGTCTCTCTCAGAACTATGCAAGGAACGTGAGCAAAGATATGCCAAAAAGCCAGGGACTTTTGTCCAGACTGGCTGTCTGATTTTGCTCTATTTCTCCCAGAGAGACCACCTCCTCTCAGGCAGCAAAGGGCAGCAGCCCTACAGGACCCTTAATTAAGCCCCTGGTTAATTAATTAACATTAATTAATTAATTAACCTGAGCAGGGTCCTCCCACCTCCATTTAAGCTCCAGCTGAGGGGCCCTTTCTCTTTCCCTGGCTGTGGGTAGGTCTTTGTACACCTCAGGTCCTTTCTAAGCTTCGTGTCCTTCCTTGGATGTTTCTGTTTCAACCACCTTGTAGTTACTTTCTGTGTGCTGGGCCTTTGGCAGAACCTGCTGTTAATTCTTGCTCTGTTCTGCTTCCCCTGCTTGGCTGCTGGGGGAGCTGGGCTTCACCTGTGAGGCTCATGTACATGGGGGGATTATTTCTGCTTGATTTCGCATCGTGGGATTGTTTGGGGCTGAGCTGTAGCTTCAGGTTCAGTTGGAAGTGGTGTAGGAGGCTGTTGTCAGGTTGTAGCTGTGCACCCTAAAACTTACAACCCCTTCCTTACCAGATGCCACTCTGCTCAGGTGTCTGGTGCTGGTTTCCGAGTCCTCTGGTTTTATAGGGTGATACCTCTCTCTACCCTGATGCTCTGCCACAGCCTGGGGATCAGCACCTCCAAGAGCAGCTGAATGGCTTCTGGAGCTGCCTGTGACCTTTCTCCTGCCTCCTGCACCCCCAGGGAGAAATTGCTTTTGAGCAATCCAGCTCCCCTGGTAGGACTGCTGGGGCCTCTGACCTGGAACTTGTTGGCCACGTCCTGACAGTGGGCAGGTGGCTGCCTTGAATACAAGGTGGCCCTAACCAGCCTGATTTCCAGTACACTGCCCAGAGGAGGGAAGTGAGAAGAGATAAAATGCTTGGCTAGTTCCATATACCTATCTTGTTAATCCTCTGTCTTCCCACTCACCTCAGGAGGGGTCACTGAGAGCAGCCAGTCCTGAATCCCAGGGGTCCCTCAGTGGCTGAGGGCACCCGCAAGCCTTAGCTGCCCTGAGCAGTCTTGCCTGGCACCTCTCTGGGATTCCCCTCTGGGGTGGGGAAACTGGTCCGGATAGTGACAGGATTTGACAAGGGTTTGGGTATGCTGTGCTGTGGAGAGCATGGATGGCTGCCCTGGGCTCTGTAGAAGTCAGCCTGGGCTATCTCAGCTCTGAGAGACCCCGTTCTAGTCTGTAATAGGCCTTAAGGGCTCTTTCCTCCATTGAGTTAAGCAGCCACTTTCAGGAGCTGGCCTGTGCTGTATGTGCTTGTGAGCCTGGGGTTTTTTTGGATTAACATATACTTGCTTGTGTATCCTGTCTGTGCAAGTCCTGTGTAACAACAGTGCTCTGAAATTGTGTGCTCCATCATCTCCACGTGCTCACAGGGCATCACTGATATTCATGAGCTCACTCTGTATTGTTGTCAGAGTGCAAGTTTTGCAAATAAGCAAGCATGAAGAGAAAAGCATCTAAATCCTTTAGCTGCACAAAATATAAAGCCCCTGTACATACAGTAAAGAGGTTGTGCCTTCTGTGATCCTGTAATTGGCCAAACCAACAGTCCCTTTGTGCTTCTGATGACTTGGAGCAGGACTCATGTTGCCTCTCCTTCCTCTGATTTCTCTCCAGATGGTGAAGACTTCCTCCCACCAAGAACAGGTCACAAACTTCATGACCACTGTCCTGCATAATGTTGTGTGCTAGACTAATAGGTGTATGAGGCCTGGACAATCACCTTGCTGGTGGCACACAGAAGTGAAATACTGCAGGAGGTAAGAGGCCTTTTTTTTTTTTCTCTTTGACTTTGGATTTTTTTCTTTCTTGCTGATGAAGAGATTTTACTGACATAGGACAGCCTGGCCACTGTTGTCAAGGGACTCTGCCTGTCAATTTGTGGGCAACTTGCTTTAGTGAAACTGTTCCTCTGATCTCAGGTGTGTTAAGCTGACAAGATAATGGAAATTAGCCTTATTTGGCCAGTGGCCCAGGAGGAAAATTCTTCTTTTGGAAACTACTACTGCAATTCCTAGCGTAGAGAATCTTGCAATGGGAGCAGCTGGGACTTTTTGTAACAGTGGCCAAGTTTGGAAAGGTTTACATGGCCCAACCAGCCACTGAGGTGACAACTAGGGTGTGTGACTCCAATTCATCAGCTGGGGATGGGCCTTTATGAGTATTCAGTGCTCACTTCTCTGCCTGTTGTTTTTTCATTGTCCTAGAACCTTATCTGAGGAGAGGGTAAAAGCATATTTTTTAAAAAAGTCCTTTCCCCCTTATGTTACCAAGGCTTTGTAATAGTGTAGCTAATGAAGCTTTGGGGAAGTGAAACTTTGAAAGGTGCAACCTAACTGGAGTCCAAACGCTGTGTCGTTTATTTCAGAATTAAGGCAGGACATGTGTTTTAAATGACAAAAACAGAAGTTTTGACATCATCAAAGCTTATGTTTGATTATGGAGATAAAATCACTTCAACTTACAAATAGCTGCCATAACTTTTATTGGAGAACTTAATATCAAGCAAAAGGCTTTTGCAAAACCTTTAAGATGACTTGTAATGAAAACCAAAATTGCAGTTTTATTGTTGAAAATAACTTGATTGGTTAAGACATCTATTTCTTACTTGACTTCCCACCTGCCACTTTGTCCTTAAATAAAACCTGAATGGCAGTCCTCCTTCCAAGAAGAAGTCTTTCCACCTTTACGACCAAAATGTGCAAGTATCATTTAAATATGTATTTATGAAGGTAGTGCTTAGCGTGAGTTGTGTTTTTAGAGTTTTTTGAAACAAGAATTGGAAGTACATTGTCTTATTTGCTGGACATTAGTCTTGCAGGCTTGAAGTCCATAACAAATTAGTACTTTTTGAAGCCATTTTATAACTGGAAAGGAACACGGTTGGAAGAATCAACTACTGTGTATGTATTAAGGCAGAAGAGTTCTTGCTTTAAGTCAGGCTGGTTTTCTACCTGCATTGCTGAGAGCTGTTGTGTGAAACACAGCTTGAGTAGGCACTTGTCAGAGTGAGAGTGCTAAATCCTGCAAAGTTCTGTGGGTGTTTCCATCCTTTGCTTGTGCTGACGACTGAGCTTGAATCCAGGATGTGTTGCTGCCAAAGTCTGTAGAGGCATTGGCTGCACTGTCCTTCCTATGAGGGAGAAATAGTGTCATGCTGAAGATCTGAACAGACATGGCCAGTAGGTTGGTAAAGGAACAGCTATAGAGACAAAAGGAAGAAGTGCTATTACCTATGCTTTTCAGCATTAATAACATCCTGATCCAGTGATCTCTCATACATACCTGGAAGTAAAGTGCTAAATTCCCACACTATCCTGGATATGTCAGAGTGAGGGGGGGATCTAGGATGCAGATACAGAAGAGGTGAACAGGAATTTGCTTGACGTTATGCTGGCCACAGGTTTCCTGGCTGTCTGGCCTGCCTGCAGAATACTTTCCTGTCTGCAGAAGTGCAATATTAAGCTTTGAGTGGACAACTGATAATTTAGAGGGTAATTTATAGTGTTTTCACATCCCCTTATATAAAATGTCTTGTTTATTTTCCTGATTATTCATTTCAACTGTACATATGATTAAAAATAATGAATGTTATTAATTTTATCATTAGTACTATCATTACGCCTCCTCATATCCTTTGATATTATTGCAAAAATTATCTTTAATAGTTTTAATAGGAGCTATTCCCCATGCTAATGAGAATATAAATCAAAGTATTAAACAAGGTAGAAAGGAAAGTTTTGGACTATATTCTGAAATTGAATCCCCTCTGTTCAGTAGGTATATTGAGGTTTTTCTCAGAAGAATATTTATGTATGTCTCATCCATGTTCTTGCACAAGGGAGTTTAACAACTTGACTGACATCAATCAAACTGTGGCAGTAGGAAGACAAATTCAAAGGCAGGAGAAAGAGCAGCTGGGCTATTGGTGACCTGTATTCTTGCATAGACCAGGAGGTTTTATTTCACTGGCTGCAACAAGGGGAGGTAGGCTGAGTACTCGTGGGGAATCCCAACTGAAGAACTTCAGCATGAAGCACGGGCAAGAAGCCTGAGCTCTGGTATTGAGTAGGTATCAGTCACTGAACTCCATAGGAGCATGCAACAGGATTCCCTGTTTAATTACCAGCATTCCATCTGTTAAAGTTGAGACATAGCAACAAGGAATTAATAATCTCTCTGGTAATCTTCCAGAGGATGTCTTCTAAACATGGTGAACCATCTCTGCCCTCTTGTTGTCCTCTGCTGCGTTGCTGTTTGTAACAGAGCAAAGCCTAGCAAGGATGTAGTGCTGGCAGGGGATCAGAAAGTCAGGCTGGCTTCCTGTGCTTTTTTGTTTTATTGGGTGTTTCACCCAATAGCAGTTAAAATGCCATTAATTTTTGCAAGGCTTTTTTTAATTATTTTTGCAGTAAATATTGAACTAAATCTCACTTCATATAGCACAATGCTCTTGCCAATATGAGCAAAAGCAATATAGCAGAAAATACTTTGGCATGTTTTCTGTGTTCCTAAAATTTCCTGTTCAGAGTTGAGTTCCCTGCATTAAGAGGATTGCAGACTATTTGCTATGGAGTCTGCTAATGAAAGGTTTTCAGATACTCAGTTAAAGCTAATTGTTGCTAGGCTTGTCACAATTTTTGAGGCCAAGGACGTTGCTGCACTGCATGAGGGAATCCGTTAATGCCAAGAATAAAGCTGCTAGAAAACAAAAGTCAAGAAGTGCAAAGAAAACAGCGTTGTGCACCTAACCTACTGCTGGCCAAACACTGTGAGAAATTGTGGGCTTTACAACTGGATTCTGCTGGATGCATCTCTGAGGTTTTGGCTTTCTTTCTCCTCATTCCGTGATGAACCCCTGTCTTGGGAGAAAAGCAGTGACGTAGCTAATAACTCTACAATGGTTTTCCTTCTGTATATTGGGTGGAAAGTAAGACCTGTTGAGAAACTCCCCACGTGACAAAAATAGGGCAACAAATGAAGCTGTTGAAGGGAGAGTTTAAAAATATTTTTTCCTTTCAGAAATTAATTAACCTGTGGATCTCACTGCTAAAGAATGCTCTGGAGGGTATTAGTAAAACTTCAGAAAGTTTTAGTCAAGTTAATGAACATATTTAATATCTATGAATGCAGTTAATGCTCTAGATAAAACCTCTCATGGGAAGACTCATCTCTTACCTGTTGAAGTGAAAAGATGATGCAGGGTAAAAATTTATATTGATCCTTTCTCTAAATAACTGGTAGGTAGAAGACATCAGCTAGCTGGACTTCAGTCTGATCCAGAACACATCCTCATAGCTTCCTGTTCCTAGACTTTGAGGACAGCTGGCTCCTCAGCAGTATAGAAGATAGCCTGAGCCTGGTGAATTGGAGCTGGATCCTACCTAGAACTGGTACCAGCAGTGCTGGGAGGCAAGAGACTCTTGCAGGGAGGGTGACCAGAGCTAAGTGACTTGGCCAAGGTCATTCTGCAAGCCTGCACCAGTCAATTTGAACCTGGGTCAGTGGTGCCCTGAGGCAACATGGGAAGTGCCCCTTGGTCCTTTCAGTCTGCAACCCCCTCTATTGGTCCATGCATGGTAAGTGCTCCCCTTACAGCGGTATAAGGCACATCGGGGGATAAATGCCTTCAAATCTATTTGGCTTCAATAATGGCCTGTAATGGAGGCAGGCTTGAAAAACTTATTTTTAATGTTAGACAACACTTCTGCATTATTGGTGCTTTTTTGCAAGAGGAAATGAAAACTATACAAGCAAATGGGGAGAATTACAGATGCATTTTCTCCTCGCCCTTAGTAAATGAGGTCTTTGGTGTCAGTCATCTTTCAAACTAGTTGATTGTATATAATCGTGTCTGTCTGGGAGCATCTCCGGTTTGAATAGCAACAGCTCCCTCTGTCTGCCTCGAGTAAATGATGGGCTGTTGCACTTCAACATACGATGCCATTTTCTTGTTTCCTGCCCAGTGAAATTCATTCTCTCTGGGTATGTGTGCAGCTTAAATGGATTAAGTTTGAGAAGGTTTTAGATTTTCTTTGTATATTTTTAGGACTGGGTGTAAACTTTTTGCTATTACTTCCACTTCCAGTTTATGAATGGAATACTTGTTTAAAAAAAGGGGGGGAGGGTGTGTGGAGGGGTGGCAGCTTGCATTAGCGCAAGAGACTATTTTCTGTTCAAAGGGAGCTTTGAACAACCCGTGAATTACTGTCACATTGAATGTGTCTCTGGAGATTTGAAAGTTTTATACCCTCTTCCAAAGTGCCGCTATTGTCTGTGTAACAAATGTGAGCTGAACTGTTCTGTTAAAAGTAAGTCATGCACACTTAAGAGCATAATAGTAGTTCAGCGTTAACAATGCTGCTACATTCATTTCAGCAAACTGTTACTGTAGTACAACTGAAGCTCTAGCAAACCATTTACCTTGTGATGAAGAGCCAGCATGCGATTAAAGGCATACTATTAACATTTCCTAGCTCTCTTCTCACTCTGACATTTGTCCTGTATTAAGTTTTTTGATCACAATCTCAGCAGAAGACTTTACCACGCATAGCAAGCACTTGAAGGTTTCACAAAGCTGCCTATAAAGGATATATCATATCTCATCTGGTATTTGCTGCAATAGATAAAGGAGAAACAATAACCTGGCTGAACTTTGTTTTGTATTAAAATATTTTGCCCAAGAACTTCCTGTCATTGTTAGGTTTTTTTCAACATATGAAAATAGCTAGGGCTCCAGCTTCAAAGTACAACACAGATGATGACTTGATGCAGCTCTGATACTAGAAGGTGTTTGCAGTGCATTGGAATGCAGAGTTTATTCAGATGACAAGCCATAAATTCTTATTTTCTACCACAGGAAGAAAGTTTGGGAGAGTTTGTGGGGGATGTGGTCCAGCCAGAATGCATTGGATTTAGGTGACACATACAGTTCCTTGAACTGGCTATGGTTCCTGCAAGCTTTTGCTGGAGTCTTTCTGAATAAGTCTTTCAGTTCTAGAGTTTCAATCTGTGAAAAATTTTCCTCTTAATATTGAACACTCAACTGGATGGAGAAATACATTTTTCTGTTAGGTTGCTGTTGCCTCTTCATTGAATAGGAACAAGGTATTTTCATGAGTTTTCCCCAGGCATCCAGATTAAAACAAACAAAAACCCCAACAACAAAAACAAAGCCGAAACAAAACCACAACACCCCCCCACACACACACCATACATACAAAAACCCAACCAAAATAAAACAATAATTAAAAAAACCCCAATTAAACAATGTCAGTTTGCTGCCATTCGTGAGTTATGCTTTTGGAGTGAATTAGTAAGGTTGTCTTGGCATGTGTGTGCATGGTCAGAGGTGTAATAAAAGTGGCAATGGATATAGAGTTGAGTTTTGTGATGTATCTCAAACAAGTGTGTATGCTTATACTTCAGTAAAGTCTTTTATAAGGGAAGCCATTTGTAGAGTCCTCTGGTCTTTCATGCTTTATAACCAGGCCTGAAGGATGGGGTTTAGAGGCATGTAGCTTGTGGCAGTATTAAAATGTGCTCACAAATTTTGATAGCATGTACCATTAGCTACTGAAGCTGTTTTAGCACCCAAGTCTCTCCTTGGAGGTGACAGTCTCACTATGGATGCTCTTGTTGGATGTTCCCTTCTGGATTTAACTCCTATGCTTCAGACTCTCTAATTACACATATAAAATAAAATCCCTTTACATTGAAAAGGCCACTTCAAATTAATTAAAAATTTCATGGTTTTTCTTCTTTCTCAGTAAATGTCAGATTCAACAAATATTCTTGAATGAAAAAAAGCAGTTACTGGGGGGGATGGGAAGGAACTTAAACTGTACAGCTCCCTGGCAGTTCATTCAGCCTCAGGGCACATGGCTAAATTATTAATTTGGTCATTGCTGGCTATTCAGCCTGCCTGGCTGGCTGGCTGTGGTCATGTCACTCAGGTCACCCAAAAGTCACTGTGGAATTCTGCTAGTCTCTTCATCTTGAGCTGAGCCGGAATCTGGTGCTGTACCCATCAGACAGGTCTAGTGTGATACATGGTATGCTCCATGTAGTTCTCTAACAGAGGTATGTCAAATTGTTTCCTGTAGTCAAAATACTAATTTCCCTGGAAATCTTTTCTGAATCTGTACAATTTCTTCCAGTGAAGCTCTCCTTAAGTCAAGTTCTGTTTGTGGAGAGCTTGTTTTGATGAAACAATGGGGGTTTTTTATACATACATATAGAGAAAGTAATCCTAACAAGCCTTAATTAGAACGGGAAACATTATGGTCCTAAAAGAATTTTGTTCCTATGAAACTTAGTCATGCTACTCTCTTCTAAAAGTTGTAATGTAAACTTGACCATAGAAAAGCAGCACATGGTGACTGCTTTTATGTGAGAAATCACCCTGCTCTCAGTGGTATTGATAACAGACCTGTTGGTTAAAGCAGGGGGAAGTAGATGAACAGCCCCTTATTAATGACATAATGGGGTCTGTAGGGTTTTGGTGAGCTGTTTTGTGGTTAGTTGAAGTTTTCAAAGCTGTTTTGCATCTAACTATGGTGAGTTCTGTTCTTTTTCTGTTCACAAATAACCTCGTCACCTCATTGGTTGTGTGGGGCTTGGTATTCTTTTGAGAGCAAAAAGCAGATGTTATAGGGAGACAGATACTTTGCTAGTGTGTACCAGTTAGGTGAATCTAGCTAGATAGATTGGAAATGTGGATCTAGGATACAACTATGTTCCCTATGCTGTACTACTACACCAGATGTCTGGCATCTCCTTCCTGTTGTGTTGGCATTGCTTGCTTGAGCACCCGCTTGTTTTCAAAGCCAGCTGGCTGCAGGGAGTCCTCTGATATGCCCTTTGGGATTACTGGTCCCAGAGCACAGCCCTGATGCCTGCAAAACCTGGAGAGTCAGCCAAGAGACACTGAAGTCTGTGTGCTTGGGCTGTGGGTGCCTGAGATAGTCTTTAAAGCCCAGGGGGAACATTTCCAAATTTAACTGGTACTTTGGATCTCTCATGAACTATTTGAGTAACTGTAGCTGTACTGTTTATGTTTGGATGGAAAGAAGGCTGGATTTGTTTTTCAGGTCAGTGAAAACTGTATTGCCATTCCAAGGGGAAGTGAATGTAATTCCCAGCTACTTTGGTACTCACAGTTTTGAGGGCCGTATCTGTTGGCTACAGTGCCAAAGGATCATAAGGTCCTTTCCATGTGCCTTGAACTTGTGTTGTGGGAATTAAATCCTCCATGCATGCAGGCAATCCAGGAACAGAGACTGTTCATCTTCTATCTGAAGGATGGAGGGGAGAAATTGTTCCCTCATGCTCATTTGATGGTGAGCATAAGGAAGCCAGGGTGAACCCATCTGTCCCTCAGAAAAGACTTTTGCAGTGAATGAGGACTAAGGGAACTAGGAGGGAAAGGAAATATGTCTAGGAACAATGTGTAAGCTGGCCTTTAAAAGCATCTCCTGGCTGGTGCCACCAGCACCTGCCTCTGTGGCACAAAGGTGGCAAGCAATTATCCAGGCTTGTCAGCCTCTGCAGCAAGCATGGAGGAACTGGGCTAGAGCACAGCCTGTCTGTCTTCCACCTTAGGGAAGCACCCAGTTTTTGACATCCAGCCCTATATAACAGGGTTCTCCCCCCAGAGCTGAGGCACCATGTGAAGCACAAACATCAAATGAGGTTTAAACTGAAGGAAAAGCCAGAGGCCTTGACCAGTCTCTGCTTACTCCATGAGTGCTGCTGTTGCCCCTGGCTTGCTGTCTACTCATCTGCACCTACAGGGTTGTAAGCTGTAAAGAAATCATGTTTAGTCTGAGTCAAAAAGCACAGCTAGGCTTTGTGTGTACAGAGGGCTTTATAAAGGCCATGAATTGAGCTCTTGTGCCAACCTTTATGTGCTTTACTTCTCATTGTTTCTCTTTCTCCAGGAATTCCTCCTCTGAATTGCCATCTGCCAGCTCTTTTAACAGGGAGCTCTGTGTTGCAGATTTTCCATTAGTACAAGTCTTGATGCTTTCGTGCAGGAAAGCTGGACCACTGTGCAGACCTGTCACTGCCTCTATGTATTGCTATAGCTACTGGAGTCATGCTGAAGGGTTACTGCTTGGTTTTTGGAGGAGAAAGAATAACTTGCTCCAAATAGTCTGCAGCACTGGGTGTAAGCTAATTTCTGGGACAGCATGGAAATCCAAGGTATGAGAGAGACTGTCAGACCAAGAACAAATTATTTGTTTTTACTCTCAGTTTTGTGCTTTAGGTCTGTGAGGGGTTTATTCATTCATAAGCCTTCTGTTACCAGTTCTGAGTATGTTTTTAATTGTTTTTACTCTAATGCTGTGAAAAAGGATTAGGCACTAAAATCCAGCTGCAAAGGTGTTTCTTCTAATCATTTGTTATAACTTGAGTTTTCTGCTATGGTCAGACCTGCAGAACACTGATACAATAGACTAACATAATTCTATCTCACCTTTCAGCAACAATCACTATAAACTGCTCAGGATGATTTTGATTAGTAGTGATGGAGTTATGACACATATGTAGCCTTCATGTGTTTGTCTTTCAAAATAGTCAAGGTGACTGTGTCGCACTATCAGCATTAAAAGTTCTTGATAATTCTACTCTTGAAAGCAACCAGCATCTCCTTCTCTACAGAAGAGTAAGGGAAGCTTCTACTGTTGGAACTCAGCCAGGTACTGTTTCTGTTTTGGAGCTGTGATGCACTGATTGTAAATACAAGATAGCAGTTTCTACTGCTTGTGGGTTTAGCTATGGCAGAAAAGTGAAGACAAGGCTATGCAAAGCAGGAATTCCAGGGAGGGATTAATTTGCCCATCCATGGAGCAAGTGTCTAAGCAATGGTTTAAGCTCCCTCTGATATAATAAGACTGGGTTATCTGTGAGAGGTGCTTGATTTCTTTAAAATAACTAGCTTAGCCTGGATGCCTGACTTTTAGCCATTTAGTGTTGGGTAAGATGATCCTCTTCTGCATATCTATATTAAGAAACAAGCTGTTGATTTTTTTCCCCAGTTTTCCATTCTTAATAATGACAGGATTTCAAAGGATATTCTAGCAAAAGCAGAAACCGGTGTGGGATATTTCCACTCACCTATCCCTTTCTAATGCCAAAGACCGCTTTGCAGATAGAAACCTGAGAATATTATTGAGTTCTTGGTTGTGCTAAACCTCAAGAAAATATTGAATGTCCATATATTTGAATAGTGAAATGCAAGACAAACAATATTAAATAATGACAGGTGTCTGCACGAGGTAATCCTCGGGGAAAATGTATTGCATTCCCTGAATGTCAATAAACCCAACTTTATACGTGGAGGTTTGAGGAATCAATAAAACCTTGCTTTTGTTTTGACAGGTGGTATCTCATTTAGTGCTTCCCTATGAAGGGCCTTTTTTATCTCCTGAGGTCTTTGAACTCCACTTTGTCCCTAATTTCCTTGTACACACCCGTTTTGAGTTAATATAATGCTGTCTAAATGTGAGTCCCCCAGATTTACTTCACAAAAGATAGGCTGTTTCTTAGGAAGCTGTGTTCAGCTAGGAGAAGGAAACTGTAATCTAGAGGTGGTTTTTGCAGTTAGGCACCCTAGTACCATAGAAACCTGGAGGACCAATCAATTGGCTGCATCTATCCCAGCTTTAAAATTAAGAGCTTTTAGAAACATCTTCGGAAAGTAAGAAAGAATAGAAAAAAATAAGACTATCTCCTTCTCTTGAACAGGTTTGTTTATTCAAAGTCTATCCCAAAAATCCAACAAAAATAAAATTACTGTAAGTATGAAGGGGACCTACGAAGGCTTCTGCTGACATTGGTAAGCTTGATGCTGTGTCCTTAAAGTGAGCATGAGGAGCCAGCCACAGCCTTGAGGTCTCTGGTTTTAAAATTAGTTTTAATAGGGCACAATAAATAGACTGGAAGCATACAATGCTATAAATAGTAATAGTAAAATTAATAGTAAAATAAATAGTAAAATTAGGTGTGGTGGTTGAGACAGATTAAAAGAAGTGCTATAGATAAATAAGGCCATACTGAAGATATGTTTCATTTCTTGGGTTTGAAGTGGGGGTTTTTGCTGATTTTTCTTCTCTCAGTTAACACTGCTTCATTCTTCTGGAATAAAACTGAAGCTGAATCAGGACCTTGCTGGGTCTCCAAGATCAGCCAAGAACTGTAAGTGTGGCTGGCTGTCCAGGATTTTTCATACCAATTTTCACATTATTCTCCCTTTATCATCACAGTTAAAACTCTTTTCACATTCCAAGGCAGAGAAAACTTTGTGGGGCTCAGGTTTTGATGCATAATTCAATCTTCAAAGTCCCAAACAAGCATGCAGAAATCAAAGGCTTGACATGAAGTAAGTTATTTGATTCTGCAAATAGCAGTACAGTGGTTCTTCCATTGAAGAGGATATATTGCCTTTAGGATTTACTGCAATCAAGGCAGTCACTTGCTGGATATTGATAATTTAGCTACTGCCTCTCTGGAAAAAGTAATTCACTAACTGCTGTATAACAATCTTCTCAGGAGTTGCTCCCCAGCTGCTTTTCTTGGAGTTCTTTCTTTCAGTTTTACACATGTTTACGTATATTATTTTAATTTTGCATAAGATTTCTGACAACAAGTGGAATTCTTGTGCTGGAAAGCAGTATTTCCACTTTAAATAGTCACAAATCCACTTTTTGGGAGGAGGCAAAGGCGGGAGCACGGCACTATACACATAGCTAGACCACTGAGCAGACATCTTCCAGTTCTTGCTGAGTAAGACTGGATGGGAATGGAGAGACAATGTGGGGCTGACAGCTAGGCAGATTCCTATAACTAGGCCATGGGTTTTATACATTAAAGTCTGAAAATTTCCAACCACAACATAATTTTTATCTTAATGTTGGTTTTTAGCATTTCTATGCCAGGTGTATCACTGTATATGTTAGATTGCCTCTTGATTCCAGTTTTAATATCTATAATGTGGTTCCACAGGTTCAGGTGTAAGTGGTGGCCTTGCAGCATATAAGTTTACAACTCAAATAGAAATTGATCATTGTAACTTTGCTGTCTAATCTGCAAGTCCAGCTAATACTGGCCCTAAAGGACCAGTTTGGCCATGCTTATCTTAAAGCATTTCTTGAACATATTCTAGTGTCTCCAGTGGTAACTCTTCTTCCAGGGGCACTGTGGGGCTCAGATGAAACCACGGCATGCTGTTTTCTTGGTGTACTTCTCCTCCCACTGCCAGCAGGTCAAAGGGCCAGGGAGAGAGCAGGAAGGAGGTTAGGCTCCTGGGGAAAAAAGAATAAAAATCTACTTATTGCAAAATAGTCCCTGGTGTGGAAACTATATTTCTTTAGGAATCATCTCTTACCTAACATATGTCTTTTAGTTGCTGTAGGTCTCCTCAGCTGATAGGTGGCAGCTATACCATGCCACATCTTCAGCCTTCACATGACTTCTGGGAGGAATAGATACCTGGACCCAGTAGTAAATAGTCAGGATCCAGGCACTGCAGCAGTAGGGAGCACTGGACTAAGTCTTGCAAAGAATAGGCAGGTTTTGCAAGTGTAAGGCACGCCCAGCAAAGCAGGAAATACCTCTGTAAAAGCCCAGTGGACTGGTTATGGTGCCACGTTTAAAAGGGTATCATGCATAAAAGGGCCTCATGTTCCTACCTGAGACTGACATGTACCTTTGGTGTCCTGCCTGATCTGTGGAGAGATGGGAGAGATGTGTTCATGCTGATAGTCAGGAGTTCCTCTCCTGTCTGAGGCAGGTGAATTCATAGCTGAATTCATACAGAAATATGCTAAGGCGGAGTCCTCAGTCAGTTATAAATCATTTATGCTTTCTCAGTCCTGTGCTTCCCAGACCTCAATAATTTCATTGTTCCAGATGAACAGGAGTTTTACCTTGTTAAATTCAGGGAGTGCCACTAGTGGCAACAGTCTTTTATCCTGTCCTTCTCATTTTCTGACAGACCATAATGAATGATTAATCTCAGTGTGTTGCAAAGGGTTCAACTACCTGTTTCTTTTGCCTGTAATAAAATATATGCCATTTGACTGTGCAGCATCTGTATTGGGTTTTTTTTCCCCATTTATCTACTTTATATTGTGAACGTACTTAAAAAGTTGCTCTATAACTCTGGAAAATGTATTTTCCCCCCTATTGTCCCTCTTTATTTTTAATGAACTGATTTCATTATTTTTAATGCACATCAGTGTGTAGGTCTTTATCACCCATCCACGTTAACACTCAAGTTTATTGATTCTAAATATACATTTCAGTAGTCTTCGTGACTATTGTCAAAAAATCAAACCACACAGATACACCTCTCATCTACAAGCACAGGTTTTCATGGAGGTATCACACTACAAATCAAATCTTCCCTCAATTCATGGTCTAGAGCAGATCTACCATGGGTGTAAATTGCTGCAGCTCCATGGGGCTATTCAAATGGACACCAACAGGGGCTGTGGTCTTCCAGAGTGGCATATATTCTGATATGGCTATATATTGGGGTCATGTTAGTACTTTAATAGTTCAAGAGCACGGAAACACTAGGCCCATTTCATTTTTTTTTAAGTTATTTTAAAAAATTTTCTTTTAGTATTCTTTTTTTTGTTGAAATCCTAAAAGCAGAGTAAGATGGAAAATGAGTTGTACAGAGACATCTTCATAGGAGGCTCAGTTGTTGTTATGCCAAGAGCAGGTATCTTGATTTACTAATGTATCAATTACTTCAAAATAACCTTGTAATTTTATGTTGTAAATTCAATACCTGCTATTTAATACTGCATAAACTATATTGCTAGTTCTCAGGACTAAACATACCATACTAGCTGTATCCATAATATACTTGTTTGGATAGTTTGAAAGTCTAGCGGATTTCTTGCAGCAATTTAACAAAATCATTGCTGACTGACTTGCTGCAGTGTGGTTTGTCACAGATTAGCTCTTCAGGTAACTAGGGTTTTACAAGAGGCCCTGAAAAGCCCACTGACTATATAAACATAATTCTGCAACTTGCTTGAATCTTCATGTCTTCAGGAAATGAGACAAAACCAAAAGAGATTTTTAACTTGTCAGCTTACCTACCTGGTGCAGCGACTCGCTAGTGTGTTATTTTGCTTTTGTACCTTATTGAAATGCTGTCTCGTAAGATGGTGGTATTTTAGGCCAGCAAATGTGTGGGGATCTTTTTTAGCAATGGTGTTGTGAACTTTTGCTCATAGCAACTCACCTGCTGCCTGTAGAACTACCCTTGGCATTAGTGATGATTTTGAGAAACCTGCAGCTGATGAAATGCTGAGCTAATTTTTCCATCATTTATGTTCAGATAGTGCAGATGACCTCAGAGGTATCTACTCATTTTATGGGCACCCTACCTTTGAAGTCATTAGTGCTTAATTTTCACTGCTGCTTGCACTCAACAACGTTAGTAGTGGCTTCATGAATTACTAATGTGGTGCTTAAAGGTGAAAAGTAAAGACCTCATCAAATTCTGGATATTTGCATATACACTGCAGATAATTAAGTATCTGAGAGGCAGTGTTTTTTCCTTTCCTCCCCCTTTGCTGCCAGGGAATTCAATAAGAGAGTCCATTTAGTGTCTTTTGCTACTGAGGATTAACCTTTGTTTAATGCTGTCCGGTCCTATATGGTATATCATATGCTGCATTAACCCTCATTTGCACAGCAGCTTCTTGGGTTCCATTGTGTTTACACTGGCAAGCTCCAAGAGGTAATTACAGAGCTCCTTTGAAAGAAATCAAGTGCAGCAGATGAAGTCTTTTCTCGTAAATCAGAAATCGCATATACAGTTCAGTTTAAGAACTCAGGGAGTTCATCTTTTTCTTTTCCCTCTGAAATTCTTCTCCATCAAATCAAAAGCAGTTCTTCAAAGCATTGAAGTGTATACTTAGCATTACACTCTTGAATTCAATAAGACACTTCTGACTTTACTAAGCAAGCATGTATTTAAACAAAGCACTTAAACACATGCTTAATTATTATTGAGAGAAAAGGTATGGTGTATATATTCTGTTCACATTTAAAATGGGGAAATTTTCTCTCTAGTATATATGACCTCTTTAAAACAAGAAACATGCTTCTAACTTGAGTAATGGTTTTTTTTCTTTTTCAATTGCATTTCAATTCAGTGTAGATAAAAATGATCTTCTGAGTCAACAGTTTAAATGCCTGTTTTGCCCAATGCCTTTTGAAATCCACTTCAGACATACAGCTTCTTCAAAATAAACAATTGTGCCAGAAGCTATGTTCATCAGGAAACTGTTTTTAGTATCACCTGCATAAACCAAATCACAGATGTTTCAATCAAGGATGATTTTTCTTCTTTTTTTTTTTTTTAAGAAAGGCTTTAAATTGCCTGCTCTGCAGTATCACGTGCTTGCTTGTAATTTAGTGCCTTATCCAGTGTAATGCCACACGGATTAGTATCTTCTGGAACATAGAAATGATTAGAAGATTAAAAATCCATATAGAATTCCCTGATGTTTACAGGATACCAGAAACACTGGAAAAATGTTTAAATTATTACAATTCTTATAATCATGTTCTAGACATTTTTTCTGAAGTCTATTTTACAGTGGGGTATTTTGTTTTTTTTTTTTTTCTCCCCAGAATAACGAATTACACTTTGGGTTAGGTGAGTTTTTTGAAGTTTCTCCGTTTATTAAGAAGGACTGACACTCTGGCATGCACGAGCACTACACAAAGCATTACTTGAAAGAGGAACTGGCAGGGATTTTAACTCTTGCCCATCTGAGCTGATTGCTTTAGGTATAGAACTGTGATATTCTCCATCTTCCCAGTGACAGGTAACATAACACACGTGGCATGACACTTTCAAAAGGGGTCATTCTGTTCTAGCTGTAATGGTGGGACATCCCATCAGTTGACTTGATGGGATTAGAGAGGGCAAAGTTGGTGAGCCGTGTCAGTGTAACTAAACCACTTCTTGTTTTAAATTGACTTCATATTGTCTGGTTTGGCAGGGCTAATGTATAACTCTGCAGCTTCTTCTACTGGTGCCTTGTGTCACAGAGCAAGACAAACCTGTGCTCTCTGTTACTGGAGCACAAATATGTGGTGAGGCATAGGCCTTTTGTTAATCTGAAAGTGAGGTGAATTAACACAGCAACTGCAGCATGCGAAAAAGTCAGATTGAGGACACATCAGTTGGTTCTAGGGCCCTTAACCATTTCTATGGTGTGTGAATGAACAGACTTCTGCTTTGAGAAGGCAAGAGTGTGGGTATTGTTGCCAGAACCCTTCAGGAAACTGGTGAATAGCAGCCTGTTTGATTTATCAAAGATCAACCAGAGGAGTGGAGGTCCAGGACATGGTTTCTACAGACAATGCCACTCTGCCTATACTATTGCTAATATTAGTCAGCAGTTTTCTCACTCTGTGGCTATCCAAAGGTTTTCCAGTCATTCCAAACCTATTTGTAAAGTCCAAGTATAGACAACTATGTAGACTTTGTGGACATTATAGTCACTATTCATGGGTTCTAGTGTCATGGTGAAAATAATTTTTTAGTAATAAGAGCAAGGGATTCTGAGTAAAACTGATTGTTCAAAGCTTCAGTGGAAACTGGTCCTGACCTATGTTTATTTGTAACAGATGCTGGAGAGAAAATTCTCATATGCAGGTACATGTTCACCTGACTAAACTTGTTGATATAGAGACTGAATGATATGGTGCTGATTTTGGAACAGTGAAGTTCAGACTTGATCACAGAGTAATTCAGGAGCATTGACTGCCAGCACTGAATAGACGTCATGCTTCATTTGGAAGTGCTTCTACCTCTAATTCAGCTAACTGTGTCTAAACTGTGAGCAAGAGCCCTAGTGGGCTTGAATGTCCTTTTAGCTAGTTAAAACACTAGCCTGGCAGACCTGCAACAGCCACTTGTGGGGGAACAAATGGAATGATACCAAGAGTGTCAACTCCATCAAATGCAGAGGTATTCATGTCCATACATAGCTGCACCTCATGGCAGCAGTAACAGAGGTCTGTTATTCTTCCAGAGATATAAGGGCATTTTCACTTTATTTGATTGTAAGACACACAAATATCATTTGATTGCATTATAGGTAAGTGATCTTACTGAAGGAAATAATTGTCTAGAAATACTTCATACTTATGTAGAAGTTGTCATAACAACTTTTAAGCGAATGTTTAACTATTAATTTTCCTCCTTCCAATCTGCATAGAGATTTCTAAACTACCCTCTTGTTTGAAGCAGAAAGAATGAATTTGTCTCCTCTTAATATGTGGACGCAGGTCTGTGTTTGGCAAGACTTTCTCTTCTGATGCATGAAAATATCAAGGCGATTCAACCTCATGAAAAGATTAAGTTTGGAAAATAGCAGTTAGCTATGCTTTCCTTTCACATTCTCATATTCCCCAGGATATCTCTTAATTGCAGACGCAGACATGACCTATCACCTTTTTGTAGGAGCCTGAAAGATCTTCAATCACCACTCTATCTGTGCCTCTTGCAACATCACTGGGAAGCAAAGTAGTGCCATTATCCTAAATGATTTGTCCAGGATCACAGAAGAGGTGAGTGGTGAAGCAGGACTTGAACCCAAGCCAGCACTCTAATCTCTCATCACTGCCTCTGTTTAAATGACTTTGGGGACTGATAGCAAAACCTTTGGAGTGCTGCTTTGCTGTGCAGGATCTGTCTGTTGTACAGTGTGCAAGCCACCTACTTCTGTACAATACCCCAAACACTAAAATGTTCTTGATTGTAATCTGTGGTTGTAGAAGGCACTGAAATCAATTGATTGTAAACACGTGTTCAGTGGTAAGCAGGAGCTTAAATGCAGTGTTGCGCAGGAGTGAGTGCCGGCAAAAGCTGCCAGGTTCTGGTGTTGTGTTTAGCAGCAAGAAATATACAGGGATATACATTTTACTAGTTTGTATATGTGGCTGTGTTGCAGTATCAGAGAATGTGTTAAGTCATGCTCAACAAGCTGTTCAGCTCCTACCCATACTCTTTGCTCTGATAATGAACTCAAAAATTCAGTCTCAGGAACTTTAAGTCTGTAACTTTAACAGGAAACTCACTTTAACTCTTGTGGTGAATATTGGAGGAAAGAGAAAGGAACATCTCAGCTCCAATCTTATTTTACAAAGAGACACACTAATACCTAATGCGTTTTTCCATCATATTCAAGTAGATGATCATTATCTACCTTGCAGTAAACATCTGACTTTATCTAGGCAATTGTGAAATAAACTTGATCCTTAACCAATATGATGTAATGTACAGGCACTTAGACCTGACCTTTACAAAAGCAGTCTTAAAAGTCAAATGTCATCCTCTTTCTAGTTTCCTCCTCTGCAAGCAGGCTACCCTTCACTTAGTCATTTACTTGTCTAATCTTCATTGAAATAGTTCATCAGGAATCAGAGTTGCTTTGCTGTTTCACACCAAATAAGGCTCTGGCTTTAAACTCCGAAGCTTGTAAAAAAAAAAAATCTTACCAACTTACCTTTATCACAAGAAAAAAATCCCTGCAAAAGACATTAGGATTTCCATGTCCTATCTCCCTTAGTAGGGATGCCATTTGCCAACTTGGATGAGCCCTGAATATGGATATTCATGGACTCAGGTTGGGACTGGAGGCGAAAGGCCTACTCTCTGCAGCCTTTTGAGATATGTATTTACTTGTAGAACTCTGCAGGGGAAGAGAGGGGTGGAGTAACTATCCCATCAAACATCTGACTTTTTTTTTTTTTTTGAGCTTTTTCTAAAATGGTTTCAGGCTACTCAAAATTTTATAACCTTTCAAAACTCTACAAGTCAGTTGTAAAGCAAGATCTCCTCTTTTTTAACAGCCAGCAAATCAAGGTGTGAAGCTAAGGACATGAAGTAGCAAGGTATCTAAGAGATGTGCTTCTTCTGCTGCATTTATTTTTAATAAGAAGATGCCTAAATGCTTCAGTTTTCTTCTGTCTTTCACAAAGATTTATCAGAACAAGTGGTACTAAGCCTTTAATGCTCTTGCTTTACATATACAAAAATGTTAAATTTTGTTTCTATTCTCATTCATCCTGATTTGAAAAATTTGTGTTAAATAGCAGGCTCTTCTTTTGGAATTTATTTTTTTGAGATGCCAGGCAGTACAGATTATATCAACTGAGTGTTTTGAATTCTTTTTCACTATCATATTTGCCTTATGTAGCTATGTAGCATGATAATTGACATAATTTTCTTTCCCCTTTCATCCTTTTGGAAATAATCAGAATTACATTGTAACCAGCATCAGAACTTCATTGTGACAAATCTCCTGTGCTTGTTCAATGAAATGCAAAATGTACAATATGGAACTTAAACCCTTTGTCTGACTTCAGAATGTGTTCATGCCAATGCAAACTTAATACCTTTGGCCTGTTGTTTTATGGCAGGGGATGTTCTGCAAACTCTGAATCCTGGAGGTGAGGCACAGCCCCTGCAACCAACTTGCTCTACCATAGACCTGTACCAGCACCAAAGGGTTAGACAAGGGCAATTAACTAGAGAATGAGGCTTGGTCTCCCTGGGTTTCTGGTGTTTTTTGATGTATACTGAGACCAGTCGCTGTGGACATAAGGGGAAGTATTGTCTTATATATCCCCACTCTTTCTTATCTCAGTTTTTACTATGGTCTCTCATGGTCTTGGTTGGTGTATATGACCATGATCTATTGAGTTTAATTAAGTGATGGTAACTTATGTTACCCAGATCCCAGCACAATCAAACTTCAGTCTTAAATCCCATCCTTCATATCTGCTTCTTACACAGCTTGTGAGATCTCCTAGAATCCAGCAGTTTCCAGTCCTGACCTCAACTGCTATTTCTGGCACAAGCATATCAAAATGCTTTTTGTTCTATGACAGCATGCCCATCATCTTGACTCTGAAACATGGTTTGCTTGTGAGGATTAACAAAACTGTTTGCAGCCATGCACAGTAATTTGTGTGGGAAGTGTTGTCTCCTATCCGAAAGCCATAGCAGTACTTTCAACTACATAAGTTAGACACCTAGAAAGAACAAGATTTTAAATTTAATTTGCTTTTCTTTACTGGAGGGTGAAAAAAAAAAAGGAAAGAAAAAACCAACACAACACAAAACCCAAATTAATTGATCCTGCATTGCACAGAGAGAATGATTAATCTCCTGCATTCAGGAGCATCTGTCTACTACTTCTGCCTGAATTCCTCAAAAGGCTAAGAGTGTTTCTAATGGTCATTTAAATAATAAATGCCACCACACTCATTAGAGGTGTATCAGTCGTTCTTTTTCTGCTCTGGTGCTTGTTGCATTCTATTAATATTTATTGAATTCCAGGAAATTCATCCTGAGCTAGTGGTCCACATTTCTTTTCAAGGTCACCAAATATAAATATTTTATTTATCAAATTTAGAAAAATGACATTAGATGTGATGCAGCAAGCATGACAAGAGTATGAATTAGTGGAAAGCTTCCCTCAGGAAATGTATCCAGGTACCAATAATGGATAATTATAAGTCCAATTGCTTCTCTCCTAGCAGGTAATAAAGATACATAATGGCAATACAAACCCTCACCTAAAGGTGTGCATATGGCAGTAGCAGTTAGTAGCACAATAGACTGTTTACTGTGAGGGCACTGGAAGCATCCAAATCTCTTTCTGGTATTTGGGCCCTATGTAGTCTTGTTAGAACTTCAGCTTCAAAATTTGACATGGATATGCATGTGGGCTACATGACAGGTTTTCAGTAGTCCTTTGGGAATGAATATGCCATATATGAGTGGCCAGAGTAGCTCATTCTGAGGATTGCGTGGGTTTTCTTACCCCTCACAGCCTGCTGTCTTCAGATAGGGCTGCATTACCTACTTGTTGTGCCTGTGTAGTTCAGGAGTGTCCTCTGTCTTTCTCACCAGTTACGAGGTGAACAGAAGATCCTGCTGAGATTTTGTCTTCTGAATGTTCCCTTGGATTAAGACTTCCATGCCCTTTTCTGCTGCATATTTAACTTCTGCACTCTTGGACTCTGTCGTGTTTGCTTTCCCTGGAGGTATACAAATTCTTCTTATGATAAACTCATTTCAAGCCAGCACCATCCTGCCATCTCCAAAAAGAAGGCAATCCTATGGGGAGGTACATTTAAGGAATTGATAGTTGCATTCTTGCAGATGTTGACTATAAGAAAACAATGCTTCAAACAGGAAAAAGCCAGTAGAATGTGTTTACCTCCTCAAAATGTTTGCCAAAGAACAGTTCCCCCAAATTGACTATTGAACTGTCAAAAATCAAAGAAAACAAATGAAGTGGCATTTAATTTAATTGAATATTGTGCTTGTGGGTTTTTGTTTCTGCATTCAATCTCTGGCGCATTGTGGTCTTTTGCTATTTCTAAGGTTAAAATTAAATGTTTACTGCTATTGTCTGGAAATATCACAGACAAAG